>CM073214.1:0-600000 GCA_037042885.1 Auricularia sp. M12
GTCGACCATGTTCACAATATGCAGCACACATGCCGCGCGAAGAGCACCAGGATGTGCGCGGGGCAGCGGCACTTGCTCGTTCCACTCTTTTGCACGGCACGCGCGAATGAACCTTCTGTAAACCGGGCGCGTCAGTACAAGATGCAGAAAATGGCAAAAGGGGATCGCACGCACTCTGGTCATATTCAAGCCGCATAGACCAGACCGCCGCGTAATCGTCATCCTTTGCGCAGTCGTACGGGGCGCCCAGCGCGCGCAGAACTTGGAACGCGACGCCCATCTGGTTGGCCAGGTTGGCTCTCAACCTCGCGACTGCAGACGCGCAAGCGCAAAAAGCGCATCGTTCTGCGTGTACATCCAACCAGACGCAAGCTCTTGGAGCCGCGCGCCGAGTCGTGCGGTCCAGCCGCGCGCAAGCGGTTGGCGACGTGCCACGAGTTATGCCTTCAGGACGGTGTGTCCGCTCCGCAACGGTCGCCTTTGCCGTGCTTACGAGCCTGACGCTTGTGGGCGTGCTCCCCAACGAGACGTGCTACCGTAGTACGATTTGGACGTCAGAACGAACGCCGAGCAAGATATGGCAGCGAGTCCTATGTGCCGGCGGCTCTGCTACAGTGCTATCAGCCGAACCGAACGACGAAACCGGATTATTTCTGAGCGCACCATGAATAGCGGCGAGTGCAGTCTTCAGTTCCGACTGCGCGGGGCGTCGATAACCGGGCGCGTTGTTCGATGGGTTGACATCCGGAGGTAGCAGAAGTCGAGGATCGCGGTCGCGCCTTCGCGAGGTCGCAGAGCGCGTCCATCGGCAACCCGTTCAGCATATTTGCGGCTTGGGCTTCCTGTACTTGCGTGCCTATATTAGTCAACGTAATTGCATCATCAATATAACGCACTTAATATGGTCGAAAAACCTGCTAATAACCCCGTCCGGTGCGAGGGTGAAGCACGAGCAAGTTAGAGCCATTGCCAGGCAGAATGCGACTCCCGGCGCAGGGGCGTAAGATGTACGTCGAAAGCCTGGTCTATTCTGGCCCTGTACTCACTGAGCGACATAACTCTGTTCTAGCGGTACAAGTCGAACGAGGATAGAGCAGCACAGCGTGAAGTTGATGTCGAGGTCGAAATTTCCGGCCAGGCATTTAGAATGATTTCAACGTCGTTCGGAGCGTCGTCAGCGCGAACTTCAGCTGCGGCCCGTCAGCGTCGCGGGTATCAACTCCGCTCGCTGCCTTCCGTTCCCAACCGTCTGTCGTCAGCATCTCGCTCGCGCTTCGCCTACATGCCCTGCCCAACCACGCTGCCTCTATTGCGACCCAGCGTCGGCCGCTAGCGCTGAAAATGGCGCATCTGTCCAGCACCAATACCGGCGTTGGATACCGACACCTCGCCACCGACACCTCGCGCCCGAACTCGCCGCTGGGAGCATCTCGACACCCATTTGGCTGGCGCACCGACGCTCAGCATGCAGACTTCGCCGCTGTCGCGCAAAGTCCCAGTCCAGCTGCCGCTACCGCATCTTCTGCGGCTCGACCATCTACGCGACTGCCTGCCAGGGCCCGAAAACTCCGTATCCTGGCACTGATGACCGTGCGGTGGTACTGGATAGGCCATGGGCACGACACGGCCCGGTCCAGCGACGCAAACACCAACATCGACGCGGGCACGCGCTCATACCCAAGGAGCCCTTGCGCATCTGAAACCACGCGCACCCGCACCCCGAAACGCTCAAGCTCCACGCTACAAATACATGGTCGACCGCGGAGGTTCCTACAGCGTCTTAGACGCGCTGCCAGTCTTTCGCGCCGCCACCTCGAACAATGCCCGCTCCGGCGGCGTCCTCTGCGGCAGTGGTGCCGCCTGAACGACTGCCCGCCAAGCCCAGTTGCTCCATCGGCGGTTTCAGTAGCTTGAGGATGCGCTACTGGGTGCGCTCCATCCCGCCCGCGCGCCTCGTCTGCACTTGGGCGGACGGGATCTGATTCCTGCACCGCGCCGCGCGGTCTTCTTCGCGCAGCGGCGTGCGCAGCATACGCCGGCCCTACGGGCGCCCGTCAGACGGCGCGCGGCCTGGTCGCGAGCATGGTACGCCTTGTACCACTTTTCGGTGGCCGGTTCGCTCGCTGACAGCGTCTTTACAGAAAACCGCGCCAGTTGTCATCGGCCCCGACCCGCAATATCTGACGGCGCGAGCGCGAGCAATCGCGCATGCGGGCGACGGTGCAGCTCAGTCAAGTCCATATCCGCTACGATATGCGGCTGGTCAGTCGACGGACCGTGCACCGCGCGCTCGTGCGCACCACCCGCGGTGCTCACGCGGAACCCACATGCGCCGCGTCTACGCTCTGCGCGACCGTCGACGCCCGGCCAGCGGCAGAGGGCCCCGCGCGGCCTCCGGGCCGAGCTGTGTGCGCCGTTTGTTTGCGCTATTTGCGCGTTTGACTAACGCTTCATTGCGCAGCTTGCAGCGTCCTGTCGCCCAGTCCCGGCTCGTCAAACACATCGGCGCTCGTTCGAGCCATGCACGACCTCGCGCCGGGCAGCACCGTTCCTGCCAGGCTCGCTGTCACCGCGTCCAAGGCAACGTCCAACCGCGGTTACCGCCCGTCTTCTGCGCCGCGCGCGAGCGGTCGCGCGACTGCGCGCCCGCTGCCCAGCGTCACGTAAGATGGCGGCAGCGCATAAGGACGCGTGCGGGCATGGTGCGACGCAGATGCTCTGCGGGGCCACACGCGCGCGCGCCGTGCAGGTTATCGAAGGCGTCCTGTGCTGACTCAGGTGCGCATTCCCTTCGCCCTGCCCGCCCTGTACAATATTCACTGACGTGCAATCTGCAGCTGCAGCGCCGCCCTGTACGCGGGCTCGACGCTGCAAGCACATCTACGCCTCCCAGCACCACGCGCGGGACGGCTGCCTGCTTGCCGAGTCCACTGCCGCCGCCGCCGGTCAAACTGCGCGCGCGCCCTACCGCCATCGAGCGTAAGATCGCGCACGGCGAAGACGGCGCCTCGCCGGTAGCGCGCGGAGCTCGATCCGTCCTGGGCCATCCGCGCGCGCAGGGCGTCCCACTCTGCGCAACCCTCCACGCGCGGTCGGCGCCATCTGCGTGTGCCTTTGGTGCGCTATTTTTCGCGTTGTTTCAACGATTGGCTGACGCGACATGCGCAGCTCTGACTCCGTACAACTGGACTTCGACGCAGCTAGATGTCGACGCCCAGAGACCTCATACGCGCAAGACCGCCGGCGGGGAGCACGCTCGCTTCCAACCTCGCGCTGTCGGGCACAAGGCTTGGTTCGACTTCCGCGACCGCGTCTTCTGTTGCGCTCGTGACCGGTCCGTGCACTGTCACGTCCGCGACGCCGCACACGCGCGCACGAGGCGCACATGGTGCGGCCCAGATCAGTAACATTTGCGCGACGGGGTCGGCGCCAGTGCGAACAGCAGCAGCTCGTTTACGCGGATAGCGCGCGCGTGAACTCCCCGCTCTTCACGGGCGCGGGCAGCGCCCCGCTGTGTTCCTCTTATTTCTACCACTGGCCGGCTCGCTGACGGTATTTTTTGACAGCGTCAGCGCGCTGGTCGCTCGTCTGCGGCCAGTGCGACCAGCAGCTCGGATGGCGCGCGTGCGGACTCTCAGTTTTACACGGGCGTGATTACCGGGCACCCGTTGCACGTTCCTGTCACCAGCCCGCTCTTAACTCGCCAGACGGCGACGTCGAGCGGCTCAGCGCACCCGCGCTGGATTCCCGGATCACTAGCCCTTCCATATCCCCTCATCTCCATACCACCGCGTCCATCTGCAAGCCGCCTCAGGCGGCGCGTGCCCTCGGCGATAGCCCCGAGCCGGCCGCATCGCTTGTGGCTGCAGCCATGCTCCAGCGCCAGCGTCGAGGCGGGCTCGTCGTCGACCAAAATCCCTCTGTAAATCGCCCGTGTATATTCTGATTCGCCGCTGTTCCCCTCACTGAAACTTTCTGATCTCAGCAGAGTTCAAGAATATTCGACGAGTTATTTCACGCTCAATTTGTGCGGTTCTCAGGGCGCACAATGCGACCAAACGTGCGGACTACTTAGCAGTGGCTGTCCGACTCCAGGTTGCTGCGGCAGCTGCGCACACGAAATGCCTCGCGCGAGCGGCGCGCTGGCGTCAACGAGCGCGCCCGGTCCTCTTTGCGCCGGGCTCACCGCGATTATGACGTGCGGACGGGGAGCACCCGCAGCGTTCACGTCCGCTGCACGTAGACCCAGCGATGAGGTGCTTGGCTGGCAGCGGCGCTGTGCTCCGTTTTCCCAAGCCGCAGCGCGCGCCTTTGCACTGTTGCGCCGGTCGCCGGTCGTCCCTACGCCTTGTGCTGTCGCGCACATCCGGTAGTAGCAGGCACAGCTGGTCAGTCTCCCACTGCGCCGACCAAGATCCCTCTGTAAATCGCCCGTGTATATTCTGTTTCACTCTTCGACAGGGCGCCGCTGTTCCCCTCACTGAAACTTTCTGATCTCATCCATCTTCTACTCCCTTTGCAGAGTTCAAAAATATTCGACGAGTTATTTCACAGGAATGGTACCTATGATGATTCGAAATAGCAGATCTGCGCGGGTTCATCGGCGCGACAGAGAGCAAGAAAGCACTTCAGGAAAGCAAGTCATCGTCCAACCGCAAGACCTCACCCCATCCATCCATCCAGAGGCTGAGCACCGTAGATAGCTTCTCCCGGAAACCATGGTTGTGCGGACAGTTGGAGAGGAAATGAGGGAAGCCCGCCTGGCTCGGCGTTGAACGCGGGTACTGGCTGCTGGGCAGGTACCAGCAGACCGAAGCTCGTGGGGTGATGTATCCACTCCGTGTCAGAGCAAGGTTGAGCCCATTGGTTGATGTGACCACCATCCGCTCCGGGCGCCGTGAAGAGTTCCTGTAACTCCTGCTGAATGAGCGCTGCCTCGGGCTCTCGAGCGGGCAGCGCTTTCTCCAGGTCAGTGGGATAGATAAACTGCGCAAGAAACGATGAGCGTGCGTAGAGGAAAAAACGAATACGGCCTGCGAGCCTGCGTGCGTACCGGCGATGTGTCCGTCGTCCCGGTGGGAGTCTGCGACGCTGCCGGAGAGCTGGCAACTGCGGCGCGCAGTTGCGCATTTTCTGTACAAAGGCGCGCGTTCTCCCCCTCGAGTCGAGCATTTTCAGCCCTCAAGCGATCTGACTCGGCACCGTGAACCTCGCACGGCTGGCACTCTCGAACGCGCGAACTGCGTTGGTCGAGTCCCGTCCATGTACACTGTGAAAGCCGCAAATCCTTCAGTCTTCGACACAGACCGAAAAGTAGTAAAGGACGTACCTCGAGACCCTTTTTCGCGCACGCATGACAATAATCAGGCGCCCCAGCGCCCTCGCACTTCGTTTTCCTATGCATCGGCCGTGAGTCCCCAAAGCAAATGACTGCCAAACATCGCAGACTGACTTTTCGCGGCAGTTGTCGCATGCGGTGCTGGCGCGGCTCTTGTTCCTCGCGGAGCTCTTCATGAACGTGGCCCTCGAGAAAGAGTGGGTGGGAATACCCGCGGAGGTGGTCGCGGCCCAGGACGAAGTTGAACGAGCAGTCGACCCTCCGATGCGCGCCAATCGTCGGATGAAAAGCTTATTCTTTTCACTGGCAAACTACTCGCTGTACGGGCTCGTAGACTCTTCAAGGCGAGTCGGTGACCGTCTTTTCCAAAGACCGCGCTTCATCCGATGGTCATACCAGTACACCTGCGCGATTGTGATACAGATGCAGCAGTACCTGCTATTGGTGGTTATGAATACACGAGGCAAAACGGGGGACACAACTGTATGAGAGAAACTGCGTATGGGACTGGGATACGAGGAATATAGAAAGTTCAGGATCACTGCGAGAGCACCGTGACGCGCGCGAGCATACTACCGCCGTCGTGACATGCCCTCTCCGCCAGATTCACGAGTACTACACTTACAAGGGTCGCGTCGCCGCCAGCGGAATCAGCTGTCCCCAACCCCGGAACAGCGCACGCAGTCTGACGCCACGCAGCGGCGGGTATTCCTGCAGCGGCTGTGCGCGCCCGCGCTCCGTGACCCAGAGGGAGAGGGGCGCGCGGCCGCCGGTTCTGCCGAGAGAGCGCGGACGGCGGACCAAGCAGGTTACGCGGGGCACCATTGACCGTAGTCTGGACGGCCGCGAAAGGCGGCGGCGCCAACGGCGGACACGCAGGTTCGGGCGACGGGGCAAAAGCAGCACCAAAAGCTGGGAAGCGCCCGCCTGCTCTGCCTGCCAGTGCTGGGAGTGCACGGGCCGGCACGGACGAGTAACCCCGCAAGGATGTCACGCAATTCGACGTCCCAGCGTGCTCGTCCCAGGAGATGGTTCGTGCGCGCTGGATGCGGAACGCGCGACGTCGCGTGCGCGCATGCTGGCGCAGTCGTAGCCGCTCACACCGCGAGCGCAACATTACAAGCATGCGCAGAGTGCGCACACCGCCCAGCGTAGTCATGCTGGCGCCCGACTCGGACGTATCCACTGCACCGCGCCTCCCGCGCGTCGACCGTGCTGACGACTCGCGGGGGACCCAAGAGCCTCATCGTGGGCGCGTGCTCACTCGCGCTCGTCATACCGATTGCGTGGCGCGCGACAGTTCTGTGAACGGAGCGCATGAGGATGAAAGCCAACAAGCTGAAAATGATAGCACGCACCATGATCAGACCAAGGAACAAGATCGTAACGTCGCCAAAGCGGACGCCGTGGCATTTTCAGCGCGGGGCAATGCGTTCAGACTGAGCAAGCGAGGCTGAGCGCAGAAGGGCGCGTTCGTCTCGCATGCCTAGCCGCGGTTGCCAAGTGCCTATGAACGCTGATAGGAAGGGCACGCGCGAGCGCAGAGAGCGTACTACGCACGAATACATAAATGTCGAGCAGACGCCGGCGGTACGCTTTAATGGCTCGACGCGATCGTCAGGCAGGGACAGTCGGTTCGAATTTCTAACCGGCGAATAACGCGTTCAGGGCAGAGTTTAACTTATCGCAGATGCGTTGACCCCGGCCGCGCGCTGCAGAACAGCGATATGGGATGCCCTGGAAGCCGGCCTTTCTGTCGCGATCTCCTGTCAGCAATGCGAGAAATCCACAACATTTATGAACTTACGGAAAGGCCAGGGAACACTCCCATCAGCTTCTAGCGGTTCGCCTGGTCCAGACGCGCAGATGCGCCGTCGCCGTCGGTGTAGCGGATGTCGACATCGACCGACCTGCGCGTCGGTCTGCTGTAAATTTGCCGGGTTATTCCTGAGCAAAATCGTCTACCGCTAAACATTTCGACGCACGAAAATTTTAAGACATGCCCGTCGAAACCCGACCCGTGACTTCGGTTGGGGATCCTGAGGTCAGAGCCGGGGAGAGCATGTGCGTCCTGAACACCGAAAAAGAAAGTTGCTCAGGCCGAGCGCACGTTTATGGCAAGAAGACGCACCAATAGAAGCATCCCCGCGGCGCGCACGTCCAGCCTGCTAGTCACGCGCAGTCAGCTTCTCGAACGGACGGACAGTTCATGTGAACGCGAGGGCGCACCAAGGTGAATATTGCCATGCGCCGGTGCGCAATCTTTATGTGTTTGACTCAACCATGGCGCACGCCCAACGCTTCCGGGTGTCGTAGGCGCAATGTAGAAGACGAAGAAGAACGCGAGCGCGGAGTCCGGAAACGCGTGTCGGCTCTTTCGGCTCTTTGCTCCAACGCGGCCGGACCCTTGTTGTTCGCGATTCAAACACCTCTATGGCAGGGAATGTACGTACACCTACGCCGCATTGTTTTGGTGGCCGTTCCAAGCAGCTGTCAACACGGTCCGCTGTCGTCGTGTAACTCGGTCCCGCGCACACGCTGTATGACTGACCACCCCTTCTCCCCTTATACCTCCGCTGCTCGAGGAAGTTCAACAATTGAAGGTTTCCTTCTCAGTAGCTGTAGATGGCCGCCGGATCTCTGGTGGTCTATGAGGGATTTTTTGTGCGTGTCTCCACCACCATCGCCCGCGTTCGTAACTGACAAGCGAGCTGCAAAGAAGACAGGTGATCACGGCTTGCAGTCTGAATCCAGTAAGGCTTGAACAGAACGGAGATAGCAGATGATGAGAGAGGTTGGATGTTCCCCATCTCAGCGCGCACAACTCGACGTTTAAATAGACTACCCAGCGGGATAGCGCGCAGATCACACCCTCGTGCTCTGACGGTCCGTCATACAGTAAGATACGCAATCATCCGTGGTCTTCCGGTCCGCAAGCTGGCACATACTATATTCATCCATAGCTCTCCGGGCGCCACTGGCACAGTATAAAACATCGGAAAGCCCGCAATGAGAGAATCAGTCTACATGGACCTCAAAGCACCGCACCACCTCCGCCCTCATCATCTGCTCACGCTCAATGTGTCCCACTCATTAACGGCGACGCATGGCTCCATTGCTCGACGCCCAACAGTCGACTGCATACTCGGGTAGACCTCACCAACAGGCCGCGCCTTACAGAAAACTTGAGTGCCAAGATATAACGTATTAGTCATACCGAAAAAAAAAAAGCGGATGGATGAGGAGGAACGCGAAGGACGAGGCGGTCCGAGGCCCCAAGGGACCATAATATAGTGCACGACCTCAGAGCGCAAGAATCGATGGCCACTTTACACTTATGAATGCGTGTTTACGCGCAACGAGCGTCTTTGTCAGACACTATGCTATTCGGCGGACAATGAAGCGCTGTAACATACAGCGCGGAAGCGCGGCGTGCTGAGGAACGCAGCACCCGTAACGGTACAACGCGCGAAACCGATAGGAAAATTATCATACCAACTGCACGGCGCGCGATACCTGCCCTCCGCCAACCACCGTCGCGCGCACCGCGCTGAGTCCTCCATCACTCGTCAGCGCCTGGTCCTCCGTCGCGGTCTGAGGCGCGTGCTTCCCCGAGCCCGGCAAAGGCACGCGAAGGGTGGAGCGCAATGCTCTCATGGTCCGCCAGCGCCTGCGACTGTTAAAGCCGAAATCTACAAGGTGCGCGATCAGCGTCCAGCTCGCAAAACTGGTAATGATAGACGCACCTTGCGCGGCGCAGCTGTCGTAACGCCGATCCACTACCTGCGCGACGGGACGATATTGTTTAATGGCGGACGATGGGCCTGAGCGACCACGAGCATGAGCGACCGCGAGCCTGGCCGAACGCCCAGGGCACCGACATCCGCTCCGACCAAAAGTCCAGCGAAGCCGTCGCCCACGGCTCGTAAGCGACAGGCAAGCGTACAGGCGCGCGCAGAAACCGAGCCGGGGCGCGCCATCCGACCAGTGAGCGAACCACTGGGCGAGAGTGTGCGCGGGCCGCACGGATTGCGCGCCTGGAGTCAGTGTCACGGAGCTATCAGTAAAACCATCCATGGACAAAAAAATGCGGAACGCACTGACACTGTGACGTTCTGCGGTGCTGCGCGCCGCATATAGCCAGGGCGCGGCTAGGTTGGCGACCGTGGTGCGGTGGGCTGACCGAGCGCGGTGCACGGTCGCGCAGCGGGCAGTCGTTGCGCGATGCACGATGCAGACCGTTGCGCGATGCGCGATGCAGCTCGGCGCGCGCGAGGTTGTTTTAGAGCCTGATGTCTCCGAATAGCTCGAACGCGCGGATTGCATCGTATTCGAAGGCGGCGACGGCATCGAGTGCGCACGAATGGCGACAGGACGAACGAGTGCCCTCCTCGCCGAGCCGCAGCTAGCTCTATCAGCATTTAATCATGCCGACAAGCGGGTCTGTGCTCACCTGTGACCTAGAGCCTGTGCGAACGAGCGCGACCTAGTTCGCGTGCCAGTCGTGTGTACAGGCGTTGGCAGACGGCCGAGTATCGTGCCTTCATGCCAGGTCGTCGCGAGCCGAGCCGTTCTGTGATCATAGAAGAACACAGCGCATGGAGCCCAGCTGGAATGGACAGTGTTGCAGGCAATGGGAAGGATGTCTATAGAGCCAGACTGCGCCATACTAGTCAACACGCGCGCAAGGAGAGCCGACTGCAGAAATGCGCACCAAAAAATTGATTCTAGCAAGAAAACGACCTCCGCCAGTGTTTATAGTGCTTTCATGGCTGCGCGGGGTGTTCCTGGGCTCAATGCGCGCACTGTCTCGAGCTGTGCGTATACGAGCGGAAGGAGAGCAGATTGCGGAGTTTCGGCCCGATGCGCGTCTTGACCTCGAACGACACCGTCACACAACCCGTTGCTCTTTTCCTACCACCAATGCAAATGCTCGGCCTGACCCCACGCCTGTTTTAATTCTAATAGCGCTTGGGAGCCGATCAATGGCAAATTTCCGTCCAGCCGGTATCAATCTGCTACAATTCGCACCACCGCTCGCCGCACAACTACTTGGACTTGCTCCTGGACGCTATGGCTCGTCGCTTGGAGAATGCACTTTCTATTTTTTTACCTCAGCGTTTCGCCCTGCTCTGTCTCCGCTCGATTCGCGCACTGGCCCAGCACTCTCGATTCTACATGACACACAGGCTTCGCGCGATTCCCTGAATCCCGAGCCCCAGTAGCATCTGCATTTAGATGCCTCGTATGCACTGCCGCACCCGTGCTTCTCGACGCCTACTCAGTCGCGGCGTTCTATGCCCTTTCTACGAGCTTCCCGAAAAACACCGTGCCTCGCACAACAACGCTCAGATGGATACGAGCGGTGGGAGATGAAATCCCGCGTTGGACGCGGGGGAGACAAGCTATCGAGCCTGCTTTACTCGAAGGAGGGTATACGTCACTTGTTGCGTTTTATTGCAAGGACAGGCCGCTTTAAGGCTACACACGGTATGATTTCCTCTAATAGCTGAACAGATTCACATCTTTTCACAGGAGCTGTCGCATATGACAAAAGAACGCAAACCGCAGAAAGCCAATCGCCCGCCCGTCGGCCACACGCCTGCCGTGCATACGTATAGTACGGCACCGCGTGTGGCATCTGAGGCATGCCTCGCAGCATGGACGGCCGATTATAATGGGGACGCCCTGAAAGACTATCATGTTATTGTGTCGCTTCCATCAGCATGTATCCCAGACTGTAAATGCCCACATAGGCACGGCCTCACGGGCAATATATGATCAAATCAATCAAATCAAACGCTCAGATGCACCACCCCATTTCCCTTCTTGTCTAGGCATGCTGTTCAACATCTTTGGGATCCCCTTCTGCACCGCTGCTCGCCTGTGCTCAGTTTGCAACCGTACGGCGAGAGTCAGTCGGCGAAGAGGTTTCACCCACATTTGCTGTACAGCTCTGAGGACAACATATGTAGCAGATGATGAGAGCGAATATTGGACCTCACCAGAAGCAGCGCATGGGAGTCTTAGATACCTTCGATGATCTGCTGACAGGCTTGTTCTATACGGCGGATAACGTGCACTCAGCAGGATGTTGTGCAGATAACTTCGGACCGGCAGGATGCTCGGACAACTTGCTATAAGTGAACTGACTCATCACCGCCGAATACATTCGATCTACCCGGAGTCCACCTTGGTCATCTGCTATGTCTCCGCTACAGCAATTCCCACCTGACTTCAAGATCTGCCTTCCACTATCCATGGCACGCCGCACAACGAGACGGGCGATTTCTCTGCTAAGGAATTTACAAAACAACACAATCATGACCTGTACGCGAGCCGCTGCATCCTTCCTTGCTCTGCGATCGTCACATCATTGCAGCTCGGCGCGAGGATATGCAGACGCTATGAGCACATTTCAGAAGCGCCGACGTGCCGCGGCGGCGGAGGATGGTACACCGTGGAGCTCAGCCTGACATTTCCGACGCAGGCAACACGCTTCGCGCGAAACGCTTGGACAGGCACTCCGAGGAGTTCGCGGCCCAGCTGTTGCCGCGCCGGGAAGGAGCCATCACATCGTCAGGCTACATACAAGCGACTCCGAGACGGTCTGTGTGAGGTATGATGTGATCCTGAGAATTGCAGTCGCCGCCCAGTAGAAATTCGAGCTGATGGGATGTCACCGGTCGCCGGCCGTGCCGCGAACAGTCACCGCGCGGCATACCGCATGGCTCTTCTCCTAATTCTGAGAGCACTAGTCGTAGCAGATGATGAGAGCGAGGGAGAGAGAGAAGAGTGTCTTCACCAGTGGCGCATGGGAGTCTTATATACCTTGCAGGGAGACGCGGATAACCTCGGTCCGCACAGCGGATAACATTTCGGCGGCTTGGATTGCGTACGCCGCGCAGGAAACCTCTGACCGACAGGACGTTCGGGCCATAATTATTGAAAAAACAAAAAACCCACAATAATATTACCCCCATCGCCGTGAGACGAGCACCTGCACGTTGACCTCCGAGTCGAGCGACCCGCAAGCCGCAAACACCACGCCGTGTCATTCATACATGGAATATGGCCACGACTTCATATCCCCAACCCGACACAACTCCGGGACCTGCGGGCTCGTCACAGCGCAATACTCCACGCTCTCCACAAGCGCCGTCAGCGCCTGCATGCCCGCGCCGCGCGCGGGGTCCTCCAGGTGCACGTTCCGCAGAACGAGCCGCAGGCGCCGACGGGGATCGCAGCCTGAGCGCAGTCGTGCGGCGACAAATTCGCAGACATCGTGTACATCCACAGCGAGCGTCTGCGCAGCCTGAGGGAAGCCCAACGTCGCTAATAAGCCCGTCGGACACGATATATGCAGCTCCACAAGCAGCGGGCAGTGCAGGACCGATACTGTGTCCTCGAACAAGAGGCCGACGTGTTGGCGCAGCGAGTATCCGGCCATATGCCTCCTGCCGGGGTCCGCGAAGCTGTCGAAGACGACGTCGAGCGTGCGGAGGCTGGGGAGCGTGAGGCTCGGAGAGGTGTAAAGGCCATTGGAGCTCGTGCAGCGCGAGGTGCGTGACGCCCGACATCAGCGCGGCGTCCTGCAGCACGAGCAGCGTGACAGGCGTGTCAACCGTCGGGCCCAGCGCCCACGTTACCCCCGCGCCTGAGTTGTACGTGAGCTCGAGATGGCGCGCGAGGATGGGGAATTTGCTGTAGAGTCGGACGCGGCGCAGAGAGCGCTTTGGAAAGCTCGAGAGAATGGAGACCAGCACGGCTTCGTCAGTGAAATCCATCCACACTGTGAGGTGCTGCGTGCAGGCCAACTGCGTGATAATCATTCGTGCTGCGTCTATCTTTTCACCTACGTCGATGTCGAGGAGCCGGAGGTTGTGTGCGGTCGCGTGTTGTATGCCATCGGATGTCAGCCGGAGCGCGCTGACGTGGAGTTGCTCGAGGCGGGGACACATATCGATGATGCGCAGTAAATCCACCTCGAGCTGATTCAGCGACGAGGATGCGAATGGCGGATAGCACGAGGACCGGACGCGCGGTGCGCAGCGCGACGCCGCTCAGTCTCATTGTATCCAACATCGACGCAGCATGCGCAAAAAGCTCGTCCGGGACATATATATCCGCCTGTGGAACATGCGGCAAGCGGGTCAGGCGCAGGTTGAAATGCCGGAGTATCGGCGCGGGCTCTTCGAGTGCGCGCACAAGCGGGAGGAACAGCGCCTTGTCGCCCCGTAGGAACTGGAAGTTGATATACAGGCTCAGGGTACGTAATGGTGCATATGCTGGCGGAGCAGCGCGCCGAGGGCATTGCAAGACCCGGAGACGAACAGGTTGAGAGAGAGCGGTGCGCTTCCCGACCGCGCGAGGACTGCAGCAGCATTATCCAGCGCACCTGCGCGTTTAGACCGTCCGGTAAAGTCGCTCCAAAGGTCAGGTGTGTCCAGGGCAACAGAGCGCCAGTTCCGGCAGACGTGCGAAGAGGAGATGCGGCCCCGTAACGACAAGTGCAAAACAATCTGAAGAAAAATCTCGCGCGGCAGTTGATTGATCGGCGCTCTGTCGTTTAAGCTGCGGGAAAGCTGGACAAGTGACTCCTCTACTGCTGTATTCAAGGTCTGTGCTGTCTGACGCAGGGCGTCTGTTCTACGGGCACGCGATCAGCTAAATAAATAGAGACTGGGATTGAATCTGATACTGTGAAGCTGTGCTTGGCGACCGCAAAGACGATTCGCATGCCCGCAGTACCAAATTTGAGAGCGCAGTGCGCGCATCGGCTGCTAATGGTCCTGGAAACGGCGCGGACATGAAAAAGAGAGCAGGCACAATTTCGTGCTCCGCTGTTGCCTCTTTGCGCAGTACCGGCTCGACATCTGGCAGTTTCATCGCCACACGGCGTCCAGATGTATAGTAACCTTGAGCTGCCACCCGCCCGGCAGAAATGGCGGTTCTGCGCAGCCTGTTAGCGCGCAGCACGAAGTAGGCTTGCTCTCGCCTGCGATGTTCACGAGCATTCCTTACCGACCACGCGCGCACTGTGTCTGTGCGGCGATAGGACTCGGCTTCGCGCTATGGAATCCCATTTGGATTTTACGGTGCTGTTCCTGTCTGTTCGCGACCGCATCTGCTCGACGTAAATTTGTGAACACTGGCGCTCTGCTGCTCTTGCCTCTCCCTACCTTTGGACTGACCTCACTGGGAAGTCTATACGCATAGGCGGGCTCGATATAGCCGCTGCGGGTGCCGCGCGCCCCCGGGGAATCACTCTACATGTCTCTTATGCTGTCGGCGACAAGCTCGTGCGAATGGTTGGAGCGTACTACTCCGCCAGCATCTGAACCACCTAGGCACCCTCATTCTCTGTGTCTAATTTGAGTTCACTGGCCCGACAAGATGCTACTCCTTGGCGCGCCGGTGGCGTCTGCGCCCATGTTCCGGGAACTTATAATGGAGATATCTACGGCTCGAACGACTCTTCGCCACGCTACGCACGCTCAGATTCTGCTGCATCGCGTTGCATTCAATTCAAGCGCTGTCAGAGCTTTGTGTTTAGCAGGAGATTGACTTTATTCGGGTCACCGAGCTGTGGCAGCAGTCGCCACTGATTGGAACTTCTGGAACTTCGCGCGCTCGGGTCATTTCACATCCGTACTAGTACAGCTATTCAACTCGAGCTGCTGCACATCAGGGGGATGATAGACTCGACTGATATAGCCGACATGCCTGCAACCGCTCATAGCCTGGGGTTTAAACCTATGGGTGCAGGACGCAGAGCTCATGTTCAGCTTCACAATCTGGAACGCGTCGTTTTCGCTCTGCCGCGTCTGCGGAACTTTCTTGAATCTGCTGCTCGATAGCTTCGTCGGTCCCGGATGTGGTATTGCAGGGGAGGCGCTCGCCGCGCTGGGTTGATCGCACGCGCGAGTGAGACGGCGCGCACGCGTGAGTGAGACAGCGCATGACTGACTGCGAGCGCCAGGAAAAGCATTGTGCACTGAATAACTTTACTCTAGCAAGGATGGCAAAGCCGACATGTATTCAGGATGAAACGCTTACGCGACTGGGAGTCAAACAGAAGGACGGCCGACGGGTGAGGATATTCACTCTTCCGCATTTGTGTTCCACACATCGGACTTGTAGTCCTTTGGAAACAGGTAGACGGAGCGGACGTCCGCTGAGTACAAGCGCCCAGAACATTTCGGCCGCCAGCGCCACACCATGAGGGAATCCGACAGTCGGCGAGACACGGAAGTCTCAAACATCCTCTTCAAAGCGCTTGGCAATAATACGAAACGTTCGGAACGGTAGATGAGGCAGCCATGGGCGTAGTCGTGTTGGTGGTCTTCGGCTGGGTGCATGGACAAGCGCTTGGAGGTGCCTTTCCGAACATCAAGTGGCCCGGGGTCCTTATGATTATGTGAGACGCCAAACGGGATGGGAAAGGGCGCTGAGAAAAGGACTCCAGAGGGACTACACTCGATATGGGAGTTGATTCCACATGTGACCTCAGTTTTTCCAGCTTGAACGTAGGACAGGAAGCGGATCTCGGGGATAAGCTGGCAATTAGATCCGGGGTTTGTGACTCAGCATTCCCGCATCTTTCCTCCTCCTCAATGTCAGGCGAAACGTTGAGCGCGCGCTACCCTGCGCCGCGTGCGAGTGCCTGATAACACTGAGCTCTTTCTTAGGCTTGCTAAATGTTGTTGGGTTCAATTTGCACGCTAAGGCTGAAACTAAATTAAATATAAGTACACCTCGCCGTACTTTATTTAGATTTAGTATGTAATTAGTATTAATTAATTATAACTAGTTATATCTGAATCAAATCAAGTGCCATTGATGAAAAGTTATACTGGGTGTATGCAGCTAATGACTACACCTACATGCTTCTATGACTATACCTACTGGTAATACAAGGTCCCTGATGCGTTGGGATGCCCACAATGTGAGGGTGAAGCAAGAAACCTTTTTGGGTGAGAGTATTACTAAATTGGGAAAGACGATCCAAGATGAAGCATGACTGATGACTGGGATACCATACCTGCTCCTCAGGTATATGATCGGTTAATAGGACTCCTTATGGCTTGATACCGTATGCGTTACAACCTCAGGATACCTCAGAAATTGACTCTGGCAACATGTAAGGTACTTGGCAGTCTTGCATATCGTCAAGGACCTCCAGGAAGGCCTCTATAAATGTGGATTAGGTCTAGAACACCTCTCTCTAGATGCATCTCAGTTGATCTGAGCCCTCATAAAGTTGACATGTAGATACAATTAATTATAACTAATTACTCAAAAATACACAAGTCCGTACTTTAATTATATTTATATAGGCTGTTAATTAATTATACTTAGTAATTAATTAAATTAGTTGCAGCCTTATTGCACGCGCGTCCGCCTGTACTCTCCTGTCTAGTCAACGGGAACGATCCGTGCTGACTCGACACTCGGCTGAACTTGGACCAACTCTCTTCTGGGTCGGGAATAATCCACCAGTGTTTCAAAGGCTGCGCCCGGCTATTGCTGCTCTCCTTGCGACAATGCACGGTGGGACATCGCGCATCTTCTGTCTGGGCGGAACTCCAGTACCATACCGTTCTATCTTGCAAATTACCTGGCTCAGCTGCTACATCATATTTCTTTCGGCTGTTATTTCATACCCACTTACTCTCGTGCCTCTTGAATCACGAGCACGGCGCTGAGCAGCTGTTTCCCGGACACTTGCTGCAGCAGCAGTTCCGACTTCAAACTGCGGCGGTGTCAAGTTCTCCCCGCGACGCCCCGGCCGTACTCCCCAGTCACCACGTCAATGCTTGCGTACGCCCGCGGCTTCGTGCCGCACTTCGTCTAGATGGATCACGTACGCCCATAGTCATCCGATGCGTCCCGTGTTTATTGTACGCACACGTTGTCCACGGACCAATTCAACTCGCCGCTGCCTCGGAAACCAGTATCGGGGTCCCACTGCGCTCGAAAGATCTCGAACTTTCGAGCTCTCCTGAGTTGCCCGGCGCTCACAGCTACAGAGTGCATATATCATTTCAATTTTGGATTCGCCTAGATTTCCATGGTTCCCCATTCAGCTTTGCGGAACAGGTGGCTCTGATTAACCGACCTGTGGCGTCCTTTGCTTCACTTTGCTCACTTTCGGCTGTTTTTCCCTCCCACGCTTCTGCTGGTTCGCTCGGGCGCGCTGAAACGCTGCGCGAGGAGCGGATAGTACTATTTGGTATACGTAACGGGCCCTGAATAATTTGGAATCTGAGTGCTTGTGCTGTCTGGGCACTTTGCGCCACGTCCGAAGTCTGTGAGCGCGGGATACACAGCTAGGAAGGCGATCACATGAAATGTGATAATTTGATCGATTATTCTACTTTGGTCTTCCCATAACGATTCTCACGTCTTCTGTGCAAACACAAAAATCCTGCGAATCTGAAGACCTCCGAGTTGTTATGGCTATGACGCCACTCCGGACTCACAAGCCGAATAAGATTGGTAAGCAGAAAAGCATGGCACAAAAACCCGCGTCCTGGTCAAAGGAAGGCAAAGATAACACCTGGAAACAAACAGGATGCAAGAAATATGTGTCTTGGACACTGCTGAGACACTGCGCATCGCACGCTTCCGAGAACTTGTATCGTGGACGGCAGCCCCGCCGAGTATTGCCGGAGTCGCTCGGCCGGTGAGCCCGTGTTTGGCCCCATCGCAAGACGTTGACGTGGTCACTCGATTACAACATTTTCGTCTTTGCACCGCGGACCTAATATGTGTTCAATTTGAACACACGGGAGGTGATCTAGAAGATAAAATTCTTGTAAGTTGTGATATCACGTCTTTTAAGTCATCGGAGGGCTGGCCGTGTAGATCTCATGCTTTCTCCTGGGCTGACATGATCCGTCCGCGACGAGGAAGGAGCTCATATCCCGTGCATCAGGAAAGCTGCTGCTTCGTAACTTCGCAGACGCATGGATGACATTGCGCCCCATCCCGATGGGCGGTGCGCGGTTGATCCAACCGATCTGGAGCACGCAAAACGGTACCGTTGCGCTTAGTTCAACATCTTACCAGAGTTTCAGGGCAAAGGTTACTTTGCCGGGAGGTGTTTTAGACGGACATCTTGGACCGCAGTGCCTGAAAGATTCGCGCGCCACCGCGACAGAGGGTGCAGGAACAGAATTTTCAGCCTTCTTTGCATCTCAACGGGCGTGAGAAAGTGATCTTTGTGCGTCTAACAAGTAGGTCGATTTTCAATCAGTGCTCAGCACGCCGTTTAAAATGCGCGTCTCTGCAGTGCTGAAGGATCCCTGCAGGTCTCACCCGGAGATCGGTGCCGGGATTCGCACTGTGGCTCTGCCACGCGGGGCGCCATGCAGGCACGGTGCCCATTCGGTGTTTGAGCTTCTGACAGGCGAATTCTCGCGCCGGCGCAACCGCCGGACCCGGTGGCGCAAAGTTTGGATCGTCAACGTGATCAAATTGCAGCCTCTACCCTAGCCTGAATGCCAGCGAAGATGAGTTCTGGCGGGTGTAGAGCGGGAGGAGCGATATGCAGACTGCAGGATGATGATGGGCGGCGATTGGAAGCATTTAAATGGTGGCGCTGTTGCGAGTAGAGCGGTCGAATGCCAGAGTCAACTACAAGCGAAGGCGCGCGGAGCAGAATGGGAAGCCCAGGAAACCTGAAGAGCAAAAGCCACTGAAACGAATTGGCCACGAAGCAGAGCCAAATTAACCATTCTGAGTTGGAGATCCACATGTTCCCAATGCTACGATACCGGCATCCAGACAAGCGGCCCGGTACGAATGCAGCCCATCCGAGTTGGTCGACCAGTGAAACCGTTTAGCACATGACACAGTCCTCATCGCCTGACAGAACTTTGCCGAGCGTCGAAAGCTCTGTTTCGTGCTTTGCGGCGACAAGCGCTCAACATACGCGCGCGCTTCCGTATGTGCGGGACCATATGCTTACATTACACGAACGAGTTGCAAGTTTCCCGCGCGGTGCTCGCACAACGTTCATGGAGCATCGAGGCGCCCGCTTTGCTTCGCCGGTGTCCTCGGCGTTATAGCTTTCGGCGGAAACTAGTCACATCATACCAGCTGGCAACTGAGAGATGGCTAGACGACGCGATTACCACAACAAATGCTGCAGTATCATGTATTTTCAAATGCTACAGTCTCCAATCTGAATATCAATAATGCTGCAGGGTGTTAATAAGGACACATACACGCCGTCAGATCATTTGCTCAAAGCGACAACGGAGTTACGACACTGGAGCATCTAAATCTTCTGAATTTGCATGAGAGAAAATGATTCGTGAGCTTTGAATTCTGAATTTATCGAAATTTTAAACCTGGAGTGAAGTTCAAAATATCCATTGGGATTGCATCGGATTCACCGAGAAGTTCGGAATTGTCATTTCATTAAGACGGATCTCGGGGATAAGCCAGGGACGATTCGTCGGAGCCGGTGTTTGTGACTCAGCTCTTCCTCCTCCTTGCCAACCTGCATGCCAGTGAACCTGGTATACTCAGCGCCACGTGCTTATATCCCACCGTTATTGCTTACAAAAGCTGCTTTCTGACCACCGCGTGCGCTTGTGCAGTTGTCGGAAATCTGAGTTGCGCGCTGCTCGGCGAGCTCTGCGCAGGGTTGCGCGTACCCGACTCGGACGATAGCTCCTCTTTCTAGACCATCCACAGCGTCGTTTGATATCCCTACAGTTCCAGTGATCCATCCGTCGGACCTTGCGTATCTTCCAACTGGGTCATCGGAGCTCCAGGATGTTCGCCCGTACTATCTGGTCTTTGTCTATTCATTGCTATCTTTCCGTATCCTGCTCCTGTTTCTCTTCTTCTACGTCAGCTCACTCTGGGGACTTCTGAACAAGGCCGCGCAATCACGATGCCGAATCTTATTCATCGACGCGCGCAGCACGAGCAATTCCGCCAGACTGCGGCTACTGCCCCAACCACTCATCGGCTCTATTCCCCAACGTCCACGTCGACTCTTGCATATGCTCGCGGCTTCATGCCACGCTGGTACACTGGCGGCGCACGGCCGCGCGCGCAGTCATCCCGTGCTTGACCGCGCCGAGTGATGCATTGGATGACTTGCCGCTCCCATGTCCGCTGAACTCTCTGAATTTAGTCTCGGGGTCCTGTTCTCGGCTCTACATCCCCGACTAGCCCTCCATCGTCTCATCCAGACCCGCCAGCACTGGATATTTGGATCCACCTAGATCCCGCCCATGTTCCCTATTCAAGCTCAAACCGCTCCCGGAAAGCTTCGCGGGAGCAGGTGGCCCCTGATGTGGCGCATTTCCGGATCGCGCGACCCTTTCAGGCTGTGCTCTCATTTCCCACGTACACGTTGCGCGCTCGGGTTCATTCAGGAGGTTCTGTGAAACACGGCGTGCAGGCACGGATACTCTTTCAATGCGACCTTCGTACACGTAAACGTCATCCCTGAATGACTCACTTGGGACTGCGGCGCACGCGCGTGCAATTCCGGAGCCGGAGCCTGCACTCTGCGTTGGAACATTTGCGTTCAACTTATGGTGGGCTGACATGATCCGTCCGCCACGAAAAGTCCATCTGGTGGATCTGGCACTTCTTCTCCAGTGGTTTTAGGGTTCTGCTCCAGCATGACTCGTCAGGAATTCCGACACGTGTCTTACTTGCACAGGAAGTCCTGGCCCGAATGCTAATACGTGTATGTTTAACGGCACTGACTTCGTTCCTCGGCGCCGATCGATACCAGTCTGCGACCCTCAGCGTCGCCATTTTCGCGCCTCCTCGACTCTCCCGTGAACATGCCACGCGAAGCGCGCATCGTCGGACGCGCGCCTGGGCTGTACTACTCAGTAGTACGTACGCGAGTCACAGCTTCGCGTTTCCGCGGCTCCCCTCGGACGCGCCAGGATCGGCGCCAGGATCGCTGCAAGATCGCAGCTCGCCGGGGTCCTCCTTCGTGCGGAAATGCGCGCCGTCCGGAGATGTGCACTGGACCTGAAGGGCTACCTGTAACTGTGACTCGGTACATTTTGGGGACTGCTGCATCCCGTGATTTCCTACCAGTGCTGTCCTGCCCGTGTTGTTCTGGAGCGGTTCGATCGCATGCTAAACTATGCGGGATGCTGCTTTCCATCCCAATATCGGAATGCTGTCACTCTCCATCGTTGCTCTGCTCGACCGACCGACGGCTTCGGGCCTTCCTGCGTCAATTTCCTTTCACCCGCGCGCCCGGAAACCTAAACGAGAATGCGCGGACGAAAGGACAGATTGACTTGCCGCGACTATCTGGAAAACAACGTTCCGCTTGTCCCTCGTGCCCCGTATTCCCGAGTCGTTCGCCTGACTGTGTTACAGAACGCGGCGGCGGACTTCTTTGAAATCTGCTGTGACGCTCGACCGACCGAGCCGGTATGTCTTGCGATGCCGCAGTTCTCTTTTGTCCGCCTGCCCACCGATGAACTCAAAGGGCGCGTGCGGACGAAAAGGGACATTAATTTTCCACAACTATCTGACACAAGGTTTTCCTTCAAGTTGTGCTTGGGGATCCTCGAGTCGTGACTGCGGAAACGTCGGTGCCACGCACACTGTCCAATCTTAACTTCACCTTGCCTGCCTGACAAAAACTTTGAGAAAAAAATGATTATATTGTATATTTATGAAGAACTCTCCTGACTGCCGGACCAAAACTCTCAGAAGCAACGACGCCGTCGAAGCCCCTCCTACTCCAGATTAAACAAGCTGGGACGTAGACATCTCCAGATTGCATCACCGAGATAACACGTTAGTCTCGTCTTGATGGGTATCACAAAGATCTAAAAAAACTTTAGTAAGGCGCGACCAGAGCTCATTGCGTCCCAGAGACCAGACTCCAGAGTCCCAGCAAATAACCTTCCAGACGCCATGCAAACAGCATTGAGACCGGCCCAAAGCACTGAGATCCCCATCCCAAAAGCCAACAGCCAAAGCCAGGATTGAGCGGACACAGTCGTAAACGAGGCCAGAAGAGAGAGCACGGAATCCCGGGAATCTTGCGGCAGTCTCAACTGAAGGTGACGAGCAAAAGTTGAACTTTGGGACTCCGCTCAGACGCCGCCCATTTGCCACATCCGGAGAATCGTTCATTTTGACTTTGACAATGACACTCAGCGACAAGTCGAAAAATTCCTGGAGACCATGCGTCGTGTTTTTACTGCGTTCTGAACATATTTGAATATAATAAATTTTTTCGACATCTTGACACCAGCATCCTCGGAATGGGATGGTGTTGCACCCAGTTCCCTGCCAGTGCTCTTTCACGCTCTGACCTTCCATTCCGTCATCGGAGTTAATAGCATATGATCTGGAGCAGATTGAAGAATCAAGTTGTGCCATGATTTGTAGTTGTACCCTCGAGGCGTCGTGACTGCGGCAACGTCAGTGCCACGCACAGTGTCCAATCTTAACTTCACCTTGCCTGCCTGACAAAACCTCTAGGAAGCAGCACACGCTTTCCACACTCGACTCTCCGCTACCTGACCAAAACTCAGAGAAGCACGACGGCGAAGGCCCTGAATAGACGCTGCTTACCAGACATCTCCCGTTGCATCACCGTGTAAGCAACACGTACAGTATGTAAGATGCACAAACTTGAAGCATAATAAGCTTTCCCGTCATTGGCACAGCAGGCGCGCGGCTCAGTGAGTCAGAACGGGTATATGTAATGGTTCAACAAGCCGTCGGACTGCGGCGCGGGCTCGGCCAGATCCCGCCATCTGAGGAGTGACGATATGCCCGCCAATTTCCACCACTCGCTGTCAAGACCGTTATACAGTCAGTGGATGAGCTCGGAAGCCTGCTGAGTTGCGACTGTACGATCCGGAGAATCGTCTGTTTTGACTTTGGCACTGCGCGGAAATCTTGCACCGCGTCGTGCTTGTGGGTTTGCGGCTCTGCCATTGTGACTGTATTCGTGAATTACACTGTACTGTGCGAGTTACTGCCGGAATGGGCGATGGTTTGCACCTTTTCCTGCTCGCTGTCTTTCAATTTGACCTTCTTTTCAGCCACAAGTTAATAGCATATGATACTGTTCGATTGCCGAATCGTGCAGCGTGATGATACGGAGTGAGCGCCTCGCCGTCAGCGTCAGCGTCGGCGTCTTAGACGGGAGACTGCGGGGAGCCGGGACCGCTGGAGCGCCAGAGAGTCGGGCGCGGGTCTGCAATTATCAACTACTGCTGACATGAATGGCTCGGATGCTGACATTTCAGTCGGAGCACTGGCGCTGTTCGATATCGATGGAATTCACCTCCCGAATGGCTGGGACGGCATCCTCGAGAACCTGCAGATCGTCAGACAGCCGTCGACATGAAGCTCTGGCCGCAGGCTCAGGATAAGTAGTGTCAAGACTGAGTCCTGACGGACGCGGACACAGTAGACGTTTGCGTTTCTTGCTCACTCGGGCTACTGTCGGCATCTTGAATGCGGCAACCTGGCGTTCAGGATTCAGGGCTCAGGACAATCAGGGGGGGTTCCATACTTAGGAGAGGTTCGTCGCGGCACGCAAAATTCAATTGACGTTCACCTTCAGTACTCCTGGACTCGTTCCCGTGCACCGAGCGCCGCGCTGCAGCCTGAGGACGTCTGGGAACCCGCACGACCGGTGCATGTGGCGTTTGGCGTTGCTTCACTGCTTGATTGCCGTTCAGGACACGGCACTCGGCACGCTGGAATTCAGAGTCCGGCCTCAGTTCAGGGCGGATGCACATCCACCGCATGCTGTCACTGGTCAGGTCAGCAACGCAGCTCAGGTCGGATTGCCGCGCTCCGGTCGACGTGCCGCGCTCAGGTCAGACAGGGTGCCGAGCTCAGGTTACACTGTGACATCAGCCACTCCTATTGCGGTTACTGCGCGCGCGGAGTCTCTAGTTAGATCTCTGAACTTGCTCAGGACTCAGGATATTCGCAGCAGGTCCTGAGCGCTGCCCCGTAGTAACGAGCGTTTCGCCGTCAAGCTGGCACAAGTCGACGTCGATGGCGATGGCGATCAGCCTGAGCGCGACTAATTATCCGCGACTAGTAGCTACCGACGCGCGCAGGCGCATCGCGCGACTTTCGACGTGAGTCGCATCCGCAGACGGTATCAGCGCAGGACCAACGTTCCAAGGTTCGAGAACCTTCGAGTTTCGCCATCAGGGACATCGAATCTGGAACGAACGGTCGTCCTGTCGCGCGCGCGCATTGGACTGATATCCGTGAGGAAATTTCAACGTCGGATGTCGGCGAACGGAAGAGCGAGAGCGAGAGACAGTTGCGAACGGAATGCCAGTGGATAGAGCGCCGCTCGTTCGCCTGTCGACACCCGCGAGTTTCAGGGACAGAGAGTCAGTTGAGCGATCAGTTCGCATGAGATCCAGAATTGAGAATCGGAGGCGTTAGAGATGGGCACTCCGGTTTGAGAACTTTGTGCCTGGGATTCGCAACGGTGGCGCCGCCACCCGCCACCCGCCACCAATCAGCGCCAGGCGCCCCGACCCCGCACTGCAGGCACGGGTGTTTGAGGATAAAGCGCGACTCTGCAGCTCAACAGTCATTCGTGAAGAGCAACCTGAGAAGTGACAGCAGCTCAGCACTCGTTCCGCAGGCCGCGCAAAACTTGGAGGGTCGCTGCCAGCAGAGACGTCGCATGCAGTATAAGTTTTTTTTTGAGACGAGAGCGGACGCGGTGGGGATGCAGGCACCGGTGGATGTTTGGGCCTCCGTCCTGGAGTGATTGGCGACCGACCAGATGCAAATGCAGATCTCGCTCCCGCGCAAGCACCGGAACGCCAGACGAAGCGTGGATTGTGAGTTGGAACGGCTAATTTGGAGTGATGGAATAGCGCGGCCATAGAGTGGGCAGGGAGGAGACGATGAATACCGGCCATGCATGGTGAAGGTAGAGCGGCGGGAGATGGATGAATACCGGGGGAGATTGAGCGGCGGGATGGTTGAGAGGTGGGAGGCGCGCGGTGGTGATGGGGGACGAGATGAGAGAGGCGTAGGACGCGTCAGCTGGAAGGAGCCAGATCATGCCAGTCCCAGGAAGAAATATCCAGAATGGAGGATGACTTGCTCGTGTGCGAGGTACGACGGAAGGATCTCGACGACTCTCGAAGCACGCGTTACTCATCGCTGACCAACGACGCTGGAATTCAATTGCAGGCAGCCGCGACGTCGGGTTCTGAGGAGATGAAACCCATTAGTCAAGGGCGTGAGCATGGGCGACAGATCGGGTAGGCGCGGACGATTGCAGCCGCAGCTGTACCGATGGGGCCCAGGGGGCGGGCAATGTATCGTGCAGGTAAGGCAGGCCGCGGCCATGGCGGGCGGTGCGAGCCGACATTCACAGAGAGGCATGCGCATGGCGGGGCCCGCGGACGCACAAGCACTGCTTCAACGGGCGGTGAGCGGAGAGGAATTGGGGCGGAGCGCGAAAACGGCTTTCCCTCCGCGCTGCGACGGGCGTTGTGCAACCCCCTACCGTACCACGCTCGCGCAGCAGCACCACCACCCCGCGTGCAGTGCCCGCTCGCCCAGCTTACTCTACCATGACTCGTGCAAGGGCGGCCGGCTTACGCGTGCACCCGCCCCGCCCGACAAGCGGACGCCGACTCCAGCTCGCGGCTGATGATTCAGCGCAGCGGCGGGATGGATCTCAGGGCCGGCGGGGGCGCTGTCGGGAGCGTGCAGCTGCCTGAGCTGAGGAGGAGCGGACAGCCATAGCCATAGGCTATCCATTCAGCTCCAGTGGAGGCGGTTCCGGGGTCCCGGCACGGCCACTCGATTCGGAGCGGTTCGGTCGGGTCTCGAGAGCCGAGGGCTGTGATTGGGCCGTCACGCTCGCGGCAGGGCTCTGGCCGGGTATATAACGCCAGCCGGCTGGCGCCTCCCCTCGCCCTGTACTCAGCAAGACTCGGACAGTTGAACTGGCTATGCCCAAGATTCTGACACCGCACGCGCACGACTACTTAGCCCCACGGCTTGCCTCCTCCTCCTCGCTCTTCCCCCATTCCAAGATGCACACCGACGACTCGCCCACGTCCCCGACGACGAGCAACGCGAACCGGGCAGCGGTCCGCGCGAGCCCGCTGCACCGCGGCGAGGCCTGCCTGACCTGTCGCCGCCGCAAGATGGTGCGTCCTTGTCTTCTACTCACCGTGTCGTGACTGACGCTCTCTGCAGAAATGCGACGCAGCCAAACCACACTGCGGCCCGTGCTCGCGCGCGGGCAAGGCAGACGAATGCGAGTACGAGGAGACGCGCTTCCTCGCCCAGATCTCCGGCTCGAGGACGAGAACGCTGCGCTGCGCGCGCGCGTCGACGAGCTCGAGCGCTCCGCCGGCTCCTCCTTCAGCATCCCCGCACCAGCAGCCCTTTACGGCCTTCATGCCTGGCCAGGGGCGGCGAAGCCCCAGTGACGGAGGAGGCGATGGCGGCTCGAGCGGGGGCCAGCCCAGCCCGTACGGCCAGAGCGCGCCGCTGCTCGTGCCCCACCACGCGCACCACCAGCAGCCGCTGTCGCCGTACACCCACCACTACGACCACCATCACCACCAGCAGCAGCACCATGCGCTGCCCAGCATCGTCACCCAGCCCGCGCCCGTCCAACAACAGCCGCAAGACTGGACAACGGCGGCGAGCCCAGGCGGCAGCGTGCTGGCGCTGCACGACCCCATCCAGCCGCACATCCTCCAACGCCTGTACGTCTTGTCCCTCCCCCGTCGCTCGATGTTCTGACGCGTCTTTCTTTCCCTCAGGATGCAGATCTTCACCCGCGTAGCAAGCACCCAATTCGCGCTGCCGCAGAGCAGCATCGCGCTCCTCGCCGCGCGGCGCGGGAGCGGGGCGCTGCTCGAGGCGGCGTGCGCGCGGCGTGTGTCTTCGCGCGGCCGAACAACGGGATGGGCGCGTGGGAGGGCATGTTTGCGCAGCGCGCCGCGCTCGCGCTCGCCCGGTCCACCTCGAACGACACCAAGCGACCTGCAGGCGCAGGCGATCCTCGCCGTCCTGTCCTTCGTCGGAGGCCGCGCGCTCGAGGGCCAGCGCCACCTCGGCGGCGCGCTGCGCGTCGCGCGCGCGCTGGGCCTGCAGGATGCTGCGGATGTCGAGGGGAGGGAGACGTGGTGGATGCTCTGGAGGGTCGAGCGGGCGTGGGCGCCCGTCGTGGGTGATTTGGGCGACCCGGTGCCGGCTGGGGTCGAGGTGGTCAAGCAGGAGTATGACTATTACGCTGGAGTGGGAGGAGGGGTTAGTGGCGATGTGGGGTGCAAGGGCGCGCAGTTGGCCGCGAAGGCGTGGGCGCTGGTGGGCGGTGAGTACCTGCCTCCGTACTCTTTCTGAAGGAACGCGCGGGGGCGCATGCCGTCGCTCCTTCTCCACCATACCATACTGCGTGCGCCCCCGTCTTCCTGCCCACCGTCCCACACCATTCGCTCACACCCTGCTCCTTTTTGCCGACTAACAGATAACCCGAACAACAACCCGGCGTTCTGGCCGGACGTGCACACGACGACCGCCGCGCTCGAACGTCTGCTCGCCATCTCCACCCCGGGATCGTCGAGTCTGGGTGTGGTGGCGGCTGCGGCGCTGTGTGTCTTGCATGCTGCGGTGAGCGCGCGGGAGCAGGCGCGCGGGGCGGCTGCGCGTGTTGTGGCGCTGATTAGTGCGGGCGGGGGCGAGGTCGAGGGGATGGAGGCTGTCGTTGGGGTGCGTTCTTTCTTTCTTTCCTCCTCTGTCCGTTCTACTGCGAATGGATGGATGGATGGATGAATGGATGGATGATGCTGACGCCTCGAACAGTGGTGGATCACGCGCGCTGGCCGTGGCGCGGCGCGAGCTGGACGTGGGCGCTGTTGGTGTGCTGGAGCGCGCTGTGGAGCGCGCCGCGGCGGTTTGGCCGTATTTGGGTGCGGGGCGGGTGTGAATGCTCGCCGGCGACGACCACGACGTGCGACTATGAGCTACGACTAAACAAAATCTACACGACGCGGCTGCCCGCGACCGACAACCCGACGACTGCCCTACCTTACTTCGACCGGACGATGACCTCCCCTCGCCGCTTCCCGCCTCACACCCCGCGACCGCCGACCGCGACGGACTGTAATACGACCTTGCCCTCTCCCTTGCCCGCTGCCCTTCCGCTGCCCGCGACGGACGATGACCTCCCCTCGCCGCCGCCCCTTCACGCTTCACGCTTCGCTATCCCTTTTGCTTTCCTCTTCCCATTCCCGTCCCCCGATACGTTTGTGTTCCAGTTCCCGTCCCGCTTTGGACGTCCGTTACCTTATGACCCACCGCTCATATAATTGTATCGCGTACTCTATTCACTATCCATTTTGTGCTATTCTACCCTCTTGCCGCACGTCCGTCATGCCATGCCCGCCACCCTCCCACGCCCGCCTGTCGTCCGCCCCGCACTGTACTGGGGGCCGCGGTCGGCGCTTCTGTAGCCCATAGTCATAGTCATAGTCTTCGCCTCTCTCGCCATCCTAGATGTATACCCCCTTTGTTGTTACGATTTTACCCCCCGCTCTGACTTGTTTGTACTGGGATTCTTGTGTTTTTGTGTTTTGGTGTTGGGACGAATGGATAGATACACGGGTTTGTTCGTCTGCGCTCGTCCGAGTCGTGTTTCCGCTTCCACGTGAATAAGGGGCTATTATATTGTTCTTGTGGACTTGTGAAGATGACCTGGGTTTATCGGATCGATGAATGAATGAAACGAGTACTGTATCTTTTGATCTACGAATACGAATACGAAATGAATCTTGGAATTGGGCTTGATCGACGAACAACGAACAACGAACAACGGACACGAAATGAATTATAATATGATATCTGAATTGGCTTGATCATCGCAGACGAAATGAATGAAGCCGACGCCGTCGCAACCAGGGATGCATGCTCGGTTCTTCATCTGCCCTGCTCGCTTACAATTTTGATTTAGGTCATGGGCGTCGGTGTTTGCTTGATCTGGTGAGACCGACGCAGGGACAAGACAGGCCGACGACGTCTATATGACCCCTGAGGCGGCTGCGCGGCACTATAGTACTAAGGGGATGCTCGAGAGTGTGGGGTAACGAGCAATGCTCATCTGCCCTGCTCTGGGCGTCGGTGTTTGGCTTGATCTGGAGGGACGAAGACCGTCCATTGCGAGCCCTGAGGAACAGCAGATTGCTCCAGGCTGGGGTAGACTGTCGTGTTGCCGTGAGGGGAAATACTCGCCAGGGACGATGCCATAGTGAGCCCCTGCATCTGGAATGCCCGCGGCTCGCGAAGACCGTTCTTTCAAGTTTCCCTCAGTTTCTGCGCGTGTCGCACTGGCAGTGTCGAGGCGCGTTCTGGTCTAACCTCAATCCTGATATTCTTCGGGACCCGCTGCGCACGGCTTGCGACTGCTGCATCGTGTGTGGTGCCAGCTGGCTCAACTGAACCTTCCGCGCACGTGCAATGGGCAATAATCCGAGCATCACAAAAGCTGCCAGTGACAGCTGACGAGCCGTACTGCGCGGTACCAGGTAGAGCGTCTCGCCCACCGCCAAACACACACACCTCTGGAAGCGCGAGGCGCCATCCTCATCGTCCCTAGGTGCTAGTGTTATTTTCTCATCGTGGCAATCACACACCTGAGATGCTACTGCTGTATAAGTAACGGGATCACCTCGTGTGCGAGGTGTAGCTGCTGCTGGCAGATCTTACATGTGCAAGGGCGTCTGGCGCGTCGCTGAGAACTGAACGAGAAACACAGAGTGCCAGAGACCCTGCCTGCCAGCGCGCGGGGCACAGCAAGGCACAGATCAAGGAATTGGGGAGCTAACGGCGTCGACGGCGCATGGTATACTGTACTGTATCGCGGCGTCTGTCTGTCCGGCTCAGGGATCTGGACGCTGGGCGCGCGATATCGTGCCCAAGTGCAGGAATCCTCCTCCATCAAGGCGCGCCCGCAAGGAATCCTGCGATCTGGGCCCCAGGGACGGGATTTCCAGCGCCTCCCTGAGCACTCGGGGTGTTGAGAGATAGATTCCGAGTCGTGTGGGGAGCTGAAGGCGTTTTAGGTACCCTTTGCTGCGTTAGATGGTCCCCACTGGCAGATAGCATCCGGACTCGCATCGGTTATGGTTATGGGAATCCCTATCCCCTATGCGTTGTGTTTGTTTGCTGTCCCTGTAGATGCGAACATGCAAGCAAACAGTCCCGACTTTACATTCAGAAACGCGTCAACCGCTTCAGACGCGCTTTCCGCCCGCAGCTCCATCCGCGCAAGCCGCGATCTCAGCATCCCTGATGATGAAGATGCAGGCAGCATTCGGCACCCTGAAATCGCAGCACAGATAGAGTTATTGCCGTGCACCGTGACAATGCGTCCGCAATGACCGACGTGGAGCGGAATCGCACCCGGACGTCCGACACAGGGCCCCACCCAGTCGGCAGAGACCCTGCGCGTCGTCCCGCACGACGATCCCGCGCGATGCTCGCTGCGGGGCACGATGCATTCTCGTTCGGCCGTCTCGGCCAAAGGGAAGGACTTCGAACTGTGGTGCTGGTGCGGAAGGGACTCGACTGAAATGTAGATAGATAGAATGTACTGTGGAACGTATCCACTGCTCTGGCGGCGTACAGAGTCAACGAGGAGTGTCAGTGTCGCGGTAGAATAGGATGCACAGTCAGTTCTCGCTGACGCTGCGTGCAAACGCGACTTCTAATTCAAGCCTGTATTGCGAATCGCCAAACAGCCGCCGACACCCGCCGCACGCGCGTAGGCAATCATTATGCATCATTCTAACCAACCTCGCGTGCGGCGCGCGGTCAACCCTATCCCGCGCTCGCATCGATCGCGCGTTTCCGGGGCCCACCTCCCCAGAGTGGGTGGTTCCTCGCCACTTGATCTGAGTGATTGTATTCCGCGCATCACCATCGCGACGCAGCTCGTCGATCTCACAGAAGCGAAATGAACACAAAAAGAGACAACAACAACAACGAAGATGCATCCGGGCCGGCGTGCCACTTTCCTTTTCCGGCAGGATTCATTGTTCTTTTTCGCATCGCACCCACCGAACGACGGCCTGGTTCGGCAGTGCGTTGGCATGCCCACTGCATCTTTTGGGGGGGGCTCCGAAGGGCTAGCTTCTGAAGGGCGGACAATACCGCTGTGATCGTGCAGAGCTTGGGCGGAAGTTTAATAATACCCAACAGTCTGACCGAACGCGCTTTAGGACCATATGGCGCCGTCGGCGACCGATGTGGGGCCTGATGGGAGTGTGTGAGAATGAATGAAGCGCCTTGCGACGCTGCGGTGAACGACCGCGGCGAGAACCTTCATGCAATGTACTGATCCCGCGGGCGGGTGCTATGCAGTTTTGATGCTGAAAAGTCATCTTCGGTCACACGACTGCGGTTGAATCAGGGCTGATAATAAGTCATATAACAATAGGACTTCTACGGACTGGTAGACTCGGCGTTCGAATGACAACAGCCGCTACAGACCGTGATTGCCACTCCGGCTCCCAGTTTCTGCGGCCAGCGCGAGCTCCACGTACATACCCGTGTCCTCATGCGTGCATGTAACGCAAGCAACACGCTGACCGGGATCGCCGGCCAGCAGGTTGAATGGCCATACGTCCATCACGAGCTCCCAGCGTGGCGAGGTGTTTCAGGTTGGATGAGCTCACATCTCCACCTCGTGCAGCGAATAGCATACAAGCGCACGAGCGCTGCTGGCAGGCATTTGAATGGCAGAAGGAAGGAGGAGAAGAAGTATCAGGGAAAGATCAGAATCTCTGTCGTGTAAAGCTGATGTAGCGCGTCCCGCCGGCAGCGTGTTTAACGTTATACCTCAACCCGCATGCTCTAACTAGCGCTCTGGGTCATATGTAAAGTCATGGCTGTGATTCTGAATGCCAGAACCATTGAGGAAGGGTCTGGCTCGCTTCATTCGCGTGCCAAGTTGCAGGTGCGCGTCTTTGCGCACAGCTCGCAGCCAGAGCTCCACAGTACAGTCCAGTAAAGCGTAGCTCAGCGCTCTACTGTACCGTAATACATGCTGCTTCTCAGAAGAACAGCGAATGATCTGATCTTGCTCCTTGCGTACCATGACCGATTGTCGCGTGTTCAACAAACGAAGTGCACGCCGATCATCGTACTGTCCCAACTCTGGGAATAGCTCAGTACCGCGTGATTGTCCGCCCGCTGCCGCTCGTGCTATAGATGATGGCTGGCCCTCATCTGGCGCGGGAAGCAGGTGCAGGGACAGAGGCTTAGTCCACGCCGCACGCCGGCTTTCATCTCGCCGCGCTCACATGTGCGTATGTACCGTAGTCGAGAATCATCCCGCGCCCGGAGATGAAGCGCTCCGTCAGTTCTCGTCGCGTGAGGATTGCGCGAGCGGGATTGCACGCGTCGGACGTGTTTCAGCCGCGCATTCATCCTGCCTGTTCACGCGCGTGACTGAAACTTTACCGTCGCATTTGCCGAGTCCGCAGCTGCCCTCAGTCCCGGACGCGCGTCTCGGTTAAGCATCGCACCGGGCGGTGCGACAGCACATTGCGCACTGCCCGGGCACGCAAGCAGAAAATTTGCAGGCGGGCGGGCGTCTGCGTGCGGAGATTCCACGAGCGTGCTCTCTCAGCCTGATCAGTGATTGGCGCGCAGGGCGAGCCCGGGCGTCTGCGTATGATCCCACAGTAAGCGCCACGTACTTGCCATCTCAGTCGACATGTGATTACCGCCCACTGTCACTTGAATTGCGGCACTGGGTTTCTCGTGCAAGTACCCGCTTGCCGCTGCGGAGGAACGACTCTTGCGGTTATGACTCGACTCGATTCACAGCGTCGGACCCCGATAGCATCCAGCTCAGATCAGCCGTGGAGTGGTGGTGAGTGGGACGGATCTTCCGCGCGCAGCGCCAATTGGCGAGAACTCAGAGAATTAGTAACCGCAAGCTTCCTTCTCCCGGTACTTGCAGTAATGCAGTGAACAGCTGAGGTCATCTCGCACGTATAATTTCCAGGCACGGAGCATGAGCTCGCTCCAGGGGCGGTGACGATGACCATTGCCAACGGCGCGTCAGGCACGCCGAGAGGAATGCGCAGCGCCAGATCCCCAAACAAATGCACCGCCTCAGGAAGCAGATGGAGCCGCCGCGGGTTCCTCGTCCGATTTCGGCCGGCCGGGGCATGCTTGCACTAGCTCCGGGGTCCCCGACGAATGCTCCGCCCGCCCTGCGCGAACATCCTCGAATATTCGCAACCAAAGGACGATCCAATGTGCAGCAGGACGCGTCCTCTGGCGGACGCGGGTTCTAGGTCAGGTGCAGGCGCCCTGACCCGACGCCGAGCTTTCGCCGAGAGCTGAGAGTGGAATTGGAGGCGGTGCAGGGCTGTGCGCCAATGCTAATTTGCGGGCTCCGCTCACGGCAATACGAGTCTCCCGCGAACCTTGCCTCCCTCCCCACGCGCGAGCACCGCCCTAAGACGCAGAGAGACGTTGGGGGCCCCAAAGACCGACGCTTCTGCGCCAGTCGCCGATGGTTGTGCGTCTGCTCATTGGCCACGAGTCGGACTGTGGTTCAACCGTGCGGGAGTGCGCTTTCCCGATGCTAATTGCAGAGAGCGCGCGTCGTACGGTGGTCAGCGTGGCTTTTCGGGGTCTTCAGGAGTGCCGAACGCCAGAGCAGGAGTCTCGGTGGGCTCGGAATCGCGCAGTGCAGCTGATTTCCCGCGATTTTGCCACGCGACTGGAATCGATCAGGATGAAATATCCATTCCAGAATCATAGCTACGGTAGAGATGCAAGGATGCAATGATGTGGTATGATTCAGGAGCAATGTATACAACAGAGTCGGCATTGGGACTGCAGGATTATGCACTGGCACGGGTTTTCTACGGACGGTCGCGTCACCGCGGCGCGCGAGCCCATTTCTCAGCGCCAGCTCGACGACGCGGCGGCGGTAAAACTTCCTCTGGAAGTCCTTGAGCAGGCTGCGCGCAAGCGGCGTCTCGATATTGCGTTTGCGCTGCGAAGACTGCGAGCGCGCGATGGAGGGTGGCGGGATTCGATGGCGCAGGGCGGATCCGCCTTCAACGTCATCCAGGGGCCTGCAGCCGTAGGTCGCGCAGTTTCTGCAAAACGCGACGCTCGTCACAGATGAGCTGGAGTATGCGTGCAGGGCGCGCGACGGCGGTGAGATCGTCCGCGAGGATGGGTGTGGCCAGTCCGAGCGGCGAGCGGCCGTGCAGGAGTCGCACCGATTTGTATTTAGCTGCGTTGCAGCGGATTCGTTCGGGAGCGACATACCGGCTGAGGGTTTCCGAGTACCAGTCGCTCGAGTCTTCCGTCCGAAGTCGTAGCCAAAGTCGTCCTCGGAGATGAAGGGAATTTCCACGTAAAGGTTGGATTGGCTGCCAGAGCGCATTGTTGTGGATTGAGTTGGAGTATGAGTAATTGGGTGAATTGGATGAGCTGGTTGAGTTGATGCTTTGCCTGTGCTGCTCTTGCGGGACTTAAATACGCTACCGCGTTGCAGAAGGGTCCAGCCCGACCTGAAATGGATAAGTGGGACACCCGCTGCCCGAGTCCCGATCGTCCTCCGCCAGTCAGAATCGCAATGCCGGCCGGCCGAATCAGTCTGAACGAGAATGAGCCTGCTCACGACCCATGCGGGCTAATCTGCGCCAGGGTATTCGGCGAGAATCCGGCTACAATATGTCCTCTGATAATATGCAGTAGGAAACGATCAACTGACGCTCAAACTCGAAACCCAGAAACCCGCTATGCCGGTGTCCAGAGGTCAGACCGTTTGGAGAAAATTTATAGAACAGGATGCCGAGCAGCCTGGTCGTTCCATCGTGCGCGATATCGGAAACACCGTGCGTCTGACTTTTCGCGCAGAGCCGAAATGTCGGGAATGATCGAATAATTGCGCGAGCGCCGTGCAAACCGTCGTGCACTCGTGTCACGTTATTCACAGTCACGAGCGCAACCTCGAAGTCGTGCATTCGCCGGACAGTCCGTCGACGCACAGTGAGCATCCTGAAGTGGCGGAAGTTCCAGAAATCGCAAGGTTTCGGAAACTCGAACAAGCACAGCAACACGTGAGCAGAGGAGAATTCAGCGGACCATAGCGCGCGCCAGATAGACCTGCGGGAACGGACGTCGAGCCAGAGCAGCCGATAGTCCAAGATACGAAGCAGGGGTTGGAGAGGGCGACTCGTGGCTTGTAAAGAACGCGTTTGGGGCGAGCTCATTGCGCAAGGGCAGGTATGAGCGCGCACTCCCTAGCAGGTTGAATGTCCGATGCGCGCGCGTACCGCTGGAGTTGGAATCCTGCTTTCTCGACGACGGTGGGCGAGAGCAAAGTTGTTAAACGCTCGGTGTTGGCCGGACAACGCCAACAAAACGCAAAGAAGGGAATTTCGGTACCGCAGTTAGTCTCAGCAGAGCTACATTGTAAAACTCTAATATGCGTGTTCTGATACTGGGAAACTTAGGCTGACGGATTGAGATCAATGAGAGGTTGCAAGCAGTCCGAATCATTTCTGCAGCCGTTCAACCAGAATGAAAGATAAAAATTTGATTGTGGTAACAGTTGCGAGAGGTATACAGCTGAGAGATCCCATCGAAATTATGTATGTCACTGGGAACGGCGGCTATCAAAGCGCCTTGCAATTCCCTGCCCAACAAGCTCCACCACCCGACGACGGTGAAACTTCTTCTTCAAGGCCTTGACAATGCACCGAACTAGCGGCGTCTCAGTCTCGCGTTTGCGGCGCGTGGAGCGGACGCGCGCAATAGTAGGGCTGGGGAGCTCGACGGGCGGCTCCGTCTTCAGTACTGCAGTCGACGGCATGCCGCGCGCCGTCTGCGTGATGTGCAGCTCATCTGAGACGAGCTGGAGGACGCGCGCGGGGCGGGCGACGACGGCGAGATCCTCCGCGAGGATTGGGGTGGCGAGTCCGAGCGGCGAGCGGCCGTGCAGGAGCCGCGGCGCGCGAGCGACGCGCGTCATAGTGGTGACTGGGTGGATGGGTTGCACTTTCTCAGACCTGCTGAGTATGGGCGAGCGGCTGGCGTTGTCCGAGCTCGCCTCGAATACAACCTCGAGGTCGTCTTCGGAGACGAAGGGGATGTTCTCGAAGTAGAGTTCGGTTTGGCTACCAGAGCACATGGCTGAATGAGTATGAGGATGAGTGTGAGGTTGAGTGAGTTGGTTGAGCTGATGCATCTCAATGCTCGTGCTGCAGGACCTTTATACCGTGTTGCGGCATAGTCTCACTCCCAGTCCGTATTGCAATGTCCGCGACATCCGTTGTCCGATCGCACTTTGCCAGGCTGAACCCCAATGCCGAGCGGACAGCCGACTCAGTCTGAACCACAACGTGTCCCCGAGTAGTGGCAACACTCAGCGTAGTGCAATGCAAGCAACCTTACTGCTGGTAAACTGTAATGTAATGACGCGACTCATCAGCAACGAAAATCAATGCGACCCAGGCTGTGAATCTACAACGACGCGCGGGCGGGTTATGCTCAGTTCTGAGAAATTCGACTAGATGAGCGCCTCAGAGTTCAGAAACATGCGGACGCGCTAGAGGAGAGCGAAATGACAGGCTTCCCGTGCTCAAGCTGCATGCGCCGCTTGTGTTTGTCGATAACACGGTCGGGCGTGCGGCACTCAACGACATGTATCCAATATGATATTTTTTGGCGTCAGTTATAACCGTCATTTTCTACTGTATTGAAGACCTGTGTAGTTAGCTTGGGTATCCTGAAGTCGCCGTACATAAGTAGCTCAGCAACTCATGGGTGTCGGACTTCGGAGCCGAAGGTCCGATCTTCTTCTTGACATCGACCACGACTGCACGACCGACGCGCTGCACGCGCAATCTGTGTATTTCTGCTCGTACTCTGACAGCGTCTCCTGCGATGCGTAGCGGCAGGACCTGGCGTGCAACGCTGCTCTGGACTGTTCTCTGAGTCTACAACTACGTTTCGCTGTAACTGCTGCCCACCTTCATCTTCTCACGGCTGGGCTGCATGCAGTGTCTGAACGGAACGGACACAATGGTTCGGCATTTTTTGGCGATACATAGTAAGTTTGGTTCCTGGAGCTCGACGACTCGCTACGGCCGTGTTGCGGCCCGCGTCGCAACGCTGCAGGCCCTGCAATGACGCGCAGAACTCTCAGCTTTGTATTTGGCGACAATCTTGCGTTTCATTGCTTCTGGGTACGCATTTATGGAAGCGAGAGTATGGCTACCGTCGATTCTAGATCTGTGGATGCAATCTCGGGTTGTTGGCGTGCTGGACGCGCGTCCTCGAGAAGATCGAGGCTTTTTTCTTGCCGAGGAGCTGCAACATTACAGCCTGATACTGTGTGAGGTTTCGTTGCTCCTTCTGCGATTGGTACGCCATGCCTACCTTGTGAAGATTATTCGCTTCCCGGGAGGCTCAAGCCTTTGTAGCGCGGTACGCGCGGGCTGTCGCGGTAAGGACTCTGGTGAACGGTTAATTGTCGGAGTGTAAACACAGGACAATATGTCGTCCTACATCGGACTGATACCTACTGGATACATTAATCCTGACACTCCCCCTCAGGACGATGTCCAGGAATCAGCCATGAATGATAGTGCGGGAGAATGAGAAACAAAACGAAGGAATAAAAAAACCTCGTACTCGAAATACTCCCCCTGAAGCTGAAGCCGCGATGCAAGGTGCATCGTCGTCGCTGAGCGTCGAAAGCGCACTTTGCCGCATCCACTACTGTGGTGCTGCGCGTCGCATCGTCGCATCCGCCGTGCGTCGGGCCCTGCGGTCCTTCCCTGTCCGGGATGCCGCTCGTCGAGGCCTTGGCCGTCCCGATGCTGCGTCTGCGCGGTACGGCCTGGTCGGCCTCTCCGCTACGCGGTCGGTCAGGCCCCATGCGGGTCCTGTACCTTCTCTCCCCCTTCGAAAAAATATAATCGCGCCCGTGTTGATGAAACGTGCGCGAGGACGAGAGAAGGGTCGTCGAATCTGCGAAAGAAGAATAAAAGGCTGAGCATTCGGTGCGGAGACCGCAACCTGCGTCTCTCTCCCCCTGCGGGATGCGCCCGAGTCGAAGCTCTAGCTCGATGCATGAGCTGGTCGAATAGAAAACTCTGCGCGGTGCATATCGCGCTCGCCGCAGACTGCGCTCGTGCCGTCGTGCATGTTGTACGATGCCGACGTCGAGGTCTTGATGAGTACTGTGCGCTCTGCGTGCGCGGGTTGCTGTGCCGCGTCGTCCACTGGCGGCGTCGTCTGCCTCAAGAGAAATGAATGAGTCGCGGGGCTGAGCCCGCCGCGGACTGATTTCCGCTCGTCGTGCGCGCCCAACGCGCCGACATGGTCCTCTGCACGCTCCGGAGAGCTGTGCGGCTTGCGCTAAGCCGTCGTCGACTCGCACTCCGTGAAACGTTGGCGTGCATGCTGCCCTGCGCCGCCCGTGTCGAAAAATTGACTGCCGCGCGGCTGGGGCCGTCGCGGTCCTGCGTCGCGTCGCATGTGTCCTCCATGTCGACGTTCGAAGTCTTCTGCACGCTCTGACGAGCCGTGCGGCTGCACTGAGTCCATACCGACTCGCGCTGTGCGGAACTCTGCCGTGCGCGCTGTTCTGCGCCGCGTGCCTGCTCATCCGCTTGAAGTGTCGCGCTCCCGAAGGAAACGCGCGTCGCGCCGCGCCCATACGCGTGCGCCGTCGTCGGCCCATGCTGGCCGATGGTCTTGCCAAGCACCGCGCGTCGTGCGTGCGCGTGCTGCCTGCAGTCGGCCCATGTCGTGGTCCGCTGCTGAGTGTCGGAGTGGAAGCGCCGGTGAGCATCGGCCGCTCTCCTCTCCCCCTGCTCCCCGCCGCTGACACTCCCCCACAGCTGGAAGCTACCGTGGTGCGTGGTCGAGATCTGGTACATCCAGAACGTCTGCGTGGGGTGCGTTGTGTTGGGTCGTGTGCGCCAGCCTTGCCGTCTGCGGCAATTGTCGGGCTGCGCGCTCTCCGTTGCCGCTGCTCGCCGCCCTCGGTGAGTAGCGGACTTCTGCGCTCATTGCGCGCGTGGTCCCGAGCTGCGTACGGCGGTGTGTGCGCCCGTCGCGCTCGTGGTCGTTAAGTCGGCGGTCCGGTACGTCGTATCCTACTCGGCCGCCATCATGTGCTGATGCTGTGCTCGGCCGCCGGTGTCGCCGCTCTGCGCCAAGCGCCGGTGGTGGGTGGTGAGCGTGCGGTAAGTGTCCAACTCCGCCGCTCGATGTTCTGCTAACGTCCGGCCTGCCATCCGCGCCGTCGCGGAGGCCTCTGTCCTGGTCGTTGCATCGCGCGCGATGGGCCGCGCGAGGTATCTGCGCATGCTGGGCCAGTGCACGGCCCGCTGCGTTGTGGTCGTCCGGAGGTGCGTGTACTCTCGCGTTCCTCCGGTGCGCTGACCTCAGCCATCCCGGAGGTCGCGCTTAGCGCTCTGGTACGCGCTGGTGCTCCAGCCATCGGTGCGGTCCATCCGCCCAATGCTGGTCTTTGCTCCGCGGCTGCTGGTGCGTAGTACGCCGCCCAGCCGTTCCGCGCTGACAGCGCCGTGCAGCTACTGTCGTAGAGCCGCGCTAATGCTCGCGCGCTCGTCGCCGATGCGGCGCGGCACTGTGCTCGCCGGCCGACGTCGGATATGGGGTCTGCGGTGCGCGCTGTCCCACGCCCGCTGGCTGCGTACTAACACGGCGGCCACCGCTCGTGCAGTCGCGCCCTTCGTGCTGTTCTGCACGGAAATGCCGACGCCGATAGTGATCAGGCCGTCGGATTGCACTACTCGCCGGCGCGTACGGTCGCGTCGCCAGGTGTTGCTGTGCTGGTGTCGCGCTGTGATCGTCCGCCGCTCCTACCCTTCCGCTGACGTCGTGTCGCGGGTTACGGGGTCCAGGTATGCAGCTATCGTGCGCGTCGTCGGGAGCAGCTGCACTGAGCTCACCTCAAGTGCGCTCCCCCTGAATCGGCCGCCATTCGGTGGGTGACGAAGCCATCGCGGTCGAACCAACTTCTCGCGTCGGGGTGTTCCGTCGCGCGTCCTGCGCCACGCCTGTACGTGAAACGCGTGCCATCTTTCCTTACTCCGCGCCTGACAAGACTTCCAGCCGCAAATCTTGCGCGCTGAAACGGGGTCGTCGTCGGTCGTCCTGGTCCGTCGGTGCGTGACCTTCGCGCCGCATCGACGCCTCGATACTGACATGTCGAGTGCGCTGTCGTCGTCCTCCTTGCCGGGAAGAGCTCGCCGATCCGAGCAGAGCTGTATCTTGCTCGCGGGTCGCCAGATCGTTTGCGGTGCGCAGTCAGTGCTGCGGCTGCCGTACTGTCCACCTGGTCACCGTCTGGCTCCCCCTGTCGCCTGGATAGGACCTTGGAGTCGTCTGTCGCCTAGGCAGTACCCAATAAAGCCAATTCGTCGCCAGGAAGTCGATTCCATGCGCGTTGACCGTCGGCATACGTTCGTATCAGACAGGGCACATTTTCTACGAGTTGCCTTCTCGGAACGAAGAGTCCTAGAGCCTCCAGAGCAAGCTATGCGCCGGGTCGACATCAAGCCAAAGCAGTTTGGGTGTAGAATGCGTCGTGGTCGTTCTGCGCGCGCCTGCGCGTCTGTCGTCAGGTCGCCGCCGACCCGCCTCTGCCCGTGCCCATGCAAGTGCCGCCGCCCGGGCGGGGCTCATAACCTGTGAAGATTATTCGCTTCCCGGGAGGCTCAAGCCTTTGTAGCGCGGTACGCGCGGGCTGTCGCGGTAAGGACTCTGGTGAACGGGCTATGAACGGACGGGACAAGCAAGGTTACCGCATTGGTCATTCTCGCGAGTCGCCATTGTGCCGAGGCCGAGGAGAAACAAACACCGTGGCAGCAGTATTGTGCACGAAAGCAGCCGGCGAAGAGGAGGGCAGACAAACACTGCCATATGCGGAACGGCGGGTTAATTGTCGGAGTGTAAACACAGGACAATATGTCGTCCTACATCGGACTGATACCTACTGGATACATTAATCCTGACATACCTGGAACCACAAGGAATAGATCATCCACGGAGGAACCTCGTTCTAGTCACGTGACTGATAGTTTGGTCTACGCTTGCCAGTGCCCTGTTTTTCTCGCTACAGGCAGCCTGCTGGATAGCCGGCTTACTCCTGGTCTATCTTCTACGCTAATTTCTTTGACGTGTTATGCTGGTTGAACTGTAGCCAACTTGGTATAAGGGACGACGAGCCTGCACCACGCCACGGATGAACAGGCCTAACATGCTCGACGTTTCCTGCGCTGCCTTGCGGGATTCCGCAGCAGATTTAAAATTGCCCAGATGCTAATCTCTGCGAATCGAACCAGCCTGCGAAGGGGAATAAAGCCACTGGCAGATGTGGATCCTCGCGGATTCCCAGGTCCACGCATCGAACCCCCTCACTCGCTCTAGTGATGCGTACGCCTTTCACGCGTATCCTTTGGCACTCGCTGACGCCGTCCCCGGGACAAGTTCCACTCCCCGACCACGTCTCATTATACCACTACACGCCGACGAAATACATCTGCGCGACCTTCGTCTCGCTCTTCGGCCTATCAACAGGTGCGTTCTATTCAATCTCATTATTTCAACTCTCTTCTTAGCTCCCCTCGTGCATCACAGTTATCCACCTCGCGCAGGCCATCTATTATAGACTCTGGTGGTTACTCGGTTCGGCCGTTGTATGCGGCATCTGCGAAATCATGGGCTGGTCGGCGCGGCTCTGGTCGAGCATCAGCCCTACTTTGAAGACGCCATTTCTCATCCAGTGTGTTCATTTGGAACCTCCGCACACCGTAGCTCATGAGCGATGAATGCAGAATAGTTACTACAATGTGCGTGACACCTTGCGTATGTGTGAGAAATTGTGCTTACTTTTCCTCTGCTGGCTGCAGTAATGCACCAACATTCCTTGTGGCTTACAACTTCATCATCCTCGGGCGCGTCGTACGCCTGATCGGACCTCAATTCAGCCGTCTGAGTCCTGCGATGTGTAAGTCGTGATGTATTGCCCTCTACAGTGCGACATCTGACCATTCACGGACGCGCAGACTCCATCGTCTTCCTTCTCGCGGATACCGCCGCACTGATCGTTCAGGCAGTCGGTGGCGGTAAAGCATCCGCTGCGGGCACGCTTGAGGGCGCGAACCGTGGCGCAAAGATCATGCTGGGCGGCATCGTGCTGCAATTTCGTGCTTCCTCGTCATTCTGCCCCCCTCGTGAATCTTACAAAAATCGCAGTTGCAATCATCGTCTACGTATCAATCGCCGCTGAGTTCATCGTACGCTACAAGCTCAACAAGCCGCTGCGTGCGGGTGAATGCGCGCGCCCCGAGAAGCTGGACGACGGGCTCCGGCTGATGGTGCTCGGCCTGTGCATCAGCACCGTGTTCATCCTCATCCGGACGGTCTACCGTACGATTGAGCTCCAGGACGGCTGGACGGGGCACATTATCAGCAACGAGCTGCTCTTCAGTGCGTCGGCGCTGCTAATATTCCATCCGTTCGAGGTATATCACTGATTGCGGACAGACGTGCTGGACGGGATGCCCATTGCGGTCGCCATGTTCACGCTGAATGTCTTCCACCCCGGCCGGCTGGTGTTCAACGCTCAGAGGGAGTACTCTGGGAGCGAGCATCTCGAGTTAACAAAGCTTCAGGTGGAGAGCGTCTAAAATGATTGAGATCTTCAAATAATTGCTTCTTAGTCGACGCACACATCGAAGCTAATCAGGGTTTACGAGTTGTCTAATTCATTCTTATCTGACCCGAGAGCTGATGCAGCACTGCGGCCGATGAAAAGTATTAATATGAATGCGAGACTTTGATTAGGGTATAACATGCACAAGGTATACAATCAGGAGAATGCAGGTAAAACAAGCTACATGAACTGGGAACGGCGGCTATCAGTGCACCTTGTAATCCCCTGCCCGACAAATAGCTCAACCACACGGCGGCGGTAGAACTTCCTCTGGAAGTCCTTGAAAACGCATCGCGCAAGCGGGGCTTCAGTGTCGCGTTTGCGAGGCATGGAGCGGATGCGCGCGAGGGTGGGGCTGGGGAGTTTGACGGGAGGGGCCGTCTTCAGCGTCTGCCAATGGCAGGGGACTGTCCGTGATATGCCGCGCGCGGTCTGGGTGAGAGGCTGCGCAACACGGTGCTCTTCGGAGACGACCTGGAGTACGCGCGCGGGTTGGGCGACAACTGCGAGATCGTCCGCGAGGATGGGCGCGACAGTCCGAGCGGAGAGCGACCGTGAAGGAGTCGCGGCGCGCGAGCGCGCGTCGTAGCTTTGATTGAGAGGATGGGTTGCACGTTGAGATCGGCTGAGCAGGTGGAGCTACCGGAGCTCGAGCCTGACATCTTGAATGCGAAATTGAGGTCCTCTTCCGAGATGAAGGAAATGTTTTCGAAGTGAAGGCTGCCAGAGCTCATTGTCGACGAGTAAGAGTATGGGTAGGAGTAGGTGTCCGAGGTTTGTTGAGTTGTTTGAGTTGTTGCTTCTCAGTGTTCGAGCTGCAGGGCTTTTATAGCGTACTGTATCAGAGGTCCACGACCAGCCCCGATCGAAATGCAGTGCGATATCCGCATCCCGATCACGCTCTTCCAGCCAGGATTTCAACGCCGCGCCGGCGCTCGACCCAGCCTGAGCGAGAATGAGCCTACTCAGGAGTCTGATTCTGTTGTGCGTGAGACGGAACGAGACGAAGTACGACAGCACACCAGCACCTCAAGCGACCAGATAATTCGCACACAAGTTGCGCGAGCGAAACGTTCTGCAGTTGGGCGGCGTACTTCGCAGCTATGAATATAGTCGAGCATTTTTTGCCAAGGTAGCAATTTGGTAAGCATTTGCCATGCCAAAAAGGTCAAAGGTCACATCGGATGCAGACCTCTGCTTGACGATGCAGCACTTCCAAACTCTGTACGGCATTTGGAGAGCGGGATAGTAGAAGCGGCGGTGTCTAGCACCCTGCAACTTCGGGCGAAGGGAATGAGTCGCGATGAAAGCCTGCCGTTACTAGGTTGCATCCTTGTGATGGAGAGCTGCAGACTGTCGTGGATTGCAGCGAAACCACGGATAAGAGCGAACAAAGCAACACGCGGCCGTGCTACGAGATCCTAGGAAAAAATGGAGCGACGTCTGCCATGATGCCAGATGGATTGTGAGACAAAGAATAGATCCAGTGCATTCAGCCAGTCACATATATGAGGCAGCAGCTGTTCGAGAAGTCGACGACCAGTTGGCGTGACGAATGCGTTTGCAGCCGCTTCATTGATGTACGATGGACGAGCGCAGACTCGCAGCCAGATTCAACGACCTGCGCTAGCGCGCAGCGCTCGCGCCCCAAGCCAAACCTTTCCGAAGGCGCGTGGACAAGAGCAAAGTTGTTGTTAAGCGCCCGGCGTTCGCCGGACAACCACTAAACGTCTACCTACCTACCTACCAAAGATGGCAATATTTTGGCGCTACAGTCTAAGCAGGGCTGCGGCAAAAAACCAACGTATTTCCTGTTGTTCAGACGGAACCGCAGACTGCAACCATGGAACTCAATCACTGAATTAGGGCTAGGGATGTAAGCCGTGCCGTCGACGGGTGACGGCCGTCTCGCGACGGGCGGAGACGGGTACGGCCCGTCCTTCTGACGGCCGTCTCATGCGCAGTAGCGCGTAGACGGGACGGGACGGGCTCGTCGACGGCCGTCAGACGGGTTCGCACGGGGACGGGTCGGCAACTGTTGCTGAGGCGGATGCAAGGCCTTCCCATAGTTCAGGTGTGAGCAATGGGGGCCTTGAAACCGTTCCAGAAAGTCATAGGTTAGTCAGAGATTCTATGCGACAGGAAATGGTCACTCACGGAGGACGATTGGACTGCAACAGGTCCCGACCTGCATCCCAGCGCATCGACGACGACGACTACTTCTTGCCGTCCGGCGCCTGTTCGGCAGTCCTTAGTCTACGTGAACTCTCAAAGAAGGTTTCACATCGTCGAAGGAGTGTATTGACACCTAACAACCCGTCAACCCGTCTGACGGCCGTCTACGCCGTCAGCGAGACGGGCTGGACGGGTTCCACCCGTCCCGTTACCCGTCTCCGTCTCGGCTGTCCAATGGCATGGACGGGACGGGTTCCAGCCCGTCCCGTCCGTCCCGTCTACACGGTTTGGACGGGTACGGCTTACATCCCTAATTAGGGCTTGCGATTCTTTCCCAGCTGACTCAAGCTGATGACTGATACTGCCATGGCTGTTGAACAAGAATAAGATCGGAGACTTTGATTGGGGTATAGAATCTGCTAGGTATACATTTGAGAGATTTAAGGGGAACTATGTCACTGGGACCGGCGGCTATCAAAGCGCCGTGCGATGCCCTGCCCGACAAGCTCCACCACCCGACGACGGTGAAACTTCTTCTTCAAGGCCTTGACAATGCACCGAACAAGCGGCGTCTCAGTCTCGCGTTTGCGGCGCATGGAGCGGATACGCGCAATGGTAGGGCTGGGGAGCTCGACGGGCGGCTCCGTCTTCAGCACTGCAGTCGACGGCATGCCACGCGCCGTCTGCGTGATGTGCAGCTCGTCCGAGACGAGCTGGAGGACGCGCGCGGGGCGGGCGACGACGGCGAGATCGTCTGCGTGGATTGGGATGGCGAGTCCCAGCGGCGAGCGGCCGTGCAAGAGTCGTGGTGCGCGAGCGCGCGTGATGGTTTTGATAGGCTGGATGGGTTGCACCTGCGGTGTGACTTCGCTCAGACCTGCTGAGATTGGGCGAGCAACTGGCGCTGTCGGAGCTGGAGCTTGACATCTCGAATACGAGCTCGAGATCGTCTTCGGAGACGAAGGGGATGTTCTCGAAGTGGAGTTCGGTTTGGCTGCCAGAGCACATCTTTGAGTGAGTATGAGGATGAGTGTGAGGTTGAGTGAGTTTGTTGAGCTGATGCTTCTCAGTGCTCGTGCTACAGGACTTTTATACCGTGCTGCAGCAGAGTCTCAGTCCCAGTCCGTATTGCAATGTCCGAAATATCCGTTGTCCGATCACGTTCTGCCTGCGAGTCAGAAGCGCAACGCCGCGCGGAAGCTCAAGTCCGCGTCAGTCTGAACCACAACGTGTCTCAGAGGAGCAGCAACACTCGTTTTACTGCATTCAAACAACTTTACTTCTGTTAAACTGTAATGTAATGATACGACTCATCGACAATGCAATAAGTTCATCCGGCACCAGGCTGCGAATCTACAACGTCCTGACTCAACACCGGAAGCGACGCCCTAGACGACGCCCGCCTTGGCGTCGCAGCCCCTCCTCCCTCGCCCGCCAGTATATCCTGACTCAGCGCGCCCAACGACGCCCTCGACGAATTCCGTTTGGGCACCCGCAAACTCGCACTAGTCGAATTCACGCTGAAGCGGCGCGGCGGCGTATCATGATCGGGCGAGAGCCCCTTCATCTGGTCACCGTCGACGATGTTGAACGACGAGTCGTCGTCCTCGTCGTCCTCGCGGTCGAAGCTCATCTCGGCGCGCGTGACGATCGCGCTGACGAGCAGCGCGCGGTTGCGCGCATGCTCCGTCTCGAGGTCGAGCTCCATCGTCTCCGTATCGGCGCTCAGCGGCGTCGGGCTGAGCGGCGTTGGCGTGGCCTGGCGCGAGAAGCGGCGCTTCTTTGGCGAGGCGAGGTCCACTTCCGACTGGGGCTCGTCGGACGGGAAGACGGCGCTGCGCGGCGAGAGCGCGGTGACGAGCGTGTCCTGCTGGCTCCAGTACGAATCCTTGCTGCAACGCGCATCAGCAAATCCAGCACGCAGTTGGACGAAAAGCGCTGCAGTGGTACGTACGCGCGATGCATATGCAAATGGCGCACTGCGCCCAGTTCCAGGTGCGCCGGGTCGAGGAGCGTTGCAGACGCCGAGACGTTCCTCGTTGAGTTCGAGGTTATGGTCATCATCGCGAGGATACGCGTCCCACAGATTGCTGCCGCTGCCTCTACGATACTGCAATACACACACGTCATTAGTCAGTCATTTATCCGGTTCCTTCGCACACGCCAGATAGACTAACCTGATTCCACCATCGTCAGCACTCGCCGAAGCAGCAGCGCGGAGCAAGACCAGAGTCATGAGGGACATGGGCAGACTGGAGCGCAGAATTAGAACAAGCGCACGTCTGCGGCGAAGAAGGACCACTGGGAGACGCACAGGGCGAGACATGGGAGACACGTGACGCCGAAGAGCTTCGCGAGCTTTTCGCATTCGAAGAGCGCGATCGCGTGCGAGTCGGCCTGTGGCGCGGTTTTGAACTTGAGCGCGGCGAGCACGGTGATGTACAACGTAAAGCAGAACGCTGCGCGAAAGAGTAAGGGCACGGCGCTCGTAGCTTGGCGCGTGTAGTACGCACGTGCGAGCCAGGAAACAGCAGAAATGCGCTGGGTGGACGTATAGCATGATCCTTCGTGCGACGTGACGACTACCAAAAAATATGCAGTGAATCAGAAGGTTCCCGAGGGATCAAGATGGAGTGGAGCGCACCATCGTTCCGAGAAGTAAAGACGCCTTCGAGCACGACGGCGATGATGAGCGACACGGCGCCCAGCGCCGCGGTCGCCCTGCTCAGCGCGCGCGCGCCCGAGCCCGAACCATTATACAGCTTCGATATACAAGATTGAACCGCCACTGCACGCACGCGGTCAATAATGAGCATCGAACAACAGTACGCAGGCGAGAGACGCACCGAAGACGGCGATCAGGATGACAAAGGTTCCAGCCGTGCGAACGGAGACAAAGGTTGTACATCTGCGCGCGGGATTAGCACGGCGGTCGGGCTGGGCGGGGACGTGGCAGCGACGCGGCGCTGGCGTACCTCTGGCGTGATGGTCAGCGGACAGCGGGCGCCGGTGGCGGAACGCACGAGGCGATGCACTCACTGTTGGCGATAAGCCCTCTACTCTTACAGATACCACCGTCTCGCCGACGAGGAGCGCGAGCGTTATATATCGGATCTGCGAGGCGGTCAGACCTTCAAGAGCCTGGGTGTGTGGGCGCGCGACGTACAAATATGTAGAGAGACCTCGCGAAGGACCATGGGCGGGCCTGCACCAGCATCAGCAGCGGGCGGGAGCGCGGACGGGGCGCAGCGCACCCGAAGAAAGTCGAGCTGTCGTCATGTTGCATTAGAGGGGCGCAAGAAGCTGGAAGCAGCGGGACGGGCGCACCTCCTCTGCGAACCTGATCGCCCAATCGTACAGGAACCAGCTCAAGGACGCGACTGTTGGCGGTAGTCAGACAGGGTACGGAGTAGACGCGAAGGCGCGCACGCTGTAAGTAGCCTGTACTGGCCGCCGTCGCCGCCATCCCCTCTGTGCACACGAGAGAAGAAGGAAGAGAGCGTCCGCATCCGCTGATGTGGTCGGCCGCGATATGATATGATACAAACAGCCTGATCATCACTCCGGAACTGATGGCCGCCCATCCAGCGTGTCCTCGAGGCAGAGGCGCCCGGCGAGGCAGAGCAAGTCAAAGCCAAAGAGGGCAGATGGGCAGCAGTCAGTCAGTCAATCTCTGTGGGAGATGGCATGGCGGAAGTCCGCTTTATGTCCCCGGTTCACTGTGCCGGAAGCGACCGAATGCGGCAGTGATCACCAGTTTGAATTTCATGCGGGGATTTGCAGCCCCCGTGCCAGTACGGAGGTTTGTCAGATCGCCCAGCCGTGAGCGCTGTACGGGACAATTTCAGGCAGAGCAGGGTGCGTTTTGTCTACCAGGAAGCAAGACATGTGGCAGATGGCGGCCCCGGTGCGGGATGCCCAGATGGGAAGAGCGGAGCAATGACGGACTCACGGCAGCTATCGGAGATACAATCAACCGCGCCTCGAACACAACGGCAACAATTTTGTTCGACGGCGACAAGGAAATAACGCTTAAACACTATGGCTGATATGTGGGTGCATTTTTACATTACATTGCCTTTATTGTGAGCGATCCGGATGACGGCATGTCGGAAGATGCGCTTTCGTGAGCCGTCGACGGAAAAGGTACATTTACTGTGATGAACTCTGTAGAAACTAACGAACGCGAGTGAGGCGAAACTGGTATGATGCTCCAATTTCCGGGTATGACGCGTAAATTAATCGCGCACGTTGAGACGATTCCATGCGCCGCGGGATGTACCTGCCAGTGGCCCTCCGTGTGCGCGCTGCCAGTTCGGAATAGGTGGCAATCCACTTCTGGCAATGCATTCCCCCCGCTCGCGGCGATGGGAAGCAGTCTGCAGCCTACCATTTGCAGCGTACTGCGCATCATCAATGCAAAATGTACACCACGAAGTATCTTTAAGACTTTGTGCTACTAGGTGAGGCCCCACGACCAGGCTTGCGCTACAGACCAAACCAGCGGAATGTGGGACCCGAGCCCGCGCTGGAGCATCGTGGAGCTTCAGACGTTAGAGGCACTTGACTCGGCGAGCCGCGCGCCTTTTGTACCTAAGTTATGTAACGGCGAAGCATATTATACTTGGTGCATCTTGCATACTGCGGACCGGGATGCAACGCGCCGCAGGTCCGAGGTTCCGATGCTTCTGCAGGCGTCTCGCGATGTCCAGACTTGTTTGTCAGAGTCAGATCTCAGGCGAGAGACAAGACTGGGAATCGTGGCGCAGAAACGTTGCTGTAGAGGGTGCAGAACCCAGAGCAGTTCCTGAAAGTTGTGGCGAGTGAGCTTCTCATTTCGTCCGCGTGCCTCCGAGTCTTTGAGTTTTCCGTGCAGATAGGCATGTGAGTCAACCTCCTCTTTAGGCGCAGGAAGGATTTACGGGAATGCAGCACAATCAGGCGAAATGCAACAAGTCACAGTCACAATGGCTCAGATTCACGAGGTCGGATGCGCACAGCTCCGCGCGAGGCGCTGGGATCGAGCTGCCAGACGCGCGATTCCCGCGCAAGGACCCCGGCGAGCTACGAGCTGCAGCTCGATTCTAGCGCCTCGTGCAGAGCTGTGCGCGTCCGAGCCTCACGCTGAGGGGAGCCGCGGGAAAAGCGTTTGAGTCGTCCTATGAAGCACAGGAATGACGCGCGGCGCGTCTAACTATCGTGCGCGCTTATGGAGTCATTCGCAGGAGCGAGAGTCGAGGAGCCGCGAGAATGGGAGAACTAGAAGTAGGACAGGAGACGGCGATGAAGAGGGTCGTGGTCGTGCGTATCGATCTGAGCCGCGAAACGAGAATCTGACGTCCTGCAGCGCACGGAGTAGGACACGTGTCGGAATTCTTGTCGAGTCACACTACATAACCCAAGAACTCTGCCGTAGGAGCGCCACCAGATCCACAGGCTCATCTGAATCTTTGCGGGCGGACCATGTCAGCGTATACCAAAGAGCAAAGACTCTGACGCATCCCTGCGGCGCAAGGTGTCCGAATCGCGCGCGAACGCGCACGCGCCGTCCTAGTCATTCAGGAGTGCATTACGTGTTCGAAGGGTCCAAGGGTATCCGTTCTCGCGCGCGCGGGCGTTTCGGCAGTGTTTGTAGCTCCTGAGAGAATCCGAGCCCACGCGGGAACGGAGAGCACAGCCCGAAGCGGGAGCAAGGGAAGGTTCATCAAAGCCACCTGCTCCCGCGAAGCTCTCCGAAGGGCGGGTGCGCTGAATCGGGAATGGGGGCGGGATCTAGGCGGATCTAAAGTCCAGAATGGATGGTCTGGGCGAGACGATGTTGTGTCCTTCGTGGTTGTGGCGGGGAGCTCGGGGATCGTGTACGGTGGAAAGTTCGAGACCCTTCGAGCGCACTGGGACCCCGATACTGCGTTCCGAAGGAGCGGTGGGTCGAGTCATACCACGGACTACCGAGCATGCGTAGGATAGCATGCGTAGGATAATACTGAATGCGTCGAACGACTGCGGGCGGAGATGGTCCGCTGGGACGAAGCGCGGCACGAAGCCGCAGGCACACGCAAGCGCCGACGTGGTCACTGGGGAGTACGGCCGGAATGTCGCGGATGGAAAGCAGGGGCAACGGCCGCAGCTTTCACTCGGAATTGCTGCGGCGGCGACGCGCGTTCAGTCAACAGCTGAGCACAGTGCTCGTGATTGCGCGGCTAGATTCACAGGCGCGAGCGTACTCTAGGACAAAAGAATAGAAATAAAGTAACCGGGTAGCACGAGACCAGGGGCAAGATAGAATCGTCGACGGTCCTGCAGTTCCGGCCGAGTCAGAGGATGCACGAGCTCCGACCAATACGTCGACGCAGATAGCGATGGCGGAGAATTTACAGAGCACATAATGCACAATTGGCATGTGCGCGCGACCCTGAGTAAGATCTGGCCTCAGGCGAACGTCCAGTCTTCAGATCCTCGACGATTGCACAAGAGAATGCCGCGCGTGCCAGTTAGAGGCAGGCGCAGTCAGCAAACGTGGCCAGAGCGCAGAATAATCCGGCTGAAACACACGGCGCGTGTTATCGCGTGCGCGATGCAGCTTTCCGGGTTGACGATGAGGGAGAAAGAGCAGACAACGCTGAGTCACAAACACCGGCTCCGACGACACCTTTGCCGACCTGTCGCCGAGATCCGTCTCCCCAAACTGCACACTAGAATACGAATGAAGAATGCTCAGAATCCCTTGCCGCTTAACGCGAGTTCGCTCAGAGCAAGCCATTGATATCGCGATTTGTTGCGAAGGCTGGATTTGAGCCTTCCTCCAAGAGGCGGTTGCCAGGTGGGTCGGTCAATTCAACAATACAAAGTGAAAGCATGCGGATTGGAGACGGGGTTCGTACCATAAGCCGAGCCGCGGTCTCTGCGTCGCGGCGAAGGAAGGAGGCGTGCGCAGACTACGCGCAAGCACGCTAAACAGCAGCAACTGGCAGACTGTACGGCATTAAGGGCCGATCAAGGCGCCAGGCTCCACGCGCTTGCACAGGGATAAACCAGGGTGCAGACTGCGAATTGCCGTACCGTACTTGTGTCCCACGCGGGCTGTATCTCCTCATCCTCGATCACCACGTCGAGCCAGATGGACGACGCCTACCCAAGATGCACGCCCCCAGCGAGGCAGTCCGAATTCGACGCGTGGACGCGCTGCGCTGCGCTCGCCAACGTTGCTGCACTAGCTGATGAAGAACAATCATGCAACTTCGCGGCAGCTCTCACCACAAAAGAGTTCTCTGCATGCGCTAGTACGACTGTTTCAGAGCGTGAATTGGCAGGCGCGACGCGGGGGCGGGTACTTGCACTTTCGCGCGCCGATCGTGGAAAGAGAAAGGTGGGGCAAGGCAAGCGTGGATAAATGGGTATCACGGCGGCGTGCAGGGCGATCAAAGATGAACTGGAGACCGCAAGAGCTCGAGTGTTCGCGACTTTGGAGCCAGTACGGCGCGCGGCGACAAAGGTGTACGAGTTGCGATCGGCAGCAGCGACGCCAAGAGGGACGACGCCAAGAGGGACGCGAAGTCAGGGAAAATGAATAAAACGCCGTGCACGAGTGTCTGATAGCGCGCAGAGAGGTTGGGCGAGCGGTCGGAAAGGCATCAGGACGCAGCTCAGAGGCGGGCGGCATTCCGCGCGAGGCCCGCCACGCCCTAGTAGGGACCCACTCCTGATGCCCGCGCGTTGGAGGAAGGATCAGCGGGCAGTCAACGGGAGAGCAGTAAAGTAAAGAACCTCATTGGCGAGCGCAGCACATCATGAAGCGCGAGTAGACCGTTGCGCGTGGGCGGCGGCGCGCGCAGCTGCACGACAACGCAAAACAGCCCATGGGACGAGCCGCAGAGATTGGTCGAAAGTCTGCGGGACGTGCGTCAAGCAGCGACTGTGGTACGGGGTACATTTTCGGCGACGGTTTTGAACAACGCGTGCAGTCGAAAGCAAGCTTCAAGCGGAAGATTCACGGACCGTATGTATGACCTGGCGCTAGGCATCCGGCCTACAAGTCGATTAGTACGCGACACTACTGCAAAGCTGAGCCTTGAGGCTGCAAATATAGCTCGCATGCGCGGCATAACATACCTCCAAGCGCGGCCGTCGTCAACGGTCCTGGGGTTGTCCTGATTCACTGAATATAAGCTAGTTCCTCGTCGCGGACGGACCATTTCAGCCCAGGAGAAAGCATGAGATAATCTATCCTGCGCAAACGGACATTGAACGTGGCGCAACGTCCCCAGACAACGCGCGCACTCCAAATCCAAGTCATTCGGGCCCGTTACGTGTACCGAAAAGAATTATCCGTTCCCCGCGCTGCGTTTCAGAGTTTCAGCGCTCCCGATTGAACCAGCAGAAGCGTGGGAGCGAACCGCACAGCCAGCGCAGGGAAGCAGTGACGCCACAGGTCGGTTCAAGGAACGAGAGTGAAGAAGGGACGCCACAGGTCGGTTCATCAGAGCCACCTGCTCCCGTGAAGCTGAATGGGGAACTGTTGAGATCTAGGCGGATCCAAAACTCAGAAATGGCGCGGCCTGGGCAAGACGGTGATATAGGTAGACTCTGGAGCTGTAAGCACAGAGCAACTCGGGGAAGCTGGAAAGTTCGAGATGGTTCGAGCGCAGTGGGACCCCGATACTGGCTTCCGAGGCTGCGGCGAGTTGAGTCAGACTGTCACTACGGGCGGCGTAGTGTGCGTGTAATGACCAGAATGCTTGGAACAACTGCGCACCTAGGTGGACCGTCCAGACGAAGCGCGGCACGAAGCCGCGGGCATACGCAAGCCTCGACGTGGTCACTGGGGAGTGCGGCCGAGACGATGCGGATAGAATGGGCTGTCGCCGCAGCTTGCAGTCGGAATTGCAGCTGCGGAAAGGGTTCGGGAAACAGCTGCTCAGCACAGTGCTCGTGATTGGGGCAAGATTCAGATGCACGAGCGTAGAGGGTATGAAAGAGGCGCCGGAAAATATTCTCGTGAAGCAACTGAATGGCACCGGGCAGGCGAGATAAAACAGCAGACGATCCTGGAGTTTCGCCCAGTCAGAAGACACGCGAGGTCTGACCGAAGCAACGCTGCAGGTAGAGCAATGATAGCAGTACGGAGCTTATAAATCACTAGTGGATCGAGACCCTGGAAAGAGTTGGCTGAAGTTCAGGAGTGTCGAGTCATGATCAGCCCAGATCGTTCACTGCAACCCAAGAGAATGGCGCGCGTGCAGGTTTAAATCGAGCAAAATATAGCGAGCCTAAGCCAGAGGGCAGACTTGTCAACCACCCGCATGCGGCACGGATAGCGCGCGCTCGACCGCTTCGCATGTCGAGAGAAGGGGAGGGAACGCTGAGTCAGAAATATCGGATCTAGTTGCCAGCTTATCCCCGAGATCCGCTTCCGGTACTCCGTTCAAGCTGCAAAGACCAAGGTTCTATGCAAAGCCAACTTCCGAGGATATTCACGGACTTCTTTTCACAAGACCATTTTCCATCCCGTTTTGCGTCTCACATAATCATGAGGACCCCGGGCCGCTCAGTGTTGCGGCTTAAGGGCTTATTAAGGACTCCCCAAAGCACTTAAGGCTTAAAACCCGTAATAAGGGTTAATTAAGGGTACCGTATTAAGCCTTAAAAATATACCTGCTCCCAAATCGAAGTGGGAACTTGTTGCCGCCATGACTCCCTAGGTCTCGTACTCGTCACCGGAGCCAGCTAACGCACCATCGTCAGGCTCCTCGCCATCCCAATCAGCAGCCAGAAGCTCCATATACAGCTTCTCCTTGGACCAGCGCGTTGCACGGCAAGGTCGGGCGGCTGCTGCATCTTGATCAGCTGTATTGACCGGGACCCAGGTAGAGCAAGAGCAAGGACTCAATGATGAATGTTGAATTAAGGTTGGTCTGCAAGCTCCCAACACCAGACTACAAACCCTTTACGGCCGTAATTAAGGCTTAAATGGTGAGCACAGGATTTTGGGACCCTTAATACGGGTACCATTATTAACCCTTAACCGCCGTTAAGGCTTAACCCGTAGCCGCATCACTGGGGCCGCTGCTCGCTCGGAAAAGCAGCTCGAAGCGCTGACCCATGCGCCCAGACCACGACGCCACACACGAGTACTCCCATGGCGGCCTCATCTATCGTTCGAACGTTTCATATCATCGCCAAGCGCTTTGCAGAGGATGTTTGAGCCTTCCGTGTCTCGCCGACTGTCGGATTCCCTCATGGTGTGGCGCTGGCGGCCGAGCTGTTCTGGGCGCTTGTACTCAGCGGACGTCCGCTCCGTCGACCAGCTTTTCCGAAAGGACCACAAGTACAATGCGTGGAACACTGATACGGAGCAGCGAATACTTATTCCTGCCGGTCGGCCGTCGTCCTGTTTGACTCCAAAACGCGAGAGCAATTCATCCTGAATATATGCCGGTTGTACTGTCATTTCTGCTGCAAAATTACTCATTAATCAGTGGCTTGCCTGGCGCTCGCGGTCAGTCACACACCGTCTCACCTTTTCGTGCAATCAACCCAGCACAGTGGGCGTCTTTCCCGCCATGTAGCCGCTTCCGTACTACCGGCGAAGTTATTGAGCACCAGATCCAAGGAAGTTCCGCAGACGCGTTATTGATAACGCGAAAAAGTCCTATAGTCCCTAAGTGGTTCAGATGCTGGCGGAGAACTACGCTCAAGCCTTCGCACTACTTAGCCTGTCGCCTTCGGCATGAGAGACAGCGGTGTCGTCCCCGCGGCAACCGCAGCGGCTTTATCATTTAGCCAATGCATATAGACGTCCAGTGAAGTCAGTCCAAAGGTAGGCAGGGGCAAGAGCAGAAGGACGCCAGTGTTCAGATACGCGTGGAGCGAATGCGGTCGCGTAGGAACAGTAAAATTCAAGTGGGATTCCAGATCGCGAAACCGAGTCCTGTGGCCGCAAAGACAGTTCACGTGCTTTTCACTGCACATCTGAAAGCGCGGTGCGCGCGATTGTCGGTAGCATAGCAGTCTTGGTACGGTTGTGAACATCGCACACGAGAGCAAGTCTTCTTCGTGCTGCGCGCTAACTAAGCCTGAGGCTGCGCAGCACCGCCATCTTCTCCGGGTGGATGGATACAGTAAGCAAGTATGTAATAGCTAATACATCTGGACGCCGTGTGGCGATGAAACTGCCAGATGTCGACCTGGTACTGCGCAAAGCGACAACAGCGGAGCACGAAATTGACGTGCTTGCTCTCTTTTCCATGTCCGCGCCGTTTCCAGGACCATTAGCAGCCGATGCGCGCACTGCGCTCTCAAATTTGGTACGGCGGGCATGCGAATCATCGCTGCGGTCGCCAGGCACAGCTTCGCGGTAGCAGATTCGATCCCAGCCTCTATCTATTTGACTGATCGTGTGCCCGTAGGACAGACGCCCTGCGCCAAGCGGCTCAGACCTTGAATTCAGCAGCTCATGAGTCACTGGTCCGGCTTTCGCGCAGCTTAAACGACAGAGCACCAATTAATCAACTACCGCGCGAAATCTTTCTTCAGATTCTGTTGCATTTGTCCTTACGGGGCCGCATCTGCTCGTCGCACGTCTGCAGGCACTGGCGCTCTGTTGCACTGGACTTTCCCGACCTCTGGAGCGAATTTTCTGGACGGTCCACACGCCGAGGCGAGCTAGACAACGCTGCTGCAATCCTAGCGCGCTCGGGAAGCGCACCACTGTCTCTTGACTTATTCGTCTCTAGTTCTTGCGATGCGCTTGGCGCCCTTCTCCGCGAGCATATGCACCACACACGTACACTGAGCTTGTATGTTAGATTCGAGTTCGTACGGGGCGACAAAGCGCTGTTGATCCTCCCGCTTCTGCATGCCCTGGAAGAGCCCGCGCCGGTACTCCAGCATTTCAACCTGCGTCTAAACCGTCCCAAGGCGGATTTATACGTCCCATACAAGCTTTTTGCGCATGCCGCGTCGATGCTGGACACGGTCCGGCTGATCGGCATCGCGATGCGTCCGTCCTCTGTGCTATCCTCCATTCGCATTCTGTCGCTCAATCAGCGCGAGGTTGACTTCCTCCACATTATCGGCATTTATCCCCGCCTCGAGCAGCTGCACGTCAGCACGCTCCGGCTATCATATGGCGATGCCCAACGCGCGACCGCGCACAACCTTCGGCTCCTCGACATCAGTGGGAAGGTTGAAGCAGCCGCGATCGCCACCCAGCTAACCTGCATACAACCCCTCAAAGTCTGGATAGACCTGACCGACGACGAAGTGCTGCATTACGTCCTCGCGAACTTTCCAAAGCGTTCCCTGCGCCGCGTACGACTGTACATCAACTTCCCCATCCTCGCGCGCCACCTTGAGCTCGCCTACGACTCTGGACCCGGTATAACATGGGCGCTAAGCCCGACGGTCGACACGCCCATCATGCAGCTCGTGCTGCAGGACGCCGCGTTGATGTCCGGCGTCACGGACCTCGCGCTGCACGAGCTCCAGTGGCCGTTACACCTCGCCGAACTGTCCTTACCCTGCTTGCGGAAACTCGACATAGTCCTCGACAGCTTCGCCGATCCCAGGAGCGGGTATATGACAGAATACTCCTTGCGCCAACACGCCGGAATTTTATTCGACGACGCTCCGTCAATATTACACTGCCCACTGCTCGAGGAGGTCCAAATATCCTACCCAACAGGCCTGATGACGAAACTCGGCATTCACTCACCAACGCTCGCCGTAGACGCGCATGACATCCGCGCGTTCATCACGACGCGATTGCAGTACGATTCCCACCTTGGTCGTCTCGGGAGGCTGATTCTGCGGAACGTGCACCTGGAGGACCCGTTGCGCGGCGCGGGGATGCAAGCGCTGACGGGCGCTGTGGTCAGTATTGAGTACCGCGTCGTGCGCACGCCCAAGGTGCCGGAGCTGCACCAGGCGGGACATATGATGACGTGGGCGTATAATATGTATGATTGAATGACTCATGAAGTGCGAAAGTTTGTACATCGTGATCATGCTAGGAGGATCAGTGGCGGCTCGTCGAGAGCCCCGCGCCTGTGGGCAGATATCTTGCGATATATGATAATTCGTACGGCTGACCCTGAGTATCATATCTGCACGTACGAGGATTAACTCCAGCTTGACCAGAAGGCGAAACCATGTGACTGTGTCATACTGCCGTGGACAAGCAGATTTAGAAAGAGGTTGTGCGTACCGGCGCTTTCGGAGTTGGAAGCCGGCGACGCTTGTCTGCTTGAACCAAAACGCGGGCCAGGGCCGATCGGCACCACATCCTGCTCTGAGCCCATGAATACCGCACCACCGAATCTGGGCGACTTTTGCATTGCTGACGCGGTTGCCAAGCTGGTACTTCGCGCCTGCAAAATGGCCACGCAGTTGCCCTCACCGAGCTCGCGGTAATCGTCCACGCTGCTCAATTATGACATCGTATTCTGAAAATATGAAGGCTAGAGGCACTTCAAGGCGTGCGTGCGGAAGTACAGGATCTGCGGCAGAGGCTGTGTTCTACGTTGAACGAAGCTGCCTTGGTCAATCGGCTCCCACGTAATGTTCTGGTGAATATCCTCTGGCTCGCCGGACCGCGGGAATTGCTGAACGCATCGACCTGCTGTCGACTGTGGATGTTGCTTGCAACTGAAGCCGCAGCTCGCCCCTACGAGCTCGAGATCTGCTCGGACGAATGCATGCTGGAAAGAGTTCCTCCCTTGCTCGAGATATTCGGGACTGCGCCCGTATCGTTCGATATCAGCATTAATAATTCATGCGAGGTACTGGGAGGGTTCCTCCGTCAGCACTTGCATCACATACACACGCTCCGCTTGGCGATTTACTTCGAATTCAGCGCCGCCACCGAGCGGGTCTTGCAGTTGGTCCGGCCCCTCGTCCACGCGCTGGAGACTGCCGCACCGCTACTTCGTACTTGGCATATCTACATCGAAGGGTCACCTTGGGGCCGCGCGGAAATATATCTGCCAGACGACCTCTTCGCGCACACCGCCCCGGCACTTCGTTCTGTGCGCCTTGACGGCATCAGCTTGCGCAACAGTTCATATCCCGCGCTCACAAATGTCCGCATTTTGGACCTGCAACAGCCAGAAATCGACCTTGTTAAGATTCTCGAATATTATCCGCACTTGGAGCAGCTCCGCGCTTCTGGCGGGCGACTCATCGCCGGTCGACGCATGATCAAACCGCACAATCTTTGTCTCCTAGAGCTGCGCGGCAACCGAGAAGACGCCGAAGAAGTCCTCGAGCGACTGATCCTCACGCGCCCGGTGTCGGTCTGGATGGACAACGTCAGAGAGGACGTTCTGACGTACATCCTCTCTACCGTGCCCAGGAACAACATCCGGCGCGTGCAGTTCATCCATGAATATGGGAAAAGACACGTCGCATGCGTACTAGGCTTCAGCACTCGGGTTAAATGGGTGCTGGAACTCCCAAACTACTTGGCCCCCGGCGTGCACATCTTTCCGTTCGAAGAGGCTATGGCCAATATTGTCGACCTCTCGTTTCATGAGCTGCTCTGGCCCGACTGTGCGCCCGATGCGATATTTCCGGCGCTCCGTCTGGAGCGGTTGGAACTTGTGCTGGATAGCTTCTCCGCACCCAGCAGCCGTAATTACATGGGACGATTCATCGCGGAGACAGCATCGCTCTTCTGCAAGGGCAGTCCGTTCATCCTGCGGTGCCCCGCGCTCCAGGAGCTCTGCATCTCTGCGCCTGCGAAGTCTGCGCCGCTGGCGGTCGACGTGTACGACGTTTGCGGCTTCATCACTGGGAACTTGGACTTTGGTCAAGCACGACCCCGCCTCGTCCTGCGGAACGTCCATCTGTACGATCCAGGGCTCGGTATGGGGATGCAGCGTCTAACAGCAGCTGTGGCCGACGTCTCGTATCGCCCAGCGTTCGTGGCGAGCATCCCTGAACTGCACCGAGACGGTGAGAAAGGCTGGCTGTACAATATGATGGGGTAACACACATTTCTCACCCGCCGTTTCTTCTTGTCCCTGGAGCGTCTGGAAGCGTTACAGCTTCCTGAGACACGCAGCATTCTCGTTCGGACTGAGTATGTGATCCGCGCGGCATTGCTGTTCAGACTGCCAGGGAGTGCGATCGGGCAACGGATGTCGCGGGAATCGCGATTTGGACTGGGACTGAAACTCGCCTGCCATCCGGTACAAAGGTCCTGCGGCCGTAGCAATGTGAACTATCAGCTAGGCCAACTCACTCAACCTCACACACCTACTCATCTGCATCCGCATTCAACAATGTGCTCTGGAAGCCAAACCGAACTCTACTTCGAAAACATCCCCTTCGTCTCGGAAGAAGACCTCGAGTTCGTTTTCGACGTGCCAGGCTCGAGCTCTGTCAGCGCCAGCCGCTCGCACAATCTCAGCAGGTCTGAGCAAGTCACTCCGATGGTGCAACCCACACGCCCAATCAAAATCGCAATGCGCACACGCGCGCCGCGTCTGCTGCACGGTCGCTCACCACTCGGGCTCTCCACTCCAATTCTCGCGGGCGATATCGCCGTCGTCGCGCGCCCCGCGCGCATCCTCCAGCTTATCAGCGACGACTTTCGCGCCACGCACCCTCTCACACAGACAATTCGTGGCAGATCCGCGACTGCAGCTTCCTGGAAGAAGCTGAAGGTGCAACGGCCCGTCGTACTCCCAAGCCCATCCATTGCGCGCATCCATTCCCAGCAGCGCAAACACCAGACGGAGACGCCTCTAGCGCGCTCCCTGTTCAAGGACTTCCAGAGGAAGTTCTACCGCCGCCGCGTCGTTGAACTAGCCCTTGAGAGTGGAATCTCTCGGCGGTTTGATGTAGCAATCCGTAGAAAGCCTGTGCCTAGTACATGAGCTCCGTGCCGCGTGCTTTATACTTGAATATACTCTGTGACTACACGACCTACGCTTTGTGCCACTACCTTGGATGGTTCCGAAATTGGTCGTCATTGGCGAAGACGTGGCATGTGAATATGCCCGGCTCATGCGCGAGTGAGAAATGTCTGAATTGCATGTCTACCCCATGATGTTGTACAGCCAGGTTTTCTTACTGTCCAGGTGCAGTTCTGGGATGCTCGCGACGAATGCTGGGCGATAGGAGACGTCGGACACAGCTGCTGTCAGACGCTGCATCCCCAGACCGAGCCCAGGATCGTACAGATGGACGTTCCGCAGGACGAGGCAGGGCAACGCAGTTCCGAAAGCCAGGTCCCGATCCATGAAATCGCACACATCGTACACTTCGACTACCAGCGGGGACATCTTCCCCGCCGGCGCGGATATGCAGATCTCCTTGAGCACGGGGCACCGCAGAACGAATGGCCGGCGCTCGCAGAAGAGCGATGCCGTCCCCATGACAAACTGCTGCACGTAAACATGGCTGCTGGGCGCAGCGAAAGTGTCGAGCACTAGTTCCAGTCGATCCAAGCACAAGGCCGGGGGGATTACATCGGGAACACAGTCCGGCCAGACCAACTCATGGAACGATAGCTCGACGATGTTGGCCATGACCTCTTCAAACGGCAAGAAGAACACGGACGAGGTCGATTTCCGGCTGTTTCAGGTCAAGGATGCGTAGCTTTGAGAAAGCGTGATAGGCACGGTGACGCGATGTAATGCCGTCGAGACGCACAGAACGAAGTGCTGGGGCCGAGTTCGCGAAGAGGCCGTCTGGAAAATATATCTCGGCGGGTGCGATCCAAAGAGAGCGTTCGATGTAGATATGAAGAGTCTGGAGCAGCGGCGCCGCTGTCTCTAGCGCAAAAACGAGGGGCAGAACCAAGGCTTGCTTGTCGACAGCATCGAAGTCAAAGAAAATCGTCAAGCGCAGCGAGCGCGTGTTGTGCAGGTGCAGGCGAAGGAACCCCCTAAGACGTCGCACGAGTTAGTTAGGTGGATGTTAAACGATACGGGCGCGGTCTCGAATATCTGGAGCAAGCTAGGCACGATTTCCAGTATGAATCTGTCCGAGTAGATGGCGATCTCACGCGGCCGTGATACAGCTTCAGCTGCAAGCTCAAACCATCTTCTGCAAGCGAGTGCTGCGGACCGTAACGCCGCAGGCTCGGCGTGAGAAAAGATATTCATGAGGACGTTGTCTGGGAGCCGGTTGACCAATGCAACTTCGTTCAGCGTAAGGGCCAGCCTCTGCCGGAGACCCTGTACTGTAGCGCTCACATTTTTCAGCGCCTCGAGTCTTTTTATCATCAGAATATGAAGTATTCATTGCAAAAGGTGAAAATTTACCGCGAGCCCGGGGAGGGCAACTTTGCGGCCGTTTTGCAGGCGCGAAGGACTAGCTCGGCAACAGCACCAGCAATAACAATGTCTCCCAGAGTAGGCACAGCTTTATCCATGGCCACAGAGCTGGGTGCCGAGCCGGATATTGGCCCTGGCGCGCGTTTTGATGCAAGGTGATAGACAAGCGTTTTCCAACTCCGAAAGCTCCGACGCACAACCTCATTCTTGATCTCCTATGTGCTCCTGCTAAGCCGTTAACGCGGCCGGGTGGCCCTGATTGACGTGCTGTGCGTGCGTTGCTGAGTCGGGGACTGAACTGGACTCGCTCGCGGAAAACGCTGGTCCCGGAGTGGTCCCGCATCAGGAAAAATTTTCTGCTACATAGTTCGGGAAATTTGTATAGGGGCTTGTAACTCTGCATAGAGAGGTGATATTATAGAACACTCTGTAGTTTCTTGTGGAAACTCTGTTCTCTGTAGTTCCCTGTAGTTCTCTGCAGAACTCAGAATCTACATAGTGGTACACATATCGGCTGATTCTACAGTACATCCATGTTGAACTATATATTTCAGGACAGGGTTCATAGTACTAGATGGTGTCTGGGGCCTATGCATTGCACCCTGGCTGTGCAAGCACACCTTCCACTGTACGCACACACTTTATTACTGTGTCATGCATCACAGAGGTCATGCGGTGTGAATGCCCGCGGTTTTGAGGTGTCACAGTCAATTTTGGGGCTCAAAGAGCCCAAATCAGGCCCAAATTTTCATTGCTGCTTTGTGGCGCTCACCCAGATCATTCCCATCATGTAAAGGCTTTCTCATTGACTTCTGACTTCCCTAGAGCGGTGAGAGTCCCACTTCCATTGCCGGGAGAGGCTTAGAAAGACTCACAAGTGTTCATTACCTGACCAAAACCTGAGCGACCCTGGTAAACATCACCAGTCACAGATGGGCTGGACGTGTCACAGCAGTTCAGGTGCTGGTAATAGGCGTGTGTGTACAGCACACTGCCTTGATTTCTGCAAATAGAATGGTCTACCATTCGCTTGAATTACTTTCATACAACTGTGAGAGGGTGGATAGTCCCCCAGCTGAGCTTGCCCACTGTTTGGCTGTTGTTGCGGTCTTCGTCGGGTCCCTCCTCCCCCGCTGTTTCATTTCGCCGTCCCGTGGCCCTCGCACCTCGTCCGGGCGCCCAAACTCCTTGCGCCCGGCCCCGCGGCCCTTTCGTCGGCGCGTCCAAGCGGTCTCTCCGCTCGGCGAGTACCTCGGTCTCTTCCCAGGAGAAGGGTAATACGACGGGATGTTTCTGGTTTGGTCGGGCTCTATTTATCCCGGGTTTCCTGTCTCGCCGACGACGCCCCGGCGGTCTCTTTCGGCCTGATCTGTGGCGCCCGCGTGGCAACTGGTCGGTGGCGCAATTGGTCCGCGGGTCCCCTCGGCCTTGCTTCCGTAGTATATATATCTGGGCCGTCGCACCTCAGGCTGACATATATTATGAACCTATAAGATGCAATGCCATCACATGCAACAATCCCCTCGTAGGACCTCCTAGGCCTAGCACTTGCTATACCTGGTGTTGCTGCCAATATCACCTCGTATCACCGCGCATATCCAGTGATATCAGGTCCGGCCGCAGGCGTCATCATCCAGCAATCCGCATCTCAGTGCTATTTTCCAGCGTCACTGTGATATCTGCAGCATCTCTGGAGATGCCCACATGCGCTGTGATATAACCGCTGACTGTGGGTCTCACCAGTGCTAGCATCCCGGCTTTACTGAGCTACACAGTGCTCTCACATATCCTCGTGATAAGCACCGTTCCCACTCGTAGAACTCGTGCTGATACACTCCTAGCACCGTGTAGCAATTATTTCCTCAGGCTACACGGTGCGCCCTATCTCTGTTTTGGACCGGCTGCTCTGTTCACCTCCCCGCATGGATCCTCCCCCGACGCCTTTCGTTGCCTTGCCCCGCAGCTCAAACTCGACCCCGGACGTACGCCGCCGGCGCCGCTCTCCCAGCCCTCCCGCGGAACAGCTAGACGCCGAGTCTACCCCCGATTCGCGCAAGCGCTCTCGCAGCGCCTCGTCTCAACGGCTGTAGAGCCAGAGCCCGAGCCCGAGCCCTACCCTTGGATTCGTCGCGCGTTGCACAACTCGTCTGTCTACGACGGGATGAAGACGCGCGAGGATCTCCTGGCTGCCGCGATATCTACATCGACATGGCCGAAGGGCGAGCGCCGGATGCTGTGGAGGAGTGGGTGACGGCCCACAGGGACCTCGAGGAACTGCTCTCGGACATGTCTGCTCTGGAGAAGACTGTCAGGAAGCAGAACAAGGAGATCAAGCGGCTCACCGCGCTGCCAGGAGCTCGAGGACCGGCTCGGCGCTGCTGAGAAGGGCCCATAATCCAGGTACTTGTTCCATCCTCTCCCCCAAGTTGTTCTCACCGTCCCGCATCAGTCACGACTTCCTTCGACCCGCGTGCTTCCCGTGATTGCACCGACGCGACTCCAAGTACAGTCTCTTAACTCGCGTGTGTGTCACATACAACGTGCTTGAAGATGTCCCTATGCGTTAATGAGCAATGAAATACCCACTTCTTTATTGCATAAACGACATGAACGAAATCTAAATACTGTCCCCCGCATTATTAAGACCCGACCACCCATGTGCCATGAATGCCTCCCAAGCCGCGTCGTCTCCGGGGACTCCCATGTTGATGTCGTGTGCGTTCGGGATTTGCGCGGGGTTAGGGCCTGAGCCGTCGTAGTTCGACGAGGTATGCGCCCCATAGCCAAGCCCGACGGGTTGCGCAGCGGATTGGAACCCGGGGAGCTGCGGCGGCGGCGGCGGCAGCGGCATGGGATCGGCTATACCAGCGCTGTAGTCGGAATGCGCGGTCGCCGCGTGCTGTGCATACTGCACTGATGACCCGCCGGGTGCGTAGCCATAGGCCTCCGGCGCCGCAGCCTGAGCGCGCTGCTGCTGTGGCGGCAGCGGCACGCTCTCTGCTGCTGCTGCTGCGTCGTCGGCGGCGGCAGCGGCGGCTGGTGCTGCTGCACCGACGTGCCAGCGCCCCCGACGCCGTAGCCTGCCAGCGACGTTGCTGTCGGCACCGGGGCTGCGAGGCTGAAGCGACGCCCAGGCTGATGCCGCTCGCGGTGTACCCGTGGCTGGTCTGCGCAGCCTGCTGCAACGGGATGTGCGCTGAGGGTGGCGCACGCTGCGGGTCGAGTTGCATCAACTCCGTCCTCGTCGCATCCAGCTTTGCTTGAAGCTCCTGACGAGCACGGAGCAGCTGCTGGGTGCGCAGCGCAGCGGCTGCTTGCTGCGCGGTGCGCGCCTGCTGCAGGCTTTGCTCGTACTGGACGGCAAGCGCGGTGCCGACTGTTTGCGCGGACGACGAGGCCGTGTTATACGGCGGCGCTGCTGCTGCAGCGCATGAAATTGGATTTGCTGGACGGCCTGCGGCGCGCTCCCGTGCGAGGACGACGACGACAACAAGGAGCTGTTGTGCGGCGGTGGGGGCGGCGCGAGCGACTGACTCCGCGGCGGCGCGAGCGACTGGTCCGACGCTGGTGGGTGTGCGGGCAAGCTGAGCACTGCCGGGTTGATCGTCTGCGGCGCGAACGGCCGCTGGTGCTGCTGCTGCTGCTGCTGCGGCCCCGACTGCGCGCCGGGTCCGCCGTGTTCTCCTGATGGACCAGGCGCCGGCGTCTTGCTCATGTGACGCATGCCCGACGCGACCTCCGGCGGTGCAGCGTTGTTCGCACCGATCAGAGGCTCATGCGACTGCGCGCGGCTGCTGAGATCCCAGGGGAAGTGCGTAGCATACGCCCCTTCGCGTGGAGACGTGGGCAGTTGCGCTGACGGGCTCGGCATTAGGTCGTCGTCCTCGATCTATGGTACATTCAGTACACACCAGGCAACTCGCAAAGGGCCGTGACTTACCTCGACGTGCATCCTGCTTAGATCGGGGCCTCCTCCGAACTGCGCGTCATGTCTTTCAGAGCCGTCGAGACGGCGGCGACGAACGTCCCCATCGGTCGGTCTCGTCGTCCAGTTGCCAACGCGTGCGCTTGCCCTTGCTGTGACGGCTGACACGCTCGCTGTCGTCGTCGGGGGCGGCAACCTTTTTCTTCAAGCGCTTCGTCGGCCTGTCGCGGTCATCGATGTCGTCGTCGTCGGCATCGCGCTTCTTGCTCCCAGAACCTGCCGCGAGAGACTTCCCGCGCCGCTTCTGCAGCGCGTCGCGGGTTGCGTCCTCGTCGCCTGCAACGCGGCTCTTGCTACCAGAGCGCGCCGCCTGGGACTTCCCCCGCTTCTTTTGCTGTAGCTCGCGGTCGACGACGACGTCGTCGTCGTCGTCGTCGTCGTCGTCGTCGTCGTCAACGGCAGTACGCTTGTTGCCCGCCGGCTTGTCTCCACGGTGCTCGTTACCGCGCGCATCTCGCTTACCCGCAGCACGGCGGCGGGCTACGGCTGGCGCAGTACGCGCGCGACGCCGGGAGGCCCCTGCGTCCCGCTCGGATTCGCTGCTGCTGGTGTCGCTGTCGCTGTCATGCTGGCTGCTGAACGAATCGTCGAGATCGTCGTCTGCGTCAGGCTCTTGTCCGTCTTCGCTCTCCGGTTCGTCGGCTTCATCGGTGTCGTCGACGGCGGCGCGCCTTGCCGCCCGGCCTTTCTTCGCGCGCTGCGTTTTCGCTTTTTTCTTCTTGCGGGCCGCCTTCTTTTTCGCCTCGGCCTTCGTCTGCGCGCCCGCGCGCTTCCTGTCCGCCGTGGGGATCTGCTTCTGGAGCGCTTCCGTCCGGTTCGCGCGCGCCGCATCCGCAACCTCTGTCACGAGCTTGGCCGTACGCTTGTCGAGCTTGGCCAGGTTTTCTTCGAGAACCTCGGCGACGGTCAGTAGAACGTGACCCGTGACGGACTTCCAGAGCGCGGTGTTAAGCCATCTCTCGTAGTCACCCGGGATCTCGCTGTGCTCGTAGGTGAGCTGTACTGTGGCGCGTTACATTAGAACACGGCCTTATCCGCATCAGTAACTGTGCTCACGTTTATCAAGAGGCACAGCTTTTGGTCTCTTCAACGACGGATCGCCCCGACGCAGCCGTTCGAAGAACAGGTACGTGGCGCGCGCCATGTCCGTGGACCAAACGTGTGAGCGGTCCCTGTTGATGATGGCCAGCTCCTCCGGCCAGTCGACGATGCAGACGCGCTGTTCCAGGCACTGCGACGGACACTCCGCCCATTGGACGGACGTACCGCGAGTCTTCAGCTCTGCCTCTGATAATGCTCTATCAGTGTAATTCGGACGCCTGACATCAACCGACGTACTTTCCCATTCCGCAACAAGAGGCGGAACCCACTTGCGCACGTCGAGCTGGTTGATGTTCCGCACGGAGTCGCTCGTGGGCATTGGCCCGTCCGACGGATCTTCCATGGTACCTTTCACACTGCAAGCTGGGGTCAGCAGGTCTGATATGCGCGCGCTGTGTGCGGGAAGATTCACATAGACCATGCTCCGATGTATGCGAGCACCCTGCGAAGCGTCGCCTTGTTTTCCGTAACGACCTTTTCGAGGTCGCGCCGGACGTCCAGAAGCAATTTGCCGCCATGCCCTTCAGGTCACCAGGCACAGCGCATGCTATGCCGCCGAAAGAGACAATGTTGTACAGGCGGCGATTCCTTTCAGCCTATGAAAGGACGGTTAGTTAACGATACGTCGACAGGCAACATATCACTCACAATTTCGAGCATCTGAACTTTCATCTTGAGCATCGCTTGATAGACCTCGCCGCGAGTGACAACTTCCTTGGCGACCTCCTTGTCGAACAACGCGAGCCACTTGATGAGCTGCGCGCGCAGCACCTCTCGCGCGTCGTGATCCTTGGGACCCACCTCCTGGCGATACGCGGCCACGAACCGGCGAACGTACGCGGAGAAAGTCTCTACTGAACGTCAGGAAATGCAAGAGCGGGCGAAACTGCACACGTACCGCCTTCTTCGACCTTATTCTGGAGGCACCAGCGCCGGACGAACATGTTGTAGAGGTTCGGTGCGCGCGCGAGGATCTCCGAGAAGCCAGTCAAGGCCCAGATGACGCGCTCCGGTTTCTTGAGCTCACGCGCGAGATCCCTGACGCGCGTCTTGATGAACTCAACCTCGTCGTCGACGCGCTGCCTTTCCTTCTTGCTCAGACGTCCAGGTTTCGACTTGACGTGGGGCAGCGCGTCAACCCCGTCGACGTCGGCGCTGCCAGATGCTGAACCCGCGGTATCGTCTGGAAGAGAGCCTTCGTCGTTGTCGTCGAGGTCCAAGCCTTCCAGATCGCCAGTCGGCGCCGAAAATTTGAACGCGTCGGCGCTGCCTTCATTCTCGCTGGACGCGCGCGCGAGCTCTGACTCGCGCTCGCGCTCAACGTCCTGAGCATACTGGTCCTCGAGTTCCTGCAGAGATGCTGGCAGGTCATCGTCTTCATCCCATCCCGTGGACACCGCATCCTTCGCCTCTTCGACGGTATCAGGATCTGGCAGGAACAGCGGCTCCTGGACTGGCGCCGGGGCGGTGGGAAGCGGCCCTCCAGGCGGCGGCGCGGTGGGAAGCGGCGCGGTGGGCGGCGGCGCGGTGGGAAGCGGCGCGGTGGGCGGCGGCGCGGTGGGAAGCGGCGCGGTGGGCGGCGGCGCGTTGGGAAGCGGCGCGGTGGGCGGCGGCGCGTTGGGAAGCGGCGCGGTGGGTGGTGGCGCGTTGGGAAGCGGCGCGGTGGGTGGTGGCGCAGCTTTGGACGAGGCCTTGGGCTTGGACGTGGCCTTCGCCTTCGCTTTGGACGCGGGCCTCGCAGTTGACGTGTTCAACGGCGCGTTGGACGGCGCTGTCGAGGACGCCTTGGACGGCTCGTTCGGCCGCGGCGGCTCAGACACATCGCCCTGGTCGCCACCGGGCAGAGGCGCGTGCTGATCGGCCGGCGACGTCGGCGGCGACCCATTGGGCGTGAAATGGCGTTTGGGCGGCCGTTTTGTTCTGATATCCGGCTGATACTCTGGCGTCGGGGCGTTATCGTCGGCTTCATCCTCGGAGATTGGCTGGAATGTCCAGAACTTATGCGGTTGGTGGTCGGGAGCGCCGTTGCGCGCGAAACCGCGGCCGGGTTTCTAAAGGCTAACGTCAGATAGCTGTTTTTGCAACGCTGACGACCTTCCTTACCGTCACGTTGTCAGAGGGCCCGGAGGCTGGTTGAGACCTTTGACGCGCCGAGCGCCGTGTTCCTTCGCGCGCCTGAGACGTCGCATGAGCACCTCCGTGAGTCTGAGACTTAACGACTCACATCGCTTTTGCCGCTACGCGTGCCGGTAGACGCAGGTTTCTGGGATGTTGAGCCTTTCGGGTTCGCCATCGGTTTCGAGCGCGGTGCCGGCGGGGTGCGATGGGCAAGACTGGGCAGAAAGGAGCGCAAGTCCGTGTAGAATCGTGCTGCCGGTGATATATCACGTCTGTGACGCTGTAGCACAGTCTGCTGGTGGTGCTGACCATTACTCATGAATGATATGGCTGACATCTAGGCCCGAGCCAACGGCGCACGCGGTCTCGACAATGCCAAGGATGGTCATCATCGTGCTATCTGGGATAGCACGGTGATATACCAGTTATCACAGTGCTACGAGGAGTAGCACAGTGCAGCACTGATCTGAAATCCCCGTGATCAGTATTCGGATCTGCGGCTTCACATGGTCGAGTGCGCACTTTACGGCCCTGGCTTGTCATCACGCCACAGCATATATCCAATTCATCTTCCCTTGCGCTCGCCGACGAGCTCGCAGTCGCCGACGAGCTGCGAGCTCGTTGGCGGGAACGTTGGGGGGAGAGGAAGAGAGAGTCTAAACAAACAGCCCAAACAAGTCGGGCTTCGCGTGAAGCGCCCGGTAGCAGATTGCCGCATTTGCACGCGTCTAAATCTGGATGATTTCCCTGATTATCCGGCATGTTGCTCTCTCCGCCACGTAACAAATGCGCAGTAGTGCCAAGCACAGATGCTTCCCACAGAAGCATCTGTGTCGTTGTTCCTGCTCGTTCATCCCCGGTTCGCACGCGTCTTGTCCTTGTGCGAACATGAGCTCCTCTCCCGTCCCCGCCGAGCTCGAACTCGAGCCTACCACTGAGGAGTGGCGCGTGTCAGTAGGCTGCTACGCGAGCGATTTCTCGTGCTGATAAGCCGATCTGTTAGTCACCCTTGGACGCTGGCAGACATTGCGTGGCTCTCGCCGGAAATGCGTGCTCCGTCCCCGCCTCCCGTCAAGGATGTGGATCGGCCTCGAACGAGCGGGTGGAACGAGCCGGAACCCCCCAGCCCGGCCGACGAGTGGGGACCGGCCTACCAGACACGGCGTCGTCCAGTGGATCCCGTATGGTCTTTCGACGTCAAGGAGTACCCCGTGGGCTGGCTCAAAGCGGACGCGATTGCCGCAGCGCAGGCTTTCCATGCGGTGGTGAGCATGATTTCTATGGATTCACCATACGCTTGCTCATCTCACCTCAGTACGACGAGGCGCTGCAGATGGGACTGCGCGTGAAGCGGATGAGGTTACATTGGCACCGCGAGCACGAGTACAACATACAGATGTACGGCCGAGGTCGACGGGGCGATATCGCGCCCGTCGAGATTCATGCGGCTCTGGATGGCGTGCTCGCTGCAAAGTCCCCAGCTTGGAATCTCTCCGATCTCGAGCTCAGTGGCCTCCACGCGCGCATCGACATGATCTGGTTGCGGCATTCGCGGTCCCCGACCCGCCGTATGGTTGCCCTGCGCGATCTGCACATCAGGAACGCGAGGCTCGACGTGAGGTTCTCTGTTGACGAGACTTTAATGCTCGCGGACGTCATGGGCGAGCATTGCCTTGACGATTTCCGCGATGTGCTCATCTGGTACGCTCGCCGGGCTTCCTTTAAGTAACGCTCCTAACGATGTGTCTATTCAGCATCGACCCTCGTGCGACTGTCATCTACGGGCGCACGCACGACTCGGCCGGGGTGGCGCGGCGTTGGAAGACGCTCGGTCCCCACGGTACGCCCGCCGCGAACCCAACGCCCCCAGACCCATCATGGGACAACCGGAGCGAGATCTCTGGTTCTTCCGACGACGAGGGCTTGGACGTCCCATACTCGCTCAGCCGCAGCGAGCGAGCGTTTCAGTTGCATCGACACGCCGGGCGGGAATACGAGCGCGCAGTCGCGCAGGTGCATGACCTCAAAGCCGAGTCAGCTCGCCTCAAAAAGCAAGCCGCGGACCTGGAGAATGAGGTGGCCGCTCAGCGCCGTTACGTCGCTGAGTTGCGGGAGGAGCGCGCTGCGTTGAAAGAACAAGTTGTCTCGATGTATCAGCCCACCTTCTAGCTGCGGTACATGCTCTGCCAAATGAGAGTTCCCTGCCTGAATGCATCTGCCACGTCGTCGTCCGTATAGTGCCGCTCAATGTCCATCAAACTCCTGTGAACGTGCGACGCATCGAGCGCAATAACACGGCAGCAGTCACCAGCCGTATCCGCAGCGGTCATGACTGTCCGCGCGACAGATATGCCGCGTGAGAGACGCTCCTGCAGCTCGCCGACGGGGCGACCGTTGCACTGCAGCTTGATGGCGCCAACAGTCAAGGCGATCCATTCCTCCTCGTCCGTTTCGCGCGTCCTCCACGACCTGAGCTCCGTGCGCAGCGCAGATACTCTCTCTGCGTCTTTAAGGGCGCCCAGCATTTGCTGAGAATGTTGAATCTCATCGGCACCTTTACCATACCCTCTGTATTGCACACCAACACACCTGTTCAAAGCTCTCGGTGCGTCGAGCTGCCTCGAATCCAAGGTCCTCATTTGCTCCTGTGGCAGACGTAACACTGCCCCTCGTCTTGGAAGCTGCACGGTATTTCCGAACTCGTTCTTTCTCTCGTTCGCTGTGCCTGTACAAACATTACTCGCAGCGCCAAATGGGACGCATAACGCTCTTCGTACCTTGCGTAGAAAGCCCTTTTACGTGCGTTTGCGTCAGCGTGAATCTTTGGACGCCCGCGCGCCATCTCAACCGTCTCCGTTTGACAGCTCTGGCAGGGGGCGGGAAGAGTTGCAAGTCGGAGGTCGAAGTGCAAGTCGGAAACACAACCGGTCCACACCTTGACGACTGTCTGGCAGCGCTCAACAACACCTGCACACTGCAAGACTCAGCACCATCAAGGTGTGCATCGATAAGTCAGTCTTTTGCTGAGCTAACGGTGTATTGGAAACTGTGTTCATTTTTTGTTTACAATTTTGGAGTTGTACGGACGAAAGTCTGTACGGACGAAATCCCCGCATTGCACTGAAGAGTAGGAGATCAGGCGAATATACCCTGTTTCATGCTACCTATATAATGTAACAGCTCGGGCTCCAATAAGCCAAAGTCAATGTCTGGGAGAGCTGTGCTAAACGCGGTAGAACATGTTGCGCATCCGCCTGTGCATAGAAATAGCTTGCTAATCCTAAGTAGCTGTTCACAGACAATGGTTCTCAGCTGGTAGATGTCAATTAGACCCTGAGATAATACAGAGACACACAGGTTTCACAATGACCTGCAGTGCTAGCGTGATAGCACTGGTGCTAAAGCCGTATCACAGCGGGATTGCCCGACGCGTCAACTCCGACACTTGGTCTCCTTCCTCCCACATCCCGTATTACCGCCGTCGATGAGCAAGAGATCTCTTCGCATTGGACGCAAAAGTGCCGCTGCAGCTGCGCGTGCGGACGCAGCATTTAACAACGAGCTCAGCCAGGGCACAACGCGCAGCACCACCGCCGCGCCAGAGTCCCAGTATCGGTTCATTCCCAAGAGCGAGCTCCCCAAAGTGCGAAGGGCCTCCCATATGCCCCGGTTTCCCAAGAAGCTCGCCGAGGCTGGCGAGATTTACGTCGGCCTCGGGCCAAATTCGACATTCAGCCAACTGCCCGACCTAACCAGCTCGTCGCATCTGGACCCGCTCAGCGCCTTGCTCCGAGTTCCAGGCGACGCTGAGTCTGTCGGGTTCGGTCTCTCCAAGGGCTTCGATTCAACAAGGCCCCGGACGATTTGAGCGACGACGGCGCGGATGCCAATGGGATCGCGATGGATTGGCAGCCCTTGTTGTCTCGTCACCGCGCTCGACGGGCGGCTCAGTCTGCCACTTGGCAGAATATCGTCATCCCCACCCTTATAGAACCATTTCTGGAGTATACGCTTGCGGGTCAGTGCTCGGGGGCGTCGGACGACGTTCAATGTTGCTGCGCCTCCAATCGGTACACTCTGGTCGTGATGCTCGCGGACTGGGACAGTCAGTCATTTTTCTACGGGTGCAACAATATACTAATAGCATGATTCAAGCCCACTCGCAGGATGTTCTCGCTATCTGCGACTGCCAGCCAGCAGCGCAGCAACTGCTGCGACGCGGTTACTTTCCCTGCGCACCGAAGCGCCCTTCGATCGCGTTCAACTTGCGGCTCCTCGAATTCATATCTCTACATTCCCTCAACGTCGCGCCGAACTCGTCTGCGTGGGCAGACACGCTGCACATGTTCTGGCAGCAGAGGATCCCCGTTGTGGACACTTCGGTATGTGGCAACTCAGACCTTTGATTTTGCAGACAGCTGATATTGCTACGCAGGAGAGCCTTCGCAAGAGGCTGGCAAACGCGTTACACTGGTACCAGGTTCTCGTTAATCGCAAGGAGAGCCAGGTCGACGCAGTCATTCAAGGTGTGTTTGGTTCTTGATTTGGCGCGCGCGACTGTCAGTCTGACAGTCGGACAGACGCCGCGGCTGCCTTGCGCTCGGCCCGCAATGCTGGCCCTGGGCGCGATGCAGCACCCAACTCCAAGCGCAAGTGGTTCGAACAGGACGACGGGCGCGCGGGCGGGAGTATGGCCCATACCCGGGATCGTCAATCCAAGCGACCACGCACGACGCCAGTCGCATCTCCGTCTGATGGCGCGCGTGAGCATACGAGCTGTGGAGCATCGACGCCAGCCACGCGCCCATCAAGGACGAGCGGGACGCGCAGTTGGCGCGCCCCGGACGTGGGCGAGGACGCCGACGAAGACGGGAGCGGCGTTCGCGAGGACGCGCGCGCGGGCGAGGCGAGCGGCGAGGCGAGCGGTGCGCGGGCCGCCAGCTCGCGCAGCACCACGGCTGGCGTGGGCGAGGACGCCAGCGACGCGCGCGCGGGAGATGCGAGCGGCGCGCGGGCGAGGACAACTCGGGCCGCCAGCTCGCGCAGCACCACGGCCGGCGCGGGCGAGGCGAGCGGCACGCGCGCAACGACCAGTGCCGCAACCTCGCGCGGCAGCGCGTCCGCGAGCGTGGACGCGCACCCGGGCGGGGCTGGCGACGACCCGGACGCGAGCGATGCGGACGACGGCGCCGACGCCCACCATTCCCAGCCGAGCGAGCTGCTCAAGCGGCGCTGTCCCCTCTGCTTCGGTGGTGCACGACCAGTTCTTGAGCACACTGAGTACGTCTGCGGCTTTGCAAACAATGCTTGATATTAATGTCTTTCAAGGGCTCACGTCTTGGTCTGCATTGACGGGAACTTCGCGCAGAAGGGCGAAAATCGGACGGCAACGACCCTCCTATCGACTACCTCGGGTCGCGCTTCCTATCACCGGACGACGTCAGCGCCATGGAGGAAGAGGTGGCTGGAAAACGCAAGAAACCGGCGAAATCGCGAGGCAAGAAGTCCAAGGGCCCAGCTGTCGCCGACGACGTATTGGACGAGTGCGAAAAATCGTTCATCGCCGCTCAAGAGTCCATCACGAAGGCCTCCAAAAATTATTACTCGGATACAGGCCTCATGGCGCTTCTCTGCCGACACGATAGAGTCTTGTGGGTAGCCAATATGACGACGGCGGGCGAGAAACAGTATTACGCGCTGGCCCTTCTGGATCGGCTCATGCGCGAGCTGCCCGACGACTGGCATGTGGGCGTCCTATACGACATCGCGTGTCAGCTTTCGCGCAGCATAGAAAAGGTACGCTGCTTTGCGCGCGACGACTGGCCAGGCACTGACGAGCATCTTCTGACCAGTTTCGGTTTCTCGAGCCCCGCGCGTCACGCTTGTCATTCGCGGTGTCCGTATTCCACGCGTACGGACACCAGTGGACCTGTCAACTCGTATACCATCCGCGCAAGCGCGTAGGCTTTGGCCTGTCCGATGGCGAAGGTTGCGAGCGGTTTTGGAGCGCGATACGGCGCCTCATCGCTGTCTTGAGGGTCTGCGGTGTACGTGACCGCGAAGGCACATGCACCTGTGTACTAACATCATCCCTGCAGTTCTTTCGCCGCTTGTTTTTACTGGATCGACAGTTCACGTTCATTGACCAAGAAGGAATGAAAAAATTCGGCAAATGGCTCTCGAGAAGATGGCGGGACTGCATGCGTCGCCAACAGCGCTCCGAAGTCATCCTTGCAGCTTGTCCCTACAACGAGGATGAGCTTGCGCAGGAGTGGAAACTTCAGGTCGACTCGCAGCTCGTCGCTAAGCCCACGCGTGCGTTTGGTTTAGACTCGGCAACAGTGCAGAGATACTCATTACGGGGGCTTGTTCAGGACAATCCAAGTACGCTGGCGATAAAGAAATCCATCGAATCCTTCGTGAAATCGGGAACGTCGACGAGCTTTACGAGAACGTCAAGGCAGACGAGGCGGAGCTGCGCAAGACTGCCGCACTGCTTACCCCAAGTCAGCTCGAGGCCCTGACGAAGCGCATCGACTCTGGCAGACGCGACGTGAAGGCCCTGAGAGCGCGCATCAAGTCGGCCACAGCAGGGCTTGGACGCACGTCAGCGGTGAAGTTGCAGGAGCTGCGAGGCGACGCGTACGTGTGCGCTCGCATCAACGCGCGCGCGGTTCGTGCGAACATACGGGAGGCGGTGCGCACGCTCAAGTTTGAACGCGAGCGTCTTGAGCGCGCCTACCGGCGACAGGTTATGCGTACGTCGCCCACGAAGCGAGCTATGCACTTTGACGAAACTGACATGACGAATTAGATAACAAGGAGCACATGCAAACGCGCGACCTCGTTCACAAGGGGCAGAAGAAGATAACGGCCATGGTGAAGCGGTACAACGCGCTCGTTCAGAAGATGGAGGTCCTCATCCGACAGGGGAAGGCCCCAACCCGTCGTACGCGCGCGCGCGCGCCGGTTAAATGCCAAGGATCTCTTCAAACTCGACGTTGACGACAGTATTTGGCAAGAGGATCCAGGTCTGGGCCCGCAGGACGAACACGACCTTCCCGCTGGCAGGTAGACGACGCGATGCGCAGCGGTATTCCTGCGATGTTGGAAGTTCGCAGGTGCCGCGAGGAGATGGAACGGCTCGAGGCAGAGGCTCGAGCGTTGCAGGAGTGGTGGAATACAGAGCGCGAGATGCTCCGGGGCATTCACGCAGGTACGTTCGTGTTGTGATAGGTGCCGCCCGATACTTTCGACGGCTCACTGCGTGGTCTTTGCGCAGAGGGAATATATGCGGCTGCCGTCCAGGACCGGCTTCGCAGGCTCGACAGTTTGGGAGCCATGTGGAATCGGGATATCGCTGCCTCGGGATTCTCGATCGTCTTCGCGGGGATAGACCCGGCGGCGACTGAAGGGTACAGCACCTACGGCATTCCGACGAAGCATGGGTCCGAGGGGGCCACTTACGACGACGGCACCGACGACGACGCCGACAGCGCGATGATGTCCGAAGAGGACGAGGATGAACCCGTTGCAGACCACCTCGATGAGGTCGCAGACGCCGACTCGGCTATCAGTATCATGGACTCGGACGTTGAGCAAGACGTAGACACGGCGGCCACGACACCGATGGGCGACGCTACGTCTTCGTCTGCTGACGATCGGCATGTGCAGTTCGCAGAGCCCTCGTCGCCTTCCATCGCGCTTCGCTCGAGAGCGCATTCGCCGCCTGCGGAAGCGATCCGTAACTCTGAAGCGCGTCCTCAAGCGCGCGCGCAGATCGAGGACGATGTAATCGTCATCGATTCCGACAGCTCCGGGCACGGCAGCGACGACGAGGACGAGTTGGCCTCAGGCGAGGCGGGACGTCGCTGCGGGCCATATTCATGCACTGGCCGCGAGGTCCTCCGTTTTGTGCAGCGTACAGAGTGGGTCAGCGGCGACGGGCTCGCTGTTCTGTGTGAGGATTTCATGGCTGGCATGGATCGGGACCGCATCGCCGTGCTGCCATCGACTCTTTTCCGCGACGTCAAGGACTACAATGTGGCGCGGAAAGAGGAAGACTGGCAACGAGCAGCCACGGTGAAGCGAACGATCACAAGGACAATAGAGATCGTGAGTCGCGACATGAACGGTGTCGTAGTTTTTTTTTACTGAAGATTCCTTTGTAGGCGAGGGCTCCCGACCCCTCAAGCTCGACAAAGTGGCTGGTAGTCGTGCATGTGGAGATACCCCCGCACTGGGTGCTGGTGGAGCTGCGCTGGCAAGAACACCAAATTCACGCTTACGACAGCTTCTCGACGCGGCGCGGTTATGCAGACACGGTGAAGGAGCTCGCGTTCGAATTCCTCAGCGTCTGCGAATCGATTTACGATCTGCAGTTCCCCGCACAGGAATGGACATGGGTTCCAGAGACGGTATGTTCGTCCACTTCTGACTACGGTAGACGCTCACGATGCGCTTTCAGAGGTCGACACGGCAGACAAATGGCTATGATTGTGGACCGTTTGTCGCCGCGGATGTCGAGAGCATCTTGCGCTCGGGCGTGCCGAGCAACAAGAAGCAAAGCGAGATGCGTGCTTGGCGTGCAGAACTCGTCAAACGACTGCGAGGCCTTCCCGTCGCCCACGTCACTAAGGAAGCAAGACGTGCAAAGGCGGTGCAGCAGATCAGGGCCGGGGTGACGGTTTATGACGTCGATCCTTCTCTGGAGGATTTATAATACAAATGGTTTCATCCTCCTGCTTATGTGACAAATGAGAAGCTGAATGCGGCCACGACGCGTAACCGGGTCAGCACGCGTACTACAGATATTCCGACGGAACTGCTGATTGCTGTGCAACGTGAACACGGGTGAATTGACGAGATCGGTGCTTGAACTGCGGACTGCACAGGTGCTGGTCCTATCTCGGTGGTCCTACAGTATCTCGGTGATAATTCACGTAGCACAATCTAGCACAGTCTATCACTGTGCTACAGAGTGATTGCCATCAGCCTGTTCATCTAGCTACGCCGAGCTTCCTGCTGTGCACAACATAGGCTCTCGAAGACCCTGACATTGGTTCTGGGCAGTACAGTAATCACAACGAGGCGACAACATCACTTCTTGCGACCTCGGCCCTTCTTCCGTAGGAGACCGCCCAGCCTGCTCGATCTCTTGGGTCTGCCAAGTAGCGTAAGCACCGGAGTGGGATGCGAGATGTAGTGCACATACTTGAAGCCCTTGCGCGGCCGCGGCGGCGCGTCGATGTCGATGAGACTGCGGCGAAGGGAGTGAGACAAAAGCACAACAGTGAGAGATGATGACAGCACGCACTCGGGCACGTCGTCGTCGCCAATGTCACCGAAGACCTCGTGGTAGTGTCTTGCTGCAACATCCAAGAAGGCCTCGCGCGCCGCCAACATCTGGGCGTAGGTTTGGCGCTCAATTGGTTTACTGTCGAAAGGTCAGACGCTGACGGACGCAGTGGTACGACAAGACATACATGAGTCGAGCGCGCTCGTAGAGATCCTTCAAGGACAGTAGGCCGTCGCCTCGGAGACTGCAAAATCGTATCAGTACAGGCAGCGCCGCGCAGAGATGGATGTACAGCGAATCTTGAGCGGCAGACAGCATCGCCTGGTTGAACTGGTTTGGCATGTGCGCGACGATGGAGAAGTTGGCGATGGCAGCGCCGGCTGCATGCGCACGAGCGACCTCGTTGCGGTAGAATGCGGCGAGCGACTCGCCCGTCAACTGGGCAGCATCGCCGGGAACAGCAGCCATGTCGATGGGGACAGAGTTGAGAGCGAGTCCCATTAAGAAGACCACGTACCTTTATCCCAAAGCAAGCATCAATGGTTACTGATATGCCGGTGTTTCGTGCCGTGCAAAGTGCGCCTAGCACTGTGATATGGGCCCTAGCACGGTGCTAATCATGATTGTCACTGGGATAGAGTATGACTGCGGAGATTCTTAGGGTCAACTGTGCTAGCACCGGTGCTATGACGCGAGCACCGGTGCTTGGACAGATAGTACCGGTGCTAGAACGCGAGCACCAGTGCTTGGATGGATAGCACGGTAAATGAGGTGTTGCTAGATGGGTCGGTTGGCAATCTCCCGGTAGCACAGTGATATCACGATTATCACGGTGATCTGCGGTGCTATCATCACATCCCGGCACTATCTACATGGATAGGGTGATTATCTCGGTGCTAGCGCCATGATGGCTGCTGATGGCGACGCGTGGTGACATGGCAGAACCGTGGATAGCACGTGCTGAGCCCTGGGGGTCTAGTAGGTCGATATCCAGATGAGTGAGGTTGCATCTAACGACCAGGAAATAATGGCAGCCTATGGTGGCCGTCGCCCCTCTTGTACCTTAGGTTTGGTCTGGTCTATCATACCGCTTATCCGCGCCTCCCTCTCCCCACTCATCCCTTCCCCTCGGGCGTCGTCTCGGAGAGTGATATAGCAGTCACCGTGACAGCTGTAATAAAGTGCAACACTTATCATGACCTCGACTCCAGCCTGGCCTTCAGTTAATCAGCTCAGGTCATATCTCACGCAATGATCTCCACATTACTTAGTCGTCAACTAGAAGTCAGCAGAAAGCAGGACTCTTGACTGCTTATGGGGCTGTACTTGTGTGTTGCTCGAGAGGCTGTTTGTATTGTACTTGCGCGTCCCACAATGTTAAGGCTTAATAGTGCAGCTGGTAATGTGTGGTTTTGCTCAAGTTCCTCAGGTACTCTCAAGAGAGCGCGAGTTCAAATCTGGCTCAGGGCATCAGTGTGACTGTGCAGTAAGTAATTCAACAGTGAGCAAGTCAACCATAGCAGCTGTACATAATTCCAATAGTAAGTAATAAGTAACTAATGGGTTATAACAAGGAAATTCAACATTAGTCATATATGTTTTCTTATTGGCTGGTATGTGACTGATTCTACATAGAGCTACAGGCTCCTACAGAGGTCATTTCTACAGAGTACTACAGAGAAGTAGGGAACTACAGAGCTCTACAGTGTGCTACGGTAGTGTTCTATAAAGGGGTTAGTCCTACAGGCCTACAGGACCTACCAGGACCTATGTTGGTCTACATGGTAAGAAGAATTTTTCCTGATGCGGACGACTGAAGACACATGCGCTGGATGATCCCGTTCGTCTCGCGGCTGCTCAAGGCTTTCCCATCTCTCGCTCAGGGCGTAGAATGTGCCCGCTCGCTTGCCATCCCGCATATCTAAACTTGCGCGATGCCAAGGTGCGCTTCACCTTGCAATTTTTGAACGCTCATTGCTGACTAGACCGCAGATGTCAGTGCTGCACTCGCTCCCTGGACGGAGGGCAGCTCGATATCCCGGGCTCACGCCTTTTTGCTGTCGGGTTTGAACCGCGGCGACAACCACTGTGGAACCCTGGCCGGCCGAAAAGCGCGCGCTCTTTCCACCAGCCTCCAGAATATTTTAAGCCATCCTCTGGTCGTTTTCAAACCATGCCTGAAAATTTTGTGCTGTCCATTACGGACAATAAAATAGCAGTTTTTGACACATTCCTCCAGTCCCCCGAAGCACGCTCGGAAACGAAAAACTGACTTCGGCCGGCTGGATTTTATACTGCGATGAGACGCATCCCGGGTCCTTCAAAAGGCTTTCCCATTCGCCCTTCCCAGACCTTACTGTGACGTGACAAAAGTAGCAACAATAGTCAATCCTCTATACCATTACTAATTTACATTCATGCTGTGACTCTGCTTCCAGCACACATAACAGCTCCATGGGGCCATCTTCTGCAAGGCTGTAGTCAGCACAAGCACATAGAGCTAGCAAGAAGGATGCATACCTGCAAAGGTTCAGGACCTTGGTGGCAATCACGGCTGGAGACGATCGTGAGGCTCCGAATGTCAACATGCTTTACTCGGGCAAAAGCTGCACTTATATACCTGAGGACCTAGAGCCAAAATCCGAGTACCAAGTCAAGCTCCGCCCGAGGTCTGGAGGGCGGTGGCCAGATGGAGATTGGCGAGACCGATGCTGCGGCATTCGGTCAGGGCTCGCTTCGGAACCTCCTCACAGGCTCCCGAGATTTCATGGCTCCGTAAGCGCTCCGTCAGACCGACGCTGAACAGCGTCCATGCACGTCCATGAGCTTCCCCTGATGGGCAACGAATGTAATCTTCTTCAAAAGTCATAAACTGTTGAACCCCACCTCTACGAGGAGTCTTTCATTGATCACTGTCACTGCCGTCAATTCCACCGAAAATCCGGCGGAATCTCGAGCGGGGACGAATCGAGCTCTTTCCGCCAGACACCGGCAGAAAGTGGAATATCTCGCGTCTACCGGTTGCTGACCGGTGCAAAATCGCGCGGAATGGGTTCCACAGTGAACGTGCCGGGCCCGCGCGCCTTCGGGCTCGAGTGCGAGGCGAGCTTGGCATATGACCCCGGCTTGGGATGGGGGATGCAGCTTCTGACCGCCTCAGTTTCTGACATTGCGTACAGCCCGGCATTCGTGCCGAGAATCCCAGAACTGCACGAGATAGCGATAAGACGTGGATGTACTGTATGATTGGATGATGGTACAGTCGTATTCTTCCTGTATTCCTTGAGGGGCCGCAGGGATTGACTATCGGCGACTGGTTGGGGTAGCGGAGACATAGCAGATGACGAGGGCGGAATCCAACTTTGCATTTGATAAGGCACTGAGTGGGGTTTTATATCGAGCGGTCCGAAGTTGCGCAGAACGCTCATCGCCATCTGCGTCTCCCGGTTTTTGGTATTTAAGCCCTAACACACAACACGCAGGTCTCACCTCCGGCACATTCTCCCCCCACCCCGTTCTCATCATCTGCTACCAATGTGCGCTCCCAAAATTTGTCCGTACCACACTGACCGCGGTGTCATCTGCTCGGCCAAGACTCCGGTTGGGGAACACAGGACGGTTCTAACACACTACCGGGTCATGCTTCTGTTTTACTGTCTGCCGGGGCGGGACACACGGTATCCAGAAAAGATACCAAAGCGGCCTGCAGTATCTAACGGACAAAGTAAAACCGTCATTCCTGCCTGCGGGGTATGCAAGTCCTCCATGCATCGCAGTCGCGCTACAAGGCGGCGTTCTCTCATCATCTGCTATGCCGTTCTAATACTCGAGTCAATGACCACCGAAACGGAAACCGCAGCCTGCGCATTTCAGCGACGCTGCGGAATGTTTCTTGGAGCGGAGCGGATGGCACAACTTCGACCGAGTCACGCCATACGCATGCCACGATGTTACTGTATCACCTGCTCTTTTCGGCCGTTCAAAGTTCGATGCAATCCGTCGGAAAGGGCAGGGGATGTTATCTGCCTGAGAGGGAAGACGTCGATCGTGGCCTCGCGCACCAACGCGATAGATTGGACGGCACGACGACTCGGATTTGCTCAAGCCATTGGATGCGCCGAGACCTGCGCGCAGTATTGGCCCAGTTGACGGACGTGCTGCGAAAATGCGTGTATTAGTGTTATGTTCGACGGAAGAGCACACAGAAAGATGCAGACTTGACGAGCACCAGCCGCGCGTGGAATCGAGCAATGAATTCAAGCATGTATGAGCACAATAGGCTACAACTCGGCAGGCCAGCGGTCAAAATGTCCAGACAAGTTTTAAGCACGGGTAACGTTGCAATAAAGTCCGTAGCACGGCGGTATAAAAGAGCAGCGCGTCGTGGCCTTTGAGCCGAGAAAAGCGATTTCTGTGTTGGGCCCAGTTGTAACTCATAGCAAAGCGAGCATATATACCGCAGGAGTCCAGTAGCGCCGTATGTCAGCGCATTTGGCGCGGCGTTGGGCTTGCCAGTCGCGACGGTGAAAATACGAGGTCAAGGCGCGCTTCGGGCCGAAACTCCGCAACATGCTTTCTTCCTTCCGCCCATGCTGCTCACTGGAGCGAAATGGGTGCTGAAACGCCCTGCGCGACGTTGCAGCAGCTAAAACTTGGCTGAAACCAAGCATGGCACCCGTCAAGACGTTCTTTGCTGCGTGTTTTTGCTGTTGGGATCGCTTGTGCTTGCTCAGGCCCCCTCGCAGTCTACGATATACCTATAGGCACTCCCTGCCTATGATTACACGGACTGGGATCTGTGTTCAGCTACTGTTGCACACGTGCCGCGTTCAGACTACGGCTTGGGACTCAGCGGCGCGCAACAGGGGACGCGCTGTCCATACCGGTGGCGGGACACCGCATATCTATCCTTGTTCCAAGACGAAATATCATGCACTCTCGCTCGGGCGTTCCTGCTTAATTTCCTCTGGCTTTCTCGTCACGAAATCGACAGGCTTATCCGTTACACGCTCGTCTTGGCTCGCGCACTAGTCCGCTTTGCGCACGGCCCCGCGCCGAGCGGTCGCTTGTGACCTGGTTCCGCTCGTCCATAGCTCCTGCTGTTCTATTCGCCTCGCGCGCGCCTCCGGATACATCACGCAAGTGCGCGATGGACCGCTGTGCGTCTCTCGCATGCCAGCCACGACGTACGGCTGACCGCACCGGCTCGTTCCTAAAGCTCCAACCAATTACATTACCATTACGCCCGAAGATAATATAATGGGAATAAGTAATGTAATAGGTTGTAATACATTATAATTCATTATATTTCGCATGTGGCACCTGTGCCTAGAGTACAGGGAGAGGGGTAACTATCAACTACTTGCAAACTTACCAGATATTCACCAGTGTAATCATCAACACTATATGAGATGCATGGGGTGGCATATTGGCCAAAAATTGGTCTTGCAGAGGCTGAACACACTCCGGAGGCAGTTAGTGCAGATCAATCAATAATCACTGAAGCAAAGGACCCTTGGTAGATGCTGTCACCATGGTCTCAGGTGTCCAGTCAGTATATATGAGAGTCCCACACCTGCCATCACTGAGAAATCTTCCCTCTCATCTCTCACCAGCCTGATATCTTGCATTATAAGGCTTATAGGTGATATAATGCATTACAACCCGTTACAGGGAAATTATGGGGCCATGTAGAATAATCGTAATAGATAATGTAATATAATCACATTAAATGGGTAATTAATGTATTTAGTTGGAGCTTTACTCGTTCCTTCCCATATCGTTCGTGCGTCCTGCCTTTGCGCACGCGCGTCTAATCATCCCCGCGAACACAAGCTCGCCTCTCGTGGTGCTCTGCGTGTCGATGACGACGTCCGGGCTGCGCGCCCGACCGGCGCCCCCCAGGACCGTTGCGCCACGCAGCGCAACTGCTCGACTGAGGACCTGCGCTGAATCCAGTGTGTTGTGTGCGAGGCGGACAGCGGTGTGCGCGCGAGCTGGCGGAACGGCGGTATTGCAACGCGCATGCGAGTGTGTCCCAGTGCAGTGCCAATCGCGCTCATGGCCGTCGGGGCATCGGGCACTCGCGCACAGCGAGTGCATCCACGGCGCCCAGGCGCGATTACGCCTTCCCTTCAGTATGACCCGGCCCGCGGTGGTGCGTGCCTTTGCTTCGCGCGGGCGTTGGCGCGTCGCAGCCCAGCCCACCTGTCTCTTATGCACACTCGTCTCGCCGTTCGTGTTCCGAAGCACGCCGCGCAGCGAGCGGGAGCTTGAGGCGAATGGTATTTGCCGATTATTTCGCTTGTCCAGTATCCAATTTCACGTTTCAGTGCCACATGCAACAGCGTGAGATTCCACGGGCAGCTGTACGTAAATATTTTTTTCCATTTCTAGGAGAATTGCCAGTGCGCCGCCAAACATACTGTGTCCATCTGTGTCCGTTGGCCACGGGAAGAGGTGGATCTTCGCTCTACAGCTCTGTCGTGGACCGCGCGGCGGCCGACTCAGCATATGTCGTGTCCTCAAACGAGAGCAATGTTCGGTCTATGGTGCGTCGGGTGCATAGCAGATGGTGAGGCCGGGTCCGAGTCTCTGGGCGTTCAAGGTCAATCGACACCGAGGTGATGGCTGAGGCCTCTTAAATAAGTGGCGATTCTGAAATTCTCTATATTTGTCAGTACCACCCGTTGCCAATCGGTTTCCATTCGGTCGTCCGAGGCAGCACGCGGGGCGACCATCCGCACGCGAAAATCCATCTCGTCACTTGGCCCTGCTGCCAGTACCACCATGTCCATCTCCGGCAATGCGCAAGGTGTACTGTATAAAGCCCCAATGCCTTGTTGTCGCATAGTTCCACTCTCCACCCTCCCTCATCATCTGCTATGGCACTCTCACGCCCTCATTATCGTCTTGCCACGCAGGAAGAATTGCAATGGAACAGTCCGGGATTGTGAATGTCAGCGACACTTTGCCGCCAACATAGTACAGGCCTGGGCTTTACATGATACTGCTTCATAATAAACACCGACAGATGGATGACGATCTTCTAGGCTCATGGGATCTGCTGCACACCAACTTGAACCAGGCGTACTGTACATCCCATTGCTAACGGGAGATTATTGGTATGATGGTCGCGGAGAGACTGGCGCGCCGACGCCAATTTAATGCAGAGCAGCCCAGTCTGTGCAACGGAATCGGCCTGAGTTGCTCAGGTAAGGGAGGGAATCATTCAGATGGCGAAGGTCGCTGCTGTGCAGACCTGCTTCCCTCCCCCCCCGCCATCACACGCGGATGGTGTGCCCTCAGGACCAGTTCACACCGCTCTCCACAGTATGAGACCTAAGCGTGCCGCGGGCCTGATGCCTGTTTTTCTGAACGTATTGGTCCCGATGATTCATTGGATCAGAGACCAATCTTGGGAAGTGTCGAGCGGCGTGCTGCCATCGGTCCACCGTTGCGTTGGCAGCCGATTGGTCCTGGCACTGTAGTAGAGATACCGTAGGATCTTGTGTCCCCGGTTGATTTTGATGTCGGCCGTGTGCCGGGAGACATAGCAGATGATGAGAGAGGTGCGAGGTGTGCGACCGTGAGGGCATTCCTTTGGGCTCCTTTATAGCACCAGCGCCTCAGAATGACGTAGATGATGCGTTTTTCGACTATTGCCCGTGAGACGTTCAAGTTCAGTTATTTGGGCACAGTGACTGTTACATTCTCACTGGAGCACCAACTGGCTCTGAAGTTTGAAAAAAGTTCCTAAAATGAATTCAGTAGATTTTGCCTCAGGATGGATCGAAAATATGGAATACCGCGCAGCTCAACGGATGGGACGAGGAGGACGTCATATTCCAGTCTCCGCCTGAACTACCTCCTCCCTGAGGCCCTTTCTGTGTGACACGCCATGCGCGCCTGCATATCCCATCCGATACAGCACGCTGATGAGCGCTCCTGCAGTTTTAAAATTAGCGGCGCTGGTCTCGTACTCATTCCTAGGTCTTGGACTCCCGAAGTGGTCTCGTTGCGTTCTCATTGCATCACCAGGGACGCAACTGGCTTATGGTGCTCACTGAACCCCTTCCTCCGGATATTTTCCAAAGCTACGACCTCTTGCTCGCGCACAATTTTTGCGCATTCGAATCAGGCAATTTACATTCCAGTGATGCTTGACTACTTATACGTGCAACTGGCTCTTCACTCTATTGCCTCTAATCACCGCGAGCTGCACCATGAAATGGCTATTAATCACGGTCTGGTGCGCTGTGTAGGCTCAACTCGCTCGATCGGCGCTGTATCGCTTTCCCGAGCGGTGACTATCCGCGGCAATCGCAACCCCTTGCCGCAGGCAGCCAGCGCCCGAACGTATGCCAGGACCCCGGGCTGCCAAGAAATCTCTCCCTGAGCGGCGACCATTGCTAATAAATCCAGCTGTGTACGTACAGCGCCAGTGCAGGATTCCTGAATCAACGATGACTGGTCCCGCACATGACAAATGGATCTTCCTGCCGTCCGCTCCTTGCAGCATCGCCCGCGTCAACGCCGAAAACGTGCTCGCCGTGCTCTCTTCTACTATCGTCGATCTTCGGAAACCTGGTTGACGTCCTTTTTCTGCTCGAACGGCGCCTCCTTCGACGTCGAGCCCAAATGATGGCACCAGGGTTCATTGCTCTCGATTCTAGAACGAGCCCTGCTTGCTCAGTGCGCTATTTTGCTACGCCGAGTCCCTTTTCCCGGCCGCACATCAATCCTTCTTCTACTCGGTGCACCCTTGCTTCATGCATAGCGTTCTGACACTGTGAAAGTCGTGTGGCATGCGGCTTTCACAGGTCGTCCTCATGCCCATCGCTCACGCTGTGCCACGCATTCAGTAGTCTACTGCCACCCGTCATTGCACGACCTTTTCAGAAGTTCTCGAAGACGACATTCAAGTTGGTCGCCAGCTAGGATGCCGTCGCCTGCCAGGCTCCCAGTTGTAGCTGTCCCATCGATCCAATCACAGCTGCACCAGTCGTGACTCAGGCATCTGGGCTGCGCGGAGATCTCGAAGCGAAGCGTGCAATATGTTCGGTTCAGGGCTATCACATAAACTCCTCCTCGGGCTGGCAGCTTGGAATGATCATCGGCCGACGTTGGCTGAAATGGCTCTCTGCACGCCGCTGGTGCCAGCGTGCTCTCCAATCTCATCCATATGGCTCTGGACCGGACGAGACCACATATGCTCAGGGATCGAGCCCGCTCTGCAATGTTTGGGCTCTGGGAGGATGCGATGGACGCTCCGCTGAATTACTTCAATCGGTATCCTTCCTGATACTGCGGCCTTGGCTCATCTGTGTTCCATGTGTTCCCCCGACAGCTGGATTGACAAATGCTGTTATCGATGAGCAAGAGCGCAAGACGCATGTCCGAACCGTGTTCGAACCGAACCGAACCTGCGAACCTCCTCCTATATAAAGCTCAGACATCTCAACTTTTGTTGGCTTAGAGACGGGACAGTGGCTGAGCGCCTGCGATATTGATCAGCGCACCTGCCGACGGCTGTGGCAGACTATCTGTTACATTTGAAAGACTACAAATCAGTCGTCGGCGCGCGTCTACCTACACAGAGGCGTGGGTCCCTGGTGTGACGGGGAACACTGAAGCCTGTGCTGATGTGGCCTGGCAATTACGTTTGAGTTCGCCGACATTGTCTCTCACGCGTGGTATACTGAAAATACCGTGAGACGATCAGCATGCAGGGACTGAGCTGCGCATATGCAGAGCAGGCCATGCAAGCCCCTGCGCCTGAGCGTAGAAGACCGGCAGGCGGGCAATGCGGCAGCGGGACTGACATGCGGTCTGCGAAACCGCGCCTAGCCACACCGGCTAGGTCTGTGTCACATGCAGTCACACAAGGACCCCGGGGGCCCGGAGGATGCTGGAGCGAGCGTCTCGCATTCGTCGATACGCTTGGTCGGAGCAGCAGGCCGCGGGAATGCGCTGCTCGCTTTCTGCAATGCGAGGCGGGACCGTAAGCGCGCGCTAAAGAGAGCGCTTATACATTGGGCTCGAGAGAAGAGGTGTGGCTATCATGTGCCAGTGGCGACGCAGTACATTCGAAGTTAGCTCCACCAGCTGAGGCAATACATATTGTATTAGCGAGATACAACACCTGTACTAGCAACACAGGACCAAGTCAGTTGCTCAGGCCCCAATACTCGCTGACTGTGCGCTCCAACAGACCTCTGAACATATTCAAAAAATCCGACAGTCCGGGAGAGCAAGATATTAACATGAAAATCCTGATAAAGCGCGATTTATGCGGGGGAGGAGCCATCCGCAGGAGGAGCCGTCTTCCCGAGCGCGTTTCAAGCTCATGGTCCATTTCCCTTTCTTAATCACAGCCTCCGCAACCTCCAATACACTTATGATATCTCAGCCTGATACCCAACTTCGGACGCGCGGGAAGCGCGGAATGATACATCGAGAAATTAGTAGCTGTCTGCGGCACTTGACCATCACAGCCACCTGGGCCCGCGAAGCGTTTGTACCAGCGGTTCCACCGACCTCAAATAGGAATAAAATAGCCTAGAAGTGACACTATCGCTGAAACAAAACTGATATTGCTGGGTAGCGGTCCTACCAAGTAGTCCTTGTGGCAGACCGTGGGAAGAATGCTCGACCTTCGAAGACTCGGAGCCAAAAATGAAAAAGAGCCTTGAACTAAGAGAGCTGGCATTCAGTATATCTACTTCAGTTGATCAATCCGGGGAAAGCGGAAGCATTCGGAGTTGGAAAAATTTGTCGAGGTTGACGAACAACATCAACAAGAGCAAGCACTCGGCCGTGCACAAGCCATGGCTATTTCTGCGACACCCGCCGACGATGGTGTATCTGGCAACGCGATTTCCGAATGGGTAATCCGCGCACGGCTCATGGCTTTGCAGGCGTCGACACTGAGCTCACGGTAGTTGTCACCGGCTTGCAGTCAATATGCACAGCGCTGATTTCATCTAGGTTCGAGGCTTTACGCACCGTTAGTACTGCTCTCGAGAAAGCTCGACAGCGGTTATTCCGCCAGCTGAACGATGACGCTTCCATTAATCACCTCCCGAGGAATGTACTGCTTCGGATGCTCTCGTACTTACCAGTCGAGGATCGTCTGGCTGCTGTACGGGTTTGTCAACGCTGGCGAATGCTTGATAACGAAGCCCACTACGTCTGGGACGAGCTTGGCTTCACGGTTACGGCGGACGGTGTGCTGGAACGCACCAATGCTCCTGAAATGGTGTTACCGTCGACGCCCATATCACTTATCGTCACTGTGTTCGGGTCCTGCGAAACGTTAGGGCTATTTGTTCGTCAACACATGCATCACATTAGAAGACTCCGTGTCGTCGTGTTTTTGGACTTCGCCGACATGGACAACGATCGTCTTCTTCTCCCGTTAATTTGCGCATTGGACGAGCCAGCTCCAGCACTGCAGGCGCTGGATATCTACGTTGATCAGGTGCCTTGGCTTCCTCCTTGCAAGTTATCCCTGCCGAATGATCTATTAGGTGATTCGGCCCCTCTGCTGTATTGCGTGCGTCTCAGCGGCATCTCTCTGCGTAATTGCCACTACAATGCGCTCTCCAGTGCCCGCCTTTTGGATGTATCTCATCGCGAGGTCAACTTTGTGCGCCTCCTCGATCGATACCCGAAGTTAGAACAGCTGCGCGTGCGAGCTGTGTCTCTGGTCTCCGGTCGACGTCAATTTAACCCTCATAACCTCAAAATTCTGGACCTTCCCGGCACAGAACGTGCAGCGGAATTGGTTTTGCAACGGTTGATTGTCACACGACCGCTTGCCGTGTGGATGGAACAGGGGAACAACGACCTGCTCGGCTACATCCTTTCGAAAGCTCCTAAGGGGACGATTCGGCGCGCCCGGTTCTACTTCAGGTTTCCGACTGCAGAAATTGGCTGTGCCGTCGGATCCAAGTCTGGAATCACCTGGATAATCGGATCGACATCAATCTGGGCGTCAACCATCCTGTCCAACACGGAGATAATGGCCAACCTGTTCGAGATTTGCCTGCACGAGCTGGCCTGGCCCATCCAATATCAGCCACCTCCGGCCCCGCGGCTCAGGCGACTCGAACTCGTGTTGGACAGTTTTGCCGCCCCTAGTGAGGAAGCGTGGACGCAGATCTTCCTGAACATGACGACCGGTGTTTTCTATCACGAGGGTCAAGGCGGTCCCGTCGTACTAGTGTGCCCGCTACTCGAGGAATTCTGCATTGCCTCTCCCGCGACGGCGCCTTTGAGGGTGGATGTGAACGATGTATGCCAGTTCATGGACTGCGCGATATACCACGGTCCATCTCCTCTTCCCCGGCTCACTTTGCGTAACGTCCACCTTGATGATCCAGCGCACGGACACGGTATGCAGCTTCTCACGCAGCGGGTATCCGATATTCAGTACTGCAACGCTCCTGTGCCTTCTGTTCCTCACATCCACCAACGGGGAGGCTCGATGTCGTGGATGTATAACTACAATGTCCTGTAAGTATACGCAGTACTTTGCCCCGCGATTCAGTTCTAGATTGCAGAGGGCATTGTAGCAACCATAGAATCCAAATGCAGGCAGACTAGGTACTACAGCTATGTTCATAACGATAGACCCCTTCCGAAAAAAGTGAACTACGTCGGAACAGCATTGGATGTCCTAGCAACCAACTACCGAATCCAAATGCAAAACGCAGAAATCGGCCGTGGGGTCTATCGTTTTGAACATACTAAGGATCGACTGAAAGGCCGAATATGCCGATGGCAGTGCACGGTACGAACCGCGGCTGCGGAGGCCGAACCATCTTGATCTTCAAGCTTGTCCTCCTTCCGCCATGTCCGAATTGGCGCCCTGGTCGCTAGACGCAGAAATACGGGATGCGCTTCAAACGCTTGTCTACCGCTTGTGCGAGACGTCGCTACAGACGTCTGCGGAAACTTCCTAGTGCGAGATCATCTCTGCTTGCATCTATATGTTGTCTCTGACTTTGCAAAGCGCCGAACGCCTGCACGATACGGCCCAAGCTGTCTATGATGAGATACAAGAGTCCATCCAACACTTCTCCCGCGTTTTAAATGATGCTCTGCCGATAAACCGACTGCCGCGCGAACTGTTCTTGTCTGTCGTCTCGTTTCTAGACTTCCACGACCTTGTCGCTGTGACGCACGTATGTCAGCAATGGAGGACGACCTGCATCCATTCCTCGGACCTATGGAGCACCTACAAAAGCTCAAGGTCGAATGAAACGCAGTTAGAAAACGCAGCCATCTATCTGGAGCGCTCGGGCGCAGCGCCTCTTGTGCTCGAGCTGATGACTTACAGGCCAGACGAGATTCTCGGCGCGCTCGTCAGGGATCATATCCACCACATGCAGCGGCTCCACCTCTGCGTCGACATTTCTTGGACCAACGCCGACACGAGCGCCCGTACCATTCCGCTCATGTACGCGTTGCGCGAGCCCGCGCCGATGCTCCGGGAGCTGGACCTCACGATAATCCGACAAGCCAGTGGCGATCTCGAAAAAGGGCTCCGCCTTCCGACTGACCTTCTGGCACATTTCGCGCCGTTGCTAGAAGTTGCGAGACTCGATGGCGTTGTACTAGACAACTATCCGTATCCGGCGCTGTCTGCCGTCCGCGCATTATCTCTGACCTCTCCCGAGATCGATATTTCTGGTTTGCTTGAGAGTTACTCGATGCTCGAGCAGCTTGGCGTGCATGCAGAGCACTTCGTGTCTGGACGCAGGATCACGACACACGGACTTCAGCATTTGAATATTGACCCGACGATAGAGGCAGTCGACACCGTCTTCACGCATATCCTTGGACCACACCCTATGACCGTCTGTATCAACGGCGTGCCTGAGGGCGTCTTCAGTTACATTCTGACGTGTTCGCCGCGCCGCGCTATCGAGCGACTCCAGCTTTTTGCCAACTTCCCCAAAGCGCAGCGTTGCGTTGTACTTAACTATCAAGTGGGCGACATCTGGGTTTTGGGACCCACGGCTTCCGTTCCCATTGTACCGCAAACTCTCCTCGACCAGGACTTCATGCACGGGCTGGTCGACCTCACGATCCACGAGGTTCTCTGGCCGATGGATCGTCCCATTATCGTCGCAGCGATGCAGCTCGTACGACTTGAGCTGGTTCTCGGGAGCTTCGCTTCGGCCACGGAGTACAACAGCCGGTCTGCACTCGCGCAGACCTGCGGCATTTTCTATGACCCAGCGCGCAGCGAGATCATGTGCCCGTCACTCCAAGAAGTCTGTATCTCCGCCGGACACGATGTAGCGTTGGTTGCGGACGTGCATGATATCTCGGCGTTCGTGAACGACCGCGTGCGGTTTGTCGGGTTGAAGCTTCCCATACTCTTCTTGCGGAACATCCAGCTATACGACCCGACGCGCGGACGTGGGATGGAGATATTGACGGAACTCGTAACCACGATCGAGTACCGCTCGGCGCCCGCGCGTCAGACTCCTAGGGTGAATGGACGAGACCACCCGCTGAATTGGGTTTATTCTTTACAGGGGCAGGGCAACATTTAATGATGCATATTGACCTGGTGTACCGTAAATCCAGGATGAAATGATGTACAGAATGTAAGAAAATGAGCTTCAGAAGTTTGAAAATTTATAATCTGAATCAGTCGGCACTTGAACTCGGCGGTCAGCCTTGGACTTTGCCGTTCACCTGCCGTTCACCATCTTCTGGCTTTGTAAAATGCTCACGTTCGTAGCGCCTAGCGCTTCAAACAAGAAAACCTACCATCCGACGTTCTGGCGCTCTGCTTTGTGCTCATTCATTGGCATTCTGGGAAACTGCCAGCTCTCCATCGCACTAGCAACGTTAAAACTACCTATTCGTGTTTATCTTGACCGCTATCGTTGCCTCCCCCAACTACACCGACTGTACCTGATTCTCTGACGTTATTGTCTATCTTTGGGCGCGCCGCGCGCCTTGTGCTTCTCGTCGAATTCGCCGGGATGCTATGGTACCCCGCTCTCCGCACTGCTGCCGTTTTCGTTGCCTATATCTTATCATCGGGGCTCGCTGGTCTAGCCAAACCCCTCAACCCGCCTTCCAACGCCATGGACGTGTCTGCGACCGTGCAGCTTGGCCGCGACTCGCGAGATGGTGTGGATGAAAAGGCCGTGCTGGAAAGCGAGAAAGACTCGCAATTGCGCGAGCCGTCGTCGTCTGTCGAGATCCTTGAGGTCACCGATGAGTCTGCAGTCGAAAACCTTGGGACGGACGACCCATTCCCGCAAGACCCGGATGCGCCATTCGAGGAGCAGCAATTCACATTTCGCGCTGTGTTCGTCGGCTGCTTACTCGGCGCCGTCATATCTGCGTCCAAGTATGTGTACCACAGCGGGTTTGCGTCAATATCTGACGCGATTGGCGTAGCGTTTACCTAGGCCTTAAAACGGGCTGGACATTTGGCGCCTCGCTCTTTGGATCCATCTTCGGCTTTGCCATTCTCAAACCACTCTCGACGGCACTACCAGCGCGTCTCGGTGGTGGATACTTTGGTCCCAAGGAGAACGTCTGCTGCCAGAGTGCGGCAACAGTACGTCTTTCTTTCCATTTCCCGTCGCGTATCTAACCGTGCGGGAGGCCGCTGGCTCTCTAGGGTTGCTTTTCACGTCAGGGTTCCCAGCTGCTTATCAGCTCGGCCTCTTAGGGAATGACCCGCAAGCAGATTTCGGGTGCGCATGCATAAACACGCCACACAACGCAGCGCGACTCATACTGAATGCGCCACGTCCAATGCAGCCGGCTTATCACTTTCACCTTCTGCTGCGCGTACACGGGCATCTTCTTCACCATGCCGCTGCGGCGCCTGTACATCCTGAAGCTGCGCCTCGTGTTCCCCAGCGGAACTGCTGCCGCGTTCACCATCCGCGCGCTCCACGTCGGCCGCAACGCAGCGGCGCAGGCGAGGGCCAAGACGCGCGCGCTGGCGGGAGCGTTTTTCTGCGCGGTTACTTTCGCGTTGTCAGCGAGTACGCACCTGGCATCCTGTGGGATTGGCATATCGGCTGGTGGCTCTACCGCGCTGGATGGGACGGCATTATCGGCGCGGATAACTGGGTGCGTTGGTCTCACTGCCGCGCAGAACACCTCCTCACAAGTCATCATGCTCGCGACATCAGGGATGGGTGTGGGAATGGACGCCCGCATTCCTGGGTGTTGGTCTTCTTGTCCCGCTCAACGCCTCTGTATCCTTCCTCGGCGGCGCTGTGTTGGCATGGGGCATCATCGGACCGGCGCTCGTCGCTGGTGGAATCGCGTTTGGCACTCAGCTCGCCGCGGATAGGTTTCCAGGCGTGATATCGTACTCGAACATGGTCCTCGACGACCCCGTGCACGCGCCCAGTCCAAAATACTGGATGATCTGGCCAGGCGTCATGCTTCTGCTCTGTGCCAGCGCTTCTGAAGTAGCCGCAAACGCAGGATCGTTCATCCGGAGCATCGCGCTCATCCTTCAGCCGGTCTTTCAGCGTCTGCGGCAACGTCGAACGCCTGGAGATATTGATAAGGACCCAAACGATTACGACCTGGTTCCGATAAACGAGCAGACGCCCACCTGGATGTGGCTCGGCGGCCTCGCGCTGAGCACTGTCGTCAGCATGATCGTCCTACGACTGCAGTTTGGCCAGAGTCCCGCGATTACGTTGCTCGCAATCGTCTTCTCGTTCGTATTCTCCCTCGTCGGAGCGGAGTGCTCGGGGCGCACAGCGATCACACCAGTTACTGCACTCGGGAACTTTGCACAACTGGTAAGATCGTACCCCCATCGTTCAACGGAGACACTGATGCGGGAATCTCACAGATATTTGGCGGTGTATCCAAAGGAACTGGCGCAACGCCTCGCGCAAACCAACTTTCGAATGGGTTGGCTGGCATGATCACACTCGCAGCGTCAGAGCAGGCGGCGGATATGCTGGCCGATCTGAAAACGGCACACTTGCTGTCCGCTTCGCCACGCGTCCAGCTCTACGCGCAGTGTTTCGGCGCGTTGGTATCAATATTCCTCTCCGCAGGCATGTATCTGGTGAGACTTTCTTCTTCCATGCGCACGCCTTAGCAATCGCCTTACGTTCAAGTTTATCAGGTCTTTACCAAGGCGAATCCTTGCATCAACGATCTATCCTACACGACCTGCGCGTTCCCCGCACCAGACGTCGGCGCTTGGCGAGCCGTCGCGCTCGCCGTGTCCCAGCCCTCTCTCCCGATACCACTGTCCGCGGGAATCACGGCGTTGGTCGCAGGCGCGCTCGCCATCGTCTCCACGATCCTCAAATACCGCGTCGCACCTCCAAAATACCAGCACTTCTTCCCGAATTGGAACGCCATCGGCATCGCGTTCATCCTCGGACCGATCAACACATTCCCGCTTGCAATGTTCGCGGGCAGCGTATGTGCTACAGTGTGGCGGCGCCGCAGACCCAGCGCGTTCGCTATGTACGGATTCGCGCTCGCCGCAGGCATGATTGCAGGCGAGGGCGTGGGAGGTAAACTTTCTTTCTGGATGCAATGCTTCATCGCTCACTTTGATCACTTTACAGGAATAGTAAACGCAGTATTACAAATTGCTGGAGTCTCCGGTATCGTCAAAGGCACCGCTGTAGGGTGCCCATTGAACCTATACTGCGGCTAGATTCTTGTATCAAGCCCAATGTCCCACTCCCTGACGACTTCAGCGTTCGCGACAAATGCAAATATCGAATTTCTGCGGATAATCAGTCTCTTCATTAAGGTAGCCACAATTTTCACTATAGTCCGACTTAGTTTTGTAACCTACATGGCTCTGGCGGTCACTTCCCCGTGCCGTTGACAGTTTTGTGGCGAGCCAGACTTGCACTGTACTACATATGATGCGAGACGGGGCTGCGCACGACCTGTTACCTAACCCACCGACTCATACTCGACTGCTGATGTGCTCTACAGATACCTAGTTCTATTCTGTATACGTACGAGAACAACAACCACCTATTCTACTAGAAGCGCAACACGGATGCCTTCGCCTTTTTGCCCTTGCCTCTCCCGCTTTACACCGTCTGAATGGCAAATTCAAAGGCGTTGACCAATCTACCGCTGCTACTTCAGCGCGAATACAACGTAACTTCCGCCGCGCGACTCGGAAGTGGGTCGCAATGAGTCGGCCCCAGCAATTTCAGTCCCTTTTTCCTGCCAGTGCGCAGCGTGTGAGAATATGTGACGCCCGCATCCACCAAACTACACTTGCGTCCGCGCTGGCGACATTTGTTGCACGCCGCGCCATCGTAGACGACGCGGCACTCGTCGCGCCTGCCGAGGTCGATGCAGCGCGCGCACGGGGTCGGCGGGACCAGGACTCCGTCGCTGCGTGTGCGCTTCGCTTTGCCCACGGCGGAAACGGATGGCGGGCGGCGCTTCCGTCCATCTGCAGCGTGCTTCTTGTCAGCCGCCGCCGAGCAAGATACGTTCGCGCTCCCCGGAGACGGAGAAGGTGCGGCTCCGGTGCAGACAGCGTCAACGCAAGCAGCAGTATCAGCAGAGTGGTTGGCGTCATCCGGAAGTACAGGCTGAAGTCCTGCTGCTGCTGCCAGTGGAGGACTGGGATCGGGAACCGGATACAGCGCGAGCAGCTCGGGGTCGATCATGGTGATATCTATGGGCGACGGCGGGTTATTGCTGTCCGGCGCATCGTACGGGCTGCCCGGCAGCGCGTGGGCAAGTAGCGCCGGGTCGATATCTAAGTCCGCACCGAGGGCCATGGCGACTTCCGGTTGCACGCCCAGATATTCTGCCAGGCGCCACAGTACGTCAGGAGAATTGTCGGTGACAGTGGACGTCGAGCAGGCGCCGATGAGGGGCGATGTTTGGCACGGTTTGGACCAGCTGTCGAACACCGGCGGCTGCGGGAGCAGAACGCGGCTCCTGTTCGTAGTCACTGGTACCAAGTGCCTTCGGCGGGTGTGTGATACATGGGCCATAGATGCGCAACGAGCAAGGTACAGTCAAAGTTCTGTCTGGAGCGTGGTTGGGTTAGTGAGGAAGTGAGATCAAGGCCCGGAAGCGGAGATTGAATCACGTTGTTTTCTGCAACGAACTCTGCGGAAAGGCAGAAATGTGGGAAATATAATAATCTGATGATTATTCCCACTCTAAGCTCAATCTATATCTATTGTGCCCAGATCCGCCCCCAACTTCGACCTTCGTGCCCCGAGCGAGTTTTGGCAGAAACAGTGAGCTCTTTCGCCTCCATCATCCATGCCAAGTGCTAGGCGTATTGTCGAACATGCATGCCCGCGCCCAACCTGAGCGAACAAGCGCCACTCCCTCCAGTTAGCTTGACGCACTTTTCTCAGTCTTCTCTGTGGCAAGTCATCATCTCATCTCCAAATCGAATAAAATAGTGTGCGATACTCAGTAACCACCGCTTCCGCCTCCTCTATGAGTATCCTTAGCAATCTAAATCGGTTTTACCGCACAACCTCTCCATCTCTTTCTCCCACAATTTCCCCCCCTCTCTCTCCCACACCCTGCACCCCCTCTCTTTCTCCCACACCCTGCACCCCCTCCGCCTCCCCAACCTCCGCCCCCTCCCGACGCGTATACACGCGCCGAAACACATTGCGCGGGATACCGTCGCGCGGCGAGACCTCCTCGCGGCGCGCGAGCGTGTACCCGCCGAGGCGCGGCAGGAGCAGCGTCCAGAGCGCCCAGTATACGCCGCCCGCCGCGAGGATGCCGAACTGTGGTGAGTGTGTGGGTCAGTCTCAGTGTCGGTGGGGTAGAAATTTGCAGTTGTGGCGTAGAAAGTCGAGATCGGGATGAAAAAGGAACGTGATACGGGAGGAAGTGGGTGCTCGGTGGGGGGATCAGTGTACGGAGAAAGAGGCGCTGTGGGCGGTGCGGGGAGAGAAGAAAGTGCCTGGTGCGAGGAGGGAAGAGAGTGCCTGGTGCGGGGAGAGAACAGTGTGCCTGGTGCGGGAGAAGACGAGCGCGGTCGACGCGGGCATCCAGAGCGCTCATGCTCCGTGTAGGAAGGAGGGTACTGGACGAACAGAGCGCTCGTGCTCAAACGAGTACAGGACGGCAGGGATAGGCCTGCGCGAGTAAAGGATGGCAGGGTGACGGCGTGGCCAATCGCGAAACCGGGGAGCGCGAAGAACAGGAAAGCGCGAGACGGGACGCACCGCAACGACGACATGCAGCCAGTACGGCAGACTGACGTACGGCTCCGCGCCCTTCTCGGGCGGCACGAGCGGCGCGACGACGAGGAACACGCTCGCGACGAAGAAGAACGCCACCACACTGCTCGTCCGAGTCGGCGCGCAGCGGCGGCGGCCATAAGATCGGACAGCATCGGTCGTCATGAAGCGGCGGCAACATCGGTCAGCACGAAACGGCAGCAACATCGGTCAGCGAGAAGCGGCGGCCATCAGTCGGCGTGAAGCGGCGGTAACGTCGGTCGGACATGAGATCGGACAGCATCGGTCGTCATGAAGTGGCGGCACCGCAGATTTCCCCAAAGTGACGGCGTCGGATACGCGGGCAACACAGAAAAACGGAAAAAAAGAAGTCAGCCCACATCTCCCCACCTCTGCTTGAAAGGGAAAAAAAGAGGAAAAGGAACGCACGGCAGCGGCGCGGAGTACGGCGGGGTCCACGGCTCGCCGTAATGCCGCTTGCGGACGTGCAGCGCGAGCAGCGCGCCGGCGATGAGCGTGTTGAACACGTTCAGCGGGTACGAGATCAGGTCTGTCGGGCGTGGTGTCAGCACCGCGAGCGGAAAGGGTGCGAGGGTGCGAGGGTGGGAGTGGTATGAACAGCGCGCGGAACGGAGTGCGAGGGTGGGAGTGGTATCAGCACCGCGCGGAATATGGCCACGCGCGGGAGTGGTATGAGCACCGCGCGAAATATGGCCACGCGCGGGAGTGCGCGGAACGGAGTGCGAGGGTGCGAGGGTGTGGGACGGACGTACTGAGCAAGAACCCATACGCGTCTCCGGGCGGCTGCGAAAAGAGGCGAGCATCAGCGCGCTGTCCAGAGGGCACGACGGGCAGCGGAGCGAACGCCGCGACCTGGATCCAGATCACGACTAGCCCCGTCGAGATGCCGAACAGCCCAGAAACAAAAAGCAAGCAAAACCAAAACACGCCAACGACTCACCGGCGCAAGCATGACCACCAAACTGACCGCCCACTGCAGCGCGAGGCCCGCGGCGGGCGCGCCGCGCGGCGCGTTGGACGCCCAGAGCGCGCTGAGCGGGAGCACGCCCTCGCGCCCGAGCTCCTGGTTGATCCGGCCTTGGGAGAACTGTGGGGTGGGACGGGGTGTTAGTGTGAGTGGGAGGGGGATGGGTGAAGAAGGTGGAAGGGGTGGGAGGGTTGTGGAGCAGCGCACGCACCAGCACAGCCAAAACATTCCCGACGGCACTAAGCGCAATGAGCACGCTGACGGCCTTCTCCGCGCGCGCGCCGAACATGTTGCGCATGAAGAGCGCCGCGACGAGCCGGTTCGAGCTCAGGATGTCTTCCTTCGGGATCGCGGCGAACTGTTGTTCCCCAAACTATCGTATCAGCGCGCAATATTGATCATGCTGGACGCACGAAAGCAACTGTGGGTGCGAGAGCGGGAGGAGTCAGATTCGGGTTGGCAGAGGAGTGGGCGGGGGGAGGGGAGGTGATGAATTCGAAAAGCAGCGGGAGTAGGAGAGGGGGAGCGGGGGAGAAATGGCATGGATGGAAAGAGACGCACTGTTGACCAGGATATACAAAACAGCAATGATGCCGATGCAGATGGGCAGCGCGCGCTTGAGCGTGCGCACGGGGTGGCGCACCTCGGACAGCGCGTAGTTGAGGTTCGAGTAGCCGATGTAGGACCCTGCCGTGGGGTATAGTGTTAGCGACGGCGGCGGTGCGAGAGGCAGATGCTGGGATAGCGGCGGCGCGAGAGCAGAATGGATAGGACTGCAATGGCGCGAGAGCAGAATGGATATGACTACGGCGCGAGAGCAGAATAGATAGGACTACGGCGCGAGAGCAGGATAAGACTGCGCGCGTGGATGGAAAGGGGCAGAGCCAATGCGGTGGGGGGAAAGAGCGAGAATGGGACGCACAGATGACGTTGTAGAGCGCGCTGACGAACGCGTTCGCGCTCGTGCGCGTGCCCTCGAATGCGTTGCGCAGATTATGGGGCTTGGGCGTGCCCTCTGGCAAATGCGGGATATGCTACACTCTCCATCAACACACCACCACACAGTGAACGAACTTCCACGCACCCCACCAAGCGCCACAAATCCCGCAACAATCACAAAAAGCAGCACAAAAATCTTGAAAACACCCAAAGCATTCTGCAAGCGAATACCCCACTTCGGAACGAAGGCATGCACGAGCAAGGCAAACGTGATGACGCCGAGGCCGATGGCGCGCTGGTTCCACTGGGTGACCTCGCGGCCGGCGGCGGCGAGGAGCATTTCGCCGGCGAAGACGGAGTTGCCCGAGGGCCAGCCGAGCAGCGCGGCGTTCGCGGCGTAGATGCAGGAGACGAGGAAGAGCGGGCGGCGGAAGTAGTACTCGAGGTAGTTTTTCTCGCCGCCCGAGCGCGGGAGGGCCGTGCCCCATTCGGCGTAGACGGCGGCTAGGCGGGGCGAGGAGCGTCAGCGAGGCGCAGCGGGCGAACGAGCCATCCAGCCAGGTAGGAAGAAAAGGACGTACCGCCGCAGCCCGCGATGATGGTGCCGATGAGCCAGAGGACGAGCGCCATGCCCGGCGAGCCGACGGAGCGCAAAATACTCGCCGGCGTCGCGAAGATGCCTTTCCGTCGCGCGTCAGTCAGCATTTGACGGTCGCGGCGGACGTACCTGTGCCAATGATGCGTCCGACAGCGAGCATAATGGCGGAGAAGGTCGAGATGCGGCGCTGGCTGTCGGGCACGCGGTCGAAGCTCTCGCCGTCCGTCGCTGTCGTGTCCACCGCGACATCCAATCAGCATCCAGTCCAGTCCAGACAAGGGATAGGAATGGAGGGGGCGTACAGTCGTGCACGGCATCGACGATATGGTGCTCATGCTCGTGGTCGAGCTTGCCCGCCTGGTACTTGAGCTTGCGCACGCTGCCCGCGTCGTCGTCGTGCGCCGTCATCCTTCAAGCGTACGAAAAGAGGAGAAGCGAGAACGCCGGTCCAGCGCGCGCGAGCAGATGAAAAGGCTGCGCGGGGCCATGGCGCGCTCTTGGGTCCGGATGGCGCAACAAGGCGCGCGTCGCGCGCGAGCCAAGCGTCACAAACGCGGTTCAATCTCCGCGATCTCCGTCTCCGTCGTCGCCATGATCAAGCGCCAAAAGGCGTCATTTAGGCTCAAGCAAAGATCTTACGTTACTGCTGTGCGCGGCCATGCATCGATTCTCAGTCTGGATGGTGATCTGGCCATCCGTCCTGAATGCTTCGCCACGGCCCGGCCGTCCGAGATGTCTTCATCCTGCGACGTCGCTCTCGCCTTGCCATGCTGCCTGGCGCGAGATCTTGCTCACTTTATCTTTACCTTACTCTTCAGCGTCCGTCGATTTTCTCATGACGCTTCTAGTACTTGTTTGTGACTTCAAACTTCGGTCTCGGGATCAAGCAGGTGCGCATCCATGTCGAGGCTTTGCAGTACCGCGACATGTTCTGGCCGTATGCCGATGGCTGCAAAGGTCGGGTCCTCGGCTCTGCTCGCCCGTGCCGATACGACGCGCCAGAGGCCAGACTGCTCGCCGATACTACTGTAGTAGATGATTCTTAGTACGGTCAACACGATGATGCTCGCGCTCTAAGTATCCCGCGTCAACTCTCGATCCAGATCCAGATCCTGTGCCAGAATTGCAGTATGGACATTCCGACGACCCCTGTCTCCGCGTTCTACGACTCACCGCCTCCCTGCTCGTGCCCCCTTCCCCTACGCATTCGCCAGCCACGATGCCGCCCAACGAACGCCGTTCCAACCTTGGCAAACCGCCTCGTCGATCACGCTCATACAGAGCGGCGGCGCCCCTGCAGGCGCGTCATGTACCCCGATGTGTGTCGCAGGTGCAGCTTGTTCGATCCCACCGTCAAGATGGGCAGAGGGTCCCGCGGGCAAAGGAACGGGACGGTGTTCGCTCTCACTGCCGTGGCGACGCGTCTCAACGTCGGGCTGCCAACGGTGCAGTGCGTTTGGCGTCTATGGCATTAGATGACGCCTTTCTCTCCAAGGTTTGCGCATAAAAATGCGTCAAGGCGAGGGAATACCGGCAATTAAACGGTGGACATAAAGCGCAGTAGTCGTCGATAAACTGAACTTGCCCTTTTCTGCAGATGGCGTTGAGAACATAACCTATTTTGTGTCCGCGCCAGCTGAGAATGCTTTGGAACAAAGCGTGGTGACGGAGGCTGAATATTAGTATGAATGCGTGACAGGTGCGCTTGTCGGCTCATCCCGCTTCTTTGTTCTGGTCCACGACCACCATGCCGCCTGGACGCGCCTCAACGCTGCCCGCAGAGCTCCTATCGCTCATATTCGCTCACCTCAGCCAGCCAGACGTGCTCGCTGTAGCCGCGGTGTGCGCCTGGTGGCGGGCCAACGCGCTCCACGCGCCCTCGTACTACCGCGCCTGGACGTTCATATTCCCCCGACTCGCAATGCCGGCAATCTGGCGGCGCCTCGACTCCGAAAGCCTGCTAGCGCTCCGGCGCGTAGTCGCAGAGTCGGCACTCGGGAACTACGCGCTCGGTCTGCGCGTCGTTGTCGAGTTCGACCAGGCCCCGGATCGCCCACGGCCTACGACATCGTCGACGTCGGCCCGGGCGGCTTTCCAGACCGCCATGCCGTCGGCGCCCACGATTACGATTCGGCGCTGTTATCTCAACAAGGCCGAGTTTCAGAGGAACGTGCTGCCTGAGCTGCGCAGCGCCGTCGCGCGCTGCGTGGTGCTGAGCCTCGATTTCGACCACGAAGCTGGATCGGAACTCCTGGACGGGCTTTCTGGACCCGCACCGCTCTTGAGATCTCTGACGACCAACAACAGAATGCCTGCCCTCGCTATGGCGCCGCAAGCTCAGTTTTCTGCCGATTTCCTGGCAGCGTGGGCGCCGCGCCTGACCGAGGTCACTATGTCTGCCGACCTCCTGGTGCCGTCTTCCCCATCATTTCCCGCCGTGCGCACCTGTTCATCCATCGTCACGGCGCCGAACTGCGCTTCGACGACATCGCCAGGGTATTCCCAAACTTGCGGTGCTTGACGGTCGAGGTGCAGTTGGCCGACTTTCATGTTGTGATGTCGGGCCGTTCCAGGCCAGAGTGTCCATCACTTATCAGACAACTGCACGAGCTGCACTTTGGTCCTCGAGATGACTGCGGAATGGCGCAGATCTTGCACTCCAATCTGGACGACGCGAAGCAGGTGCCCTATATCGAGTGCCGCACCGACGTTCTCAACGTGTTTGCACCATTGCTGAAGCTGAAGGGCGACGTGTCGCTTAATCTATTCGAGCATCTGCGGCGCGAAGATGACGATGATTCTGAGGACGATGAGTTCCCGGCCTCCTCCGAGTCTTATTACCGCAGCGCGTCCGATCGCTCAAGGTTCTCCCAGCTTCGCGTTGAACTGCGGTCCGGCGATTTCGTCCGCGTGGTCGACGCGGACGTCGCGTTCGTTCACATCTTCAACCTGCTCAGCGCCGGGTGCACGCAGTACGTGACCGAGCTGACGATCGACGACCGGCATCTCCGCACGTTCATGACGACCTGCGGCGAGTGCATGCCGAGCCTCACCACGCTGCGCATCACACTCGTGCTCTGGGCCGATCCGCATCCCTCGCAAGGCGACGCCGCGCTCGACATGTGGCAGCGCACCATCCAGTCCGGGTCCCTGCTCGGCGCAAGCGGCGAGGGCGGGCCTCCATGCGGCGACGTCTGGCTCGAGTGGCTCTTCCTCGAAACGCTCGAGCTGCGCGCCACGCGCGCGCACACCGTCGTCTCGCGATTCCTGCTTTTCGCCCTCGCGCGCACGTTCACCCACAGCCGACTCGGACTCCACCTGACGCTCTCCAACGGGCTCGCGCTCGCGCCGGACGCGCAAGGCGCCGACGTCGCCGCGCTGTTCTCGTGCATCAAATACGCCGACACTCGCTTCTACCCCGAATTGGACTTTGTCGTCCGCGCGGAGAAGCTGATTCAGGCTGCGAGGATCGCGGGAAAGTCTTTTCATTGACCGATTGAGATGTCGTCGCACCCGGATATCGACCTGACAACTACGACTGTAACAACTTCACGTGCGCCTTCCTCATTGCATTTCGAGCTCATCCCCCCCAAATGGTACTTGCAGAAAAACAGCTAATTTGTGTGAGAATCAATACGGTACTAGCGATAGTTTTATCGCACCATCTCGTTCAGCTCCCCAGATCCTATTGCTAAGTGGTAATGTAATTCAACTTTGTAACGTTCTGTCAATCTATCTAGTCCTTCCAAAAATTTCTGCGTGGGACCTGCTTACTGCGATCCCTCGCAATGATACATTGAATTTGAATCATGTTCGACGGCGCTCAAATCTCATCAGAGTGCAGAAAGGATCCACAAATATCATCTCGGAGATGTATGGGGACGCGGTAGGATGGAGTAATTGAGTCTGAAGCTGATCTATACTCAGAGCCGACGTCCGTCGGCGGGAGCGGAGGCAAATGTTACACCGGATCTTTCGGAGCTGGAAAAACTTGTCAAGACTCAACCTGAAAACGCGAGCACGCCGCCGTACCGCCAGTCCGTGGCCATGGATCTTTTAGTTCCGCATGCCACCGCTATTGAGATCACAGGCGCGCTTTCCCAACTGGTCCTCCGCGCGTCTGACTGGGCATCACAGTTACCCAGCCCGAAATTGCGGTAATTGTTGTCCATGTAGTAGCGTCAATTTCATCGTGTTCTGATGCCATGTAGACACGAGGCTCTTAGTAGCGTGAGCAACTCCATTTTGGATCTCCGTCACGAGCTGTTCTATGCTCTGAATGAGGCCGCTTTGATCAATCGACTCCCGGACGAGATCCTAATGCGCATTTTCTCTCAATTACCGGACGAAGATTTGCTTTCTGTGTTGCATTCTTGTCGACGGTGGTGCATTCTTGCAGATCAGACTGCTGGCCATTCATGCGATATCAAGTTCTTTACGAACGCCTCGCTCCGGGAACGCGCTCCGCATCTGCTCGAGTTTTTCCAAACCGTGCCAATATCCCTCGATATAACATTCGATATATCGTCTGATACCTCGTGCGAACCATTAGGTGCCATTCTCTATGAGCACATGCACCACCTGCGAAAGCTTCGCTTGAGGATTTTCTTCGACTACGCCCACCTGGATAAAGTCGCCTCGCTTCGCCCCCTCGTGCACGCATTAGAGCAGCCCGCCCCCTTCTGCAGTCTCTCGACATATATATTTCTCCCTGCTATCTCCGTCCTGCAGAACTCTACCTGCCGGATCACCTCTTCGCGGATTCGGCACCCGTGCTCCGCTGCGTCAAGCTCGATGGGATAACCTCCCGTCTCCGCGCGTATGCTGCGCTCTCCGCGACCCGCATTCTCGATCTTGACCAGCCCGAAGTTCACCTCGTCCGCATTCTGGACTTTTATCCGCGCCTGGAGCAGCTCCGCGTCGACGTCGAGACGCTCGTCGCGGGCCGCCGGAAGATCAATCCGCACAACCTCCAGCTTCTCGAGCTTCCCGGGACCTTGGGGGCAGCCGACATCGTCCTCAACCGACTGGTCCTCACGCGGCCGTTGTCAGTGTGGATGGCCGATGTAGGCGACGACGTTCTCGACTACGTCATCTCGAACATGCCCAAAGGCAAAATCCAGCGCGCCAGGTTTTGTATGAGTGCGCAGAGGGGGCGTCAAGGCCTTATTCTTGGCTACTGCACAGGCGTGACTTGGTATCTGCAGCTGGCGCGCACTTCGCACATTATGCACGGCCTCGTCCTTTCACAGGAGGAGACGATGAGCAACATCGTCGATTTTTCCATCCACGACGTGCAGTGGCCTACCTGTGACATGTTTTCTCCGCCTGCTTTCCGGTTATCCCGTATGGAGCTTGTGCTCGAGGTCTTCACCGAAAACGACGACTTCGATGCGCGGGCTGTGCAGGAGCCCGCGCTCTTCTACACGGGCAGCCCGTACGTGCTGCGATGTCCCGCGCTCAAGGAGATCTGCATCTCCACGCCAGCGAAACTTCCGGCCCTCACGGTGGACGTGTATGACATTTGCGCCTTCATTTGCGGAAACCTAAGCTTCGACTCTGAGCCCCGTCTCGTTCTGCGGAACGTCAAACTATACGATCCTGCGCTTGGCGAAGGCATGCAGATGCTGACGGCCTGCGTGTCGGACATCACGTACTGCCCTGCCTCTGTGCACGACGCCCCGTATATACACCGCCAAAGCAAGTTGTTGTGGTTCTACGATCTCCCGAGCATATAATCAATCTTCGCGTGCAGCGGGTATCCATGTGCTGAGGGTATACGGGGATTGACACACTCATTTGAAGACGTCAAAGTTCTAAAATCGAATGGACCAGGACCCACTTGTCAATGCTCGAGAATTGAGTAATTCACATCTGGCGGAGTGAACGCCCGGCCGTCTTGAGCAGAAATGGTAAAGATAATATACTAGATCTTTGATATACGAGCTGCCGCTCGTTCATGCGTTGATATTGGGCGTGACGGACCTTCTTGCAATTGACACTGACACGAACCGGAGTCAGCCAGTAGCTATTCTGATCATCTCACGCATCTCAAACCCTAGGAAACAGCATCTTTGTGCATACTGTAATCCACGCCGGCCGAAAGGGCCGCAGTAGGTGGTGCCGTAAGGTCAGGTCGCACATGCATTCCGAGTTCCTCATCCGAGTCCAGACCGGGCCGACAAGCGTCCGGATCCTGCATTTCGCGTCGTGCGCATTTCTCCAGGGACCCACACATAATAAGAAAGAGGTCCATGGTACATTCCCGACTTCAACATTGCAAGTACAGATTACATAATCTCACTGAAAAGGCACCGAATCCGGAAGCACTCACAGCCACAGCCTGGGCCTTTGACCTCACATGCAGCATCATGAGATGCCGGAAGCGCCAGATGGATGCGCTCCCGCCACCAGTCCAGGTGCAACCCGTGACGCGTGCAGAGGGGCATATAAAGGCCCCTGCGCCCGCCGTCACCAGCCAGTTACATCACTCATATAACAACCTACAAACCACTACACCTCACCAACAACAACGAAGAACTACCACACCTCTTCCTCACCTACGACGATGAGCGAAACAGCCGACACGCGCGACCCCGCGCACGCCATCCCCTCCGAAGGGGTACTCACACTCCGCGTCTCCGCGCCCGACCAGCGCACGGTGCTCGTCAAACCCACGGGAGGCAACGCGGAGGAGTACATGATGGTGGAGACGTACGAGAAGCACACGGAGGTCGTCACCGTCTACCGCGGCGCGGCCCCCATTGCCCGCGTCGAGCTGCACGACATCCGGTCGAGCAAGATCAGCGTGGGCGGCGGGCCGCTGGTCCCGCTGAAGGAGTGGCTACATACGACTCCTGTGTGAGTTTTCGCGCGACCAAGCGGCGAGAATGCTGATTCTGACGCATTTAATTGTAGGAACGCGCACAACTTCCCCGTGGACGGCGTCGACGGCCGCTTCGAGTGGCGCTCGGCGTGGCACGGGCTGCGGCACCAGCTTGAAGTGCGTCCAATGTTCCATCTTTGCCATTCCTTCACTGCAACTAATGACGGTCATATATTCATTAGCTCTTCGCACCGCACGCTGGCCCGGAGCCCATCGCGTTCGCGTACAAGGGCCACCACGCGCCCGAGACACACCATGAAGGCCCCGGAGGCGAGGCGCAGCAGCAGCTGGCCAATGCGGTCGACGCGACGCTCGTGCTCACGCCCAAGGCGCTCGCGCACCAGGACCTCGTCGTCTTGACGTATCTCCTTATTGACCGGCGGACGCGCCCCGACCCGCTGCAGGGATGAACCAGCGGCCCACAGTAATGGGAGCCGCGAGTGTTGTACTGTATGACGCTTGTGTATGAACCCTTGGACTGTGTACTTTAGGACGATGGGTCTAATGATGCTGCTCACGGGCAATGTTGTAATTTCAGGGCTCCTGGACGTACCTTTATGTCGACTGGAATGTTGAGCAAGCGAGGGACCAGTGAGGAGCGCAACTCACAGTCGAGCACAAACAGACTCAGGATCAGCAAGTCCAGCGCTGTACTCACGTGCGCGAGAGTGGGATCCGTGCGCAGCCGAGACCGTTCGTGGGCGGCCCGGCCGCCAAGAGGGAGCATGTGAATGAAAGGTGGACGCAGTGGGCTGAACGGGCCACTGACATCGACTCGCACTGCTCATAACTGTACTTTTCCTCGTCGCTTAGCGGCTCGAATTGAAGCTGGACCAGGCCGAGGAGCGGGAAACACGAGGACCACTTGTTGGTGGGGAACCAGTCGAGCAGATATCCAGCAGACACAGGAAATCCCGGTGTTGCGCACGCCTGCGGGAGCAAGAGCCGTGACAATCGCGCCACCTAGAGCGTTCATGCTAGTGGGCGGCCAGCCGCGAGTCACGAGTCACGAGTCGCACAGGTCGGCGCAGTTGAGTCAATACCAGGTAATTGACATCGACAGACAAACTGCTACCAGCGGTACTGTGCCATGATGGTCGCGCCCAGACTGAGCTGGCGGACGACAAATCGAGCAGATAGCAGATGCAGGAAAAGCAGGCCTGAGATGCACGCTCGCGAGAGCAGAACCGGTGACAATTGCGCCAGTTATCGAGTCGCGCAGCCCCAGCCGCGAGCCGCGAGGCGACGAGCAAGCGAAAGGCGAGCTGGGAGCACCATTGATAGAGTTGGACTGCTACTCGACTCGCTGGCGCACACGTCGAGGTACCTAAAGGTTGCGTAGCAAGATTTAAACGTTCATTTTGCGCGTCGGCGCCGTTGCGATGGCAGCGCGCCGGCGTCCATCCACTGCTTGCCTGGTTGGCCGAGTTCAAGTTCAAGTTCGTAATAGGGCCGCCAGCCTCGAGCGCTCTCGTCGTCTAGTGATGCAATATATGGATGCAAGAGCGAGAGCGGCGCAACAGGCATTGTGCTGACAAGCGTTGGCGTGAGTTGTCCGGGCAGAACTGAATTGGCAAGCCGATGCCGCCCGGTTTTGAGTTGAAGTCCGCTTTGCCTCTGACCGTCACACGTCCTGCTCAAACCTCGAGCCCTCCGCCGGCGCGCAACAGCTTTACCGACTGACCACTTTGTTCTGTGCGCGTTGCTGATGGACCTCGAGCGTTCTGAGATTCACATCTTCAATTTTAGGCTGCCAACGCCTCGCGCTCAACCAGAACAGTGCTTGTAGTCCCGTCGATCGTACGCGCTTTTCCATGAAATAGGTGTTAGAAACTCATGCGAACCTTTACTGCTACTAGATTCGTGATTGAACACGCCGCTACTTCAAGACTTGGAAAATTGCCTCGTTGAACACCAAGTCCTCCAACTCTTCAACTCAAGCGACGAGAAAATGAGCTCCGAAGGCGAATCCAGATCTACTCCAACGGCCCTCGAAGCAGATATCGACAGTGAACGATGTAATGGCGAGGCCGGGCCACACGCGGCGCTGCAGCAATACGCGCAGCTGGACCGGCGCGTGCGCGCGGCGCTCGATCTCCCCGCGCTCCCGGACACGCCAACCCCGGACGCCTTTGAGCTCGCGCGTACCGTCGCCTACCTCTTCGTGCGTATAGTATTTGTCCTGCGTCAACAAGTCGATCGGGTTCCTATTCCGCGACGCTCGCCCATTCGCTCCCAAACGCTGACCCTGACACGCGCTACTCATATAGAAACGGTTCCTGAACGCGTGCGCTGAGGCTGGCGTCGACTCCAGCGCGCCGTGGATTAAGGCTGTCGCGGAGGCGGAGGAAGGTGCGTTTCGTCTTGGTTCGATGTTGGCGCGGTGCGCTCACGGCTTGCGGCAGCGATAACCGCGGATAAGAATCCCGCAGAGCCGCAAGCTCTGGATAAACCCCCAACACCAAGTCATAGCCAGGCGCAGGAGCTTGAAGGTGAACATGCTGGTGCGTCCGTCGGTCCCATGTAAACGGGCCATTATTTCCGTCTGACTTCACCGATTCTTCCATTGGCAGCAGCCGCACGTTCCCCCAGCCCATCTGTCGCAAACACACCAGGTATTAAACTCTCAAAAATCTGCCATCGTAACCCAAATCTGACGATGCGCCAGTTATAGACTCGGCGCCCAATGTCTCGACACCCGGGCGCGAACCGAGCTCCACCGCATTGGCAACCTCATCTCCGTCCGGACAGTCCGACCCATCTTCCTCCGCGCAGGCCGACCCATCTCCCTCAACCCAAGCTGACCCATCATCTACACCCACCTCCACCCAAGCATCCACATCCACCTCCAATTCCCACCCTACCCCCACCTCCACCTCCACCTCCACTTCAACTTCCACACCCACAATCGACGCCGCGCGCCCCCACATCCGCGCGCTCCTCTCCGTGCCCGACCTAGACTGGACGACGCTGAGCACGAAGGACGTGCGCGCGCAACTCGTCGCGCGCGGTGTCGGTTTCGACGCCGCGTGGGTGTGGGAGAGACGGAGGGATCTGAGGACTGTTATTGAGGTACGTTTCCAGTGTCAGTGAGACATGAATGCCGCTGCGCAGAATGAGTGATGGATGGCTGATGTGTGTGGGAATGGGTGCAGGAGGAATTCGATGCTGCGCATACGCGGTGGCAGGCTGCCCAGGCGGCTGCCAACCCCAGTGCAGCGTCGTCCAGTCAGAGTGGACCGGCTGCGTCCCAGACATTGCCTGGGGATTCCCCCGCGCCCCCAACTCCGCAGCTCGAGGCTCCTTCGTCAGGCGATGCGTCGTCATCCCATGCCGCCCAGCCACACGCGGACACAGAGGACAAGCGCGAGGCAGTAGGACTCAGTGATGACAGGCCAACGAAGCGCCGCAGCATCGCCCCGCCCCGTCGCTCGGCGTCTCATTCCTCGCAAACACACGCCGAAGACGGGGCGGTCGCCCCATCATCAGAGGACCAGACGGTCTCCCCAGTCGGCTCTGCTGAGGACGAGACGGCTGCTCCAGTCGGCTCTGCTGCGGATGAGGCGGTCGCTTCAGTCGGCTCAGCTGAACACGAGGATGTAGCGCCAGATGCTGCCGACCTGGAGTCCGCGCCGAGGAAACGGGCGAAGAAGCGCAAAGTCGTCTCTCTACTCAAATCCAAGCTGGAGCCAACTAGCGTACGCGCGCACTTGCTTTTCTTCTGTGGGTCATATTGCTCACGTTGAACAGCCCATCTCCCGCAGCACACGATTATCGACGAGGAGGAACTTAAAAGGCCTGCCCGTCCTATCAAGGCTCCAGCAGTCCGAAACCGCAGCGCAACCAACTCTCAACTCCCGACCGTCCGCCCTCGCCACACCGCCAACGTCCGGCACGGGCATCAAACTGCGCATCCCCTCGCTCGCCGCGCGCCAGGCCAAATCCGCGTCCAAGTCACCACTGCCCGCGACCAGCCCGAAGCGCAAGCGCTCGCCGACGCCCGACTCGGACGAGGACGAGTTCGCGGCGAGCTTCATGCGCAAGCGCAAAGTCTCCGCTGCCGCCGTCTAGACGCTCCGCCGCCCGCATACTGCTACAAATTTGCCCTATCATGCTGCCTTTCTTGTTCTCGATATGGTATGCTTGCTCTCGATCTACAGTGTAGCGTTTCTTGCCAGGTATCCTATACTACTATTGCCCAAAGCGTTCGTGAGTGGAACGAGCCGCGAGGTCGAGCCGCACCGTGCGTACGATGAGCCTGGACGGAAAGCAGCAGAGATGGGTGCACTTGGCTCAGGGCAGGGCGCCGAATGTTCCACGGGCCGAGACTCGGGTTGCCAGATGGTAGACAGAAACTGGTCGCATCGCGGGCACCCGCTGGCGAGTAAGTAGTAGGTGGAAGAGGTGGCGGAGGAGCACGCGCAAGATATTGCCGTTCGAATTGTTGCTGGTTGCGATGGCAGCGCACCAGCGCTTATTCAGACCTTCCAAGTTCCCCCTTTACTCAAGGACTGTAAGCTGACCAAGCAAACGTTGTCCAAGTCCGAAGCGCCCTCGACGAGCGAGCACTGAGCGCAATGCAAGAATCGATGGTCGCAAACGGCAGCAGCGGTCGTGGCGTGTGGGTGGCACGAACCGCACGATCAAGTCGAAGCCGCCGCATGCCGAATTTGAGTTGAAGTCCGCTTCTGCCCCTGTCTTCCAGACGGCCTACTCGAAATTTCGCACCGACCGCTGGCTCGTAGGTCCCCTCCCAACTGACCCTTCCATTGCTTGTGCGTCCGTTTTTAAAAACCGTTGTGCTGAGACTCACATAGCTCTTTCATTTTAGGTTGGTAACGCCTCCAAGTGCCGGACCGCGCTCGAAGACGCGAAGGATCATTTGTATAGTGTATTATACTCTAGCTGCGTTCACTATGAAGTCTCTGACCCTCAGTCATTCCGTTATTGCAGCGAGGACGGTGCCACTGCGACAACAGCTCTGATACATCCTCAAGTTCAATATTCAAACCCACACCCTTTTCCACGCAACATACAAGTATATCCCGACGAAAGACAACGTTTAACATGCCAGGGAACCTGAACACCCTGTCACCGTCGCCCGCGCCCACAAGCGCCCAAGTCCACACAAACCTGCCAGCCGCAAAGTCCGAACCGCTTCACCCAGCGCTACAACGCTACGCGCAGCTCGACCAGCGAGTGCGCACCGCACTCGACCTCCCACCCGCGGACGCTCACGACCTCGACGTGTTCGCGCTCGCGCGCACAATCGCGTATCTCTTTGTGCGTCCGTCGCGGGCACCGGATTCCTTTCCCGCGCCTCCATACGACGCGTCCCTGATATCTGATTACTAATTGTTTTTACTCACGCTCTGTAGCAACGATTCCTGAAAGCGTGTGCCGAGGCGGGCGTCGACTCGAGCGCGCCGTGGATCCAGGCGGTCGCCGAGGCAGACGAGGGTGCGTGTCCGACGGAACGCCTAGATAGGGGTCCAGGCGCGCAGATCGGCTGAATGTTCGCCCCAGCCCCGAGTCCCGATGCAGAAAATCACACACAGAGTATTGCGCTGGAGCATACACCCGAGGTCAGGTCTGAATTCCGATCGTCGACGTTGGAATCGGACGGGCATACGGGTGCGTCTTCGCCTCCACTACTTACATCGTTTCCAGATCTGGTCTTCCTTCTGACTTCGCGCAGAAGTTGCGACGCTAATTTCCATGAACGACGCTCGAGACTCTGAGTCCCGCACTCCCGCACGTGCGTAAGCTTGATGGTGCAAGCCTTCCTCGGCATCTGAACTATGTGCTGTAGCCGGATCTGTGGCGCAGCAGCGACAGCCCGAACCAAATCCGCCATCTCGAGGCAAAGCTCGTAAGCTTCACCATCCATTCTCCAGGCCTGTCGAATCATCAATCACCAATCCCCACAAAAAATCAGCTGACGAGGAAGCGTCCGCCTTCGAACCCTCCGCGCGCGAACTAGGCCGGGGAACACACCACGCCGAAAGCACCTTCATACGCCATACGTCGCCCGGTACGCCTGAACTCCATTACTTTACAGTGTTCGCTGATTGCAGGTGTCCGCTGACGGCTTGGACAGAGATACAGAAAGACTTGGAGGTGTTCTTGCAGGGACTCCGCGCAGCAGAAGGTCAGGGTGAACGAATCCTAGTAAGGGGACAGCAGGCTGGTGCGCGCATTCGGCGTGTCGTTTCAAGCTGTATCTGATGACAAGCAGGACCAGAAGCAGACGCTGCGTCGTCATTAGAAGCTCCAGACCCATCGGAGAGACGCGCTGGTAGGTCTGCTACTACAGTGCATCTGCGACCAGCTGATGGTTAATTTTGCTAACGACCGCGTGCAGGGACCAGCAGAACGCTGTCGGAAACACCTGCGCAACTGTCGGAGCACATATCCCCTGATGCCGAAAGTACGTCGCGTCCTCTCATCCTGTCATGCCTTTCCTCTTTCCACAGCCCCTCCCGTTCTGATCGCGCACAAGAAGGCCGAGAGCTGCCACATTCAGACGCGGAATGGATACGACTAGTAGAAGGCACGTCTCCCCCTACCCCAGCTGTGCCTACCCGCACGCTCACGCCTTCATGTGCATGTGTTTTCTTTCTGCTACTGTAGGCGAGATCGGGAAGGAACGGGCGTCACCCGCCGCGTCCGCCTCTTCGCGAGCGTCTGGTGCGTGGTGCCCTCTCGATAACTCACTCGGCTCAGCGTCGTCCAGCAGAACCCGCTGAAGTCACACATGACCATGAATCGGGCGCGGCGTCGTCAGGTGCGCTCCCAGCGCAACTCTCGCCTTGCGTTCTTACGTCGCTAGCAGCGGCAACTGCGGAGACTGAGGAAGCCGCGCATTTTCAGACGTCGACGCAACTCGAGCAGGGTCCGCGCGCCGCGCCGCGCGGTAAACGACAAAGACGGCCCGCGCGTTCTGCCTCCAGCAGCCAGCTCCCACTGGAAACCCGCCATGGGTCGTCAGCTCGGACAGAGGCATCCACCTCTCGCCAGACGCTCGAATACGTTGCGCAACCTTCTCTATCACCAACAGTGCCAGCTCCGGATGACTCGGATGAAGACGAAGACGAAGGAGAGGATATCCAACCTCAGTCCCGGCCGCGCAGCCGTCCCGCCGGCGCCTCCAAGCGCGAACGGCCGCGCAACGTCAAGCCCGACGGGCGAGTGCGCTTCCGGCGCGAGGCGTCCAGCGATTGGCGGTCTGCTATAACGCGTGCGTCCCGTCCTGGCATTTATCAGGGGTTGAAGATGAGTGGCTGATTGTGAATTTCAACGGGGTAGAGACGGCGCGGAAGAGTGCGCGCGCGGTCCCGGTGGCGAATGACAGTGGTGCGTTCTTCTTATTTGCAACTGACGGAAACGGAAGAGATTGAATGACGGCTTGGGATATGTGCATGGTAGATACGGAAGGGAGTTCCCCGCCGCCAGAGCCGGAAGCGTCAACTTCAACATCAGCGAGTGAGTCCAAGTCCAACGTCATTCTCTCCCTCGGCGCTGCTAAATAATTTATCTATTCATAATCACCTCTTGCTAGGAATCCGAGAACGCGAACCGACTCCAACTCCCAAACCACCAGCCGAAATAGAGGCCGCGCGCCCGCACATCCGCGCAATCCTCTCCGCGCGCGACGTAGATTGGGCGACGGTGAGCCCGCGCGAGGTGCGCCGGCGGCTCGCCGCGCGCGGCGTGGGCTTCGACGCCGCGTGGGTCGAGGAACGGCGCAAGGCGCTTAAACCGATTATCGAGGTGCGTCTTTGCGTGCTGGCTGATATGTGCGCTTGCTGAAGTGGCGGCTAATGTGTACTGCCCTTCACGCAGGAGGAGTTCGACGCTGCGCACACTAAGTGGCTGGCAGACCAGGAGCAGGAGAACGAGCGCGCGCGGGCTGCGGATTGGAAGCAAGTCCAAGTCGGATTCGCCGGCACTGCGGAAACGAGTGTCAGCGGAGACGACTGCGGACGCTTCGTCCTCGAAATCAGCAGCACAACGGACTGAGCGTCCGAAGAAGCGCAAATCATCTGCCAATGTCTTAGACTCTGCCACCTTGCGCCGCGATCCAGTTGCACATATCTCATCTGCGGCTGCGATACCCCAAGACAATGTACGTCTGCACCTCCGTTCTGCTTTTCTCTCAAAGACTCACTGCGATTCAGGTGGCAACGACATCGCAAAACACCACATCCGCCCGCCCTTCCCCACTAGCAACACAACCAACCGCACCGTTGTCCCCGGGCATTGCAAAGACAAAGACTACACCGCCCGCCACTTCTCCCCTACCGCCGCGTCCAAATTCTCCATCAAGCTCCGCATCCCCTCCCTCGCCGAGCGCCAGGCTGTCGCGCAGAAGAAGTCGAAACCTCCGTCTCCTGTCGTCGAGAAGCTGCTGCCGCCCACCCCGCCGGCAGTTACTCCCGTAGCCTCTACGCAGGCGCCGGCGGCGTCGCCTGCGCCACCGAAGAGGAAGCGCTCGCCTACGCCGGATTCGGACGAGGATCTGTTCGCCGCGAGCTTCATGCGGAAGCGCAGGATCTCTACCAGTGCTTTATGAGGGTCATGCTAAATAGTAATGCTGTAAATTGCCCTCGGTTTTCAGCGTCTCATGTACGATTTCCAGACGATACGAATACAGTACACTTTATATACCGGACATTCTCATACGAAATAGCGAAATAGTGTGTGAATGTCCTCCTTTATATCTGCTCGTTACTCAAAGAAAGCAAGGTACGCAAGGACCTCGCCAACCTCATCGTCGTTCTTGGTCTCCCGCGCGTAGAACAACGCCTTATTCGCCCGGCTATGCGAAGTTTCACGCTGTCCTCGCCTCTCCGCAATTCGTGCACCGTGCAAGAGTACCTTAGCAAGCGTACGTGAAAAGCCAAAACGATGAAGTGGTGCGAGGATGGCGCTAATTATGCTCGTGGCCGTGTCATCTTCGACGACTGCAGCCAGCGCAGCGAGGCACCGGACGGCAGCAGGCGAGCAGGTGACGCTGCGGTGTATCGCCGCCGCGACGATGGCGGCAGTCTGCGCCTCCTCGGTTCTCCTGCAGCGGCTCTCAAGCTCAACCTGGAGCTCCAAAATCTCTGATTCGGCCATGATCAGAGACCCCGGGGGAGCATTGTCGTCTGGTTCCCGACAAGCACTACGCGCAGTGTCCAGCGCGACGCGCGCCTCGGACAAATCGCCGCGGGACAGTGCGAGCTCGGCATACGCGCGCAGGACATGGACATGGCGCGTGGGTACGTCGCCCTCGTCGAGCAGGTATTTCTCCGCCGCGTGCACGGAGGATAGCGCTGCAGCTTCGTCGCCGACTGCGAGGTATGCGCGGGCGAGATAGAGGTGGCAGTTCGCCGCGTTTCTCTGGGCGACGGGGTTGAACGCCTCGATTGCGAGCCGGTAGTGCTCAATGGCTTTATAGAAGTGACCTTGGTCCGAATATATCCAGCCCAAGACGGAATGCGTGACGCCGGTCCCCTTCGTGTCTCCTGCGAGCTGAGACGCAGCGAACGACTCTCCCAGAAGTTTTATGCCAGTTGAGAAGTCCCCGATGCCCAGGTACACGTCCGCCATGTACTGCAGATTCATCGCTACAGAGCGGTGGTCGACGTTGGGCGGGGAACTGAGCAGAGAGATCGCCAATTGGTAACTAGCAATCGCGGACGCAGCGTTTCCAACAGCTGCGTATGAACGCGCCAGCTTGAAGTTACAGGTCGCCAGGCGATTAGCGTCTCCCCGAGCTGCGGCCTGGGCCTGTAACGAAAGACACGCCGCGACGGCATCGGGCGGCGTGAGGAAGTCAACAAGGTCGATGGATGCGTCAAAGATGCCATCAACATCTCCTATCTGCTGGTAGAGCTCGCGGGCGTCCCGCAGCAGCGAAGTCGGGCTGCCCTGACAGTGGGTGAGGAAGGCAATCTTTGCCCATTTGCACAGTAGGTCCGCTTCATGCTTCGTCCAGTGCTTCTCCCGCGCAATGCGTAGCGCCTCGAGAAGGAGATCGGGACCTGCACCGACACCGGTCCCGATGAACAGAGTGCACAACGCCCGAGTGGCACCAATCGCATCGGCAGCATTGATGTCGTGCTGTAAGGCATGTCTGATGAGACACGCGATGTTATCGACCTCCGCGTTCGTGACAGATGCTATGTCGCCTGTCAGCGTTTCGTGAGACGCCTGTGAGATGTGCTCGGCTAGTTGAAAGTAATGGGCGCAGAGAGTCTCGATGTCGGCGTCACGCGGCGGGTAATAATCGAGGATATAGTTGCGGATAGGTGCGAGAACACGAATGCGCCCAGAGTCAGTGCGGTAGGCGAGAGCGTTGCGAACGAGGGCAGAGAGCTGATGGCGGCAGTTGTCGGGCCCCCACAAGCTGATGTCCTCTGCTACAGCGCCACACGGGAGCACAGCAAGCAGAGCAAGCAAACGCCTAGCATCGGGCACGATCTGCATGCGCGGCGAGTTGAGAGACGTCTCAATTGCGGCATCGAGGCCGGCGCCGGCTCCGCGTTTGAGCATCGCAGTGCGCTGATTGTTCCATCTCGCTAGCAGCGCCTCGGGTGGCTCATATTGCGCGAGGTTCGCCAATAGTACGAGCGCGAGAGGGAAGTTCTCTTGCTCGTCGATGAGCGTTAAGTGAAGCTGGCCCGGCGCATCGATCCCCGAAATAGTCGCCACAAGCTGCATAGCTGCATCACGAGGAAGCGGAGCGAGGACAGAGAGGAATGGCCGACTCCATGGCACGCCGCCTGGACGCTCCGAGCCGCGCAAAGTCACCAGAATAGACACGCACTCGATATCCGATAGGAAGCGCAGGATCTCCTCAGCGGAGGATCGGCACTCCGGGGCCTCCCAGGCAGACTCGAAATTATCGATCACGACGAGTGCCGGTGCAGTCCGTAGGGAGGCTTGTAGACGTTTCTTGACATCAGCATCAGAGGATGCGCCTGTGGGAAGGATTCCCACGGCGGCGGCGATGGTTCCCAGGCACGAAGTCTGACCCGAGACAGCATGGCAGGCAGCAAAGAAGCGCCTGGGGCCAAAGCGCCCGACAACGGCTGGATCGTGCAGTACCACGCGCGCGAGCGTAGTCTTTCCCATCCCCGGGGCGCCTAGAATAGCAATGTGGCCGCCGGAAATTATGCTGTGAACTGCCGCTTGTGTTTCCTGCTTGCGACCGAAGCAGTACTGTGGCGCGGGCGGAATACGGGTCGTTGCTGCTGTTGAAGTCGTCAAGTCAAATGCAGCAAGTGAATCCGCCAGACTACGAGCCGTCTGTACACCTTCGGCTAGCAAAGCCGCACGGACGCGAGTATTGACCTGCAGCTTGAGTTAGATGCACGCCCAGGATTAGAAATTGCGCGCACGCTCAAGCTTGCCAATGACAAATCAATGCGCGCGTCCAGAGCCTGGAGATCCCTTGCGTCGCGTTCGCGATGAAGAACTTGTAACAGATAGCTTCTGCTCTCTTGACGGCGCAGTAAGTCTTGCGCTTCGAGAAGGAGTCTGTCATAGTGTTGCTGAGCAAGTAACGACGCAACTAGGAAAATTCGCCTTACCCCTCCAAGGAACCATTGCTGTCCACTGGTACTACCGCGTCTTCCTGCGTTGCGGCAGCGACGAGTGCCTCCATTCGGCGAGCGAGCGTGCGTGCGGACTCTCTGTTACATCGTACGTTCTACAATACTGTAAGATGACACAGCAAAATGTTTCGGCGGGACGTACGCGCGCAGAGCTCGATATCAGCTCTGTTATTCCGAGGAGCGTCTGAACAGCACCAGGCGCCGCAACATCTGCTGCGCGACCGCTTGCAGCGACAGCCAGACCAAGAGACATCGTGAAGTAATTTTAGGGGAGTTCAGAGCATTGCAGGAGGGGCAACATCCCTTATAAGGCCAAAGCGAGTGTGTACGAGCATCAGCTTCCACAGCGGGGCGAAGGTGTCGCACAGCTTGAAAGAAGCCGACAATTGATCAGCCAACCTGGTTAGGATATGCCGATCTGTTTGCGCGCGTAAATGCTGTCTCTACAGTTACCGCTATTCGAGCCCACCAAAGGGAGCGAGCCACGGGCGCAGCGCCCAAAGAGACGCACCGTAGGGCGCCTCTGCATCCAGACGAGTAGATGCTATTAGCCTTGGATAGATAGTGTCCGAGCCAAGCTTCGTAGCATAGCGAGCGTACTGCTCGTAGCTGTAGCGGGCCCCACCGATGTCTGTCAGATGAAGATGATCTTCAGGAGCTCAGATCCCGGAAGGCGTTTCAAGTTAGCAAGCAAGTACGCAGGAGCCAAGGCAGGCGGTGTGTCCAGAAGGTATCGCCATCAGCTGTGGTTGCAGATCCGAAAGCGGCCGGCAAGCGTCCGCCTATTTTGTCGAGTGAAGATGTAGAGACAATAATGCCGCACGCGAGCGACCCAGGCGCCAGAAAGCAATGAACCAGTGATGATAGCAGCAAGCGATGGGTAGCCATGCACTTCAGGCCGCATGTGCTGAAATATAATCCAAGGCAGAAAAAGAATGATCCTGTAAGGAGCTTGCTGTCTGTTAGACAACGTCGATGAAAGGAAGGAAAGATGCGCCCGGATCTTTCTGCGGACCGGCGGATTCCGCTTCGTCAAAGGCGTTCTTTTACAATGATTTGGAACCATCTGCCCGACCTATGCCTGAACACCGCGGATAGGCATGTTCCTATTTTAGAAGAACATATCCGAGGAGACAGTCTGAGAGCGACTTCATAGAATTTCATTTGTGAATTCAATTCATCAGCTTGATTCTCTCCTTACTTTCACAGATGATGAGCGAGTGTGATAAGCCTTTGGCACCCCGTCTTCAGCTATCTGTCTCGCATGCGGAATGCGCCAATCTACCTCCATATCCCCGAAGTATTTGAGGGAGTTGCGAGCGCGGTGGCGAGCTAGCTGTACCTCTCCGCGACTAACTGCAATCGTCGCGGAGCGTAAAAGAGCCATCGCAAATCCGTACCTGAGTCCCATGCGCTGTAGTGGCAGCATGACGGCGACAAGAAGGTGTGTTGCATCGTCATCATCAACAATTTCGGCCAGTAGGAGGAGCGACATGACTTTGCGAGTCGCCCGGTTCGTCCTACGTCCGATGGTCGCTGCGATTATTGCGAATACTGCAGCTTGTTCAGCGTCGCCATCTGGGTCGGCGTGCTCCACCTCCGCAAGACTCTGAAGTATGATAGCCTCGACCTGCATCATGGATTCGTGCGAGCGCACGACGTCCCGCCCTCGAATCTTCGCGCGCGCCGCCTCGAGAAAGACGCGCGCCTCCGTCCAGTCGCCACGCGACAGCGCCATGCACCCGCGCACCTGAAGGAGCTCGCTTTCCTGGTGCAGCGACAGGCCACCCGCGGACCGAATGCGCTCGACGCGGTCGATGAGTGCAGCCGCCGCATCTTCCTCGGCCGCCAGCGCGTGTGCCTCGGCGAGCATGAGCACGCAGCGCATGTAGCTGCGGACGCCCGCGGCGTGGTGCACCGCGATGCCGCGCTCCGCATGCGCGATCGCCTCGCGGACCCGGCCCTGCGCCAGGAGCAGCTGCGCGAGCTGTGTGCGCACTATTGCCAGGCAGATCTTTTAATCAAGCCTGTGAAGAAGAGCTTATTTGATATATTCCGACCGTGAACCCAGTGCTGTGAGCCTTCTGTGCTGTGAGGCTGATAGATCTTGCTGAGAGTAATATATCCACAGTCCCGATTGTATCACCATATCCCAATGATAACCTTAGCAATATCTCTGGGCCATGTACAGCGCTGGTGAGTATCATGGTCATCCCCGACGTTATCACGATTTTGAGTATCTGGGATACACAGGTTGCAACTATTTTATCACTGCATCTATTTTATCACTGGCCCTCCATCTACCAGAGCTCGCTTCCCAAGGCTATAGCCTCACAAACTGAGCTTTGATACATGACTGAGTCCTGATAGATCATGGATAATTCATTGAGCAGGCATTGGCAGTTGATTTGTACCTGCCACCAGAGACAGCTGTCATAATACATGGACAGCACCTGTCAGACAGCTGACATCTCGAAATACCTTGCCTGTAATTAATTGATGTCTAGTGATTAATCCTGGCTCGGGATTCAATTACAACTCGGGTCGCAAGTCTGTAGCCTTGCCAGACTGTGCTGATTATCCAAGCTCCTGATTAATCACAATACTCTGATCTATCATGATCCTAGGGCATACTGGCGCCGGTCGTCTCATTCTGCAAATCTGCAAATCATTTCCCAAGCATCCAAGCCACGCGCGCCAAGTGCATGCATATTCGCAGGCGCGCGCCAAGTGCATGCATATTCGCAGGCGCGCGCCAAGTGCATGCATATTCGCAGGCGCGCGCGCCAAGTGTATGCATATTTTCGCAGGCGCGCACCAAGTGCATGCCACACGCACGCGTCTGTTCATTACATGTGCGTGAAGGACAGCCTGTGCATTTCCCCACGATGACCAAGATGAGGCCGCTGGTGGCGGCGTGAGTGAGTGTGACTCGAGCACAATTGCTTATTAGCTCAACCTGCAGATCTTTTCCATTGCTCTATGCAACTTCGCATGCGCAAGGGCATTTATTGTACATTCAAAAAGCTGTATGCGGCCAGTGGTCATCATCAAGGGACAGCACGACTAACCGAAAAATTCCGTCTCGATGCGCTCCTTCTCGCCCCGCGTCGGTCTTGACGGGCCTGCTGCTGAAGCCGGAGGTCCTCGCCAAGCAGGGCGGGGTGGGCTTGGTGTTACAGAAAAGTGGAGTGGCGATGATCCCGAGCTGACCGTCGGCGAGTGCTGGCGACCCCGGTTCGCAAGCGGGGAGGGCTCCGGCCCATCGGTTGGTCGGCGAATTCGCCGGCGCACCAGCGGAGACCTGAACACGTCACGCCACTCGGCCGGAGTCTCGTGATCCCGCTCAGCGTCCCGGACAAAGTCTGCCCAGGTCCCAAAGGCGGTGCGACCAGCGCGGAGGTACTGCTGGCGGAGCTGTGCTGGAGAGTGCTCAATGACCTTAAGGCACGCGTCGAGCGCCTCAAGGTCTTCGGCTGTTGGTGGGACGTCGAACAATGCAGAGAAAGCGTCATCCTCGGACATCGGAGACTGCTGGTTTTGCGTGAAATCGTGATAAGCTGCGAGCCGGTTGGCCATGTCAACATAGTGAGATGCCGGGAATGCGGTCAACTGGCGATGGGTCGTGACGTGCAGGTAGACGTAGACTGCCTCGTCGTCGCCCTCGTCATGGAAGTAGGGAATAAGTCCGCCGAGATGCGAGTTCCAGTAGCCGTCGAGGTCAAGGTACTCCATCGAGCCAGGCTCGGCCTCCTGCAAGTGGAGTTTCTCGTACGCTGCTGCAGGTAGAGAGCCGAGATCGAGGCCAGCACCGACGCGGGGACTCGGGCTTTAGTATGAAAGTCCTGCAGTGTGTGAGAAAAAGCTGCACTCGAATTAACTGATTAAGTGCATGCGTACCTTATCCGTGAATGCGACGGATATTTCAACATGAGCGGGAATTTCAACGTGGGCGGCACGGGCCACCAGTCGATGGGGGGCCAATGGGGGGGAGCGCGGGCGGGGAACAGCGAGCTGGTCGAGACGAGGAGCAGGAGCAGCAGGTCGATGGAGGCGCTCCAGAATCCGGGCGCGGTCATGGTCTGCACATCCACAGGGCGCCTCGTCCAAGACGCAATGCGGCTGGCAAAGGACCCTCCCGCAAGTGGCCCGACGCTTCTTCCTGCACCCCGGCGACTGGCAGAAGATGCGCTCGCGCATGATCTGTGGCTGTGGCCCAATGACCATGCGAGTAGTAAGCTCGATTTTGCCATCGACGCAGATGGCGACACGACCATGTCCGCCCACGAAACACTGCACGCGCCTCGTCAGCACATGTGAAGGTGATTCTGCAAAGGGAAGAACTCACCCGGTATTCCACGGTGCCATCGTGTGCGGTTGAGGGGTGGACGACGCAGTCGCAGTGGGGCATCGGACAGTTGATTGTCTGGCCCTGACTGGCGCGAAAGCCAGGGCGAGATGAGCGTACGACGCGCTGCCGACCGTAGTGGAATATTGACGACGACATGGTTGATGTAGTGACTGCCCGACTACTCGACGGCCTTTATGTTGTACCCATAACGATTCAGATGTCGATGCACGCACGGGAATGAATTATGGCTGCAGGACACGTACAGTGCCTGCAGCTTGACAGGTCGTTGCATGTGTTCTTGACGATGTGCGCAAAACTGGGTATTCTGTGTATAGGCTTCGTCAGGCCAGGACCCCTTGACTCACAAGAAGAAAAGGCAGAACGTACTGACAACCATGGGCCCTACTTGGTGCGCGTATAGGTCCCTGGAGACCGCTAATCTGAACCATGTGCTACAACGCGGGGCCGCCGCCGCGGTGATGTGCAGAAGGCGCCGGTCAGGCCAGGATCCCTTAAGGAAAGGCGAAAGTACTGACAATTGTGGGCCTATTTAGTGTGAGCACGACGACTGAAGGGCCCTGGAGACCGCGAATCCGAACCATGTGGTGCACAGAGGGGCCGGAGACGCCGTAGGCAGCGTGCAGCCCCAATGGCGCTTGACGTGTCGGTGACGATGGTAGGCAAATGCATGGTACCGGCAGGCGGAGGTGCCGCAGTGTGTGCGCCAGAGCTCGTAACAGGGTCAACCTGGGTTGTGCGGAGTTACAAATCTCAAACGCGAGATTATGACGCAACTTGATTAAGAAATATATTTTGCGACTCTACTCTAGCTCCGGTCCGATCGCCGGAAGGATAAGCAGCTCGTGATTCAATCTACTTAGACAAACACCAACATAAACACAGGGTACTCGGAACAAGTGGAATTGCGAGATACTCTAACAAACATGGTGCATCTACCTTCGTAACAAAACTGCACATGATTCGACGAGATTGCACAGCTCCGGAGGACGGCATGGGACAGACCGGATTCGATAGTGCACACCGAGGCGGCGACGAGCCCAAGGTTGAGCCCAAGGTTTGCGGTACAAGCGAATGGGAGATAGTGCAGGTAGCGAGGCAGCACACGAAATAGTCTGGGCGGGGTAAATGAAGTAGCTCCGGCCGCAAAGGTGATATAGTTAGACATATCCGGGGTCACGGGCACCCCGCTGCCAATGTAGGTGCACAATAGAATGGTGGCGGGCCAGGTGCCAGGTGCACCGCAGGTGCCGTAGCTCCTCACCGCAGGCGCCGTAGCTCATGCATGTACAATATAACATCGCACACTGACACTTACAGTACAGCGGTATAGTGACATGTCGTCCCCTCGTGAGCGCACCGAGGGCTGGTGTGCGCGAGCATCTCGGGGAGGCATGCGTGGAGAGGCAAGGAAAATTGACGTCGACAGGCAGTCTCGAGTTGGCCCGACCAGGCCAATTGGAGTTGTGAGCGCGTGGCGCGTGGCGCAAGCGGCGCCGAATGCTGAATGTGTTGACGATAGTGAAGTAAAAGCTGCGGACGAATTGGCGACCAAACACACAAACATTGGATCCGAGTGGCGCCGGTGACCACATCCTGCAGATCAAGTCAAGCCCACCGATTAGAGGCCTTGAATCGTGCAGATCCAACTGGCACGCCGATTGGAAGTGTGCCGTCAGCTAGAACAGCAATTTCTCGATCGTGCCGATTCAATTTTCAGCCCCCAAGGGACCCATTCTATTATCATCCAGTTGTCATTTGAAGGACGATCCGAGGTTTGACAGGACCTTGTAACCTTGGAATCTGCACCCTCTGGTGCACACGGAGCGCGCAAAACTATGGCATGGACAGAGAGCAACTGAGAGCAAGAAACATACATGGAGAGCAAGAAAGCGACGATTGGATGGTCCCGGTAATCATACAAGCTGGTCGCGGGAGTCATAGAGCTGGGCCAGCACAAGCTCCGTGGCAGCAATGTCACTGAGGTTATGGGTGGCAAGAAGGGCGGCCAGCGCTTCTGCAGGAGGGAGAGTGCCAAGTATCTTGGTGGCGTGCTCTATCTCCTCCCTGCTTTCCAAGAGCTGTCGTAACCGTCGAGGAACTCGGGCTAGGGCCTGGAAGGGTTCATAGAGTGACGAAGGCCACGGGTTATAGTCTACAAACTGCATGAGTACCTTAAGTGAGGGAGTATTATGTGGCCTACCATATGCATTCTCATGGTTCGGAAGCTCCTGGCTCGGAAGCTCATCGTTCAAGCGTGTATTTCCTGGAGAAGGAGGCAGTGACGGCTCAGAAAAGGAGAATGCTGCGCCACTGGGGCTGGCCGACATGGATGCAGGACGTCCCCCAGGCGGCATGCTCTGCTCAGTGTTTGAAGCCTGCTGATCGAGCGACGCAAAGCCATTCTTCTTTCCAATGCGCTTCTGCTTCCACCATGGCCCACTGACCATGCGTTCAGGTGGTGTGTCATCTGGATGGTGTTTGTCCCGTGAGGCCGCGGTTCGGCGATGAGCCTACATATCGAGTGAGCTGACTGGATTGGAACAGAAGCCTGCCAAGCAGACCATCTGAGAATCTGACTGGGGTGGAAGGGTGCTTGCCAGGTCAATCCCTGTTGGTGCAGGTCGAAGCAGCGGACTGCAGCGGACTTTCCCGTCAAACAGACCGCAAGCTTCAGGCTCCCCAGACATCGGCGTCATATGCACACGAGCCCAGTAATGGTCAGTAATGATGGTAATCACGATGATTAGCGACGAGTGCAGAGACGCGGCGTGATTGCCCGGCTGACACCGATTAGATGAAAATGGAAGGAAATCCTACAACAATTCGGGGCCCATTTTTTAAGGAACACTATGACCTGGGAAACATAATTAACTATTTAGGGAACATATTTCCATGGTGAGTTAAGTCTTGGAAGGTGATTTGGTCTGGAAAGCTCGTTGAGGTGATTGGAAGTTCCAGTGCAACTCAGAATTTGGGTTCTTCGAACGCGCAACGCAGAAGCCAAAATGTTGATAGATAAAAATGTAGAAACTCAACAGGCATTGAACCAGTGCTCTTTGGCAAACTTGGGACTGTAGTACACGCAACTGGATCATGGCTGCTAACCACTGAGCTATACTGTCCATGCTACCGATAATATGTGAATGTATATCATGCAGATAGAATATCGTCGGTGTGGCGGCCAGTTGGACCGCCGCCGGTGCGCCTCGAGGAGTTCGACGGCATACGTGACCTTCTCGCCCCGCAACTGTGCGGTTGCGGCTTCGCGACGCCCAGCCACAAGCTCAAGTAGCCCACCATGCGCTTAGCTGTGCTCGGCGGCTCCGGCACCAACGCCTGCGCACGCTGCAGCATCGAGCGGCACAAACATGCTGGGCGGCGGGTGCACGGCAGCCTGCGGTCGTGCGGGGGTGTTGTACCGCGGCGCGAGCCCGACAAGCTGCGGCGGCACGTCTTTGACATTCGCGCTGACCGCGGAATAGCGCGATGGCAAGAATTCCGTCGCCACGCGGACAAACCGACTTGCCACGTTCACGCCGACTCGGGGCAGCCTCTGCACACAGGGAACGACAGTGCAACGCACTGCCGTGCCTCTGGTGCGCGTGGCGAGCACAGTATGACGCCCGTGTCATTCTCGATTCCGTCTCCTGCTGTGCAGACCGACCGACTCGGCGCGCCTTGAATCAATCTTGGGCATGCTATTGCGGTCGAGGGTGATGGGCTCGATGTCCTGTCCTGTATTGAGAATATCAGCGCAAAGTCGCTCGACAATGAGCCCTACTGCCGGTGAAGCCGACGCCTGCCCATCGACGTGAACTCCGAGTCGGCCGTGTTCGTGTGCGAAGCCGAGCTCGCGGATGAGTGGACCAAGGTCCTGCATAGTGAATATGAGCGCTGAATCGTGTGTCAGGAAGCCCAGCGTAGGTGGTGTGCAGCGGAGTGTCCGAGCCCACACACCGAGTAATAATCGTCCACACCAACCCGGAGCGTTCAGCGCTTACGGAGGTGTTGGACCAGCCCCTGATCTTGCTATCCGTGCGATTGAGCGCTCGAATTTTCGCGTTTGCACTGGAGCATGATCGGAAGTCCAAGAAACGGCGCCGATCGCGAGTTGGCCGTCCGAGGTTGCCATCCGGGACCAGCGCACTCGCGTAGCGACTTGCGCACGCGATTTGAAGGTCGGCGTAGTGTCATATGACTTCTGGCATTACGCAGCGGTTGCCGATTCGCGCGGCGAGGCGCTCTTGTCGCGATTGTGAGTGATGCCCAAGACCGACACTAGCTATAGGACGGGTCAGGATTCCAGTTTGCACAATTGGAGGAGCGCTTCTTTATCATACACACCTAATGCGCGACTTTGGTCGGAAGTCGAGCTGACCGATAAGCCATCAGCAAATGACCCGGACACACGAGCATGCTGGCACCATTCGGTGTGGGACTTGGAGGCAACCGTCGAGACTGACTTTGACTGCGTTGGAGGATGGAGATAGCCCAGAACGAGGTGCATGGAATTGCGCCAAATTTGCGGAGGTTTGAGGTGGTGAGCGATGGTGGGAGCCAAGTCGACAGAAATTTCCACCTCCTGGACACGGTTCGATGTCTCGGGAACGCGACTCGAGGTACCTCGGGCGAGGGCCACAACAATAAGGGCGGGACGGGTGCTTCCAACCTGGACATTGTGGCCGTCAAGGTCCGCGTCAAGCAGAGCGGGGTGGCGTGTTGCAGTTCGTTGGCTGCGGTCCTCGTTGCAGCGAGTACACAGGCTCGGTCGGCGCGTTCGATGGGGTGCTGCTGTGAATGGTGAGTCCAACGCCCAAGTTATTGTACAACAACGGGCACATACCAAAAGAGGGAGCGGGATGTAGTATCTATTGTGAGCGATGGGTAGAACGTCGTGAGCGATGGGTAGAACGTCGTGCGCGTCCTCGAGCTGGTTGTTGCGCGCGGTCGTTGAGGTCGGTGTCAAGCAGAGCTCGCACGGCGTGCACTGCTCTTTGCTTGCAACAAGCGCACAGGCTCGCTCGACGCGCATAGTGCTGTGCGAGACGGCAGAAACGCCTTGCGCATTTTCGAGGCCATTGTCGTGGTCGGTGCAAGTGTCTATTGCGCGGGCCTGGCTGGCCTTGCACCATTGGTCGAAAGAGCATGTGGAAGGCCTTAGCGCGTGGGGCTGAGCGTGGAAGGGCGTGGTGGGCATGCTCGAGACGACCGCACGAACGTCAAGGTCGGCGTCAAGAACAGATACGCGGACTTTGACGGATTCACGGCAATCCTCTATCTCTAACTTGCAACCCATTTCCCGTCGGTAGTTTACCTCCCAAGACTTGGTTTGACATGGGAATATGTTCCCTGTATACTTAATTATGTTTCCCTGGTCATAGAATTCCTTGCGAAATGGCCCCCCAATTATTGGCCGATTTTCTTCTATTTTGACCTCGTCGGAGTCGGCCGGCAATCGCCCCGCTTCTTGCATTTGCACCGTCAACCGCGTCCGTCCAACGACCATTCACCCTCCCATTCCTCAAGCCCTCACCCCTCCCGTCCGCATCAGGTGTCTGCCACATATACCATCACCATTGGCCTTCTTCAAGTTACCATCCACAACAGCATCTGGATCAAGCTCCCCCGCAGTGTGCGCCAGAGGGGCTCCTGCAGCCAGCGCGACTTGTGCCGCCCGCCCATCACGCTCGAAGGGCGTTCATCGTCGGCATCGCCGTCTCACGCCCAGACCCGCCCACGGGCTATAACATTGAGAGTCACGCGAGCAGCACAACATACCCGCCCGGTACGGGTACGGAGCCCATGACCAGAAACGCCCATCGCGCCCAATGATGTGTTTGCGTTTGCGCGCGTATGGGTAATGAATGGGCAATGATACGGCCGCGTCGTGGGACTCGACGGACAACGAGCAAGAGGAGAACTCCTGCGTCCGATGTCGTCGAGGAATTCGACGTCCCGCTCAAGCAGGACCCGCCCACTGCGTGCACGAAGGCGCGCATGGACTGCTTCGACCGCCCGACGTTGCCGTATCCATCCGCTGCAACGCTGCAACAACTTTGTCATTGCTGAAGACAACGAGCTGTCAGGCATCCGGCGCCTGTCGCAGGCCCCCTGCTCGTCAGCTCCGTCGAGGGCGATGACGCGCCCGCGCCCTCCCACAACCGTCCTGCCGCACTTCTGGCACTGGATGAAGATGTTCAGATGTCGGGTTGCCCGAGGAGACGCCCACGCATCGCGGGCCAGGCCGCGTCCCCCTGACGCTGGCGCGGCTGGAATCGAGCAGCAGCGGGTCGTTCACGAAGCACGGTGACTGTGAGCCAGACGTATCGGACGTATCGACGGTGCTTGGCCGGTGATGCCGCACGGACAGCGGACACGCGAGATGTACTTTCTTCAAAATAGCAGCAGCGTGTGCGGCTGCGATGGGGTTGCTGCTGGATATCTGGATGACGCCCGAGCCCGGACCCGTCTTGACCTCGCTCTCGTCATTGCTGGCGTCAACCGCAACCATCGAGTCCTGCGTGCTTCGCGCCATCGAGTCTTGCCAGTCAGAGTTGAACGACGTTGTTTCTTTATTGCTTTACTTGCACTACTCGGAACATCTGATGCTGACGTCTATCTTTTTTGCAGCATCATCAGTATATCAGTATATACAGGAGGGCATCCGCCGCCGCCAGTTGCGCTCGCATTCGGGCTTGCGCGCGTCGTCTGCAGGAGGGGAGCCCGCGTCGTCTGCAGGAGGGGAGCCCGGCTTTCAGCGTTGTATCGAATCTGCTGCGTCTGATCGAAGCGGAAATCGAGCTCGAGTCGGCACTGGGCTCGCCAAGAAGCATCCTACACAAGCTCCCGTATGTCACTTAGGTGCTTCACCCTTATGGTCTTCTCTGACCGTCGAGTCTGATAGCGCACGTGGACGAAAGATGACTGGAAGCTCCTCGACGCGTCCTTCTCCGCCGTGTGTCAGGAACAGGGGCTCAACGTCGATGAGGTCGAGCCGAAGATGGGTCGACCGCTTCTTTGCGGTGTTGGCTGAGGAAGGACGCAGCGTGTCTTTGAGGAGCTGTCGGGAGAATGGACATGGTACGTTCAGACCTGTGTTTATCTGTTGGAAAGCTTGGCTAATGGGTGCTGTAGGGACAAGATCCTGCGGCACGTTGTTGCCCTCCGGGTACATCAGCGCTGAGGAGACCGTCGCGATCTACACTTCCACCATCCGTTGGCCGGAGAGCCGTAAGTTCGCGCCCGATACCCTTCCCGTGAGTGTACTCATCTTTCCCGCGTTGGGTTGGCGAACTGATGGTTTGTGATAAAGGCTGTTGTCGTATAAGCATGACACGAAGCTACTCGTTCTTGCGCTCGAGAAGCTCAAGGAGGCGTACAGCGTTAAGGGTCGCTTGAACCAGTCGCAGCATGAGGAGTTGGCGCTCATTGAGCAGGCGTATGACAACCCGCATGAGTGTCAGTGACCTAGGCCGCACCCTGCTCTCGGACGTGACAGACGTCAACTCATCGCATCTGTTCGACAAGACGGCGTTTTTCACTGTGAAGGCGCTCAACATGGCCATCCCTGGAGGCCCGAAATTCGAGCCGCTGTACCGCGACATGGACACGTTTGACGAGGACTGGAACAAATTCAACGACATCAACAAGGTCATCATCCGCCAGCAAATTCGCATAGAGTACAAGGTCGCCTTCCCGCACCTTTACAACTCGCTTCCGCACTCGCTTCCGCGCTCCGTCCATATCTCGACCTACCACGTCCCGAAGAACATCTACATCCGTACCGAGGACCCGACCTACCAGCCTTCTACTTCGACCCGCTCATCAACCCCATAGCCGCGCGCTCGTACGCCCCGAAGAACGCGCCCCTCGTCTCGCACGGCCCCAACGCCTCGGATGACGACGACTTTGTCATCCCATGCGACATGCAGCCGTTCCTCGAGGACAAGTTGAGCGGAGGACGTTCCGCTGGTCAAGAATTGGTACCTCGAGCACTGCCCGCCCGGGCAGCCCGTCAAAGTCCGCGTGTCGTACCAGAAGCTACTCAAGTGCTTCGTGCTCAATGAGCTCAAGTGGCACCCGCCCAAGGGTATGACGAAGAAGAATCTCTTCCGCGAGCTCAAGAACACCAAGTTCTTCCAGACGACGAAGCTCGACTGGGTCGAAGGGGTTTGCAAGTCTGCCGCCAGGGATACAACATGCTCAACTTGTTGATCCACCGCAAGGTTTGCCCTCAACTGCTGTTGTTCCCACGTATTTGACGTCTAATTATTGCTTGTAGAACTTGAATTACCTGCATCTGGATTACAACATGAACCTGAAGCTGGTCAAGACGCTCACGACCAAGGAGGGCAAGAAATTGTGTTTCGAAAAACACGTCCCACCTGTTTCGTGAGATCCTGCGCCTGACGAAGCTCATTGTCGATCGCGTTCCAGCTCTTCGATGCACTGCAGTACATCTTCGCGCATATTGGCGCCTTGACGGGCATGTACCGTTATAAGTACAAGGTATGGCGCGCCCTTCTGTGTTCCTCACTGTAGCTGCGTGCTGAGCTGACTATTCGTGTAGCTCATGCGGCAAGTACGGATGTGCAAGAACCTGAAGCATTTGATCTACTACCACTTCAACACGGGGCCAGTGGGCAAGGGCCCTGGTGTGGGCTTCTGGGCGCCGGGCTGGCGCGTGTGGCTCTCCTTCATGCACGGCATCGTCCCGCTGCTCGAGCGCTGGCTCGGCAATCTACTTGCGCGCCAGTTCGAGGGCCACAATAGCAAGGGCATCGCGAAGACCGTCACGAAGCAGCGAGTCGCACTACGACCTCGAGCTCCGCGCGGCGGTTATGCGCGATGTTCTGGACATGATGCCCGAGAGCATTAAGCAGAATAAGGCGAAGACGATCTTGCAGCATTTGAGCGAGGCTTGGCGCTGCTGGAAGGCGAACAGTGCGTTTATAATCTTTCTTAACCCCTGGTGTTGCGTTGGCTAATGAGCGATTGGCAGTTCCTTGGAAGGTGCCTGGTATGCCCACCGCAATTGAGAATATCATCTTGCGGTACATCAAGAGCAAGGCTGACTGGTGCACATCGTGCGCATAGCTCATTGTGTTGTTGGGGGACATGAAACTTACCGAGTGGTTTCGCAGGGTTGCGCACTACAATCGCGAGCGTATTCGTCGCGACAATCGACAAGGCTGTTGTCAAGAAGAACCTCGGTTGTCTGACGCATCTGTACCTCAAGGCCGAGCAGGAGCGCCAGCACGCGTACCTCAAGGACGCGCCGAGGAGGCCGTCGCGATCTACACTTCAACCGTGCGTTGGCTCGAGAGCCGCAAGTTTGCGCCAATCCCTTTCCCGTGCGTGCACTCGTCTTTGGCCTTATACTGTCGAGCTCATGGTTTTGCGATGCAGGCTGTTGTCGTATAAGCATGATACGAAGCTGCTTGTCCTTGTGCTCGAGAAGCTCAAGGTGGCGTACAGCGTGAAAGGTCGTTTGAACCAGTCGCAGCGTGAGGAGTTGGCGCTCATCGAGCAGGCGTACAACAACCCGCATGAATGTCAGTGACACATTTTTTTCTTGTCCGTGACTGTGTTCATTCGTCCGTGTCTCATTTTAGGTCTGTCGCATATCAAGCGTCTGCTGCTGACACAGCAGACCTTCAAGGAAGTCGGCATTGAGTTCTTCGATACATATTGAGTGAGCTCAACGGCACGACGAGCAGACGCACAGACGAATGTGTAGCCGCCATCCAGGCCGCAGTGTACATGTTGCCCTTGCGCCCCTGTCTGCAATATATCATCGTGCATCTCAAACGTCCGCAATCCAACAGGCTGGCGCGAGCGCGATTCAAAGCAAGGCTCAGTGCTTGGTGCTTCCCTTTGTCCGCGAGCTTGAGCCTGAGCGGCGCGCGCGAGTGGCAGCCCGCAGAATGTGATGTCGATTCGCGCTACCAAAGTGCTGCTCAGACATGACACGAGGCACGACGATTGGACGCGCGAGGAGACGCGGCATTTGGCAAAGTTGGCGGTGTGCGCGCGCTACGCGAGCTGGCGTGAGACTCGCGTGCTGCCAGTGGCGTGAGGGTGAGGAACGTGACAGAGCGAGAGGCGCCACGGCGCCCAACATGCGTTGAGCTCGCTGTAAAAACGAAGTACACTTGGTCAGTCCTCTGTCTATGTTCTCCCCGAATGCATGAGTCGTGTGAGAGGAAGCGGTCTCAGTGCAAATTCACTCCAAGAACTATACGACTTGCTTGCCCGCAGCTAAAGACCCGCTCACTCAGCTCAAGCCGCAGTCAGAGGTAGGCTGGTTGAAAACACTTGAATTCAAATCAGAGACTCCGTATGTACACAATATGAACTCCTGGTTCTACTTCGGAGCGCGATACAATAAGTACAATACGGGTCGTAGGTCGTAGGTGCATATGGTTTTCTGTGTCATCCGTCGTCTCGAGTCTGCCCTGCCGCAGAGCCACCGCGCGCTGCAGCGCGAGTCGCGACTCCTCGTATGAACGCTGCACAAGCCGGTGCGCGCGGCGGTGCCAATCGGACAACACGCAGTCTCGCGCGCGGAGACCTTTCGATTGATAAGAGCACGAGAGGCCTGAAATGATAAACAGTCAGCGTTGGAAAGGAAACCTATACCATCCTGAAAAGACGACTTGACGTACCATAGAGTGCCACAGAGCATTCAAGCTCGTTCAACGCTGCCAGCCGCCAGGATGTCGAACGGCGCGGCGCGATGGATCTGAAGCGAGAACCGTCAATAATATCGAGCAAATCGACGCATCGAGATCGAAGGGACTGACACACCTGATAGATACGGTGCGCTGCACGCACAACGGCGAGTTTGCGCAGCCACAGCGTGACGGCGCGTCTGACCTGCGTTCACATCGTGAGCAATGTATTCTGAGCTCGTCCAAGTCGACGTGACGCACCAAGGACGATCAGCGCGCCCCGTTGATCTTGAGCACCAGGTTGTGGATTGGGGCAGTGCAGAAAGGATCTGGAGAAAAATATGAACTGTCAGAGACGCGCTCGTCGGTGAGGATGCGTTGACGTACCGAAGCCAGAGCAGCACCAGCTGTCGTCCAATCGTACATGACGCCCTGCTGCACTGCCAAACGGTAGATATGGATTGTTGATCTTGAGCGCCACGTTGTGGACCAGCCAGGTTGTGCACCAGCGCGATGCGAAGAGAATCTAAAAAAAAAAACTAAATTAAACAGTCAGAGGCACGCTCATCGAATAGCGAAGACGACTTCACGTACCGAAGACATGCACAAACGGACGTTGTAGCGTGTTGATCTTGAGCGCCAGGTTGTGGCGCAACGCGACCAGAGTCTGTAAAGGCGAAAATTCGGTCAGGGACGAGCTCAGGCAAATGGGCGAAGACGACTGACGTAAGTGAATAAATGAGCAGCATAGAACTCATTCGACGATGCAGCAGCGTAGCGACGTGATGGAGCTGCGTCAAAAGGTCAGCTGCGCCACGCAGTTGGCAAGGACTCTAGGTTCACAGTGGTTGGACGAGCACCCGCAACCGTTCGGCGGCCTGACAATACAGGGGCCAATTCAGGTGGCTGCGCTTATCGATGGGCGCAGGCGACTACGAAGAGGACGCTTAATTTGGCGTTGACAGGGACGAACAGCCGTTCGGCAGTCTGGGTGAAAAAAACAGTCAGTACGCGATCGTATGACGCTGGAACGTGATGTACCTCTATTGGAACGCGCACTGCGATGGTCATCCAGCTGGAATAGACAAAGATTTTGAAGTGCCTCTGTTCATGGCGCGTCATTCCCTGAAACAGCACTTCCAGCAGCTACGGCGCGGCGCACCAGCGCGCTTGGTATTCTGTACAGAAGCCAGAGTCGCTGCATCAGCGCAATTTCCGAATGGAAAAGGGCATGGCCTACAGTTTGTTCTTGCAGTAGCGGTAGCGACGAGCGGGACGCTCGGGACGATGAGCTCGACGTCGCCTGCAGGTATCTGAGCAACGTCAGTGCTCCTGAAGGCATACCAAGCTCGAGCAAATCAACCAATAGAAGAGGACTCACTTACATGTAAGATATGGTGTGCTGCCACCAATACTACGGCGAGTTTGCGCACAGGCAGCGTGATGGCCCGTCCGACCTGCGACACATCGTCAGCAATGCATCCAGAGCCCGTCAAAGTCAACGTGACGCACCGAGGACGATCAGCGCGCCGTGTTGATCGTGAGCGCCAGGTTGTGGCGCGGCAACGCGATCAGAGTCTGTACAGGCGAAAAATCCGTCAGGGACAAGCTTAGGCAAGCTAAGACGACTAACGTACGGGAATACAGGGGCAGAAAAACGGCCGTTCGGCCATGCAGCGTAGCGGTGGTATCATCGAGCTGCGTCTAACGGTCAGCGGTGTCACGCAGGTGTAGAGGACTAAACATACCCAGAGGTTGGATGAGCAACCGCGACCGTTTGGAAGAGCAGCATGGCCCCCGATCCACATAAGTAGTTACGCCAGTCCATAGACGCAAGCGACGAAGACTGCGCGAGAATCGGCGGCGGCACGGACAAGAAGCCTTTCGGAGCTCTGGACAAAAACAGTCAGTGCGCGATTGAAAGGCAATGGACCGCGACATACCTCTTGGAACACGCACTGTGATGGTCATGCAGGGCCCATAGACGAGGAATGCGAGTCCCTGGTCAATTTCTTCACGTGGATTCACCGCTGGTCAATTTCTTGCCGCGCATTCACCGCGCTGCGCTCGACGAGCACGACGCTCAGCAGAAATGCGTCTTGCCGTAACGACAGCACCGCGGCGTGTCAGTGAGATCTGCATATATCTGCTGCGTCAGTGTTGCCGCTGCATGCGAAGGATATATTGCTCTGACTTACTGGCAGCTCTACGGTTTGTTCTTGAGCTCTACGGTCTGTTCTTGCAGGCGGAATGATCTTTGGCAGTTCGGGTGGAAGCGGGCCCCAAACGTCGCGGGAAGAAATACAAGTAGCGACGACATAAAGCCTTCACGAACGATCGTGCCGCGGCCTCGCCGGATGGACGTCGACGGCGGCACAGGGTCGCCTTCCGGGCGAGCCCACTCCTCCAGCAGGTGCGCCGCAAGTTGGCTCGAGCTCGGTGCTGTCCCACGAAACCTTGACTCCCGATCGTGATTCCACGGGTTGCCCAGGTTGCGCGTGCGCTGGAACGGCAGCCGCATCGTGCAGAGCCACTCGATGGGAAATGGCGTGCCCCAATCCCCGGCCTCCTTGTCCTCGCCCACGTCCAATGTCCTTATCCTTGTCCCCTCCCTTGTCCTCGGCGAGCGGCAGCGCCAGCTCCGAGCGCCCCGCCGAGCCTCCCTCGCGCACTGCGTTAATCGCCGCTGGAAACGCGGAGGTGAACTCGAGAATTTACGGGCGCTCAACACGTTCCCGCTGCTGCTGTCCGCGTGCTGCACCGGCTCGACCGTGTTGGGCTCGCGCGCAGCAGCTTGCTGTCCCACGTGTCCGCGCCGCGTGCAGGTCCCCGTACGAGATGGGCTGGTGCGCCTTCCCGAGCTCGGGCAGCGCGGACGCCTGCTGCATCGGCGACTTCTCGTGCTGGACCCGCGAGGACGTGTAGTCAAGCGTGTCGCCCGGCGTGAGCGGCGGAGGAATATGCGCAACGGCATGGCCGACTGATTCACGAGCGTGGAGTCCGTCGCGTCGCTCTTGCGCTGTGGCTTGTCATCGGGATTGGGCGGTGTGAGGTTGCCAGAGCCCGCGGACAGCGTGCGTCAGCCGGGCGCAGTGAGTGGCCGTTGAAGAAGTGCACGGCGCGCGCTCGAGGTGTGCCTGCGGGCGGAAGTTGACAAATGCGCAGTTTGAGCGCGCGATAAGGAACATGGACGTGACGCCGCCCTCGCTCCCTGGCATCCCTGTGGCCCTGCATTGAAGAACGCGCGTAACTCCTCCTCGTTTGCGTCGGACGGTATGTTGCCAACCCACATTACCCACTCGGACCGCGACGCCGGCACCGTCGCGTGGTAGGCCCGGCGAGCGATGCCCGAACCAAGTTGCTCACTTCGTAGAGTGACGCGGCCACGCGGGAGGTGCCATGATGGTGCCAGCGGCTCGTGACGCTGAGCACAACTCTGCGCACGGCTCGCAGGGGTTGGGTGCTGGCCAGTTTGCTCTTGTGATTGAACGACCTCCTGGCGCTCAGCAGTGCATATTAGAATGCCTGGGCCAGCGGTGGGGAGCAGAAGGGTCGCGACTGGGGCATCGGAGTCGCCGGCAAGTGGGCGACCGGGGACTTGGTCGGAGTGTGCGTGAGCGCCGTCTCCAGCGCAGCCGTCATCATATCCTAACAATTCGCCATCAGCACCAACGTCCCTTCCCCAAGTTGAAAACGTACCTGATAATCCGGCCCCACAGCGACCCACACCGACAGAAACGACACGGGCAACAACTTGCGCCCCAGCTCGACCGCAATCGGGCCGTCCAGATGCAGCAGGCTCAAACAGCTCCGGAGCGCGGGGCTGGGCGACTCCTTGAGCAGCTCCGCGCACAGCCGGTGCAGCCAGTCGTGCCAGTCGGCCGTGGCGGACGTGTCGCACACCGCCCGCAGGACGCGCGTCTTGACGCCCTGCGCCGCGCGCGCCGCCGGCTCGGGCGCCGGCGCGGGCTGCGCGTGCGCGAGCACCAGCTCGCTCTCGTCCACCGCGCGCTCGCCCGCGACGAGCCGCGCCACGACGCGCGCGTACCGCGCGTGCTGGATCCCGTGGCGCTTGATCGCCTACACACGAAAGCTCAACACCGACGTCGCAAAAAGGGGGGAGGGGAGGTGAAATGGCTTACCGCATCGACCAGCGGCACGAACAGCGCATAGTCCGCGCCCGCGCGCGCGGCGAGCGCCGCGAGCGCGTCCATGACGGCCTCGCGCAGCTCCTCGCTCTCGCCCTCGAGCGCGCGCACGAACGGGTGCACGACGAGACTCAGCATCGCGCCCATGTCGACGCGCGCGGCCATCGCCTCCACCGCGCCCACCGCCGTCCTTCTTACCGCCCAGTCGCCGTCCTCCTCCGTCGCCCTGACGACGGCGGGCAGCACCAGCGCGAGGTACGGCGCGAGACACACCGCGAGCGGCGCGAGCGCGCGCAGGACGTGCATCCGCGTCGCGGGGCGCTCGGCCGGGTCGAGCGCGGCGAGGAGCAGCGGGACGAGGCGCGGCGCGAACGCGCCGAGCTCGCTGTCCATCGCGCGTGCGAGCGCCTCGACGAGCGTCGCGAGCGCCAGCCGCAGCGCCGGCGCGGCCGCCCAGAGCGCGTGCACGAGCTCCAGCAGCTGCGGCAGGTACGCGCGCACGTGCGCGCCGATGATCCCCACCAGGATCGCCAGCTGCTGCAGGTGGAACTCCTGGTAGCGCACCGTCGACTCGCGGATCACGCTCGCGAACGTCGGCACGATCTGCGCGGCGAGCGTCAGCCAGCGGACGGGGGCGGGATGGGGACGGGGGCACTGGGGGTGGGGGCAGTGGTGGTGTGATTGGGGTCGAGGCGTACCTGCGGCAAGAACACGACGGCGCTCAGCCCCTGCGTCTTGAAGATGCTCATAATGGCCTCAACAGCCACATGATGGGCAGCATCCTTCAACGGGTTCTCCAAAATCTCCAACAACGCCCTCACGGCGACCCTCAAATAATACTCCTCGCCCGCCGCGCCGCCGAGCGGCACAGCGACGTCGATCCCGCCCTGCCGGACGACAGTAGCAGCAAGCGCATCGTCCTCCCCGAGCGGCGCGCGCCGCTGCGGGTCGACCGCGCCGAGGATGCCGAGCACCTTGACGGCCTCCTCGCCCGGCATCCTCGCGAGCAGCGGCAGCAGCGCGGCGTACTCGACGAGCGGGCGCACGACGAAGCCCGTCCCGCCGCACACGCGCCCGAGCGCGCCGACGGCTGCCGGCCGCGCGTCTTCGAGCGCCGTCAGCACGGCCGCCATGATCTCCGGCAGCCGCCCGGACGCCTGCACCTCGGCCCCGGCCACGGCGGCCAGCTCGCCGATGGCGTTGAGCGCCGCGGTGGATTCGGCTGGTGCGGCCGAGGATGTGGCGGGCAGGAGGACGGCGAGCATTTGCCGGGCGTAGGGCGCGATGTGCGCCCCGGCTGAGCGCGTTGCGAGCGCGAGGAGCCCGGCGGCTGAGGCGCGTGCGCGGGAGGTGGGCGCGTGTTGTAGGTCGGCGATGAGCTGCAAGCGGGCGTCAGCGCGAGCTTATTTCAGCGGGGCAGAGCGGCTAGGCATGTGCGGTGGGCGTGGACAACGAGCATGCCGAGGTACTCGCCGCCGCCGACGCGCGCGATGGTGCTCGTCTAGCACACCCGCCACGTCGCGCGCGGCCAGCGGAAGGATCCAACAGGAGAGGGCGAGAAGAAATTGGAGAGAAGAAAACCAAACACACCTGCGCAACGACCCCCCTCAACGCCGGCAACACATAAGCGGGATTAAGCAGCGCAAGCCGGCCGGCGAGCGCGAGCGCCGCGCGGCGCACGGGCAGCGCGGCGTCGTGCACGGCGAGCAGCACGCCGCACGCGTGCTCGGCCTGCGCGAGGTGCGCGTCGAAGCGCTCCGTTAGCGCGCCCAGCACGTCGGCGCGGATCGTCGGGTCTGCGCGGGCGAAAGGGGTTAGCGCAAATTCCAGGACGAACGAGGCGAGATGGGTGGACGAGGCGGCGGGGAGGGTGCGGGGTGGATGGGTGCGGCTTGTATGTACGTATACTCGCGCTATGGAAGAACGAGGCGAGGACGAGGCGGCGGCGAGGGTGGATGTATGTATACTCGCGCGAATAGACTCACCAGGATCAGCCACGCCCACCCTAACGAGACACCCGAGCACCTCGTGCACGATGCCCGTCGCGTGCTGGCTCATGTGGTACACCGTCGCGTCGCGCAGCAGCAGCGCCGCGCACGTCTGCGCCGCCGCCGCGCGCCGCACGCCCGGCGCGGGGTGCGAGATGTACGGGAGGGCGGCGTCGCGGATGAATTCGGTTAGGGTGTGTTCTGTGGGTGAGGGGTGTTAGCTGGGTGCGGGGTGGGGAAGGGCGGGAGGATGGGTGGGATGGGTAGGCGTGAAGGGGAAGGAGGAAGGGCGCGCGAGTGGGCGGATGTAGGGGTGCGCGCGCTTAAGCGACGGGTGGAGAGGCACGAGTGAACGAGCGCAGGCGGGCGCGCGCGTGGTCGAAGGAAGAAAGTAGGGGCGTGCGCGCGAGGGCGGTGTAATGGACGAGCGAAGCGAGCACGCACCACTAAAGTCGAAACTCCCCAGAATCTCAAGCGCCAACACAAGCGCGTCCGCATCCTTCTCCTTCTCCTTCTCCTTCTCCTGCGCCTTCTGGGACGGCGTCTTCGGACTCTGGTTGCCGTTGCCGTTGACATTCGTCTGGCCGTTAATCTTGCTCGTAACGGCGTTGGTGGTGATATAATCCGAGTCGTACGGCGGCGCGCCGCACGGGACGAACGGCCGGCCTGTGAGCGTGCGCGCGAGGGCGTCGAGCATCCGCACTGTACCGGTCAGTCACAGCGAGCGTGGAGGTGGAAAGCGCGTACCTTGAATCGGCCGCAGCAAAGCAGGTAAGGCAGCAGCGATGTACCCGAGGACCTCGAACAGGCCGCGGCTGAGGCCGCACGCGAACATGTCGTCCAGCAGCTCGTGCACGGCGCCCAGCACGAGCGGCGCGACCTCGCTCCGCACGAGCATCCCCACGCACGCAAAGACGGCCGCCGTGGCGTCTGAGCGGTCTTTTCTCGCGCTCTTTGGCGTCTTTTTCTTTGGATATGCTGGGCCAGAGAAATGCGGCGGCGGCGGTGGGAGTCGTGGGGTAGGGGTGTGAGAGGTAGGGCGAGGAGTGGGCGAGGGAGGCGGAGTGCAGCGCGGCGCGGACGTGCTTCATGATGCGGTCCAGGAAGGGCCGCACGTCCGAGCCGACGGCGCGTGCGAGGCGGCCGATGGCGCGGAAGGCGACGTCGCTGCATCCGTCGTCGTTTCAGTAAGGAAGGGCAGGATGGGAGGGAGGGGGAAGGCAGGACGCACCGGTCTGCGGGGACGGCGAGGTGGGCGACGAGCTGGTCCATGGAGGCGGCGAGGTAGTGCTCGACGAAGGTCTGGGTGTCGTACTCGGCGAGCACGGGCACGAGCGCGATGACGGTGTGCAGGATCAGCGGGTGGTGCTTGGCGTGCTTCAGGTGGATGATGGCGGAGGCCGTCTCGACGAAGCTGTCGCGCATGAACTGCACACCGTTCAGAGCGTCAGCGACGGAGGGGATGTGAAGTGGGTAGGCGCGCACCATCTTGGCGTGGAGTAGCAGGGCGGCGTGCGTGAGCAGCGAGCCGTGGACGATGTCGGGCTGCGCGCTCTGCTGCAGGCCGAGCTTGGCCTGCTCGAAGACGCGCGCGAGGAGCGCGTCGCCGTTCGGGGCGCCCTTGTTGGACAGGATGTCCAAGCATAACGCGAGCAGGTCTGCCGCCGCCTCGCGTACGTACACCTGCGTGTGCTTGCGTCAGTGTCAGCGTTTGGTATACTCCTGGGCGGCGCACCCTGGGATCGCGCAGCGGGACCTGCAGCTTCTCGAGTACGACGTCGACGTGCTTGCCAAACGGGCCGGGGAGGTGTCGCGCAATGGCGGTGAGGACGAGCACGCCGGCATAGCGCTCGCCGCCCTTCGCGCCGGGCACGCCGAGCAGCTCCGCGGCGCCGGGGACCTCCTGGTCGACGAACGGCTCGCCGAAGCCCGCGCCGCCCGCGCGCAGGATCGCGTCGGCCGTGCGCGCCGCCGCGCCCGGGTGGCTGAGGAACAGCGGCGACACCGTGTTCCAGTAGCGGTACGGCGAGCGCGGGTCCAGCGCGAGCAGGGCGTCGATGGCCGCCAGCCCGGCGAGCGGCGCGTCCGCGACGAGCAGCAGCACGTGCCGGTTGATCACCTCGTCCCACACCGCCGCGCCGTCGCCCGCCGCCTCGGCCAGCGCGCGCGCCCCCCCCGCCTCGCGCGAGGGCGTCGACGTCGAGGCGCGCAGCCGCGCAAACGCCGCCGCTATCGAGGCCTCTGCCATCGCGACAAGTGCACGACCGGTCTTTGCCGTTTTCTCTCTTCCTCCCGTCTTTCACCCTTTGCGCGAGGCCGGCCGTCCGACACGAGCAGGTATGTCGCGGGAAGTGCGCAGGTTTGGCAGTGGCACGTCTGACTGGCGTTGGTTTCTTCTATCTGTTATAGCAATGCTTCCAGAGGGTGGGGAGTTCATCGCGTCCCATGAACACCTTCGCCACGTTCTTGAGCGTCTGGCGTTCTTCGACCCGTCGGATGAGAATGCCGACGGACACTCGTACAAGAAGGCTGTCGATGGTGGCTGGCCATTGTTGTCTATTGTCGCCGATGCCACGTCCAAGGAGTGGGACCTCGACACCCTCGACCCGCGCGCGAAGCAAGGACTGGCGTTCAAGGTCAAGCCCGAGTACAAGTTGTGTCGCGGCAAGGATCGGAAGAACCCCTGCACACTGTGGCCTTCTGGGTTTGACACGCTGGACGGCTTCAAGTTCAAGAACGTTCACCTCAACTCGAGGTCGCTGGTCTTTGACTTCACCAAAAGCTACCTCGATGTGCGTCCCCAGGTTATGTCTGTGCTGTTGCTGACATAGGCTCAGCTGCACTACCTCACACACACGTCGGTGCAGATCTATCCAAAAAGAATTTGGGACGACCGTGTGTGGGACGTTCCAGTTGGTGTACGTACCGTTCGAGAGGTTGGAAGAATGTGCCGCACTGACCCCCTGTGCCATAGGACGGTCCAGGGGAACGCCGCTTCCGTATACTCATCGGCTTCGAGTTCGAGCACTATGTGCTAGCGTTCCTCAGTCTCGATATGCTTGGACAGGTGTGCTTAGTTGATGTCTCGAGCCGTACATTACTCTCAACCTGGCGAACAGCCGAAGTGGCAATCCACGATGCCGCCACCCAGCCCGGAAATTTTTCCTGGCTGGGACACCGATGCCGAACTCCTCGCCGTTCCAGACGACTGGTTGAAGTTGCTCGCCGAGCTGATCGACTGGACACTCGATCCGGGGCCGAAGGGCATGCCTGACACATTAAAGAATGCCATCGCAATTGTTGCCCTACGGACGAGAACGAAGCTTATGAAATATTTTCCCGGCGTGGGGCTGTTCACAATCTGTGAGCTGTGGTTCATGGCAGGTGCGTCGGAGTATTATGGTCTTGGTGCGGTCCTCACATATTTGACTAGGGCTGCCTCCCGGATTGACGGTCTGGGAGCTGATATCAGAGCCGTCGCGGTTTGCGCGCCTCATCGAGGCATATTACGCCTTCATCTTCAGGTGCAAGCACGAATACTGGGAGAGGGTCATCTGCCCGGCGCTGCACAACCAGTGCGCCTCGCTCACCACGTACAATACGATCCTCTCGCCTACCCAGGAGCAGCGCATGAAGTATGCCGACAAGTACCTCCATGTCTACCAGAAGGACACCGTGCTGCTTTTCGAACGGCATGCTAAGCTGATTGAAGCGTATAACGTGCGTGGATGTGGATGTAATCGGTGGACATTGATTACTAAATCGCAGTGTAGTCGTGGATCGCGAAGACCTGGGCTATACGCCGTGTTAAGGGCAAGGCACCGTTGGAGAAAGTGCGGGAAGCTCGGAGGAGATCGGCGCCTGTCGAGCCATTCGAGCCTACCTACATTGCGGCCGCCTTCCGCAAGCCCGTCCACCTCGCCCATCTTATCTTTGGGGACGACTCGCCCCTCCTGGATGATCTGCCCAAGTGCACGCGGGATGACCCAGTCACGATGGCGCACAAGAAGAAATGGCGTAAGCTTGCCTTGCCTCGTGGTGCTTTCTGTTGATAGTGCACTGACTATACTACAGGCGTCCACGCCTTCTTCGAGCGTGTTAAGGTCAAGCGCAAGATTGTTGGCGGCTACGACAGGCTTGCTCTTCCATTTCAGATGCGCAATGTCACTCGGGAGACGATACACTTCCCTGGCCAGCGCGATGTGGTCGGAAACCCTGTGTGGTCCATCTGTTACGGAGAATGGGCTAACGACAACATGTCTGTGATTTTATTCCTTTCCTTCAGTACCTGCTCACCATTGTTTCAGCGCGAAGAGTGAGGTGCGCGCGAAGAAGTTGTACAGCCACGTCATACAGGAAACGAACAAGGTCACGGTCGGGCCTCTTGAATATTGTGGTTACGCGCCGCCTCTGAAGAACGGACCTGCGACAGAGTAAGCCGTGTTTTGCTCATTGTGATTATGCATCTGTTTTTTTTACGCCGTTGCCAGAATTGGGCTGTTTCGCGGCGACGCGACGCTTATGGAAGGCTCTAGCCAGTACAGAGCCGTCCAAAGGTTCATTGGGCGAGCACGCCGCATGATGAAGTTCGACTGCGACGTGCCGGGGACACGAAAGCGCGCGCTGACCAAGGCCGAGTTCGAGATGGTCGATAAGAAGGCGCGCGAGCTTATGGAGAAAGAGGGGTACTCTGACTATGTGCCGCTGATCAAGAGCTGGCGCAACCGTGCCAAAGTTGGCAAATTCAAGCGCCTGGAAAAGCAACCTGCGAAACCGGCGGTCAAGCGCAAGCGCATGTCTGCAGACCGGCGTCTGGCGGCATTGTCTTCGGAGCCTGCAGACGCCTCCAGCAGCGCAGCTCCTGAGGACTCAGATTTACCCACCCGTCGTTCGAAGAGGGCCAGGCTTAGTTGCTAGCTCTGCATTGATCCGTTGGTGTTTGCTATGTGTCCTATGATTACCATTTGCGTCCACGCCAATGACAATGACATGCTTCATATGTGCAATATAATTTGTCTTGGAGAGACAAAAACCTGGGGCTTGCTTCACCTTGCGCGTCAACGTGTGCAAGCTTCACATTCTATGCGCTGAAAATGTACCGGCGTGCGCGTCATGAACCATAACCACTTCGAGTACGTCGACCTGCCAGCCTGCGCAACCCGGTGGCGACTGCGAGGACCTCCACAGTGTCGACAGCAGCAGCGCCGTACCCCTGCCGCGCCTGCCGTCATACTGTGCACCGCCGCTGTCGCCGGGCGCGTCGAAGCCGACATTCAACCTCGCGAGCCATCCCCCGCGCCGCACCGCGCATCAAGAATGGGCCAGACACCGCACCGCTGCTGCTGATTCATGCGCTTCGTGTCGCGCAGTAGGCCCGTGTTCTGGGTCCAGGACCGCATCGAGGAGATCATCATGTGAGGAGATGGAGGAGACGCTATTACTACAGCAACAACGGCAACAGGATCTGTGGTCACAGCACAGCGCTAAGTGCAGACGATACACTGACGAACCAATAACTGAAACATGCGTGAAGCGTCACAATGCACAAGTCCGGAAGATGATGTGCACAGACAAGGGAATCTTGTACGCGTACGCGAAGGTGCATTGTTGAGCAGCGAGGTGAGAAAGTACAGTGCGACCTGGATGAGCCATACGGACACGGGAATCTTGCGCGGTTTGAGTCCAATGGAGGTGCGCACGAAGCCGCGAAACATGGCGTTAGCTGCCAGGACAGCGTACGAGCCCGGCTGGAGCACGAGCTTCGCGTTGCACTTGCTGCCGGGCGTATTTCCATCGAGCACGGTGGCATCAGCGGACGGGACGTCGGACGGGGCGACGATGAACACTGTGAGGTCGCGCGGGTCTTCTATGTGTTCCCCGCTGCGCTCAACGAGGACGGACGGGTCATACGCATGGATTGCGCTCGAGGTCGTCTGCGAGGTGATCATTGTCGACAATCGACAATGAGCTGAAGCACCGGGCGTTCGTTTGCGCCACATGGTTGCGACACGACTCCACGACGCATCGCGCAGCTTTGCGCAGCACGGCCTCGCGGGTCCTAGGGTGCCACTCGACGACGAGGTTCCTGCGCAGACCGACGAGCGAGACGAGCGTGAACTGGGCGAACGAGCGCATTACTGCGTGGTCACAGCGGCTGGTGAGTATGGCCATCTCGCAGATAATCTATCGGACTCACGTGCAGCAACCGCCAAAGACGAGCGAGACGACGGTGAGCCATTCCGAGGCGACGGCGGTCAAGAGTGGCATTGGAGTCGCGGGTCGCAAGTCCGCGCATTCCCCCTGTTCTTATGCATGCTTTGGCCCGCGCGCCTCGCACCTGGCACGCCTGTCGCGGCCGCTGGGCCGCACTTTAACCACTCGCGCCGCTGTGGCGCTCAACGCGCTGCGGACGGTGCAGAAAGCCGCCAGCGACGGGCGCGACACCGAGTACGCGCTGCTGCAACTGGCGCTCTGGGGCGCGCCGCTCGTGCATCCCACGCCGGCACCGAGCGTGGCCGAGGACGAGGTCGAAGTGCGAGGTCGAAGTCGAGGAAGGTGAAGAGGCGGCGCCGGCTGAGGAACTGACCGTCGAGGAGCTCATCGCGGTCCAGCGCATCGAGTCGCCCGTCGCGCTCATCTGTCCCCGTGCCTACCGTCCATTGGCCGCACACGGGCTGCTCGGGTGGGGGTGTGGGGAGCGGTCATAGATGGTAGCAAGATGTGGGGAAGCGATGCCCGTTGCAACAGCCCAAGAAAATAAACAATGAAGAGAGCGAAGCGCGTGAGCGGGAAAGATGGAAAGAAAGAGACAAAGCAGCGAGAGCGTGGAGTATGTACCAAAGGTATATGTAGCGCAATAAGCATAGCATGGACATTGCTTCGCGGGGGACGGTCACGGCGAGTAGGGTGACGACGAGTAGTCAAAGTCGGGAAGAGCGCGCCAAAGGGATAGTCCGCCTGTCGACCGTAATCGAGAGTGTTGTTTTCAGTATATCACGCGAACCTGCGACGCGGTCAGCGAACAGTAAATCAAACAGCGCGACGACACTCACTGGCTGGTGTCGCCATCGCCCTCGATCTTGGGCACATACAGCGCGCAGCATTTACTTCTTGTACAGCCGCTCCCAGGCACTTCCGCAAACCAGGCGTGGGCAAAAATGTGCCATACTTCATGTTGCCGTAGTGCGCGGTCACGTCCGACATGATGAACCGACGGATGAGGTCCTTAGCGTGAGCTTGTAGAGCTTGAAGGGGTTCGGGTGGGGGCCGGTGGTGAAGAAGAAGGGTGGGAAGCCGGCGAGTATCTCGAAGATGAGGATGCCGAGGGCCTACCAGTCAACGGACTTGTTGTACCTGGACGATCTCGGGCGCGAGGTAGTCGGGCATGACGGGTATGCTGGCGGCGCGATGGGAGACAAGACGCGGACTTGGCCGACAGCAGACCACCGTGCACCTTTCGCGCAAATTCGACCAAGTCCCTCGCCCCCTCGGGCGGCTAAACCGTTCAACGAAAATTCATAGGTACGTTGACCGGCCCTTAAGTGGTGTTTTTCGGTAACGGGGCGGTCTTGGGCTCAACGGACTGTACGAGCTGCTGTGCAATAGGCGCCGGTCTGCAACGCGCGATCAGCAGTGCACGCAAACCGAAGACAGCGTTGCATACCTGCTGGCAATGGCCCTTGCACATTGGGCGCTGGACGTTGAGCGCGGCAGTGGTGTGCATCCTGGAGTTAGCGTCAGTGGCGGGCAGCACAAGGGAAATGATGAGCGTCTCACTATGGCATGCAAGTCCTCGCACCTCGACGAGCCAGGGATTGGCGCCGGTCTGCGTGCGGCGGCGCTGAGGACTCGATGTGGCACGACGCTGCGACGCGGAAATGTCAGCTGCAGGCAGATGAAATAAATGGACAACTGCTCACCGTTGTGAACGGCATGCAGCTCCCAGGATGACGAGTCGCCGCCGCCGCCGCGAGGACTTGATTGCGTTCGCTGGGGATGTTGAGCGCGACATGGGCCGCGGTGGGCCCAACGCTGGGCGCGGTGAGAGGGCGATGGCGACGGGACGGGACGGCGGGCTGTGCGTGCACGATGGTGGATGGCCGCCACGGCGATATGGTGGACGTCGGCGCCAACTATTTGCGCACCGCGCGACACGGGCGGCATCAGAATCCACGTCGTCAGACTCCACGTCGGGCGAGGTGAGACGACCATGATGGGCCGACGGCGGCGAGCTCATGCAGGGGGGCGGGTTGGAGATCGTCGTCATTGTGCTGCGCGGCGCTTACCATCTCAGACTCAACGCCGGGCACCATGAGACAGCGACGGCAAGCAGATGACGGGCCGCGGTGGACGATGGCAGGGTGCAGGCGTCGGGCGCACACCTGCACAACGGAGGATGGGTGCCGCCGCGAGAGGATGGGGGCCGTGAACGTCAGACTTGATGGTGGGCGCGATGAGACGACAATGGCAAACAGGCAGCAGGACGGGGAGTGAGAGGCACCGGCGACGAGACAGTGATGGCGGCGAGCGACTGGGCCAGCGGTGGCGACTTGGGCGTCGGAGTGACCGGCAAGTAAGCGACTTGGTCGGAGTGACGCGTGCACGCCGCCTGCCAGGCTGCGGCTCCGGCTCCAGCGACCAGTTCGGCAGCTCAGACGTCGGGCTCTCCGTGAAGCATGTGGCGTACATGATGGCGCGGTGGAACTCGTCCTGCGCGGGCGGGAAGGTGGCCGTCATCGGCAGGCGTCGCTGCCCATTGACCACACCGGGACCGCGGGGCGCTTGGGCGGGTCCACGGTGTCGCGCTTGGAATCTCTGCCGACGTCGTGCTGCTGCTAGCGTCACTCTCAATCTCGTAGTGCACCGGCGGGACACGGACGGTGTAGCCGCCATTCGGGATGTGGTAGACGTGCGCAGGAGATGGTCGTGAGGAAGAGCGCTGCAGTGCCCGGATGGACTTGCTGTATATCTACAGCCCATTGTGCAGTGCTTCGCGCAGAGGTCAGCAAACTACAGCAGGGATAAGAATCGGCGTGGACTGCTCACCGAGCTTGACAATGATGCGAATGCAGTTGCACTGCTTGATGCGCTGGTTGGCAATGACGGGTTGGGCGTCCTCGGGCACGCGTTTGGGGAGCAGCAGGCGTGTCCCGGTGAGGGAACTCATGGGCTCCGTATCGAGCCGGTAGTCGTGCTGCTGCTCACGTCGCTCTTGAGCTCTCGATATTATAGCGCCGTGGGCGGGTCTGGGCGTGAGACGGCGATGCCGACGATGAACGCCCTTCGAGCGTGATGGGCGGGCGGCACAAGGCGCGCTGGCTGCAGGAGCCCCTCTGGCGCACACTGCGGGGGAGCTTGATCCAGATGCTGTTGTGGATGGTAACTTGAAGAAGGCCAATGGTGATGGTATATGTGGCAGACACCTGATGCGGACGGGAGGGGTGAGGGCTTGAGGAATGGGAGGGTGAATGGTCGTTGGACGGACGCGGTTGACGGTGCAAATGCAAGAAGCGGGGCGATTGCCGGCCGACTCCGACGAGGTCAAAATAGAAGAAAATCGGCCAATAATTGGGGGGCCATTTCGCAAGGAATTCTATGACCAGGGAAACATAATTAAGTATACAGGGAACATATTCCCATGTCAAACCAAGTCTTGGGAGGTAAACTACCGACGGGAAATGGGTTGCAAGTTAGAGATAGAGGATTGCCGTGAATCCGTCAAAGTCCGCGTATCTGTTCTTGACGCCGACCTTGACGTTCGTGCGGTCGTCTCGAGCATGCCCACCACGCCTTTCAAGTTCCACCAGCACTATTGAGGCTGAGGCTGAAGGGCCGCCTTCGCCGCTGCCTCCTGCATCTGAAGCAGCGGTAAGCTATCTTTTGCGCACGAATGCATCATTCGCGCACGAATGCCAGCTGATGGTCATTACGCAGCGTCCACTGTCGCTGCCGCACCCACTGTCTCCCCCTTGTGTGCAGCGCCCTCTGGAAAGGGCATGGTAACAACGGCGTGCTGACAAAGGCAGGATGGCATCTGGTACCAGGCCAGCGCTTGTGCCCTTGACAATGCATGCTGAGTTGCCTTTGTAGAATGCTGAGTGGCTGACACCACTGCGCCGATGAAACCGGTCTACCCTCTTCTTTCACCTTCAGACACGACGGTCGACCAGCAGAATGGCAGAATCTTAGACGCTCTGCGAGATCAACTCAGCTCTTGTACGTCTGTCTGACTCACCCCACCGCACGGCGCGATGCGATGCTGATGTTCTTGCTAGCTCGTGTGCCACATGATTTTCAATGCGTATCTGTGGGCACTTCAATTTTCAGTGTCGCTTCCTGCCTGATGCGTCTTGCGCACGTGGATGAGTGCAACGACTTGAGGCAGTTCAATATCTTCTGTGAGGGATACGATGTGAGGGTGAATAGTCGTCGGGCAGATGCGGTCGAATGGTGCAAGTGCACGATTGCCCAGCCCGACACGGTGAAAATAGAAGAAAATCAGACAATAATTCGGGGTCCATTTCCTAAGGAGTTCCAGTGCAATTCTCATGTTGGCATTCGGGGATCATCGAACGCAAGAGCCAGGAAGATGGATAAAAACATAATGACACAGCAGGAATCGAACCAAGGGCTGTGCCCGCATGCTCACTACAATATAGAGTTCCCACGAGCTTAACCACTGGGCCATGCAGTCTACAAATTAGAAACTGAATTACGCTCATTATATTAAACGGACAATGCAGGATGTCCTCGCTGCCATATCATTTTGTCTAAATTACAAATCATTCTTCCAAAAAAGCGACGTAGCACGTATTGGGCAAAGGTTTGCCATGTCCTCAAGAAATCTCAATTTGGGCATCGCCGTCACTAGGTTCTGAGAGTGCGAGTTGGCTCAAATATTAGGTAGGGAATCACAAACTCACCTAAATGACCATGTCGTCAGCATAATCCCCATTACCCTCCAAGACACTAGACGCGCGCGGGCTGGATGTCGCCACAATGATGCTCCATGGTATGGCTGGATTTGCCCATGGTCCCGTATCCGTCTCGGGCGAGGGAACCACACTGCTCCTAGGAGATGGCACAGGAGGGTCTGGAGTGTCTGAAGTTGGGGGTGCGCCTCGTGGACGCTGCGTCGTAATGCATCCGCGGCCAGCCGGCAGTCTATTCTCTGGATTGGCGATGCAGTCTGAGGTGTGCTGGTCAGGCAGTGACGCAAGGCTGTGATTGATAGGGTGTAGTGGGTGCTCGTCGTCGTCTATGTTGTGTGCTGTCCTACGCGCCGAACCAAATAGATAGATTGGCGTAGGGACTGCAATTGGGAACCTGCCGACGTCCCCCAAACTGCCGCGGCGAGAACGACCACGAAGCCACGCAGTACCATTGAGCCGCATCCACGACCGGCTGCTCGACTGCGCGCGGCTGTCGAGCCACGCGAGAATGGATGCCCTTGTGCTCGACAGTGCTGGCAAGAGCACACAGACAATGCATAGTACAACGACGATGGCACCCAAGACGAGGGGTGGGTAATAGTAGCTGGGGACGGTGGGCGCGCCAGCGGGGACGTACATGTCGAACCTGCGCCCGGAGGCAATGTCAACCGTCCAACTCAAATGGCTTCCTCCTGGATCTGCATTTTCCAAAGAACGAATCAAGTGCAAACCCTCCCTCAACCCTCCTCCAACATCCTTTTGATGCATTATACATCAAGACAGAATTTCTGTATATTAATAAAATGACCATTCGTAGTTATACTCTGAAGCTGGAAATTTTCAGTGAGAAAGAAGCAAAAGGAGGGAATAACACTCACGCTGCTTCATTTGACGCCCAGCTGTGCGCTTCCCCACCACAACCGGTGTATCCTTCAAATCTGCTGCCTTTCTGCAGCACACTTGAGCGTCATGTATGTGCTGTGCATATATTGACGCCTGTTTTAGTGCATAGGCTTTCCGCCCCATTTCCACCGCCGTGGGGCCTGCTTCCGCACGACAGTTGATCTGCAGTCTAGCAATAGATGCCCATATAGTGTGCATACGCTCGAAGGATGCGAGCGTGCGCTGCAGCTCTGCGTGCAAGATATCAACTTCCTCAGTAAACCGGTCGCGATTCGCGCGCAAACGAAACCAGCGTGTACGGAGCTCTAGTCGACATGTTGAGTAATGGGAGACAGCGGCCGAAATGCGCACCTTCTCGCGTCAGGTCATCCAGCTGTTGCACACACAGATCGTCAGGGTCACGATCGCCATACCAAAACCAAGCTGCGCGTCGTTGGCTTTCTCCAACGCCCTCAGGCCTCGCTGCATGGCGATGCAAGCTCTGTAAGTCGGCAGGAAGCAACGGTCTGAAATGTTGCCCGTCGTCAGATCGAATGCCGAGTGCGCACATAGCCTTGTAGTGGCGGCGGTAGACATCTGCGTGGCGGTTGATCTCTTTGATGTTGGCAGAGATTCTTGCTTCGGCCCGAGTTTGTTGCCTCTGGCCAGTGACGTTTTGATGCTTCCACGTCAGGAATGCGTTGAGTGCATGAATTGATGCGCGCACGCGGGCGAGCTCCTGGTTGGCCTTGCTGCGACGGAGGGTGTATTCACGATCCGCGAGTTGCGTGAACTTGAGTCGGTCCCTCTCGGACGCGTCTGCCCAGGATGAAGGCAGGTCAAGTTCATCCTCCTCCGGACGTCCGAAGTCTTCATCGACTCGGCCACTATCAAAGTCAGCACTGACTAGTGTTGGCCCAAGGCAGGGCATGTGGACCTGCTGCACTGCACGGAACGCGCTGACTTCGTCACGCAGGACCTGCCGTCGGCTGGTCAAATCGCGCAGCTGGGAAGGACTGGGCTCTTGTGGCAGAGACTTGATATGAGCCCGAAGGACAGTTCTGTCACGACACCATGAGAAAACCAAGAAAGATTTAATGCTCTGACTCACTGCTGCTCCTCAATATCTAATCCACACAGGAGAAAGTTCGTGAGGCAGAACACCCGATCCAGCGCTGAATCCAGGATGCTTGCTGCACTCTGCTCGTCAAACTGTGTGAGAGCGTCCAAAAGCTCGCGATGAGTAGGTACTGCATCTTCATATGAGACATGGTGATAGATTCTGTGCGCAAACCACGCACATTGGGCGCGATCAGCGCGATAGACGCTCTTGACGGTCCCCTCTTCGACGAGAGGCTCGCAGGACATCTTCTCCCATATCGAGAGCTGATCAGGTTGCACGGTGCGCGATATGGCCTCGAAATGATCTATAGCGGATTGGCGGTTCTTGTAGCATTCTCTGAGCTTGGAAAGGATTGACGACGCTGCGCAAAGATTATCAGTCCAAAGAATGTCTCGTCTATGCCGACTTACCCATGTCAACAAGCTTTCTATAGTTCCAGTCACCATTACAATCGTCAAACGTGTCTTGACGATGACCGGGGTTCTGGTCGCGGGTAATCTTTGCTGTGTCGTTGCTGTGTGCCCACGGCCGTTCGACACCTTCACCGTCGGTCCGACCACAGTACCGTGTGTAATTTAATGAGTACTGGTATCTGCAGTCCTCCTTGTGGCCCTGGAGGTGTAATTTAGGGACAAGGACCTTGAGCTGCTTGATGTGTGGAACGAGCGCAGGGAATTCCTTCGAAAATCTTGTTACAAGATTGACGACGTACTGGCATCCCTTATCGCAGGTTAATATGGTGTAAAGATCAGCATCAGGATCAGGACCAAGAGACTCTGCGAGGATGTAGTCCAGAATTCGGAATCTATGCATAATGAGCTGGCAATGGCTGTCGCCGTCCTCAACATACTTTTCGCCCACTTCAAGATCGACCGTAGAGTTTGGTTGATACAAGCTGTGTCGCACGCAGAAGACAGCAGCTATTCCTGCGACGACAAGACCCTTCCGCCGCGCAACTGACTTCATGCTCTTGAGGTTGGCGCAGTTCGAAGTATGCTTAAAACACTGAGTCTTCGTAGTAACGCCGCGACGTCAATTTGACACACCTCTTTGTCATCATCTGTGGAATTCTGAGCCATGTATTCCTTGTATCGCTCTGTGTCCGTGAAGTAACCCCGGCCATTTAGAAGTGGCACATCGTCCGCATCGTGCCGTTTGGCCTTGCGGACAGCGTGATAGTTACCGTCCATACCGAGGAACCGCGTGTACTCGTGGCTGTGGAGATTTCAATTGGCTTGAATATAGGCGAAGAATTTCCTCACCGGTTGGTCTCGTTGACAAGTTCTTTCCAATTTGGTGGGAGATTATATCCAGGAAGAGGGCAGGCAGGGCATATCACCGCAACCGACTTGCTCTGCTTGGGAAGGAAAGCTGATATACCAAGCTCCTGGCCACTTCTCTTCAACATCATCAAAACTCTCCATTCTCTGGAGACCCGAAGCAAATCTTCATATCGATCCTGATAATCATTAATAAGGTACCACTCTGACATGTGCACTCACAGGTACGGGGTCCACGCGCGTGTTGTCTGTCAGCCTTCGAAGAACTGCCCAGTAATCATATGCCGGCTTTCGAGATTGCAGACTATCAAGATGGTAATGATTCAAGAGCTCGAAGGTGAATGCGGTCGCAGGCTGGCTCCATGTTGCAGGATACAAGAAGGCTCGTAGCAGCTGGACAGCATTTATCTCCAGTGGAGCACAGGCACAAAATGAGACCTTCATTCTATGAATGCCGTTCGTGTGCACAATGACCATGGACTGTGTGCGATGCGCGGATGCATTCTGGCACCTAGAGCTATCGTGACCGAGATGTAGCACGAAGCCTAGCGCGTGCAAACTGTGTCGAGCAAAATAAGAGCCTGTCCACTTCTCTATACGATGGAATGGGCTTCCACGATGGGCTACTTTGATGCAGACGTCACAGCAGGTTGGATGAAGAAAGCAGTCGCGGCATCGATATATGCGAGCCTTCCCAGAATCGCAGGCGCAGTTATCAGACGTGCGGGCATCGCATTCATGAGAAAAAGGCAGCCAAGGACCTCCTGTTGCCGCTTCTGGAATTCCTGCATGTGCTCGCTCACCGTCTGTTGGCAAAGAGTCAATAAAGTTCGAGTTCAGATAACAACTGAGCACTTTCCTTATAGCGGCTCGCCGATGGTTCGGGCTCAGGCAGAGGTTCTTCATCTGTTTGGTTATCACAGACGGGCGCATCGTTCTCAGGCAAGAGCACCCCAGCAGTTGGTCCGGCGGGCAGCAGCGGATGACGGCCAGAAAGCTTGGGAACAGGAACATGACCACTCGCAGCTCGATGCCCGGTATATTCGGCCTCCAGGTCGGTTGGCACTGTCGCAGAGATTTCGGTGTCGTCCTCACAGAACGTAGCAAAACTCGTACGAGCTTTCTTGCGGCTGGGTGCTGTCGCGCGAGGAGGCATGAGGACAGGACACTGTGTTCGCAGATCCGGACAAAACCGGCCAACCAAACTGACCAGTCCCTAGAGGTCACTGGTCGCCCGACCCAGGACCTGTTGCACGACGTCATTGCCCGTCAGCAAAAGTAGATTCTTGTTATTAATGACAAATGCAGATAATAGCAGCAGAGTTTGATGCTTACAGGGTGGGAAGTGGTGGTGGCCGATGAAGAATGAAGATACATTGTCTAAAAGGATATTGCTAAAGTAGCAGTCATTGCCGAGTGGTTAAGTCGGGGACGGAGGGCTCGTCATGCCGCCAGTTCAAGCCCGCCGAGGTGCATTTGCATACTTTGTATCCTATATTTAGATTTTTCCTCCTAGAGTTTTTCTCATTGTTGTTATTGTTTGAAAGGCATCTAATAAACCATAGAAAATTTTGACTATTTTTTTCTTTCTTGAACTTGGTCTCAATTTTGTCCCGTCACTCACAGGAGATCACGGCCGAGCCATCAATGACGCCGAGCCATCAATGACGTTGTGCAACAGGACCAGGTCGGGCAACCACTGCGTAAAGCCGGTTGAAGACAGACATACAGTCCGCATTTTTTCCCGGGCAGATTCATCCCATATACGACGACTTGGACAGGAATATGTGCGGAATATACCCGGATGCAATGACGTCGCAGCACGCGCGCACGACGCGGCCCGCGGGACCTCGGGGTTCTCATCTGAAACAATATGAGCGTAAAAACGAATAGCGAAGCCTTCAATGCGAACTGTCGGGCGTAAAACGCCAGTGCCCGTAAGGAAAGGCGCCTTCACCTGTGAGGTTGAGCGCGACGAAGACCGCGGCGACGTCCAGGGAAGGTCCTCCTTGCGGCGCCGGTGTCCGCGGGTCCTCGCAGGGTTGGGTAGCGTTGTTGTATTCAGGAGTAGATTGACGCAGGAGAGCAAAAGGGCAGGACAAAAAAATCGAGGCAAGGAGGGGGCTGTCGTACATGTGCGACCAATCCAGAAGATGCGCCACCGTACTGAGAGTCGACATACACAATAAGAAAGTAGGTAGAGGAGGGGGCATAGACAGGACCGCATATTTCTTAACCAGACCCAGGGAGTATTCATAGACGAGTCGAGTGTCGCAAGAGGGAGGAGAGGGCGAGGAGATGAGTGTCGAGCTTGAAGTGCGGGCAGCTAGCTGTAAGACCGATGCCGGTATTACTGCCAACTGGGACCGCCGACAACCTCTGACACGTTGACTGCAGATTCCATGTCTACGTACGAGGTCTTGGAGGAGTAAGCAAAGGGCTGCGTCATGAACGCCGACTCGTGGTCGTGCAGACCCGAGTACATGTCCTCCGGTGGCGTGCTGACCTCGAACGACGCGACCGAGCCGGCGGATGACTGCGAGTAGCACAGCAAATCCGGCGATTGCGACGAGGAGGAGAAGTTGTCTGAGTAGGATTCCTGCGAACAGGAGGGCTGCGGATCCGACGGTGCAGGCGACGTGAGAAGCGCGCAGTCATTCCAGTTGGACAGACCCGCGACAGGTTCGTCCTCTGCGGGCGCAGGCAGCGTCTTGCAAGCACGCAGCGGGAGCGCCTTGACAGTGCGCGGCGTCGGCACATCGACTGCTTGTGCAGACGCATAGCGGGATGCAAGCGCGACGTCGCTGCGCGTCTTGCGCAACATCTGCGGTGGATCACGAACAACTTCCGGCTCATAAGAAGCGTCGATCGCCACGACCGGGGCCATGTCCAGGCCTTCGATGACAGGAGCCGGCTCGGATCCTTTGCCAACCCAAAGACGATAGTCAAGCGCAGCGCAGAGCACGCGCTCGCAGCGGCCGACCTCACGGGCGGCAAGCCCAGTGAGCTTTGCCCACGCCTTGTTGGAGTAGGACCGATCTTGCAGGAACTTGGACGCGAGGAGGATGGATGCGAGGAATGTACGACGGGGGCAAAGGAGAGGCGACGGCAGCGCAGGGACCTCGGGGTTCTCATCTGAAACCATATTAGCGCAAAACCACAGCGAAGCCGTCTATGCGAACCGTCGGGCTGAGGGACGTAGCCGGGTTCGGCACGCTTGTGCATAAACTCGGCCTCCTCCTTGACGAGGGACGGGAGACGGGCAGCGATGGCCTCGACGTAGCATAAAGCGGTTTGCAGTGTGATAAAGTTGGTGCGGGAGCGACGGAGTAACTCGTGGATGAGATGCCTGAGCGGCATGTGCTCGGCGGTGGACTGGTACGGGTATTGCGACCCGTCATATGGTGACGGTGGCGCGCTGCGGGATGAATTCACGCTGGGCGTGGCCGCGGCGTCGCTGGATGTGTTGGCGGCAACGGGGAACGGGCTCGTTTCGACTGTATTCCACGCGCTGTGGAGAATATTCATTGCGCGCTCTGCGGAGCTGGGCGTTAGCGCACAACAACACGATTCAGTCACAATAGCTGAGGCGCACCAACAAGGCACCGCGCACTTCTGAGCTTGTCTTCCTTCGAAATCAGAGCATTGGCCGTACAATCGTGCCTTGGGACGGAGAGGCCGTGCTCAGCACGGACGATGGAAACGAACTCGAGTGGTGCGCTGCGCGTCGCCAGAGCGGCTCGCGGCACGCGAAAGGCAGACGGACGTGCCGTCCTCGCCACCAGAGGGCGTTTGGAGGAGACGGGAGATGAGGAGGATGACTCGCCCGACGCACTGGATGCGTCGGGCGAGCATTGGGCATACGGGTGCCAGCGGGGGATACGCTTGGCACCCGCAACGACCGTGTTGTCTATAATTCGAGAGTTCATTTGGTGGGGGGGGGGTTTTCGATTGGTGACGAAGACTTTCAGCAGTCAGGCAGCATACACGGTCGGCGTGACCGGAGGAGAGTTAATAAGGCCGAGCGAGCAAGCAGCGTGTTGGGCGTCTGGCGGTTCGGTGAGAGCAGGGAGAGGTTGTCAGAAAAGAAACAAAAAGTCTCTGTCGAGGCAAGTTGGTCGTTCTCGATTCAGAACGGGCCGAGCAGAGCCCTGCTAGCGACGAAGATGTGCCCGTTGTACATAGTAGTAGTTGTAGCAGTAGTGTAGGACGAAACGGTTTCTCTCTTGGAGGCGAGGCGGTTCGGCATGGCGTAGGTGCGTATCTCTGGGATGTATGGGGTCACCATCGTGGTGGCGGGAAGTTGGCTGCGGTTAGGACGCCAAGTTGGCTGTTCCTAACTGCAGAGGGTGCTCGGAGACGTAAAGCCTGTCGAGCGAGTGTGGGCAACACGGGGAGTGGGAGGCGCTAGGTAACAGTGTCGGGGGTGGGCGGCGGACTGCTGGCGTGCAACGGATTGGGTGGGTCAAGTAAGGCTCGAGCGGAGACCGTTCGGGGGTTCACCGCGTAAAGCCGGTTGCATACGGTGGAGAATGTCGGCTATATTCGTTTACTTCAACCACAATATGCCGCTCATACACGATCAATATGATCAATATGACCAATTATATCACTATCATTTAATTCTAATACGACCCCGATACATGCAACATATCCATGAGCTACTGACCTCACGCAGCGCCGCAACGCGTTCCAAACCCCGCCGCCTCTTCTAAGACCTCTTGTCCTCCTACCTCCACCATGCCCATCGCACTTCCCCGCTCCGTTGCAGCATTCGTGGCGAGCTCATGCACTGAAGCGCCTTCATAGACGTCTCTGACACGCTCGTGCAGGGCTTACTCCTGGCCTAGACGGTGTGCATGCAGGCACCATAAGCATCGGCACTCACACGAAGGCGCGTTTAACACGCGCGTGCGGTATTTGACGACACATGATACTATCTCCATGCGTGGCGCCTGAGGACGGCAAATCCCTCGGCGGTAATGGCCTTCCGGCAGGTAATACACCTTCAAAGACTTGGGTTGACATGGGAATATGCTCATTAGATACTTAATTATATTTCCCAGGTCATAGTGTTCCTTAGGAAATGGGCCCCGAATTATTGACCGATTTTCTTGTATTTTTGCTGACTGCGCACAACGTCCGACACATGATAACAAGCTGGATAATGGCGACCTCGGGGCACTCGTCTCGCGCATCCGCGTCATCGATAAGAAAGACCTCGCCATACGCAGCACATTCAGTGTGTGCGATGCAAGAACTTGATTGCGGTCGCAGGATGCTGAGCACGACGCGGGTGGCCGTGGGATCGACGCTGGGCGTGGTGAGACGGCGGCAGGGGCGGACACGACGGCAGCAGCAGACGGTGGGCAGGGAGCTCCCAATGGTGGATGTACCGCAGCGCCGAAGACATGCAGCACGGTGTGGGTGACATCCGAGATGGCGACGAGTGGCGGCGGCACAGACTCGACACAGCGGGCGCGAGCGGATGACGGCAGGGAACGACGGCGGGTGCAAGAGGCGTCGAGCACGCGATGGAAGACGGGTGCTGCTGCCGCGAGAGGATGGCCGCAGCCGTCGTTGATGGGATGTGCGCCGCGTGCCGCGGACTGCGTCAGACATGACGTCGGACACAATGGGACGGAGATAGCGAGCAGACGGCGGGATGGGCATGGCGAACAGACATTGGGAGGCGCTGGCGCTGATAGTGGTGGAGAGCGTACGGATGGCAGGATGGCATTGGTGGTGTGGGTGTGAGTAACGTGCGAGTGCGAGTCAACGGCGACGCAGAGAAGCGCCAGCGCCTGCAAGCAGGGTCAGCCGCGGGACGCACGAAAATGAAGGAAAAAAGCGCAGTGACTCACCATATATCGACGTGTAGCGCAGCCCCCTTCGCTCGTCCCGCCCCATGTATTCATCGCCCGCGGCGGTGACAGCGAGATGCTGGAGTCGCGGTGCTCACTGCGTGGCCTCGCACCCGTGAAGATGCAATGATGGGCAGTATGTTGGACACACAGTCGTCGGCGGAGGTGGGGATGCTGGCGGCGAGGGACGTAGAACGCCGGGCCCACAGCCGCAGTGAGAAGAAACCAACAGTAGTGGGCGTGCTCTCGCTCTGACGGCGGGAAGGACAATGGGCGGGACTGGCAGACAGCGTCAGCCGTGGGAAGCTCAAAAACAAAGCGAAAAAGGTCGCCGACTCACCAGAATCACAGCATGCAGCCTGCGAGCACTCATTGCCCGTGGCAGTGACAGCACGACGCCGGACGGGTAGGTTGTAATGCGAGAGCAATTGCGCTCGCCGCGCGGCCTCGGACCCAGTGTGAGGTGGCGGGGACGCGGTCGACGGCAGGAGGACGATGGGCACGACTGGGAGGCAGAGTCAGCCGCGGGATGTTCAAAAATGAAAGGGAAAATTCGCGCGGACTCACCATGTGTAGCAAACGTTCAGCCCGTGGCAGAGCGAAGAGGACATGGCGGCGGGGAGGAAGGAGGCAGCGGGGAAGACGAAATCTATTGAACAGCGTCAGCGACGAAAAAACCATGAGCAACCAAGTTGCTCACTTCATAGAGCAACACGGCCACACGGTCGTGCCATGATGGTGCCAGCGGCGCCGGCGCGTGACGCCGAGCACAACTTTGCGCACGGCTTAGTTGCGAGAGTCTTGCGAGTGAACATTGCGGGCTGTTGTGACCCGACTCGCAACGCCGCAACCTCGTTGCGGATTCTGTCACAGATTTCGCTGCGACATGTTCCCAACGCGCCATGGGCTCAACGAGCTTGATGTCCGCAACGACGCGGAGCTTGTCCGACCCTAAGCGCGCGGAGGCGGTCATCACGTACCGTACAAGCATTCAGTGACTGCGAAGCCACGCAAGAAGCGCATCGTACTTACCTTGACGTTTGCACCGCCGTAAGCGAGCGTGGGCAAGACCTTCTTCGACACATCCATCTTGCCTTGTAGATGCCCTCGGGCTGGAAGAGGATGCCAGGTCCCTGGAGACCGCTAATCTGAACCATGTGCTACAACGCGGGGCCGGCGCCGCGGTGATGTGCAGAAGGCGCCGGTCAGGCCAGGATCCCTTAAGGAAAGGCGAAAGTACTGACAATTGTGGGCCTATTTAGTGTGAGCACGACGACTGAAGGGCCCTGGAGACCGCGAATCCGAACCATGTGGTGCACAGAGGGGCCGGAGACGCCGTAGGCAGCGTGCAGCCCCAATGGCGCTTGACGTGTCGGTGACGATGGTAGGCAAATGCATGGTACCGGCAGGCGGAGGTGCCACAGTGTGTGCGCCAGAGCTCGTAACAGGGTCAACCTGGGTTGTGCGGAGTTACAAATCTCAAACGCGAGATTATGACGCAACTTGATTAAGAAATATATTTCGCGACTCTACTCTACTCAACTCAGAATCTATTTGTCCTTGCACCCAGCTCTGGCGCATATACAATCTTTATGCTCACGATTGCCTTCTCTCGACTATCTCAGGTCTGATCGCCAATCCGGTAGCTTGGGTCCATATAAACATTGTCTCTGTTGGGAGATCAGGGAGCATTCATTGACAACATTCATTGACAAATGAGTCCAGGCGCCGTCTCAAGGGCTTCAGTGTATGGATTTACGCTGAATAGACACTGGCATTGTTAAACACGAGGGTCATGTCCCCATGGAGTCCCAGTCTGCAGTCAATCTCTGTGCACCCCTTGCCAACTCACCATGGCCCCTCCGTCCGTGCTATCCGCTGCATTTCTCGAGTGGGCAAATCCAAAGCTACGCGCCATGGCAGACGCACGCTACGACGACACCCGCCGTGACACCAAACTCGTGAAATGGGGCGAGTTGCTTGCCCATCATATGGAGGACTACGAGCAGCAACCATTCGCGCAGCCCGACTTTGCTGGGAATCTCATCGGAGGCAAGGCCCGATTCACGTCGGATGAGCTTCGCGAGGTACATTGACAAATCGTCTCACATGCAGCTCTGCGTGCAGCTCTGATGATGCTTTGAATCAGCGCGCCGTCAGCTACTTCCGAAACCACACTCGGCCCGGCCACCTGGCTACGCTCGCAGCATTCGAGGCCCAGGGAGGTGTGAGCGAGGTGAATCCGTACCGCGCAACAAGTGCCATGGAGCTCTGGGCTGTGACCGAGAAGGAGCGCCTTCGCAAGCTCGTCTGCAATGAGCTCGGTATGCCCCTGGGCGCAGCTAATCATCAGATGCCAGGCTTCATTGGGGCACGGAAAACTGTTCTCAAGCGTGAATTCTCAATGCTTCCCCAATCCGAACAAGACGAATGGAAGGAACTTGCTCGGGAGCGCAAAGAGGCGGCTGATCGCGAGGAGACGGCTGTGATTACAGTCCAAGAGTGCGTGCTCTCTACATACTGCCTCGTCACATTACTGATCTTTGGACAATGTGTAGTCGCCAGCAGGCCTTCGCCAGCTGGCTTAATGGTATCCTGCAGAAGAAGATGGAGCGTGGTTGCTATGGAACAACCATGGTTTTCCAGTTTGCTGGTTACTGGATTGGCGAGGAGGATCGTCACCTGAAGCGCTTCAGGTAATTCGCATCTTTGTACTTGTGCTGCGCTGATATTCTTGCAGGGGTCAGGTATCGAGCACCCCAACTGATCGCTGGCATGACTCGGAGGAATTCAAAACGCATGTGTCCAGCGCGTGGACGCAATTCATAAACAGGGACGCAAAGGGTACGTCTCCGCAATGTTTGTTGTTGGTGCAACAACTTCTAAATAATCTGTTCAGACAAGATTGTCTTCGAGCTGACCGAGCTCAAGCCCGACGACACCGGAGACATACTTGTGGAGCGTCGCAAAGAACTGCAGCACTACTGGGAGCTACTATTCAGGCGTGCGTAACCTATTTGACGAGTTATATTACCTAACAGCCCCAGTTTACTGCGACTTCGCCCAGCTTGATGTCGACAAATTTTGGCATGACATCGACAAGAATCCGGCCGACTTCGTGTCACCGGCCCGCCTGCCGGAGAATACGAGGTTCACCAACCCATCGAACATGACGGAGCCTGAGTTTCGGGCTGTGTACCAACATGTTCGCCAGTGCAGCATAGACCGCAGATCCGTGCCAAGCGAGGAGCGCTTCGTGTTCGAGCAGGACATCGTCAATCTTTGGATCGCGGAGGAGCGCGCGCGTCACCTCAAGTCCGAGCTCAGGAAGAAAAATAAGTGCGCGTATTCGGTGTATTCGTGATATAGCAGACTATTCCAGTATCTAATTTCTTCCCGACTCAGAACGGGTGCCATCCCACGCAATTCCGATTCGGCGGCTGGTTCAACAGGAGACGTCGATGTAAGCATGGGCGGCGACGACAACACAGGCGCCGGTGGCAACAATGCAAGCGCCAACTCGAGCGTGGCGAGCGCTGGCGGGAACGCGGGCGCCAGCGCAATCGCGGGCGGCGGGGTCGGGAACGCGAGCACGGGCGCAGTCGCGGGCGGGAACGCGGGTGCAGTCGCGAGTAGCGGCAACACGGGCGCCGGCGGGAATGCGGGCGCCAGCGCAGTCGCGGGCGGCGGGGTCGGGAACGCGAGCGCGGGCGCAGTCGCGGGCGGCGGGGTCGGGAACGCGAGCGCGGGCGCAGTCGCGGGCGGGAACGCGAGCGGGGACGCGGGCGCGGTCGTGTCCATGGATGTGGACATTGTCAGTGGCTCAAGTGGCTCATCTAAGCCTGCACCACAGGCAACGAAGCGCGGTCAAAAGTAGGTCATTGCCAGTGTTCATTCCCTCTCTGACATATGCACGCAGGCGCGCAGCAACCACTGCAGATCCTGGTAGCAGTACTCGTATCCTCCGTAAGCGGCATCCACCGCAGCCCCAAGGGAAGTCAACGGCCCGCAGGAAGTCAAAGGGAGGAGACGTTACTACAGCTTGAACAGTAACTACTTCTTGAACAATTTAGAATTTAGATGATTCTCGCATTGGCTGACAGCCTGAGCACCACAAAGCTGCAATCAGCTGTCTTGTCCTGGCACGCGCTTGCGGGTGCAGCTTGAACGCCTCGCCAAACACGCCATACTGCTTCTATGAGCTAAGATTTGCAGAATGAGACCGGCACCAGTATGCCCTAGGATCATGATAGATCAGAGTATTGTGATTAATCAGGAGCTTGGATAATCAGCACAGTCTGGCAAGGCTACAGACTTGCGACCCGAGTTGTAATTGAATCCCGAGCCAGGATTAATCACTAGACATCAATTAATTACAGGCAAGGTATTTCGAGATGTCAGCTGTCTGACAGGTGCTGTCCATGTATTATGACAGCTGTCTCTGGTGGCAGGTACAAATCAACTGCCAATGCCTGCTCAATGAATTATCCATGATCTATCAGGACTCAGTCATGTATCAAAGCTCAGTTTGTGAGGCTATAGCCTTGGGAAGCGAGCTCTGGTAGATGGAGGGCCAGTGATAAAATAGATGCAGTGATAAAATAGTTGCAACCCGTGTATCCCAGATACTCAAAATCGTGATAACGTCGGGGATGACCATGATACTCACCAGCGCTGTACATGGCCCAGAGATATTGCTAAGGTTATCATTGGGATATGGTGATACAATCGGGACTGTGGATATATTACTCTCAGCAAGATCTATCAGCCTCACAGCACAGAAGGCTCACAGCACTGGGTTCACGGTCGGAATATATCAAATAAGCTGTTCTTCACAGGCTTGATTAAAAGATCTGCCTGGTACTTTTGGTGTGCGGACGATGCTGACGCCATATGCAAACGCCGCGGCCTCGTACATCGCGACCGCGCCGGAGAGGTCGCCGAGCGCAATGCGCAGCTCGCCTATCATGTACTTGCTCAGCCCGATAGCGTAGTCCGGGCGCGCCGTCGCGTTCTCGGCGGTTTGCAGAATGCTGACGACCTCTTCGAACTGCGCGATGGCGTCCACGGGCTGTCCGTTGCGCCGCAGAGCGACGCCAATCTCGTACGTCGCGCGCGCCGTCTGCCGCGTATCGCTGCGCGCCTCCGCGAGCTCAAACAGCCGGCGCGCCTCAACGAGCGCGTCCTTGGCGGGGAGATATCGCGCGACGAGCAAGCTGCTGTTGAGCAGCCCGTCGGTTTGCTCTGGACCCGTCACCCAGCCGTGCGTAGATGTCGCGCGCCTCGCGGAACAGCGCGGTGGGGTCTCCAGGGAAAGTCGTGTTGGAAGCTATCCTTCTAAGGCTGAAACTAAATTAAATATAAGTACACCTCACCGTACTTTATTTAGATTTAGTATGTAATTAGTATTAATTAATTATAACTAGTTATATCTGAATCAAATCAAGTGCCATTGATGACAAGTTATACTCCACCTATACCTTACCCAAAAACTCAATAAGTATAGGCCGGATCCGAGTGAGATCCAACCAATGCCCATAGGCTTTCGTCGCTATTCCCATTACCAGCTGGATTCCTGCTATAATCCAGCTGGATAGTACAAGTCCTTGGTGCAGTGGTTAAGACGCCTGACCATCGGAGGTCGGGGCCGCTGTGTCCGCGGCCGGCGCCATGCCAAACACCCGGCACATCACCGCGGGCGATCCGCACGCTGTTTGGCACCGCTGCCCGCCGCCCGCCGCCGTCGTCGCCGTCGCCGACGCTCTCGTCGCTGCGGCCGCAAAACTCAACCGTTCCGTTCCGAAAAAAAAAGGGATATATCAGGATTGCCGACTTGCCGGTCCTTTGCGCGCATTATCACCGTGTTTGACAGATGCCGCCGCCCACAGCTGTGGCCACCGCCGACGCCGATGAGCACGACCCCACCCTTCTGCTTTGAATATACATAAAGTCCCATATATCATTCACCTCGCATTTTAGAGCTCTATTCAATGGTATAACATTTGTGGGTGATCTTGTATGTAGTATGGTTGTGCAATTCAGAGAAGTGTTTACTCAGACACATGCGTACGTCGCATCTACAGGTGCTAGGTATCGTCTGATAGCCCTCAAAAGCGCGCATCGAACGCGCCGCGAACCTTGAGAAACGAGCAAGAATTGAAGCAGCTGTGGTCAACGTTAGTAGGAGCTTTGCAGCGGCAAGTGCCAGGACGCACACACACCTTGATGTAGCGAGCTATGGGTATATTCTAAGAGCCCAAATTGGCGCCAGTTCATAGAGACAATGGGCGCGCGAAACGGATAAGAATTGGGGGAGCTGTGGTGCAAGTTGGTCTGAGGTTCGGAGCGGCGCGGTATCCAGAGATATGCGCACCTCCTAGTCACGCGCATTTTATCACTTCTGGTAGCCCCTTTCATCGCGCATCTAACGCGACAGAGATCTCGAGAAACGGATGAGAAATGGTGAAGCTGCGGGCAAAGTCAGCATGAGGTTCAGAGCGATGGCTGCTGGGGCACACACACACCTCAACTTCCCGCAAATTGTATACCATACAATAGCCCTTAGCGTTGCGCATTCAGCGCTCCAGTGATCATGTAAAACGGGCAAGAAATCAAGGAGCTAGCAGCAATCTCAGTAAGATGTTCTATCGCCAAGCACTTGAAGACACACGCACTTCACAGTCTCAAGCAGTTGGTATCTTCAGATAGCCCTAATATGCGCGCATCCAATACTGCAACAATCTTGCCAAAAGGATGAAAATTGATGGAATGGTGTGCAAAGTCATTTCGTGCGGTTCCAACCGGCCGGGCCGCATCGTCCATTGCACGGCCTGTACATGACGGTGCTGAACCACAGTTTGTCGTCGCACTGTTTACACCCAAATACATAATTAGTAAGTGAGCTTGGAGTAAAATACTTGCCTTTGACATGGATACACCGGGTAAGAGAGTCTGGAACACCACCTGCAGGCTATTGCGTGCACCAAGAACCGTGTGCGGCTCGTATGCGTCCTGTACCGCATTATTTACGTTCAGGGAGGCCTAAAGACCTATTCTGGACCATTATGCCCGTGGAAACCCGTAAATATCGAGCACACTGGTGTGGTTGAGATGACCGACCTTCCAGAAACACTGGGGCATCTTCCTGGACAACAAGATGCGCCAGCTCCCAGAGCAGAGTGGGAGTCGGGTCTCCAGTAGGTCACAAAGCGAAATGCCAGGTATGATAGTGAGGCAAGTAGAACTGACATCTGGGGTAGAGCACCACGGTGGTCAAGAGCAAGAGTGAGCAAACTCTCCGAAACATGCATCCCAACCCTGCTATTTCTTCCCGCTGCTTAAATCTTTGGAATTGAGATGAAGGGGTACCATTATAAAGCTCTGGGATAGTACCAACACAGTAACTCCAGATGATCAGTGCTGGTACACTGGTCACTGGTTAACATAACCATTAGCATTGCGAATGGAATAGATGCGTAAGAACTGTATTGACTTCATAGAAGACAAGAACAAATATACAGGAGCATAGACCACCTTATTTCCTTGCAGCTTGAGTGCTCGAATGGTGAGCTACGACGGGCTAATGTGTTGAAGAGACACCGCGCTTACATTGAATGAGAGCGCCAATATAACATTATAATGGTACGCGAAGACTGTATAGAAAGCTTTAACTAAGGCTTAGATACGATTTTATTGACAGAAACTAAGCCTAGAGAGTTGCTAGCTGTGTGTTCAAGTGCTAAACTGAATCTGTTTGGCACAGGCTGTACGGTGATAAGTTGGATATGCGGCTTGGTAAATGGAACTATCTGTGGTATAGCTAACATTTCTCATAATGAAATAGCCCACCGAGGTCCAGGCCCGCGAGAAACGAGGTAGCGGCGAAGAACAACGCGTATTCAGGCTCCGCTCCCGTCCCCGTGACCAACTGTCATAACCCTCATTTCTTACCCGTTTTACATGATCACTGGAGCGCTGAATGCGCAACGCTAAGGGCTATTGTATGGTATACAATTTGCGGGAAGCTGATGTGTGTGTGTGGCCCAGCAGCCGTCGCTCTGAACCTCATGCTGACTTTGCCCGCAGCTTCACCATTTCTCATCCGTTTCTCGAGATCTCTGTCGCGTTAGATGCGCGATGAAAGGGGCTACCAGAAGTGATAAAATGCGCGTGACTAGGAGGTGCGCATATCTCTGGATACCGCGCCGCTCCGAACCTCAGACCAACTTGCACCACAGCTCCCCCAATTCTTATCCGTTTCGCGCGCCCATTGTCTCTATGAACTGGCGCCAATTTGGGCTCTTAGAATATACCCATAGCTCGCTACATCAAGGTGTGTGTGCGTCCTGGCACTTGCCGCTGCAAAGCTCCTACTAACGTTGACCACAGCTGCTTCAATTCTTGCTCGTTTCTCAAGGTTCGCGGCGCGTTCGATGCGCGCTTTTGAGGGCTATCAGACGATACCTAGCACCTGTAGATGCGACGTACGCATGTGTCTGAGTAAACACTTCTCTGAATTGCACAACCATACTACATACAAGATCACCCACAAATGTTATACCATTGAATAGAGCTCTAAAATGCGAGGTGAATGATATATGGGACTTTATGTATATTCAAAGCAGAAGGGCGGGGTCGTGCTCATCGACGGCGGCGGCGGCGGCCACAGCTGTGGGCGGCGGCATCTGTCAAACACGGTAATAATGTGTGCAAAGGGCCGGCAGGCCGGCAATCCTGATATATCCCTTTTTTTTTCGGAACGGAACGGTTGAGTTTTGCGGCCGCAGCGACGAGAGCGTCGGCGACGGCGACGACGGCGGCGGGCGGCGGGCAGCGGTGCCAAACAGCGTGCGGATCGCCCGCGGTGATGTGCCGGGTGTTTGGCATGGCGCCGGCCGCGGACACAGCGGCCCCGACCTCCGATGGTCAGGCGTCTTAACCACTGCACCAAGGACTTGTACTATCCAGCTGGATTCACAGCAGGGGATCTCAGTTTTTCCGAATGGTCTGGGAAAGGACAATTTTTGCGTACTGGAAAAACCTTGTCGGAGAATTTGGTCACTTGCCAAATGCTATGAAATATCGACTTTTACTTCTCTGAATATCCTGTTTGACCCTAAAACATTGAAAGGAGAAGTTTTGCTTAAGGGAAAAGTGTGCCTTCTCCGGTTTCAGCATTAACAACGCTTTTGCGGTTCGGAAAAGTCGACCTGTTGCCGGTGACGGCGATATCGGTCATTTTCCGGGCCGTAAAAGCCGAAGGAGAATTCGGAATTCTACTCCGGCCGCAAATTCCAGACTATGTTGGGAAAATTCAGAATAGATTATTGAATCTTGAATTTTCCTGTCTGAATTCTGAAATTTCCCAACCCAGACTGAATTTTGCGGCTGGAGTAGAATTCCGAATTCTCCTTCGGCTTTTATGGCCCGGAAAATGACCGATATCGCCGTCACCGGCAACAGGTCGACTTTTCCGAACCGCAAAAGCGTTGTTAATGCTGAAACCGGAGAAGGCACACTTTTCCCTTAAGCAAAACTTCTCCTTTCAATGTTTTAGGGTCAAACAGGATATTCAGAGAAGTAAAAGTCGATATTTCATAGCATTTGGCAAGTGACCAAATTCTCCGACAAGGTTTTTCCAGTACGCGAAAATCGTCCTTTCCCAGACCATTCGGAAAAACTGAGATCCCCTGCTGTGATTATAGCAGGAATCCAGCTGGTAATGGGAATAGCGACGAAAGCCTATGGGCATTGGTTGGATCTCACTCGGATCCGGCCTATACTTATTGAGTTTTTGGGTAAGGTATAGGTGTTATACTCGGTGTATGCAACTAATGACTACATCATACATACTTCTATAACTATAGCTACTGATCATACAAGGTCCCTGAGGTGTTGGGATGCCTGCAATGTGAGGGTGAAGCAAGAAACCCTTTTGGGTGAGAGTATTACCAAATTGGGAAAGACGATTCAAGATGAAGCATGACTGATGACTGGGATACCATACCTGCTCCTCAGGTATATGATCGGTTAATAGGACTCCATATGGCTGGATACCATATGCATTACAACCTCAGGATACTTCAGAAATTGACTCTGGCAACACGTAAGGTACTTGGCAGTCTTGCATATCGTCAAGGACCTCCACTCCCATGGCAGGAAGGTCTCTATAAATGTGGATCAGGTCTATAACACCTCTCTCTAGATGCATCTCAGTTGATCTGAGCCCTCATAAAGTTGACATGTAGATACAATTAATTATAACTAATTACTCAAAAATACACGAGTCTGTACTTTAATTATATTTATATAGGCTGTTAATTAATTATACTTAGTAATTAATTAAATTAGTTGCAGCCTTATATCCTTCCCCACTTCGAGTTGCAAATCGCGCGCGGAGGACAAAGCCAAGGGCAGCAACGCCGGACCCGGGCCGACTACGCCGTGCGCCGGAACGCTCTCTCACGATTCAAAGTCTCGTCGTATCACGAAAGCCGATGGCATGACGGCCTTACCAAAGCCAACCCTTCATGAATGGCACCCCACGTTTATTAAGCAATGTCCTGTCATCTGGATTGTAGAGTAGATAGGACATCAAATCCAATTCGCAAAAAAAAAAAAAAACACACACACTATGTAGGCCTCAATCATCATCATGCGCAATTCGCATTGCCAACGGTATGCGCCAATCGCCCTTGAGATTGCCGAAACTGTCAAGCGACTCTCCAGCGTACTTGCGAGCAAGGTCTTCCAGGCCCCGCGCCTTCGCAATAGTGGCAGAACGAAGCAACGCCCGTGAGAGGTCAAGCGAGAGGCCCATGTTCTGTGCGGGAGGGAGGACGGCGCTGAGGATAAGCTCGGCCAATGCATTGTCTGCCACTTCGGCCAGCAATACCAAACTCTTCACTGTTTCGACCTTGCTGCCTTTGCGTTGGATGATGGCGGCGGTGCATGCAAAGACAAATGCGTCCGTGTGCTTGTCCTGCGCGTATGCGGCTTCACCGAGCTCTTGCAGCACGTGGGCCTCAGTCTGGTGCATCATCTCCGGCGGTTGAAAGCGGTCGCCCCCCCGCGCCTTTGTTCTCGCTGCGAACAGAAAGTCCTGCATTCTGGCAAAGTCTCCGAATGCCCATGCGGCGGATGAATGTGCCATGAGGACATAGACAAGGTCATGCGTTGAGAAAGAATCTGCTGGTTTCGATGGGTAGATGCTTTCTACCGCACCTATCGCAGCTGAGAGGTTCCCGTCCAAGGAATGTGCTTGGGCAGCAATGATTAGACACTGCAATGAAGGGCGAAATGTTGGAGTGGTGTTCATCTCCAGCACCTTCGAGACCGTAGCGAGGCAAGCCGATGTGCGGCCCTGGTCGAGAAACATATCTGCCAGCCCCATGCGAGCCTGCGTCAAACCAAAGCCAGCCTGAGAAGCCTCGAGAATGGTGATAGCATCCTGGTATAACGGTTCCGCGCGGTCGAGGTGGCCGAGCAGGTGGTAATGACGAGCAAGACGGAATTTATAGCACCCGAGCAGTCGTTCATGTGTGCCGTTCTGGATTGCAAGCTGTATGAGAGTAATAGCGCGCGTGCGCTGAGCGATGGCCTCAACGGGCTTTCCAAGCAGCACGAATGCGCGGGACAGCTTATCAGAGACCTCTGCCATGCGCCGATAATCCTTGAGAGACTTCGCCAGTTCAAACAGCTGGCGAGCTTCGATTACGCCGTCCTTCGGAGCGAGATAGCGCATCAGATGGAGCCCGCTGGCAATTACACGATCGGTGGTGCTGAAGCGCTTGTGAATGTCGTACGCCTCGCGAAAGAGCGTCTTCGGGTCTCCCGCCATTGCTCCATTAAAGGACAGACTCCCCCACCGTATCAAGAGGTCGGCGCAAAGGCCGTGATATTGTCTCTCGCGCGCTACTGCAAGCGCTGCGGGAAGCAGTTGAGGGCCAGGACCTAAGCAGACTTCGTTGTACAGCAATGTCAGAGCGTCGACGGCCTGTATCGCTGCGCGGTCCTGGACCTGGCTGTGGTCTAGGGCGTAGCGTGTAACGAAATCGACGTTCCCCAGTTCAATCGCGAGTGCTTGTAAGGTCTCTGGCGGCGTCGCCAACAGCATGGAACGCTTCGCGAGCTCAGCCAAACCGAAATAGTGGCTGTACAGCGACTGCAAATTGTCCTCGGATGGCGGGTGATGCAAAAGCATGAAGCTGCGAATAGGCGCGAGGACACGAACCCGATGCTCGCTTCGCGTTACCAGCGCAGTCCGCAGAAGTACTGAGAGGCCCCGTGCTGAACCATCAATATTCCACATATGAATATCGGAGTCCACGACGCCGTGGGGGAGGAGAGATAGAGCGCCGAGCAGCATTTGAGCCTCGGGGACGGCACGCGTTCTCGCAGATTCTAGAGATAGCCTAATCGAAACGTCCAGACTCGTCAGCCGATGCTGACCGTCCCCGCGAATAAGCATGGTCGTCCGCAGCTCGTCCCAACGGGCGAGTAATATCGCAGGAGACTCGCATTGCGCGAGGTTGGCCATCAACACAATGGCAAGTGGGACATTGTCCATCTGACTGAGGACACCCTTTACGACGTCTTCGTGATCGGCTGTAGGCGCAATGAATGCGAAAGTCTGCAATGCAGCAACGTCGCTGAGGGGGGCCAGCGGCGGCAAGAATGGCCTGGTCCAGCAGAGACCCTGAGGTCGTTCCGTGCCGCGCATCGTGAGGATCAGAGATAGGTTCACCACTGAGTCGAGTAGCTGTAGAACCTGCTCCGAATCGCCACGCTGGCTCGGTGATTCCCACGCTGATTCGAAATTGTCGAGTACTAGAAGAGTCGGTCCGGCGCCAAGAAGCTCTGTCAACTTATGCTTCCCTGTCCTCGCATCGGGTGCGCGAATCCCCAGGGCTTCGGTGATTACAGATAGGCACGACGCTCTGCCCTCGGCGATATCGCAAGGAACAAAAAAGCGCGTCGGGAAACGCTCGACGACGGCGGGGTCGTGCAGAACGGAAAGCGCGAGAGTAGTTTTCCCTATTCCAGGGCCTCCAAGGATTGCGACACGTCCAGAAGGAGTAGATAACAGCGAGGCCACAGCGTTTGCAGTTTCCGAGTCACGACCAAGAAAAATCGGTGGCTTGGGGGGAATAGTTGTCATTGGCGCAGTCTCTTGTTTCTCCAGGGTGTCAAGCACGGATTGGCACGTTGCCGCATGCACGTCGATTTGTGAAATCAGAGTGGAAAGCAATTGGTGGCTTTGTATTCTCATTGCAGCCTTGGGAATGTCAGATGATGGAGCATAATGTACACTGTTCTGCTCACCATGAGCGCATCAAATGACACTTTCATATCGTCAGACAGCGCAACCAGCTTATTCTTGTCATGGAGCCGGTGGAGAAGCTGAGAGAAGTACGATTGGCGATTCTGGACGGACAGCGTCTCTTGTATTGCGACCAGAGTACTAGGGAGAGTTAGAATGCTGCAGTGACTCGAATTCAAACAGAAACGACAGAAGCGTACCGTTGAAATGACTGCAATGCGGTGCAGTTTTCGTGCAAGCTGTCCGCACTAATAGTCTCCAGTGTCGCCGCCATTGTGCTGGCACGACGGGAGACTGCCGCAGCCGTCTCAGCATTTACACGCACCGCCTATTCGCGCTCACTATGAATCAATTAACAATGAATTATGAGGACGTACTCTTGCCGCTTCGAGGATGCCATCAACGATGCTACTGACTGTGCGCGCCGTGGTCTGCCCTGAAAGGTTGCCGGCTGCGGCGATGGCGCCAGGGGGGATTGCAAGAGGCATACTTTGGCAGCAGCGAAGGGTTGACCAGGCTGAGAGATCACGCACGAGGGAAGGGAGCGGAGTCCTTATGTAGTCGATTGGCTGATGTCCCTGGCGTTATAGTTCAACAAGAATGGACCCCTCGCGTTCAGCACGATAAGAGCGGGCACATGCTCCCAGCGAGAGCGCCCATCCGAGGTTGATCTCTTCAGTCGACCCTACCTTCTTCGTCGGAGCGGGCTCCATTCGGAATGAAGTCGCCGCGCGCTGCTTGGGTACACGGAAAATGTTTCGGATGATATGGTGCACGCTCTTGAAAAATGAATGGCATCTGCCGTCGGTAGGAGAATCAGGGTGCGAGCACCGACCCTGGAAATACGAAGTTTGGACGAGACTGTAGACCTGACGGTCCAGCCCGATCCTCCTCTTCAGCGGTACGTTACGAAGATCCAAAGTGGGACCTTAACAAGCTTTCAACTTTGCTGAAGCCATGTGCTGTGTATATATGGAGCGACCCTCAAAGCACCGGGTGTGTAACAGCGCGTCCTGCCACGATTGGCCGTCCAGAAGGCCAACGACTAGGAATCGCGCGATCTACAGCTCACGGCGAATTTAGAATCATATAGACCGGTGAAGCGCAATTAAATCGCGGTCAGGGAGGCTGCGCGCCCGCATCCAGCGCCGAACAGACGTCATGTTTATCCACGCACTTCCGCGTGAGGGGGCAAGATCCTGGAGCAGCCGGAGCGTCAGCCCTCAGAATTCCGCCAACATACTGACAGTTCCGGACGCAAGCCTTGAAGGTGGTCCTATCTAGCTATCGCGATGGCGAATCGCAGGAAACGTTCCTCTGAGAGCTTCCTGCGGTGGCAGTGGAAGCGTTCAGGTTAAACCATCGGACAGGACGTCGCACTGAGTGACACTGGTCTGATATAGGGTGGAAGCAAGAGAGCAGCAGCCGTCGAACGCACAAAGCACCGGCGAGACCAGGCCGAGACGAACACTGCAAGAGAATCAGAACGAGCGAATACTCACAAGTCTGCTCATAATCTCGTCTTCTCCGCAGCTCCAATGAACACGGACAGCTGGCCGTGGTACTGGAATGGCGAACTGTGGGCACAAGCGCTCCGTCTGGTTGTGGGTGAAGGAAGCCCCGGGGAATGGTACCGTAGCGCCTGCAAGCAAGCCATGGTTCCGTGAAGCGGACGACAGATTGGCAGTCGAGTAGCTGAGGTTCAGTGAGGTCTACGATGCTCTTGATGGCGTCGAGACGTCGTCGAGATTCGTTCCTACGAGGCCAATATAATGCGCGTAGCGGCTAACAGCACGAAGATCGGAGCACGAACAGGAAAGATCACGCACTGGCTATATTGATAGATGCCGGTACCGCTGAGAGGAAAGGGCCGAAGTGTGTCCCAACCTGGCACAAAAAGGTGCATCCAGACTGTCGTGACTTCTATAGTTGATCTTTCGTAGCGCAGAGACATTCACCGTACTTCACAGCGCGCCGTAACTTTTGCGCTCGGACTGCCAGCGGCCTTCCAGGCGTTGTTCGCTAGGTCAAACTCGGCCTGCAGGCGCCATCCCATGAGCTTGGTTCCGACCTAATTTATCGGTACTGACCGTGATAGCTGCCTGCAGCGCGGCCTTGTGAGCCTCTGCCCATTCGACGGTGACACCGGGCAGCCCCAGGGCGATGAGACTCGCGAACGTTTCGCATGCTCACGAGCTCGAGGTTCACGTCCGATCGTGCGAGTATTTGCGCGATGAAGGGCCTAATGTAGTCCACTGAAGGAGCTACAGCGTCTTCGGGTTGTCGAGACACTTCGGCGGGGGAAGGCTGCGTAGAGTCCGAGTTGCTATCCGGAATGCGGCAGGAGTAAATCGTTGGCGCCCGTTGTGACGCTTGTCCGGATGAACCGGAATACAACGGGACAATTCGTGCTGGTCGCGGAGCGCTAGCAGATGCTGCACGGACCGTCGGTATTTTCGCGACCCTAAGGATAAGAAAATGATCGTACACGCTGCTGTGAACAATTCTCCATGAATGCGCTCCGTTGTCGCTTCATCTTCTGCGTAAGACGTAAGCAAGCAGAAATTGGACTGCGCCATCGTAACGGAATACCTTCGTGGGTTCCACCGACATGGACGGGCTTCGAGTTGGCTGCGCTTCGTGCGTCCGTCGTCCGCGGATTGCTTTGCGCGGCCATTGTCTGTCGCAGAGAACGATGTGCTGTATTGATTTGCTTTGGCCTTGAGCTTATTACGTACGTTTTACGACGGGAAAAGGGGGTCAACGCGCGAACAGGAGCAACCGAGGCTACAAACAGTGAGTACGAGTCGACACACATTGAGAAGGCTCACGGGATGTTTTCAAACTTTCTAAGGCTTAAATAGTATGAAATGATATGCTTTCAATTGATCCAGACAAGGACAGCTGGAGAATGCCAACACCATGAGCGACTTTCACACGAGTTGAGCGGAGGGTCGGATAGGGTCGGATACCGCGCGATCAGAACAGCCGCGAGCAAACACAGCAATTTATCGGGGTTTTGAGGTGCGTGACGGCTTGGCCAAGTGCAGAGGCCGAGTTTCTGCGGTGTTCGACTGCTACAAGCCGCGCAGATGCAGAGAGTAAAAAGAGCGGAAGAGCGATGTGTTCCGTCCGGATGCTTATCGGTCCGATCATCCGTCATTTCGCCTCTGAATCGCATCCACTTGGCACTAGTGCAGCTGCGTGTCCTCATGTACAGTGCATATAAAACAGGATATGTTATAGCAAAGGATCAGGTATTACGGTTCATCAACAGATTACACGCGTGATCATGAGCGTTACAGTACGTCCTAAGAAAATAACAGCTGTCCGAGCATTTTTGATACAAAAGGAGAGACTAAAGCTGCAGAACTGTATCTTCCTGCGAAGGAGAGAACGGGTGTGCAGAGGTATGAAAGTTTGTAGGGGAGCCATCATTCATATCCTCGTGCCATTTGCGTCGAACAGGCCGAGATATGCTGAAGCCTCCTGAAGCACGCGGAGATATTCTGGCTTGAGGTGAGACGCGATGACGTGCCGTACGGTTACCCAGTTGAGATCTGCGAAACGCGCGCCGCAGCCCGGGAAGGTGCAATCTTGTGAGGAGTTTGTCAATGAGAACAAAACGTGCAACGAGCCTGAGAACTTACAGCGTTCGCCCGTGTGAGGCTTAGCTCAGATTTAGCGTCGAAGTTCAGATAGGGGGCGCGCGAGACGTACCTTCGGGGCCTGGGCATCTGGGCGGGCGGGGTCGGTCAGACTCAGATGAGTTTTGGCGATGAGGATGAGGTTGCCAAAGACCGGCTTGATGTGTTTTGTGAGGACGTGCTCTGCCGCGGGCACCTTGTGACCGTCCGAGACACGGGCATGGCACAAAAGGCATTCGATGTCTAACGGGAAAGCTATTCAGCGCACCCTGCGGAGAATCTAACGAGAACATCGCACAGCGCTCTCCCGCCTGCGACTGCACGGAATCAGCGCCACTAATAAGACCACATTTCGGAACGGCGTACCTGATGAGCAGGCGTCCCAACCTGGCTGGGCACGTGATGGACCGTGGTGTGAGCGGACGATGCGGGCGCATGAGGCCCGTTTCCGTTCACGTGATTGTGCGGGATAGGAGGGGCAATCGGAGCGTGGGATGGCGGAGGGAGGCGAGAGTTATACGACTTCACTGGAGGATTGTGATGGTACAGCTGGTAGACTTGACCGCCCGCCGCGAAGGAAGAGACACGGGGCTGCGGAATGCGGTTCTGAATGCGCGGCGCGGCCGAAGGGGCAGTAGCTGGTGGATGGGGGTGCGCGGACAACGTCCCGGCGCTCGTGATGGGACGCTGAACGTCGCGCTGGGCGCTTTGCAGGTGAGAGCGCCCATCCGAAAGTCCCTGAGTGTGTGCATTGCCCGCTCGCACGTGCTGGCCGCCTGCCGTTTGTGGTTGGAACTCCACAGGGGTTTCAACAGACGATCTAGGAGGGACACTGGCTGTAGGACGCGTTGCGCTAGCGCTAACGTTGGAGGTGTGCTTTCGCGTTCTTGGGGCTATCGGCGGCGGAGGCGGCGGCCTGCTTGAGTCATGAACTGCAATACAGTGATCAGGCTCAACATCTCGACGTAGAAGCATTTTCTCACCGCCCTGAGGAGGGAGCTGAAGCCCCGGGCCTTTAATCACAAAACCAGCGACGATAAGGCCTGTCGGTCGAGAACCCGAAGTAGGAGCTGCAATGGTGGTGAGACGACATCACTGACGCTAAAACGTCACGCACGAGGAATCAGAGCATGAGCGGGGGTTTCAATCTGCGTTTGGGGTTGAAGGGGCGCCGCGTGACCTGTGTCATAATCTTCAGAATGTTTAGAGCAGCATTTGTTGAGCGGGAGTACGAACCAGTCGGTCCCTTGACCGCCGGCTTTTCGAGTTCGTGAGCACTGGCGGAGCCGCGGCCTGGCTCGGTGACTAAATCGCGAGGAGTATATGCTATGCGCTGAGCATTGGCTAAGCCATGCCTGTCAGTGAAGGAGGTTGGTGCGTTGCTCATGCCGACGAACTATCTGAGGATGGAGAATCAGCGAGCTGAATCCGTTGTATTTATATACGACTACTGCTGAAGCGTTGCGAGGCGCACGGAAGCTGCGCCTCGCATTGGGTAGGTAGGTAGGTAGATTCGGAGCTGGTGGGCCCATCTGGACTGCCTCCGCTTCGGAACGTAAATACATAACATGCACTACATTCCGGAATACCAACCCTCCCACCCATGCAACTAGTCTCCTGTGCGGTAGTTTGTCCCGACAGACACTGCCGCTGTATTCCCGGTCCCAGTCAGGATGACACACTCGCCGGCTTGGTCACCCAAGCAGGCAGTCAGGTAAAACCTCAGGGGAAAAAACGAGAAAAAACCCCTGAGGAATGAAGGATCGGTTATTGTGACGAGCACAATACGGACGAGCGCCGGTGGTTGTCATGATCGACGATTTGAATGTCCGCATTGTACTCTTGTCCATGAACCATCACTGTGCCGCATGGCGCCTCCCGGTCGAGCTTCTGTCTCTGATTTTCAATTGCCTCACGCTTCAGGAACTGATGGGCGCTTCGCGGGTCTGCGGATACTGGCGGGAGGTGGCCTTTCAGCACCGCACGTTCTGGGGCGACATCACATTGGAAGCTCTCTCGACCACGGCACTCGACTTTTTTCACGCTCGCCTTGATGCTGGGTTAACTCGCAGTATTACGCTGCGGGTTTACATCTGCAACCCGCAATTTCCTGCGCGTCTACGCTCTGTCGTGTTGCCTGCAATCACCCGCAACCTGTGTCGGGTTCACCGCTTGTGTCTTGAAACAGACTGGGCATTCTCACAGGCCGTATTCTCAGCCTTGCGACATCGCGCACCGAAATTGGTTAACTTTGACGTATACGTGGAGCGCGGTACACACCCATCCGATGTGCTCCCAATCGACCTATTTGCTGCCCACGCGCCAAATCTACGATACGTTCAACTCCTGAATGTAAACCTGGACGCCGATGCCATACCTGGTGTCTTATCTTCCGTCGCTGTTCTCAAGTACTGCTTCGATAGCGAGCAGTCGTTCCCAACTGCAGTCTTCTCGCTCTGCCGCGATCTGCAGACACTCATAATCTATGGGAAACATATCTCGCTGGTGCACAGGGAGGTTAACTTCTCTGTAGCAGATGTTCCTAAGCTGCGATTTGTCGACCTCTCGATCGACATTGGCGCTATGGAACTCCTGCACTGCCTTCCTAGTGCATCCATCGCCCAAATCAGCGTCCCATTAACGGACTACAACCTGGCGCATCTGGTTCTGGATCACCTGCGTGGGGATCTCGATGCGCATCTGAATCATACCGCCAAGGGCCTCGAACTGCAGCTCCAATGCGTCGCGACGGGACTACGACGTACATTTATCTGCTCGCGCGCCGCGATTGACGACGTGTACCTACCTCCAGTCTACGTCGACGACGGCATCCTCTCGCGCGTGCAGACGCTTCGCTCCACCAGCACCTGCGCCAAACTACTCCCCGCGTTTGGCGCACTACCCTTGTGTACGCGTGTCGCTTTGACGCTCGCGGACGGCGAGCCGCTCAAACCGCCGGAACGCCCGCTTGCAATGCCCAAGCTCCAGCACGTCGACATCTCGAGTTCGGATGCAGTGTGCATGAGCGCTGACGACCTCGCGGCGTTCCTCGCCGCGGCGTTCGCTCCAATGTCCCGTGCAGTGCAGGTCTCTCTCAACGGCGTCAGCGTGGACGGCGATCTTGCCGCCGTGCCCAGCGACCGGTATACTGTCTCCGCTGGAACCTCGACTCGAAACGTCCTGGATGTGACTTCTACGATCGACTCTATGACTCGCATACGAACATCGTAGGTTGTAACGCCCTGTACTCTTGTCTGCTTCAGCCTCCTGGCACCCTCAGGTATTCATTATATAACTTCGACCGTTGATCTGATCGGGAAAGGGGATATATCTGCCGCGCCGCTGTTCATGAACGCCGCCGCGGTTTCGAACGCGTGCCGATGAGGGCGCCTCCGCCTGGCTCGAGGTTTTGTTTTGCCGCGTTTTGACTCATCTTTATTGCAGTCACACTCCTTCACTCGTGGAACGTTCGCACGCAACATATCAGCACAACACGCCCAGGAGCTCGCCGGCGGCGTCACGCGACGCTGGATCGCACGATTTCCCCTCGTCGTCATCCTCGCGGTTGCAAGCCCGCGCCGTACGACTCAGCAGGCGGCAGACGGGGGTGCCGCGACGCCCCCGTGTCCGTGGACCATCTGCTACGCCGCTGGTGAGTCGGACTGGCGGTCCTCATCATCAGACTGCTCAAAGACGCACAGATTCTGCGAGACCTCGCGCCCAAGGTCATATTCCGCATGAAGACGTCGCTCTTCACGTCGGAAGAGCAACCGTACGCGTGTGTTAAGGTGGGCCCGCAGTTCCTTTCAGCGCAACTGCGCGGTCTGACTGGATTTGCGGCGTTGGCGCCAGCACACTCGCGCCTGATCATTTCAGCACGCTTTGATCCTGGGCGCCATGAGGGCGCTTATGCTGTCGTCTTGGCGGCGGGAAGCTACGCAGCGAGCTTGCTCGCCGCAAAGGCGCCCACGATCTTCCCGTGGACCATGCTCCGTCCACCCTCCACCGGCCGTCCCGGCGTGGTACACGGCATGCCGGGAGACGGACGAAGCGCCAAGCACGCTGGCGTGGCGGCATTGCGAGCAACGCCGCGCCCGCGGCAGACTTTGCGCGCATGAGTGAAATGGTGAGTAGCAAAATTTCCCATTTCATTCAAGCCGCCGCTGACGTGACTAGCAGATGCACTCACTCGCGCAAATCTTGCGCAGTCAACGACGCGGCGCAACGTGCTTCCGTCGTCCAGACGGTCCAGACGCTACCGACCACGCTGGCAGCTGTCTCTGCGCGCGCACCGCTGCGTGTGGCGGCACCCGCGCCGTGCGCTTGAGGCGCCAGCTCATCGCGATCGCCGTACCGCTGCAGCAGCGGCGGCCGTCCGCCGCGGTCGCGCTGTCTACACACGTGCCCGAGCACGTGTGCGCCCGAGTTTCAGCGTGAGCTGCACGTCGTCTCTCCCGGCGAGTGAACTCGTTTGATTTGCTTTTATTTTCGTTTGCTGACGTCTTCCTCGACTTGTATTTGCGACATGCTGCTCGTCGTCAACACTGCGCCCGCCGCAGTGTGCGTGTACTCCGCCGTCGACATGGACGCCCAGGCAGCGCTCGAGCTCACCGTCTCAGCGCAGTACAATGGCGGTAGGGACGCTCTCATTGCGTCCCGCACCACCGCCGCGGTCGTCGTGATCCGCGTGCACCGTCGATGGCACTCTACCATCACTTCGGAGACAACTTCGCGCGCAAGACGGAGGAACGTGTCGTAGACGCTGTACACGGTGAGTAGACGTGTCCTTTCATTGTTTTCCACGCCGCCGCTGACGATGAGCCCAGATTTCATGCGCGCGGGTCCTACTCTTCGCCGCCGTCACCGTCACCGGCGCCGCCGTCTTCCTCCCGGCCTCAGCACCTTCCGCCCCTCAACACATCGTGTTACCGCCGCGGAGGTCATCCCATGGATCACGACGCCGCCGTGCCGTCGTGTCCAGAGTCCCGCGGCGGCGGCGGCACTCCGTCCGTGTCGCGCAACCCTGGCAGGAACTCAGCGCGCGACTTATAGCGCAGGATGCACGCGCCGGTACGTACAGATCGCGATTCTCATCTTATTTTCCGGGCGCTGACGCCGTCTCCGTATCCCAGATCCACGCAGCACGCTGCACACCGCCGCCATCATCCCCGGTCGTGCCTCTCCCCGCGCCGCAGACCATCTGCCATCTGCTCGCTGCGCGCACTACGTTAGCGTCGCGCAACACGCGCACGACGCCGTACGCGGGCTACTCGTCGCTCGCTGTGGTGAGTGGCCTTGCCCTCAGCCCCGTTGCCGCCGCTGCTAACTCAGGTCCAGAAACCCGCGCCCGCCGAGCTCTTCCCCGCCGCCATCTTCCTCCCCCGTCACCCCTGCCTCTTTCCACACTGTTGCCACATGCACCCTCCCCGCAGACGTCTCAGCGCGCGCCAACAATGTCGAGGACATCACAGCTCGCCGTCGCGGGCAACTTCGCGGCGCTGCGGACTTGCGCCGCCAGCGGTCACCTATTCGTCGCGCTCGCCGACACCAGCTCACTGCGGCGGTGACGATCGAGTACATTGTGCTCGTCGCGCATCATCGCGCCCAATGGCCTCCTCGCAGCCGGCGGTGAGCACCAGCTTCCGTTGTTCGTTGTTTTGGCTGCCGCTGAGACCGCTGTCAGACCTCGCGCGCGCACGCTGACAACTCGCTGCCGCCCCATCCCGTCCCCCCTACCATCCCCTCTCCGCCGCCTCGTCCTCACCGACCGCGCCAACGCCGCGCTCCCGCCGTCGATCAGGGCCCGTCGCGCGCTTGCGGTTGTCAGCTCAACGCTGACAGCTCGCACGCTCACCGCCGCCAGGCTGCTGTGCGCTCACCGGCGCCTGCGTGGTGAGTAGCTCGCCGCCTATTTCATTTACTTCTGGCGGCTGACGTTCTGCCAGGATGGAGAGCGCGCGACTGCGCCCTCGTCGATGCGCGCATCTCAGTGTGCGCGCCGAGGGCAATGGGCCAGCAAGAATTGGTGAGTAATGGGGTCTTCGTTGTTCGTGTTGCGGCTGAGCCAGAGGTAAGTATAAGCATCCGGGCGGAACGCAGCTCTCTTCCGCATTTCCAACCCGGACCTGTAAAAACCAGCGAGGACCTACCGGTCGAGCACAGCTCTAATTAGCTCAATAATAACATTTTCCATCATTTACCGCTGTCTTTTGCTCTCTGGTCGTAGGATTTGACAACATGGGAGTGGCGCGCTATAATTAGGTGCTGCGGTTGCACTTGGATCAACCCGGATTCGCACGGTCTTCTGTCTCTGCACGTGAGTACAGAGCCAGCAGTTCAATTCTAAAACCATTGACCGCATTATGTATTGCCTCGAAGCAGACAATGGCGGCCGAAGACGACGCTCGTACGACCCTCCCGCACAATGAGCTGGAATCAGCAACGAGTCAGGAAGTGGTCGCGCAGAACCGTGAAGGTGTGCTTTTTCCGCGTATACTTCCCAGTTTTCTTGCTCACGCTCCAAGCAGAGAAAGAAGGGCCAGCGGACAGTGACCCCGACGAGTCGCGTCCCACAGCGCGTACGTATTTACTGTTTTTTTTCGCGTTATTACCGCGTTATTACCGCGTTACAACCCACCTTTGCAGCTTCGAATTCTGCCACTGTTCGACAGCAAGTAAGACCAGACTCTAATAAGGTGTCTGGTTCTTCCATCCAAGCCTCGGAACCTCTGCCCAAAGTCTACTCCTGCCGCACGGTTACCAGCGACGATCAACCCGAAAACAGCACATCCTCCACTGGAGCGTCTTCGCGCGCCATCCCCATCTCCTCAGCCAACGATCTCCGGCCGTACATCGCTCAGATTCTCGCGCGGCCAGACGTGGACCTCGAGCTCGTGAGCATGCGAGATGTCCGCCAGCGCCTCCTCGCACTGCGGCTGCCCGGCGTCACGCCCGAGTGGGCTAATGCGCACAAGGAGGAGATGTGCAGTGATTACAGTCAGTATCTCGTTTCGTAGTGAATTATGAATTGACCTCATGCAATTGTGGCAGGCCGAGTTTGACATTGCCATTGCTGCGTGGAAGGCCGCTGGATGCCCGCAGAGACGCGCATGACCCGTGGCGCATGGCGATACCCTCAGGTGAAGAGGTCTTGCAGAAGTTGAGATCAATAGATGCGTATGTCGTTCGAGGCGTGGCTATAAGCGACATCGACTTACGGCAGTACCAGGGCCTCTGAATCACAGATCAGCGCTCAACCTGTAAAGCCAAGACGTTTTCTGCGAGTGAACAGTGAACACTGTGCTATAACGGGTCTGCATTCGCGATTCTGATCTGACCGCCGCGTTATTTCCCGGATCTCGATGCGATATTTATCTCAACAGTTTTCGAGGGGTTGCGCGAGCACTGCACTTACGGGACTCTTTTGAAGTATCAGCGAGTCAGCATCCACCTTCGGCAACTGATTTCACTTTCAATTCAATCCCGGCCAGTGTTACCACGGCTTGCTGATACTGTTTCTCAGGTCGAGGGCGTTTGACCGAGGGAAAAGCTCAGATTGTCCCAATCAATCACAGGTACGCGGGGCCGCGGGTTGATGTCCTCCACAAAGGTTACTGAAGTATTTAAGACGCTAGATACACCATGACCTCGTGAAACCAACTGTGCAATGGTGCCTTCTACAACTACCGCACTTGTAACATCAGCTGCAAATACTTCCGGAGAGAGCGCGGCCCAGACTGTCGCCGGGCTTGCGGACCTGGTGCTCGAGTCGTCTAAGGTGCGTCCTCTAGCAGCGCATCCCAGCTATCCGCGTCAGCACTTACACGCCAGTCAGAATGTTCGCGCAAATGCCAGTGACGTTCTGTCGCTTTCGCGACGCGTGGCCAACACGGCGGCCGCCATCGCAGATGAGCTCGCGCACGTAGAAATTATACAGTTCGTATAGTGCTCATGCTCAACTTGGTAACGCGATATGCTGATGCTAATTTATTGTCTAGATGTCTCCGCGACATAATGCACGAGCTGCAAGAGCTACCAAAGCACAGCTATCTCTCCCGGATATTTTATCAGAATCGTGAGCGCGAAAGGCTGTTGGCATTATCAGAGAGGTTCGACAATGCTTTGGCTCTGCTCATGGTAAGCAAACGCATACCACAGGGATAAGTTATAGAGCCGTACCTAATGTGTTTCATACCAAGGTTCAAATGCGGATCCACACATGCACAGAGCTCTCCGCGCAGCTCGAGAATCTGAACACACGACCGGCGCTTCTCGCGTTCGATATTCCAGAGCCCACGACTACCCTTCGCATCCCCCCAAAGCCGGCGTTTCACTTTGGTCGCTCCTCTGAGCTACAGGCCGCTGTAGAAGCGGTGTGTGGCGTACCTGCGGGCCGTGTGGCTATTCTCGGCGGGCCCGGCATGGGGAAGACTACACTCGCAGTGGCCGCTCTGCACGCGTCTGCGGTCGTCCTTCAATTCGGAAGCAGGCGGTATTTCTGTCCATGCGACGCCGTCGAGGGCACGCGTACCTGCCTGTCCGTCGTCGCCGACGCGTTTGACGTGGCAGCTCCCGACGCGCGGGTTCTGATGCTCAAGATTCGGGAAGCCGTCGGGTCCGCGCCCAGCCTTCTCGTTCTCGACAACTTCGAATCTGCGTGGGAGACGCCGGAGTGCCGTGCGGACGCAGAACAGACCTTGCAGTTTCTTGACGAGATTCCGAACCTCGCGGTGATCCTCACAATGCGCGGAAACGAGAGGCCGCGGGGGATGCGCTGGACGCGTCCGTTCCTGTCCCCGCTCGAGCGCCTCAGCGATAACGATGCCAGGCAAACATTTCACTCACTGGCAGACGTCTCCGATGGAAACTCAGAGGCTGCTCTGAACTTGCTTCTGTCCTACTTGGACGGCATTCCGCTTGCCATTACGCTGATGGCCAATCTCGCCCAGTACGAATCAATCGGGACCCTCCTCAGCAGATGGAACGCTTTGGAGACAGCGATGCTCATCCGCGGCGACGGTCAGCATAGACTCAGCAGCATTGATGTGTCGATCGGCCTCTCACTGCGGTCTCGCAGGATGAAAACCGTTTCGTCGGCTACGACCTTGCTCAGCATGCTATCCCTCTTGCCACACGGGGTCATAGATACCGATATCCCGCTCTGGAACCTCGAGGACTCTACGCAGGCCGTCTCCGCGCTTCTAGAGAACGCTCTTGCCAGACGCACCGCGGAAAGTCGCATCCACGTCCTCGCGCCAATCCGCAGCTACATGCTTACGCATTATCCTTTATCCGAGGCCGCGGTTGCGCCCTTTTACTTGCATTTCTTCACGTTCACCGAGCTGGCTGTACCCAGCGTCGGCGATACTGCATTCATTCCCGATGCGTTTTCTGCTCTGACACCCGAGCTGGACAACCTTGATTTCGTCATCCGGCACGCTCTCAGATACAGCGTACCAATGCGGGCTCCGGCCGTCAGGGCTGTGGCGTGCTTGTGCAGGTTCTACGGAGACAGCGGCATTGGCCCCGGACCGGACCTCTTCCCGCTTGCACTGACTGCTGCCGCCGAGAGTCCCGAGCTTGACGAGACCCGCGCCGACCTCATCTTTCAGGCGGCAATAAACATCCGTCGCATTCGAGATACAAGCGATCTGATGGCGGAGGCTTGCGCGATATACGAACGTGCTGGCAAGGCGGACGAAGTCTTCGACTTCAGGCTAGCATCTATTGGGCATCTGTCCGTGAAGAACGCTATCGACGAAGCGCGGCAACTGCTCATCATTGCACAGAGTCGTGACGATCCTCGTAAAGTAGAGCGCTGCCGTGTTGCCCTTGCAGACGGACTGCGACGCGAGGGCAACATCAACGAAGCCATCGCACACTACGAACAGGCTCTGTCTAATCTCCGCGGCCTCAGTGGCAGCAAACGGTTGACCGGAGTGTGTCTGTTCAGGCTCGCAGAGTGCTACGATGAACTATGCAAGCCATCCATGGCGCTCAACTTCTACGACGGGGCCTTGTCAACCTGGCAGGAGCTGCAATACTTTAACGGCGTAATGAACGTGCACCAGAAGCTCGCGACGCATCTGCTCAATCGCGGTCGGCCACTCGAGTCCATCCAACACGCATCGCAGGCCCTCGCGATGTACACGGCGGCGAATGATACCTATTCCGCCCTTCTCGAGATACTGGCAGTTGCGCAAGCACTCGTCGGCAATGCAGTAGCCGCTGACAGCGCTCTGGACCGCCTGGAATGGCTCAGATGCGGACATCAGCATGCATGCATGCGGTGCAATACCCTGCATTGTCGCGGCGTGGTGGCGCTCTGCCGCGGTGCCCTGGATGAAGCACGGGCCATGCTGACCGCTGCACGCATACTGTCGCGTGGTCCGGACAAACTCGAATCCCCCGAATATATGCTCAGCATGGAAGCCGTAGTCATGGTTTCGCTTGCCGAAGTGCAGCATGCGGACCAGTCAGGGTGCGACGACGTTCTCGCCCTTGCGTGCACAGCGACTATTATATTCAGGAAGCAAGGCGACGTGGCGAATACTGTTACTGGATTAGTTCTGCTGGCCGATGGCATCGACGACGAGTGCGCTGAGAGCCTCCTCTCGGCCATATTGCCCCCACTACACCGATTAGATCATCGCCACGGCTTGGCGCAATGCGTAGTGCGCGCGGCGACAATAGCTCAGAGGCGTGGAGAGGCGAAGCTGGCCGCAAAACGTGCGCGGCATGCACTGAAGCTCTATGGGGACATCAAAGCAGACCCTCGCATTCAGCTTGCCAACGAAATCGTCTTCAATGCCTGACGCAATCAATATCTTAGACCATGGGAGGCTGCCTGTAGATAGGCAACAGATAAAACGACTCTGAACAGAATTGGTCATGTGCAACATTAACGGCAGCGCGTAGCAGAAGGCAGGCCCTCATGTTATATTCCTCGACGCCATGCGACATCGCCTCCCAGTCTGGCGTCTTGTCTTGCGACTAGAATTCATCCGCAGTGATATGCGGTGGCACCAGTACGATTAATTTCTTGGAGGCGACACAGCATTAGTAGGACTCCAATTCCCAGTCTCGTCCTTTGCATCCTCCTTTGGAAGACACAGCTTGAAGAATGGCCTAAGATATATATATCCAATAATTGAAGACGTCCATAACAATATCCCAGGCTGAGACGGAACAGTACTGGTACATTATTACAATCTACGAGTCTGCGTGTGAGTCTGAGAGTCGATGGTAGCAGTTACATCCTGGACAATCAGAGTAGAGGGTTCGGGGAAAATAGTGAACTTGTCGCTGGGAACGGCGATGAAATCACCATCCATGCTGACGCCGTTCAGCGTGATCCGCACCACGCGTGATACTGGAGCGAACGCGGTGTTGAGGAACGTGGCGAGGTCCTCAGCGCTTATGTGCACTGCATCCGAGCTCGAGATGTCGATATCCTGCAGCTTGGGCATCGCGAGCGGGCGAGGCGGCGGTTTGAGCAGCTCGCCGTCCGCGAGCGTCAACGCAACGCGCGTACACGAGGGCAGCGCGCCGAATGCGGGGATTAGTTTGGCGCAGGTGCTCGTGGAGCAAAGCGTCTGCACGCGCGAGAGGATGCCGTCATCGACATAGACTGGAGGTAGGTACACGTCGTCGATCTGGGCGCGCGAGCAGATGAAGGTGCGCCGTAGCCCCGTCTCGACCGATTGGTAGAGCAATTCGAGGTCCTTGGCAGTATGGTTCAGATGTGCCTCGAGATCCCCGTGCAGATGACCGAGGACCAGAGACGCCAGATTATAGTCTGTCAACGGTACACTGATTTGGGCGATGGACGCGCTGGGAAGGCAGTGCAGAAGTTCCATACTGCCAGTGTCGATCGAGAGGTCGATAAACTGAAGTTTCGGAACATCTGCGACGGAGAAGGTAACACCGTCCGAGACCAGTGTGCAGTAGCCTCCATAGATTATCAGCGTCCGCAGATTGCGGCAATGCGAGAACACGGCCGTTGGGAACGTCTGCTCGCCATCGTAGCAGTACTTGAGAACACCGACAGCCGAAAAGGCGAGAGGTAATGCACCAGCGCTCAACTGAACGTTAAGGAGCTGGACGTATTGCAGAAGTGGCGCGTGGCCCGCGAAGAGGTCGATTGGTAGCGCATCAGATGGGGAAGCGCCGGCCATGTGTATATCAAAGGTCACCAAGCGAGGCGCAGGGTGCTGAAAGGCTGAGAACACGTCGTGGTCGTAAATCATGTCGGTTTCAAGACATAAACGGTGTATTCGGTATAGGTTGCGCGTGATTGCGGGCAGCACAACAGAGCGTAGACGTCTGGGATATCGCGGTTTGCACATATTGATACGTAGGGTGATACTGCGGGTAAATCCAGCATCGAGGCGGGCATAGAAGAAGTCTACCGCACTGGTTGAGAGGGCTTCCAGAGTGATGTCGCTCCAAAATGTGCGGTGTTGAAAGGCCACCTCCCGCCAATACCTGGAGACCCGCGAAGCGCCCAGCAGTTCCTGAAGCGTGAGGAAATCGAAGATCAAAGACAGAAGCTCGACCGGGAGCCGGAACGCGAGACCGTGATGGTTCATGGTCAAGGTATAGTGCGGACATTGAAATTGCTGATCATGACAACCACCGGTGCACGCCCGCATTGTGCCCGTTGTCACAATGGCGAGGCGTATCGAAGGTCGCTGCGCCTCAATACGCTTCAGACCAACTATATAAGGCCGCCGAATCCAGCTCGGTAGTTCGTTGTCCTTGGATTTCTCTTCGTCCGCATGAGTTCCAACGATTCAACTTCATTCAACTACGAGGCCAATGCCTCGCGCTCCACGCGTCAAGGTGGCGACCCTGTCCATCTGTCTGATAAATCTTCGGCACAGGCTCGCGTGGATCCGTTGCTGCTGGGTTCGCTCTCTCTCACTCGGCCGATGCTGCTCGAAAGGCACTGACAATCATGGTGCAGGTCACAGCGCACCCCTGCAATACCCAACAAGTTCACAAAACCCTGCTGGCGCACAGAGTCTGCGTACGTGACATCTTTGCGTGGCTTGTTTGCTCTTATTCGGGTTGTAGCCCCTACTTCGGGTTCTCGACCGACAGGCTCTACAGTCTCTGGTTTTGTGATCAATGGCCCGGGGCTGCAGCTCCTCCTCAAGGCGGTGAGAAAATGCTTCTATGTCCAGGTGATGAGCCTGATCACCGTATTGCAGTTCATGACTCCAACAGGCCGCCGCCTCCGCCGCCGATAGTCCCGAGAACGCGAAAGCAGACCTCCAACGTTGGCAGTACCGCAGCGCGTCCTACAGCCAGTGTCCCTCCTAGATCGTCTGTTGAAACCCCTGTGGAAGTCCAACCACAAACGGCAGGCGGCCAGCACGCGCGAGCGGGCAATGCACCCACTCAGCGACTTTCGGATGGGCGCTCTCACCTGCACGGCGCCCAGCGTGACGTTCTGCGTCCAATCGCGAGCGCCGGGACGTTGTCCGCGCACCCCCATCCACCACCTACTGCCCCTTCGGCCGCACCGCGCATTCCGAACCGCATTCCGCAGCCCCGTGTCTCTTCCTTCGCGGCGGGCGGTCAAGTCTACCAGCTGTACCATCACAACCCTCCAGTGGAGCCGTCTAACTACTTCCTTCGCGATCATTCTCGCCTCCCTCCGCCATCATCCCACGCTCCGATTGCCCCGCCTATCCCGCACAATCATGTGCACGGAAACGGGCCTCGTGCCCTGAAACGTCTGCTCACACCATGGTCTATCGCGCGCCGAGCCAGGTTGGGACGCATGCTCAGCAGGTGCGCCATCCAGGTATGTAATCTTGTTTGAGGCGCTGACTTCGTGCTGTCGCAGACGGGAGACCGCTGTACGTTATTCTCGTCAAAGAATCCGCAGGGTGCGCTGACAATTTCCCCTTTAGACATCGAATGCCTTTTGTGCCATTCCCGCTTCCCAGACGGTCACAAGGTGCCCGCGGCAGAGCACGTCCTCACAAGACACATCAAACCCGTCTTTGGCAACCTCATCCTCATCGCCAAAACCCACCTGAGTAAGACCGATCCCGCCCGCTCGGATACCCAGGCCCCCAGGTACGTCTCGCGCGCACCTTATCTGAACTTTGATGCTAAATCTGAGCTAAGCCTCACGCGGGCGAACGCTGTAAGCTCTCTCAGTGTACGCTTCGCGTTGACTGACTCCTCACTAGATTGCACCTTCCCGGGCTGCGCCACGCATTTCGCAGAGCTAGACTGGGAAACCATACGGCACGTCATCGCGTCTCACCTCAAGCCGGAGTATCTTGGTGTGCTTCAGGAGGCGTCAGCTTATCTCGGCCTGTTCAACGCGGACGGCACGCGGATTTGAAGAGCAGTTGCCCTAAATTCACCATCATACTCGTTCTTGCATTTTAGGAAAATCCCCTTACGCAGCTTGATACGCTCTTTCTTTGCAGTTGTCCGAGCATACAACTGTTATCTCCTAACGACTACTGTAACGCTCATCATCACGTGTCTAATGTTATATCGTATTGACGAGCTCGAAATAATTGATATTCTAACATGATCTGTTGATATAGTTTCATGCACACGAAATACAGCGGCGAATGAGAGTAAGAGCCTGAGAGCCAGAGAGATGGTAGGAAGGTAGGTAGAAGAGAGACATGGAACGCGGGTCCGGCATATCCCGGATCGTAGCGCCGCTGGATTGCGCGGCAGTCACCGACTCCTTGCGTGGAGGCTGGTTGCCTCTGTTCCTTTCCTTTCCTCTGCCTAATGATACGTTATCAACGTAAGGATCTGCTGTCCCCGTGTTCAATTTCAAAACTTCCGTGTTTCGATCCGCGTTTTCCTCTCAACATACTACAAGATTCGTCGAGTCAGGGATGCGGCAGTTCACGATGCACCATGCAGTACCCTGAGCACTGTCGGTATTTTAATAATGGCTTGCAACTGCAATACCTGGCGTAGCCAGCACGCCGTCATCCACGTCGTACCTAGGTTAAGGCATATGAAGGCACTGTGGTGACTGGTCGCGGCACTCGCGCGAGGTCGCTTCGCGCCTCGCCGCTCGTGCCGCTCCATTCATTGTCAATCAGGTTCGGGCATGTGAAGGTCGCGATCACTTGGCATAGTTGGTTAACCAGTTGATCATGCAGCTTAGCCTTTTGTCGCTCCCGAAACTGAATCACTACACTTGTCAATTTGGATGCCATCGAGTGCAACTGTTATCCGCATGTCTTACAACAGAAACAGGCCTTGTACTCGGTGATGCAGCAGGTGGACCCATATGTTTGTTGATAACATAATCAGAGGCCGATGCTCGCAACTAGAGCGCCAGACTCGGGGGAAGCGGAGTCGCGACCAGTACCAAAGTAACGTCCCAACTATCGACACTGTCCAGCAGCCAGCCAGAGTCTGGATGAATCAGCCCACGAAAATATCAAAAAATCCAAGTAGCGACGTCCAGATCGATACGGCCACGTCCGAGTCGCGACTCGACAGCATCGCAGCCACTGAATTGATTGCTAGCAAACGGAGCGCAGCCAGGGGCTCGTATATCCAGCTTTGAAAGTTTGTCGAAAGGCCTAGCAGCTCATGCGCCGAAATCCAGCGCCCAGTTGTGCGCTCAAAAGAGGGTGTAGGTAACAGGCAAACAGGCCGATGCGGAGTTCAATAGCAGCCTCAGCACCAGCCTCACAGGGCCGCGTCCTATGCGTAAAAAATCTCCGGGACTTCATGATAGGCTTATACCACATACATAATGACATGTAATACATATTCATCGGATCTTACGGGAGGCAAGGACTGGGTTTGGGAGGCCAAAGCCGTTAAGAGTTCTACTCAAAATTGCAGCGGGGCGCACAAGCGCGCGCGCGTCCGCAACGATACTGACAACGAAATGCGGCTATTGGCCGTACTATGAAAGCTGTCCATACGCGAGCACGCTCACGCATACCGACTGACGCAAAAAAAAAAAAATGATGGCGAGTGAAGCCGCGGCGCGACAAGCGCGAGGAAATGGTTATCATCCAAATAATACAAGGCAACATAGCATAAGACTACAGAAAGCGGTTGAGACGTCCACATGTAGTTTTGCGCGAGCTGCGGTGACGAAATTGAAAAGTGAGGCGGCTGGGTCTGTGCAGGAGAGTACATTTGAAGGTGAGTTTCCGAAAAGGGAGGCTGATCGGAGGCAGTTCTTGAAATCCCATTGGACCGGCAGTCGGACCGGGATTTTTCACTGTTGCAACGAGAGACCCCCCCAGGAAAACCGAATTACCTTAAAAGGTAAGACTTCGTCTAACCTATTAAGGAGTCGGTGATCTTCTCCTCGTCCTCTCGCGGTGCCGGCAGCACATTATGCAAGTTCCAGCAGTTCCCGTCGCTCGCGCAGCTCAATCGTGTTACAACATGACGCGGACTAAGCATGACAAGCCCTAGCTCGGCCACCCTTTACATCCAGATAGACGACCAGGCGCGATGAAGAAGGCTGAAGACTTGGTGACGGCACGCGGATTTGAAGAGCAGTTGCCCTAAATTCACCATCATACTCGTTCTTGCATTTTAGGAAAATCCCCTTACGCAGCTTGATACGCTCTTTCTTTGCAGTTGTCCGAGCATACAACTGTTATCTCCTAACGACTACTGTAACGCTCATCATCACGTGTCTAATGTTATATCGTATTGACGAGCTCGAAATAATTGATATTCTAACATGATCTGTTGATATAGTTTCATGCACACGAAATACAGCGGCGAATGAGAGTAAGAGCCTGAGAGCCAGAGAGATGGTAGGAAGGTAGGTAGAAGAGAGACATGGAACGCGGGTCCGGCATATCCCGGATCTTCTCCTCGTCCTCTCGCGGTGCCGGCAGCACATTATGCAAGTTCCAGCAGTTCCCGTCGCTCGCGCAGCTCAATCGTGTTACAACATGACGCGGACTAAGCATGACAAGCCCTAGCTCGGCCACCCTTTACATCCAGATAGACGACCAGGCGCGATGAAGAAGGCTGAAGACTTGGTGTCGACGTGCTCCGCATTTGGAGAAGAGCACAGTAAAATACTTGATGTCCGTTTGTCTGATGCAGGCGGGTGCTGATGCTGACTTGGACCTACCCAGCTGAAGACCTTGCGCAGGTTGGGAAAATGCTGGTCGTTCTTATTCGGATGAAATAGATGCTTATATGTACCTTATGGCCTGTGCATCTCCGACCATTGCGGACGCGGACCGTGTCACCGCTGCCTCGAAGCTGCGGGACCGAGGGCACCCCACGCTACTTTCTACATTCGTCAATGACACCGGGTACTCTATGGTCCTTGCAATTCAATCCAAAGCGTGGAAACTGTACCCGGCTATCTAGTTCTGCATGCGTGTACTGTGCATGGAAACCTCTCAAAGCGGGACCGAAGCCGTGCTTCGCGAGGCCGGCTTTAAAATAGCGTTCAGGTGCGGCAGAGTAAGCATATCCCTGCGTCGCCCACATTCATCACTAATGGCTCTACAGCAAGCCGCCAATGTGTTTAGGATCCCTGCGCTCGCTCACGATGTGCTCCTGGCTGCAACCGTACGTGTATTTCGCTAATTAGAGGTCACCCCTGCTCACCAACTCACAGAGCGTGCGAGCCAACGCTAGAGCCGCCCGCACCATATCTCGACGGGCCCAGGAGATGGCGAACGCAGTCGATTCGATTCTCGGAGAGAGCGTATCACACGCAGAACTCCAGCACTTTCAGGCACTCGAGTCGTTCGAAATGTGCGTCTGCGAATCTCCTTGCGGGATTTTCCATAGCAATGTTGTTTCTAGCTCTCTCCTCGACGCGAAGGACGTGCTGGTTGAGATCGGGCGCGGAAGCTACCTAGCACAGTTACTGCACCAGCAACGCGACCGCGAGAAATTGCAGGCTTTATCAGAGAAATTAAATCACGCATTTCGTGTTCTAATGGTACGCTGCACCCTTCCACCGAGTATTTGACTTAATTGCGATGCAGCTCGGAATAAGGATGCAGACGAATTTTATGGCGTCGTCGCTCTCTGCACAGATAGAAGCGCTGCTTGACCAAGGCACCGCATCTCTGTTTCAAGACCTGGAGTCGACTGTCCCGCTAGAACGGCGCGCGCGCATTCCACCCAACCCACCGCTACATTTCGGCCGCGTGCGCGAGACTGAGGACATTGCGCGCACCGTCATCGACGAAGCTCCAGGGCGCGTTGCCATCCTCGGCGGGCCAGGCATGGGAAAAACCTCGCTCTCGTTGGCCGTGCTTCACCACCCGTCAGTCGTCGAACGTTTTGCCGCAAGACGCTTCTTTGTGTCCTGCGAGGGCGCTGTGGGGCAGTCAAGTCTTCTTACGACCATCGCAGCGGCTTTAGGCATCCCTGCTTCCCAACGCAAGGTTCTCCAACAGCGGTTGAATGATATATTGTCTGATGCGCCAGCTCTCCTTGTGCTCGATAACTTCGAATCCGCTTGGGAGACGGCCGATCAGCGTCCAGCTGCGGAGGAGGCTTTGCAGTTTCTCGACGCTATCGACGGTCTGTCGTTGATCATCACGATCCGTGGCGCAGAGCGACCCCAGGGCGCTCGCTGGACGCGTCCGTTCTTGCCTCCTCTGGAGCCGCTCGACAACACCGCAGCAACACAGACGTTTCTATCCATTGCGGACGTCGTAGATCCCGGCGTAGCGCTATCGTCTCTCCTTTCTCATTTGGACAACGTCCCTCTGGCCGTCGTTCTCATGGCCAATCTCGCACAGGTCGAAACTCCCAAGGCTTTGCTATACCGCTGGGACGAGCACGCGACCGCCATGCTGACCCGTGGTGACGGCCGAACGCGTCTGACTAGTCTGGATATCTCGCTACGAGTCTCACTGGAGTCTCCCAGAATGAAACAGGCTCCTCCCGCTTACAGTCTCATTAGCTGCCTTGCTCTGCTTCCTTACGGCGTTTCCGAATCGGACATTGCGCTCTGGAATATCGGTGGTGGTGCTCAAGCACTGTCCGTCCTTCTGCAGAACTCACTCGCGATTCGCAGCCTTGAGGACCAACGGATTAAAGTCTTATCACCTGTGCGCAGCTTCGTGCTTTCCCACTATCCACCGTTGGACGCCGCTGCGGACAGCGTCTTCAGGCATTATTTGGGTCTGGCGAAATATGCGCGCGAGTCTATGGCGACGGGATCTTACTCCGAACTCTTCGCAATCTCTCACGAACTGACGAACATCGGGGCTATCATCCAATATGTCCTCAAGCATCGCAGCGACCTCAATCTGGCTGCGCTCGAGGCAGCATGCGCTCTCTGTTATCTCTACGCCCATGTCAGCATAGGACCTGGTGCCGACCTGTTACCGGTTGCACTCGCGCTCTCGAGAACGCATGGATTGCGCCAAGTCCAAGCGGAATTGCTATATACATGGGGCATGATGGCGTTCAATTCGCTCCTCTCAGGCGACCCAAATAGTCTATTCCGTCAGGCGCATGACATCTACATCGGCATTGACGACGCAGACGGTATTCTCGATACGGGAATGTCCTTGCTGCGCTTTCTGCCCGCTCAGGAGGCCGTTACCGAAGGTCAACGGTTATTCTCCGTCGCAGAGACGCGGCAGGACAGCGTGCGCATGGGACGCTGCGCGCATTACCTCGCTGGCGCGTTCGCTCGCGCGAAAAGGATGCCGGACGCTGTCGCGCAGTACAAGCTCTGCATCGACATCATGGAGGGCGGGGGCGCATCTCATCTGCGCAACGGGCTGGTCGGCCTCAGCAAGTTCCAGCTCGCCCGACACGCACGCATGTCAGGCGACGTCAAGGGCACAGTTGTGATGCTCGAGGAGGCGTTGGAGGTGCTCGATGCGATGCGACTTCCCGTCGGTGCTAGCTACGCGTGCAGACAGATGGGGCAGGCGCTCATGCTCCTCGGTCGACCGCTTGATGCAATAGCGTGTCTCAATAAGGGCGCTGAGGTACATCGAGCTGCCGGTGTCCGCCACCAACTATCTGCCACGCTCATGCTTGCGCTCGCGAATGCGGACACGGGAAACATGGAAAAGGCGACCACGATGCTGGAAAGGGTTGAACAGCTTCATCCAGCTCGCGAATGGACAGCCTTCGAGCATGCTGATATCCTGCATGCTCGAGGGTGTCTGGCGCTATCGAGCGGGGATGCTGGCGAGGCGTGTGCGTTATTTAGGGTTGCGCGCGCCATGGCGCGCCGGAAGGACGCCGTTATGACGCCGGATAGTATGCTTCGCACGGAGATGAGCATCATGGAAACTCTCAGTGAGGCTGAACTTGCCGCCGGTAACTCAGAGGAGGCGACGATCCTTGCCATCAGCACGGCCGTTCTCGCCAGGAAGCTCAGAGACAGCATGTACACGATACGTTGCTTGGTTCTGCTGGCGGAAGCGGTGGAGGATGACATTGCGGACCGACTGGTCAGCACGGCCCTCCTCCCTCTTCGACGTATGGGCCTTGAATACGACTTGGCAAAATTGTTGTTGCGTTCCGCAGCTATTGCACAAAGGCGGCGGCAGCGCAATCTGGCGGCACATAGAGCGCGGAACGCCTTGAGCCACTTCGGTCAAGTAGACGATCGTCGGCGCATCCAATTGGCGAGGATGGTCATGGGTGATGGTCAACCTGCCTGCGCCGAGTAGACTGTCGACTACTCCCGGAGATTGGGAAGCCGGTCACAAAGCCGTACTTCTTCGCTTCAGCCTCTCGGACCGAAACCAGACAACCGATCAAGGATTCGAGAACTCGAGAGCTCCGAGGCCTCCGAACCTTGTCGCGGGGCCCTGATGATATGGGAAAGACGCTCAGATTCTTGGCTGAGCAGTGAACTGATTGGTCTTGTATTTAAATCTGGTGATCTGGGTGACTTTGATCAAGTGCAAGAATTCTGAATAGACTATCTAAATTTCTGTAGGCATTGGGGTACATTCTGAACAAATGAGGTACGATTCTGGAGAGCGCGATGGATTCTGAACGGACGGGCGCCAAATCTGATCGCCAAATCTGATTGCGCGGAATCTGAAGCCGCTTCTTGCAGATCTGAACAAACTTCCTCAAATTCTGAATGTTGGGTGAAATTCTGAAGATAGGCCAAAATTCTGTAGGCAGGCCAGAATATTCTGAAGGAGGCCTTTTTTTGACCAAAATAATTTTTGTGCACTTTAAGGAGGATAGACGGCGAGCCGCTGAAATGTCCGCGCCGCAATGCTCACCACGTATAGATCTCAAAACACGGATGCGGCGCGCGTGCGTTGCCAGTGCGGGGGCTTTCGATGTTCCTGTCGCATTCGGCGTCGCGCTGTGACCGATAAAGCGCGCAGTCCAGCGCGTCGGTCTCAACGTACACCTCTGTGGCGCCATCATGGGAGAGCGATTGGTATTCATTATGGCCAGTGTTCGCGGTATTCTCTTCATGCTGCACTTCGATTCAGTAATGGTGTAACAATTTTTCGGTTACCAGCAGCGATCGTGTATTCATTTGTACTTCGTAAATTTGAGGCACATGGCAGGCACATACACTGATATGGGTCAGGGAGCGGTGGGTGAGGGTAATGAAGAAATGGGGACATGAAGGTATTGGCGGAATGTAAAGACGATCAGGATAGGACGGTGCCCCTCGGCCTGCCGCACCCCGATGTTTACGTTCAAAAGGCAAGGTAAAGCGGGACGTCTACACCTCGATACAGGGAGAGGGAGCAAGGGAGTGGATGAGGTGGGATGGCGGCGAGATGATCGGGGGAACGTGATTCAAAAGTCATAGACACGCTTGCCATTCGATTCGTACAGGGGGACAGCTCGTACGGCCCTCTCAATCGCGGCATCATGCTCTGGCCTGCCAGGGTGAGCCGTGATCACGTGCTGTGCGGCCTCCCAGTTGAGCTGCGGGAAGCGCGCACCACAACCGGGCCAGAGGCCTAGCGGTGAATTGGTCAAAACGAACAAAAGCGCAATGATCGTGGAGCTTACAGATCTGCTCTGTGTGTCGCTAAATCCAGCGCAGTGCAAATTAGTGTTAGAAATTCAGGTAGTGTGTAGACGACGCACCTGCCGGGCGTGGTTGCCACCATTGAAAAGGATTTTGATGATGCGGATAATGTTGGCGAAGTCGGGTTTGTGGTGCTTCAGAAGCACGTGGTCTACCGCCTCCAGTTTATCGCCCTCCGGGAAGCGGGCATAACACACGAGGCACTTGAAATCTGTAGACAGACTAGTCAGCGCATGCTGCGAACGACCAGATGAGAATTACGTACAGCGGCCACCCGTGCTCGGCTGGGCAGTCTCAGGCTCTGAGGGAGCCCCGCCTGCGTGCGAGTGTGTCCGTTCATCTGAATGACAAGGAGTGGACCCATCTCCTGCTCGTTGGTTGCGCGTACGGGACGCATCGCCCGAGGTGCCGCCGTGAGTGCTGGACTGCATCTCCCTGCGCACTGAGAGGGCGCCCAGATGGGATCCCAGATCCGGACGAGGCGATGGCCTCGGAGCGCTGGGCATGGGACCCGCTGGTTTCATGCCGAGGTTTGAGGGTTGCTTGCGCGCCCTCGGCAATATTGGCGGAGGAGGAGGCGGCCGGTTGGGGTCAAAAGCTGCAACGCAGTGATCAGGATGAAGACGTCAACTATGAAGAATTTTCTCACCGTCATTCGGAGGGAGCTGCAGCCCCGGGCCCTTGATCACAAAGCCAGCGACCACCAAGCCTGCCGGTCGAGAACCTGAAGTAGGAGCTACAACCCGAATGAGACCACGCAACGCAATCAATGCCGACGCACCTAACAGTCCAGAAGCATCTTTTATAACAGGCGGGTGTGCTGCGCGAGAAGCACAATGAACATTAAAAGTGACGGTCGAGTGCTGACAAACGAACCGGCTGGCTGCGCGGGTTGCATCAAATTGGGCGCAGGCGCCGAATGACCCTGCAATCCCGACTGACCTAAATAAAGTAGCAGAGAATTAGAGATTGGCAGGAACAAGAAAGACTCTGAATACCTTCATTCCATGGCCGCTGCGGTACAACACCGCGTTCAGTCTGTGCTAAGACGCTAGCAGCGGCCTCCCTGAAGTGCGACTGGCCATGTTCAACTGTTCGTGGGATGTGTGCAGCACTGGCCTGGCCACTCCTGAGGCTGAATGGAGTTGATTCGTTGGACGTCATATGGAAGACGAAAGCGAAGGACGGAAAGCCTCAGACCCAGATTCAATGGCCTTATATACCCGGCTTGAGGCGCAGCGAGGCGCAGGCGCAGCGCTTCGATGCGCATCACTATTGTGACGACGGGCACAATGCGGGCGAGCGCCGGTGGTTATCATGATCAGCAATTTTGAATGTCCGCATTGTGCTCTTGTCCATGTATCATCACGGTGTCGGGTCCCGCCTCCCCGTCGAACTTGTCTCCCTGATTTTTGATCGCCTCGCGCTTCAGGAACTACTGGGCGCTTCGCATGTCTCCAAGTTCTGGCGAGCGGTTGCGATTCGGCACCGAACATTTTGGAGCGACATCACCCTGGAAGCGCTCTCCACTACTGCGCTCGATTTCTTTCTCGCTCGTCTTGATGCTGGCTCAAATCGCAGCGTTACCCTCCGTGTCTACATGTGCAAACCAAAATACCCCTCACGTCTGCACTCCGTCGTGCTGCCCGCAATCACTGGCCACCTTCATCGCGTCGACCGGTTATACCTAGAAGCCGACATGGCCCATGACTGCGCTGTTTTCTCTGCCTTGCGACGTGCTGCACCACGCCTAGTGACATTTGACGTCTACATGGCGCACGATACGCGGACATCCGATGCGCTGCCAACCGATCTATTCGCTGGCCACGCCCCGATGCTGCAGAACGTACAGCTAATCAATATTCAGCTCGGTGCAAATATGTTACCTCCGGCCTTCGCTGCTGTTGTGGTGCTCAAATATTGCTTCGATGACGCACTGTCATTTCCGACTGCTGTGTTCTCGCATTGTAGTGGCTTGCAGAAGCTCATCATCTACGGGACGCACTTTTCTGTGGCGGCTGGAAGCGACGCTTCTTCCAGAGTTGAAGCAAAGAAACTTCAATTAGTCGACATGATCGTCTCCACGGGCAGTTTCGACCTCATCCGACGCCTTCACTGTGCATCCATCGTGCAGATCAGTATCCCAATGGGTGACAAGGAGTCAGCGCCTCTTTTACTGGGTCATCTGTGCGGGCGTCTGGACCTACATCTGCGACATACAGCCAAGGATGTGTACCTGCAGTATCAATCTCTTGATACCCACATGCAGCGCACCTTTCTCTGCGCGTTTGGGCAAATCGCCGTGGCGTATTTGCCTCCAATCTACGTGGACGCTGAAATTCTCGCGCGCGTGCAGACGCTTCGATCGACCAGTGCCTGCGTCGGCCTATTCCCCGCTTTTACCGTGCTGCCCTCGTGCAGTCACGTCGTGTTGACGCTGGTGGACGACGAGCCGCTAGAGCCTCCGCAACGCCCACTCTCGACGCCCAAACTACAGCATATCGACATATCCAGTTTGGATGCCGCACACATGAATGCCGAAGACCTTGCCGCGTTCCTGAATGCCGTGTTTGCTCCAGTACCGCGGGCGGTTCAGGTCACGCTGAACGGCGTAAGCGTGGATGGTGATCTCGCCGCCGTACCCAAGGACCGATTCACTGTTTCCCTCAAAAACATTCCGAATGTGCGTTCAGCTGTCGATGCGCCCCGATACCCATGAATTGTAATTCCCTGTGGCCAGGTATTCATTCATTCGATACATAACTTTCCTTCATAAATCCGTGTTTTCTATGTCGGTGACTACTATAAGCTTTGCTTTCCAGTTACTGCTGTACGATTCCGTCCCACTGATGCGCTGTCCTGCAATGCTGCCCACTGAATTTCACGACTACTGATTGCGCAACATAGCCCCTCAGCTAGCTCAATTTTCGCCGCCGCCGTCTCGAAGCTCTCGGATGTCTCAGCGCGAAGATGATAGTGTAATACGTAGTGCTCAACTTTATCACGTCATAAATGCATTGTGCATATATACAAAGGGCCGCCTGATGCGCGCGGCCATGGCTTATGGTAAGAGTCCTAAAGACAGGTCAACGCCGTTTTGCCCTGTTTCTGAGGACATGAAACATCCGTGATGGACTCCCTTCAATTGATGGACGTACAATTCTAATGGTTCCGATGTCTCCTCTTCATCTTCCCGACTCTCTCCAGCCTAAGCCTCTGCACTGGCTTGTGTCCTCCGGTTCGCTCCGAGTCGCTGCTCAACCATTGTCGTCTATCGCAAACATACGGCGCCTGCGCCTGCACACCGTTGACTACAGAGTTTGCAGTCTGAGCGGTAGCCCCGCCAGCGCTGCATTCTATCGCAATATGGCCGCAGACAATGAGAGCACGGGGGTACCTATTAAATCTGAATCATTTGTCTTATGCCCTCCAAGCCCCAACGCAAAATACCTTATTCCGAGTCCAGGATACTCCTGGCCAAGGTGAGCCTACGCAAGTCTATTATGTGTCCAAAGTGCCTCATCGCGTTTTCAGCGCGACTGTGTGCCAGCTCTTGCTGACCGCGCCGCTCTGCGGCGACGGCAGAACGAAGGAGCGCGATGCCAAGGCCACGAGCGTATCCAGTGCGCAGTGAGGGGAGTAGGACGGCCTCGACCAGATGTTCTGCAAAATCGTCGTCCACGACCTCGGCAAGCAATGTAAGGCAGTGCGGAATATGCGCGTTCTGACCAGTTTTGCGGTAGATCACAGCGGCCAGGAGCGCCAGGCCCGCTGCCTCCACGTCGTTCCCCATTGCGCATTCGACCTCGCTGACATGCGCGGCGATGGAAGCCTCGACGCTGAGCATGTACACGGGCGCCTCGATGATGTCGCGCCGACGAGCCTTTGCGCGTCCCTCAAGGAGCAGCGCACGCGCTTCGTCGAGGTCTCCGCGGCCCATCGCCAGCAGGCCGCGCGTACGCAGGACTGTGCACTCCTCAAATGCGGACAGCGCGCCAGCCGCGCTCATCTCGTCCACCTGCACCATTGCCGCCGCCGCCTCTTCCAAATTCCCCAGCATAGAGTGCGCCTGCGCGATGAGCAGCAGGCAGCGCCGCCGGTTGCGGAACCCGGCGGCCTGGTGCACCGCGAGCGCGCGCGTCGCATGCTCGATCGCCTCGTGCAGCCGGCCCAGATACAAAAACGTATCCGCGAGCTGCGTGAGGATTACGCTTACGCCCTGCGCGCTCTGGATTGCCTCGAACGCCGCCAAAGCCTCGCCGTATGTCGTGATAGCAGTGTCGACCTTGTTCACCGAGCGGTAGAGCTCCGCGAGCTGGTACTTGTTGCTCGCGACAAGCCGCATGGGGCGCTCGGCCGCGGGGATCTGGTCGAGTATGCCGATGGCCAGCTCGTGCTGCTCGATCGCCTCGTGCGTCCGGCCGTCGCGCAGCAGCGCCGCCCGAGCTCGAACATGCTGCGCAGCATGTTCGCAGGGCTATCCTGCGCCTCGGCAAGCGCGTAGAGCCTGCGCGCCTCGTCGATGGCCTCGCTCGTCGGCAGATACTCGACGAGGAAGATGCGCGTGTCGAACTCGCCTCCGGCGTTCCCGATGTGCTGGTATATCTCGCGTGCCTCGCTGACGAGCGCCTGCGGGTCGCCGAGAACGGAGATGCTGTACGCCATGCGGCCCCACTGCAGGAGCAGGTCCGCGCGGAGATTCTCGAGTTGCGCGTCGCGCGCGACGGACACTGCCAGAGGGAGCAGCTCAGGTGCAGATCCCATGCCCGTCTGGGTATACAGGATACAGATCGCAGAGACAGCATTGATTGCGGAACTCCGCGCCTCCTGGCTGTATTTCAACGCATGCCGCACCAGCGACTCGATATTGGCCAGCTCTGCGGCGACGGCCGCGAACACTGCACCGTCGAATTTGAACAAGCTGGACTGGCGCCCGAGCTCCGCGAGCCCAAAGTAGTGCTTGTACACCGTCGCAGTGCTGCTCTCAGAGGGCGAATGCTGCGAGAGCATGAAACTTCTGATCGGGGCCAATACGCGAATGCGCTGATCTGCGGAGCGCGTGGCCAGCGACGTCTGAAGAAGAACAGCGAGAGCGCGCGAGGACTGCTCTATCTCCCAGAGCCGAAGGTCCGTGTCCACAACGCCGCTTGGCAATAACGCGAGAAGACTGAGCAGGTTCTGGGCGGCAGGTACCGCCTGCATACGAGGTGATTGCAACGATAGCGTGATGGACATATCAAGGCTTGTCAGGCGGTCCTGGGCTTTACCGCGCACCAGCATCGTCGTCGCGAGGTTATTCCAGCGGTGCAGAAGAGTCTCTGCACTTTCCGTCTGTGCCAGGTTGGCCATGAGGACCACAGCGAGAGGGATATTATCCAGCTTATGAAGGAGAACACGCAGATTTGGGTCGGATTCGGGAATCTCGGCGATGGAAAGAAAGGCCTGAATAGCCGCCATATCGCTAAGTGGGGATAACGGCGGCAGAAACGGTCGACTCCAGCGAACATGACCAGGCCGTTCAGCGCCGCGCATGGTCAAAACTAGAGATAGACCGTCGAAGCCATCCAAAAACTGCAGCACAGTCTCCGCATCAGAACGCCGCGCAGGATCCTCCCAAGCAGATTCGAAATTGTCCAGCACAAGACAAGAAGGTTCGAAGCCCACAGCATCCCGCAGTTTCTGCCGCGTAGTCTTCGGATCTGAGGCAACAATTCCAAACGCCCCGGCGATGGTGGCGAGACAGGAGTCGTGGTCTTCAGCTGCGTCGCAGGATACGAAGAAGCGCCTAGCGCCGAACCGTTCGGCGACTGATGGGTGATGAAGAACGGCCACAGCAAGGGTCGTCTTACCCATTCCAGGTCCGCCAAGAATTGCAACGCGCCCTGCAGGGTCGCCGACGATGGCATCCACGACGGCCTCGGTCTCGGCGACACGGCCAAAATGGAGCTGCGGTTTCGCGGGGATGCGGGCGACGCGCTCCTGCGGCGGCTCGCGCATCACTTGCAGATGCGCGTCGTCCTGCGCCATGAGCGCCTCGAACTGTGACGAGAGCGCGACAGCCATCGTGCTCGCCTGGATCCGCATTTCTACCTTTCACCGCCCGTCAGTAAGCGCAGGTTGAATATTTTTAACACATACCATGAGCGTGCTGAATGCGTTGTTGACTCGTTCCGTCAGATCAAGGAGGTTGTCCTTGTCGCGCTGCTGGGATAACAACTGCGCAAGGTAACTGCGCTGGCTCTGCGAAACCAGAGCTTCCTGTGCATCGTGAAGGGTCCTAGATGTCTGTGGTCAGGGATGCAGATAGTACCGAATAGCAAAGTCATACAGCTCAAAGGTTTGCAGGGCGGACGTGTGTTGGGCGCCCAAGTTGCTACTCGTTTCGTCGTCCAAGACCGAGGTAATGGCAGCAGCCATCTCGTGCACGCGCTGCGAGAATGCAATAGCAGCAGCTTTGTTGACACGGACATTCTGTGTGGGTTCGCGGTTACCGTTCAGGGTCAAGTCAAGCTTTTTGGTGGAACTCACATTGGCCGCTTCAACGATCACATTGGCGACGCCGAAGAGGATGTGGGCGCCAGGCAAACCCGATATCTGCGCGGCCTGAGCAGCAATTGCCGCGCTGGGTGCTATCCTGGACATGGAAAGCGAAAGAGGACCTGGATCGACTGCTGCGGCTCGCGCCGCGTTGTTATGTATTTTCGATGATGAAACGCGAGGCAAATTTAGTTTGGGCTACTAACATTGCCCTAAGGCCGCGAGCCCTGCTTGGCGTCGAGAGTAGCTGGTGAAGCGTTCTGCGAAGCACAGGACGGTCGAACCAGGGTTCAGCGCTGTCTGAGGCGGGATCAAGAAGCAGGCGAGATCATCAGCGGAGTATAATCATGCCAGATGATCGTCGCCGCACCGCACTTTCCAGGCACAACTTCGGGGAAGTAGGGAACGTGCAGAATGAGAACCGTAACGAGAGACGCGGACAAGTTGCGCCAAAGCAAAACGGCAGTAGGAAATTTTTCTGGGTTGCACACACATTCGTACAAGATATGATTCTGGGCGGACACCTTTGTTAACGTCAACTCTATTTGCATATGCTAGCAGGATTATCAGCCCAGGGCCCCGCTTTGTGAGAGTTACTAACTTTACTGCGTCTGGCAATCAATCTTGTGAAGTTCGGCCTCAGGTTCGACAGGCTTTCGAGTCAGCCACTTGAACGTCTCAGCCCACGATGGTTTGAGAAACCGCAAGCCTATCTGCTGCTTCGATGACCTGAGAGTCAGGCACGATACTCTAGAGAGATTGTTATGACCTGCAAAATCTATGCTGAGGATACAATGTTGGCGCAGTCCTGGCGCAGGAAAACACACCTGATGCATCGCCAATAAATCCATGCACATGGTGTGTTCCGTCATCGAAAACGACTAGGATCTCCTCCAAAGCGGGGGAGAACGCGATCTTGTCTTTAGGTACGTTCGCCCGAAGAGCTCCACGGAAAGCCGATGGGATAGCGAGAGTGAGCTCCTCGCAGTCAATGACGAGGTCAAGCTGCACATTATCTGCTGGTAAGGAATGCTGCAGAAAAAAAACACAGGCTTGAGTGAGACCATACTCAGAAGGAAGAAATTACTCATTGCATACTCTGACAAGCGAGACAGAGCGTCCCTCTAAATAAATGCTCATTTGCCCACTCCAACCCGGCCGTGCAACCAGCCACAAATCGATGTCGATTCCCCCAGCCTTATTTCGAATTTCAAGATTGTGACGTCTTTCACCGGGCTCGATATAAGACTTCAGAGCCTGAGGAACGTCGAGGCCACAATGCAGCAAATACTGGCCAGCGACGCGGTGATTTGGGGTTTCGGGGGCGCGGCGCACGCTGACCCAGTTGCACGGGGATATGGAAGGCGCGGGGCGAGCCCTGGTTGTAGATGTACGCTTCGAGTTCACCGGACGTGTAGATGCTGGTGGATTTGCAACCGGCTGGGATGAATCGGTGCTGGCAGTTCCACTCGCACTGGCAGGGACACCCTTGGCAAAGGGTCAGCTCGACGAGTCGCAAATAATGACAAGGCCTCTCACTGTGGTGCTAGACTGGCTGGCGGTCTGAACGACCATGGCGGCACGAGGCAGAGGTGTGCGCTGGCAGACGCCGTCGGGATGCGAACCCGGGTCTTCCTAAAGACGCGCACGGGTGGTTTAGAGGGCATTCAGCGTTCACCAACCGCAACGGCTCACGCGGACCAGGGCCTTGCGCAGAGATTTTCAGCGCGATAGAGACCATACGGGCCGCGTCTTCTGGTCACCGTTGTTGAATTCGAAACCAAAAAAAGTAATCCTTCGACTCTGAAGTTGGTGTGATGAAAGGATAGAATTATCAATTCCGGGCTGCCACGCGTACCTGTCACGGGTACGGCTTGGGTACGGCAGTACAAAAACGGCCCGTACATTCGCTTCAGCCTTCAGGCGAATTCCGACCGTACGGGGACAAGTTGCCGCCCGTCCGTAATACGTGTTGAGATCGTAAATTGGCTTTCGTGCGCTCTGGAAGCTGTTGTGTACGGCCATTGACATGTCGAGGAGGATGGGAAGCCTATTCAAACTCCGCATCGTCTGCTTGACGATGGACCACCACGCGCCGATGTGCCGACTCTCCGTCGAGTTATCTTCAAGGGCTATTGACTCGCTCTCGCTTCATGATCTACTCAATACTCGCGCGTTTCGAGATACTGGCGCGACACCGCGTTTCATCATCCAGTTTTCTGGCGGGACATCTATCTCCGCGCCGCTTGGACCACCGCTTTAGACCTCTTCATGGCTCGACTTTGCGCCAGCTCTATCCAGGGACTATGTATCGGTGCTAATGTCAGCTGCGCTACCACGTTACAATCAGAAATCATGCCTGCTGTAGCCCGAAATCTCCGTCGTATTTATTGCTTATTTCTGGGGTTGGACGTCTCTTGCGATGCTACTGTCTTTGAGGCACTGCGCCATCCGGATTCCGAGCGCATCACGTTCGAAGTGTCTATCTTGGCCTTATAGTCGCGGGCGGTTTGCCGTTAACCCGAGTGTACACTGCGCCGCCATACCTCTCCTCTCCGTCCCAATTCACGACTTGCCGCCAGCGCGCTCGGTACGCGATCATATCTAGGGGAATATCAAGCTCGGTTATTTACAAAGCCACAGAGCTGACCTTGCATCACAAGTCTTTGACAACGAACATGAGGCGTGTCTTTGGCGAGATGCGGCGTGAGGAATCTGGTTTTCTGCCCTCGGTATACGTCGCTTGAATCTCCCGCCCGCAGTGCTATCGGCGTGTACAACCATCATAGTGGCATTGTCGATGGCGAGCAGCTGCAACGGCCTCTGCGAAACTCCTAACATTTCTTGGCTCCGTGTTTCTGCCTGCGCGCTGGAAGGCATCGCTCTGGAAGGCGACCGTGGGGAAATATCGCCATCCCGCGCGATATCCTTCCACAATAACAAATCTGTGTGTCGAGTCACCTTTCACGCATGTGCTAGCATGCTAGCAGGTCAGTGGAGCTATGCTCAGCAATCATATACTGTCATTTTCTCGCTGCAGTTTTTGGTCGCTCACTTCACGTTACATGCAGTCGCTCCCCTTTGGAATTAAGTACTCCTCGTTTAAACATCAGTAAGATGCATTTCCGGATGTTCGCAACTTAAGGGGCTGTCTATTCTGGACTCGCGGCAACTCGGTTTCTGGATTACATAAGGACTTTACGAAGAAGGCTCGGCCTGCAGGCTTTACGCAGCGACGGGCGTCAATAGCATGGGAAGCTGGACGGTGTTGTCCTTGCGGAGCTGCGGGCGCAAGAGGTTGCCGGTGCGAGACCAAATCTGCGAGTCTTCAATTCCGAGCGTAAACTCGAATCCGCGGACGATGTGGAAGAGCAACGCCTTCATCTCCGCGACAGCGAAGCGGTGCCCGATGCACGCGCGGGGGCCGCCAACGAAGCTCATCAGGTTCGGCGTGATTCCTGGGATCGACGACGCTTCGCTTGGGACCTCGTCCCAGCGCTCAGGGCTGTAACGTGCATGAGTCGATACAGCGCAATATCGCAGCTGGAGCTCAACGCACCGGAACTGGTCTGCATCTGGGCCCCAGATATGCTTGCTGCGGTTGACGAGCCAGATCGGCACCAGTACTTGATCACCCTTGCGAAGTCTGAGAGCTGTCAGCATTTGCAATGCGAAACATGCAATTCCAAGGATACGCACCGAAGCTGGGAGTGCAGGTTTCCATCGACGTCTTTGATGGGCCGCTCGAAGGGGACGACATCATCCTTGACGGCCTCGCGCCCGATGAACGTTGCGACGGTGTGGAAGCGGAGGGTCTCGCGCACGACCTTGTCGAGATATGGAAGGGCGTTCAACGCGTCCAGCGACGGGTGCTCCGTTCCGACCTGCAGCAGCTCGTGACGCAGCTTCTTCTGGGTCTCCGGGTACATGGCCATGGCGTACATGGCCCACGTAGTCGAGTTCCTGTGGGAAAGGTTAGCCTAAGGAAGATAAATCCACGCCCAACAAACTGACGCTGTGGTTTCGTGGCCTAAGCGTCTACGTAAGTAACGTATCCTGGTCGAGTTCACTGCGCGTTCTCACCTGCCACAATAAAGGATGGAATTTGCGCCATGACCTCGGCATCGGAGAGCTTCTGCGACGGACTCACGTCTTCGGCCAGGTTGGCCTGAATCAAGAGAGAAATGAGGTCCTTTCCACCGACGGCCTTGCGATCGATGCGTCCGCCAGTCATGTTGCTCAAGACAGCTTGCTTCCTCTCCTGGACGATGCGCATACCAATATCGTCCATCATCTTCTTGCTCTCATCGATCTCCCGCGCGCGCGAGCTGGGCTGCAAATGAAACATGTTCAGTGCCGCTTTGACAGTCATGAACTCTCCAACTCACGAATATCGCGCGGACTATGGGGAATAAGCTCTCGACGAGGATGCGGAGCTGGATCGTGGGCGTGTTGTCGGCTCGGAAGACCCTATCGAACGCAACGGCGAGCTCGTTTTCCCCATCACGTCCGCTGAGGCCGCCAAAATCGTAGTCAAATCCTGGGGGGCAGGTGGAACGTTGAGCAGCTGAATGGAAAAAGCAGCGATGAATCACGAACCAGCTTTCCCGATGGAGTCCAGAGCTGCCTTGCTGAGCCAATGCAGGACGTCGAGCTTCACCGTACCGCCGGCGGCTACACACTTGCTGTGCCAAATTTCGCGCATCTAACACCGTGTGGGACGTGTGAGTGGAATCCAAGGGACAAAATTTGATCTCACCTTCAGGGAGACGTCCACGAAGCTCTCCGTCATCTCTCTAACATGAGCGTATCCAAAAGCAGGGTTGAGAATCCTGCGCTGTGAAAAGACGTCAGAGAACAAAATCGAAAAACAGTGAAAGACCGTACATGGTCTCTGTGCTGCTCCCCTGTCGTAATTTGTCTTAATACGCGAAATATTCATGGAAACAGTACTGTCACCTTCCGTGACGAGAATGCCTGCTTCTGTTAGCAATATCCCGTGATAGATACAGGAAGAGAAGCTCACTCTCTCCAAGCATTATCGTTAGGTTGCGCCGATCCGTCATCGGCTTGTGGAAAGCGCTTGTGGCAAAAAGAATGTGGGTTAGAGCGCGCGTGTCGGTCGTCACGAGCTGGTAGCTCTAAATTCAAACTTGTCAGAATGTGACGAAGGTCGGACATAAAGCTGAGGGACTTACTCCGAGTGTCGAGCGCAGTGTGAAGGTCCCGCCATAGGCATCCTCCCATTTCTCCAGGTTGGACATGCCCTCGCCGTCGAAGAGGACGCGTTGGTTTCCCGTCAGCCAGTTCGTGCCCTCGACCTCCGGCCCAGGGATCTTGCGCAGCGGCGAGCGCGTGTGGCGCCAATACGTCCATGCGATGCTGCCCGCCTGGTAGACGAAGAAGACGCCTGCCGCCGCAAGCGCGAGCTGAATCCAGTTGAGATAGCCGACTGGATTCGCCGCGAGCGAGATGAGTGCCTCGCGGTTCATGTTCAGGTCGAAGGTCATAGTGAGCGCGGTCTCTGAAGAAGGAAGATGATTGTGAGTTTAGCAATAAGCTATAGGGAGACCTTTATTCACCGTAAGATTAAGCATGTCTGTGGGAATCCAGGAGATCACGGTGCCCGTCAACTGTCCAACTAGATTCCGCGACCCCCAGATTGGTGGTTGAGGATCCCTGATCTCCGCTGACCACATCAGCATTATCTCACGGCGCGCACATGATTCGTTGGTAAGAGCTACGACCTTCGAGAACTGAAATGGCTGCGTGGATTCCTGTGAGCTGTATAAGCATGATATATTTTATCGTACGTCACAGTAATGCCACTGTGGCGAACTGCATTATGCGTTTGGGGATAGGACACAGGGGCGATGATACGATATTCAAGTCGCAATTACAGGTACCAGATATGATGCATGTCCGGTAGGTGCACTGAGGACTCTGCAAAGAGACGGCCAATTTGTTTCCGCTCCCGACTGGTCCGTCGGGCGCCGAGACTCTATCTCTTGGCTCCGCGTCCAACCACAGAACAGATGGACAGGAGCATTGCAGTCTTGAATAATTCGATTAGCTCAGCTCAATATATTACATGTACTCGAAGATTGACTGTGTCAAAGGGGCGAACGATCGTCCGGTGCTGAATTTACTGATACTCAAGTAAATGCCCTTGAAAACTGTCGGCTAGGTTCGCACTAAGGCCTTAGGAAGGAGTCCAAATCATGTTTTCCAGTGAGGGGCGCATGCGCGTCACGTCAATAGCACCATTCCGTGTCGCTGCAAGAACGGCATCGGCGAAAACCCTGTCAAGCATTCCTGGGTGATTATGCGCGACGGAGGAGGAGGCCCTGTCCATGACATCTTCGCACAGCTGCGCTTCCCCACGGGGGATACCATCATCCTCAGCCAACAGGGACGGCATAGCCTCAGACCGGACTCCAGTGCGTCTCATCGATGCGTCCACATAATGATACTACTCGATCCAATGCGAGGGCCGGGGAGTTTGATTCCGCTTCGAGGCTCGTCAGTTGGTACTGTAAAACAGTAAAAGACGGCTCTGCCAGTCAATCTCACGGCACGGCCGAGAAGACTCGGAGTTCCTTCCTGGCAACCCGCGGAATCCGCGGAGGCGACATGATAATTCGCTGTAGAAATCGCGTCTTCCAGCGCGTTCCCGAAGAAAGGCTTCACAGGGAGGCTGCAACTGCCCAGGCGCATCCGAGTCGGTGGCCCGGGAGCTACACACATACGCGGTGAACTTCCCCGTGCACTCCCACCGTAGTCCGTATAATCCCATGCATACCCCGAGCTCTCCATCTGCTGACGACGACCTTCAAGTTTCCCGCCGTGGATTGACGCTCCCCGGTGGCAGTGAGACTTGGACCAGCGTACGATTAGTGCTGTACATAACCGTGGTGCTTATCTCAGCCATATGTAGTCGCACAGAACAGTGGAGATACCTTGGGATATAACAAAAAGACCAGAACCGATTGGAACAGGCCTGAACAGGCGACTCGGAGGAACATATCACTGAGGCGTGATACAACCGCCCATAAGCTGCTGCTATACAGTACTTTTCATCCTCATCCTCACCACTTGCCAATATCCGGGCAAAAATAATAAGTACTGCAGCTCGGGTCCTCGGGTCCTCGAGAGCTCGCTAACACCTTCGCACAGCCACCGACCATCCGCACAGCCGCCTTCTCGCGACACACAGCCTCAACAATCCCGGGGCGAGACCAAATTTGGCACCACCGCACGTGGACCAAAAAACTGCGGCGCGGCTTGATTGCAAATCTTTTTGTGGACCTACGGTTGCCGTTGCGCGTCGTCGGTGACGATGACGGACTCTGAGCTGCATCCGACGACGACAACACCAGCCTGGAAAGCGTAATGACCGCTGTGCCATACGGCGCAGGCCGACGTGACGATGCCCAAGCTCGTGCACCATGGGGGCCGATTGTGACGATCCAGGAAACCCGCGCAAGTGCAAGGAAGACTGCAACGAGGGAGCAAGATAAAAAGCACAAACACAAAGGTTTAGTCTATTCGTTCCCAGAGCATCCGCGGGCCTCGAGCCCTATGATAAACCATAAGCATAACAATGGACAATGGGCGTCGAGCGGCAGAAGTCAAGGGAGACGTGTGTCGAGATAGGTAGGTAGGGATCAAAGAGGCCGCGCACGGCACGGCACGGCGACGGCGGGAATGAGTAAGTACGAGGCACAATGAACAATGGATAGATCGGACGGGGGGTATGAAGGCGTAGTTTAGTGCGAGTGGAGGGCGGCGAGGGCGCGCTTGTGCGCGCGGCGGGCGCGGCGGCGCGCGCGCGAGCAGTGCTTGGACGGCTTGGGAGCGACGTTCGCGACGGGCGTCGCGACGAGCGACGAGCTCGCGCCGGGGTTCGGGCTCGTCTCGGGCTTGGCGCTGGGCTGGGGGATGGGGCGCTCGGGCTCGGGCTGCGGCTTCGGGTCGGCGGGCTTCGGGGAGGGCTTGGGCGCGGAGGACGAGGTGGGCTTCTGGCCGAAGTTGGGGATCGTCGAGCCCTGCTGGCAGAACTCGATGGCGAGCCCGACGTTGTCGGTGTTGCACTGGTTGATGCAGTTCTTGCACCCGCCCTCGCTCTCCTGGCGGTAGGCCTGCGTGGACGGGCACTGCGGGCCCGTGCAGCTGTACGAGGTCTTGCAGCTCTCCTCCTTGCCGCCGACGAACTTGAGCGACGCGGGCACGTTGTAGCCCGAGACGAGCGAGATGTTGCACTGCCACCAGCGCGGGGAGCCCGCGCCGAAGTTGCATTCGAGGAGCGTGCAGTCTGCGCGAGGATTAGGTTTTTTTTTAATGCTCAATAGAAAACAAAAGGCTGGAGACTCACTGCCGCCGTCGGGTTCGGCGCACGACTTGGCCGGGTCCTGGGCGTACAGGCGGCCGCTCTCCCAGACCTCGGGCAGCGTGGTGCTGGAGGAGCCGCCGGCGGGGATGAGCGCGCCCTTGTCGAAGGCGCCGTTGTGGTTGCCCTTCCACATGGGCTGCAGCGCGAACGGGCAGCTGTTCTTGAACGTCACGTGGTGGTCTGCGCGCACGGCGGACACGGCGAGCAGCACGGTGGCCGCGGTCAGCTTAATGAGCGACATTGGGTCTGTGAATGAGTGGAGTGCCGCGGAGGGCGGGGGCGGGGCTGACGGCCGGGGGACGGTGATGGTCGAGGTTGAAGGAAGCGGGACGGAGATCGGAGGCAGACGCTTCCGTCGTCGCAGTCGATCGTTGCTTTCCTTTGTTCCACCGTCACGCCGGGCTTTATATTCCGCAGCACGCACAAGACACGCTCCGCGCACACGAGAAATTCCTGCATGCCCATGCGTCCTGCGCGCCCCGCCGTCCAACACGCGTCCACGGCGTGTCGCTCTCTCCCACGCAACGGCGTCCGCTGCCTAATCCAGCCGCACTTTCTCGACTCTAAAAATCTCACGCTCCGTCCTGTTTTGCTGACCGACCCAACTCGGTTTCTGTACGGATGCTTTGACAGCGAACAACGGTTGTGCGCCTCCCCGCTGCCTGCCCTCCGCTCTGGATTCATTCATCATCATCATGTGGACCTGCTATCTGCTGGAAATAGTCGTGAAATTCGCAGCCTGCAGCCTCCAGTTCTGCGCGCCCCTTGGCAACGAAAAACGCTCCCATCGCCCGCCGCTATTTCAGGATGCGGCCGCATGCGCGCTAGCTTGGAGTCTATTCTTGACATTTGTGCAAATACAGAGCATAGCGATCACTGCATCTCTCATCTACTCTCCCGACCATACACTGGCCCTCGTCGCCATTCTACAGTCTCGTTACTCCTCCCTGCAACGTCCTAAAAGCAAATTGAGTCAAAACAACAACAATGGATCCTTTGCTTGAGCTGGATGGTTGTTGATGTTGAATGTTTCCGCATCCACGGAGGCGCGAGAAAGCGGACGCGCCGGTATTAGTTCCGCCATGCTGAGGGCGCGGGTAGTTACATTGCGCCATCGATTCCGGAGTTGATTTCCCGCTTACTTGATTATTTCTTTCTCTGTCATCATTCTGGACAACATCCCCGGACTCTCTGTTTGACGACGAACGACTGGCGTGCTCCACTACGTACAGTGCTCTGTCCCGGAGTCGCACCGCGTACTCGATCCTTTCATTGTGCCTTCTGGATTCCCTGTGCTACTCTGGAAACCGCCCATCGGTACTCCATGTTCGCCTGGGGAGAAAGACTTGATCATCGGCTGAAGGGTATGCTCGCGGCGTGCTGAAAAATTGACACTGGCTTTCTATATGATCGCCATCTGCTGGGATCAGCTTCAACTGGAATCGAAACAATTGAGCCATTTGACACTAAAAGTGGAGTGCAGCTTCTGTACTCGGGCAAGAAAGCCCCCATCTGCAGAACATCTACTGTACATCTGATCAAGCCCGGTCGTTTACTGGAAATCCCACACTGGTACATAGCTATTGTGATTCCACATCTGCAATCTCCCTCGCGAGGCCCAGCCGCCAGTCGCTTTTGATCTCCCCAAAATGTCTCAGCGCGTTCCTCGCGCGGTGCCGGGCGAGCGCGTGCATCCCGCGATTGCGCGCAATAGTCGCCGAGCGCAGGAGCAAAATCGCCGTCTCGTAGCCCAGGCCCATCCACTGCACGGGCAGCAGCGCGGCCTCGACGATCCTCTCGGCAAACTCGTCGTCCTCCACGGCCTCGGCGAGTCGCGGCAGACAGCGCGCCGTATTGAGGATGTCGTCCCGGGCTCTGAAGCCGATGGCGGCGCAGACAATGAGAATCGCCGCCTCGTCGCGCCGCCCGGCCACACACTCGACCTCGCTGAGCGACGACACGCACTGCACGTCGGCCGCCGGCGCATTCTGCGCCTCGCGCGCGACGAAGAACAGCCGCCGCGCGATGGTGCGCGCGGCGGCGAGCGCCAGGCGCGCCTCCGCGCAGTCGCCGCGCTGCAGCGCGAGATGCGCGCGGATGGCCAGCGCCTGGCACTGGAAGATCGGGATCGTCTCGCGCGAGAGCGCCAGCCGCTCGGCCTTGTCCAGCGCCGCCTCCACCGCGTCCGCATCGTCCGTCTGCACACGCGACAACGCAGAGTTGACGAGACACTGCGCATACACGCGGAAGCTCCCCGCGCCGGGAATGTCGGCCGCCAGCACCTGCTCGGCCAGCCGGACGGCCTGCTGCGGCTTGCCCATGATGCTGAGAAGATCCCCCAGCTGCAAACGCACGGCGACTATCCCCTGAGCGTATGATGTGGCGTCGAAGATGGACAGTGCCTCCTGGAGCAGTGCGATGGCTCTCCTCAGGTCGCATAGAATTTTGAGGGTGCGGGCCATGTGGTACATGCAGAGACCAACAACGTAGTGCTGGACGTCCGGGCCAAAGGCGCGCTGCATGATTCCGATCGTTTCCTCGTACTGCGCCACAGCGTCTCGTGGTTTCCCATCGCGCTCCAGGCAGTCCGCGAGCATCATCACGCAGCGTGCGAGCAGTAACGAATCACCGCGCGGCGATAACAAGGCATATAAACGTCGAGACTCGAGAACACCCTGGTCGGGGGAGAGGTAATTCGCTAGGCGAATACTGCAACCAAAGACACCGTCTCCGTCGCCGAGCCGTTCGTATATCTCGCGCGCCTCGGCCAGCAGCGTGCGCGGATCGCCGGGTATGGTCTGGTCTGCCGATATACTGGCCCAGCGGATCAGCAGCTCAGCACGATGCTCTTCGAGCTGCAGTTCCCTCGCCGTTCTTATGGCCGTTGGGAGGAGCTCCACGCCAGACCCCATGCCACAATGCTTATACAGTGTGCACAGCGATGAGACGGCTTTGACAGCGGCGCTACGAGGTCCGTCTTGGCCGCCGCCTGAGAGAACGTAGCGTACGACGGCATCGATGTTGGCCAGCTCAGGTGCAACCACTGCCAGTACATTGGAATGCGAGGGCGACAGAATGAACTGTTCGGCGAGCTGCGCCAGGCCGAAATAATGGTCGCAAACAGGAGCCGCACTCGCTTCGGATGGACGATGCTTGGCGAGCATGAAGCTGCGTACGGGAGCTAAGACGTATATGCGGTTGTCGACGCTGCGCAGCACAAGCGAGTTCTGGAATAAGGCAGCGAGCGCATGGGCAGTGTCGGAGATATTCCACAGGTCGATATCGCAGTCCACGACGCCGCATGGCAGAAGGGAGAGCAGACTAAGAAGTTGCTGCGCGGTCGGGACGGATTGCATGCGCGGAGACTGCAGCGACAGGGTAATTGAGACGTCGAGACTGGATGATCGATCGTTGGCGCTGCCTCGGACGAGCATTGCGGTCTCTAAAGTGTCCCATTTACGAAGCAGCGACTCAGGCAGACTCGGCCTGGGCGAGGTTGGCCATCAGGACGATGGCCAAAGGAATATTATCCAGGCGAGAAAGCAGCGCATCCAGAGCCGCGTCTGCATCGGAAAGCTCGGCGATGGAGTGAAATGTCTGCTTGGCTGCAACATCGCTGAGTGGAGAGAGGGGCGGCAAGAATGGCTGCGTCCAGCGGACGTGATGCGGTCTTTCGGCGCCTCGGAGGGTGAGAACCAAGGAGAGATTCTCGAACGAGTCCAAGAAATGAAGCACACGTTCGGCATCCTGCCTTGTGGCCGATAATTCCCAAGCAGATTCGAAATTGTCGAGCACAACGACGGCCGGCGCGCCGCTGAGGATGTCTCGAAGTTGCCGGAAGATGCGCCTGGCGTCCGACGACGTGATGCCAAACGCGTCGGCAATGGTTGGGAGACAGCTGGGATGGCCTTCTGCGGCATCGCATGGCACGAAAAAGCGCCGGGCGCCGAATCGCTCGACGACTGAATGGTGGTGCAGTACAGCCAGCGCAAGCGAAGTTTTCCCAATGCCAGGTCCGCCGAGAATAGCGACACGGCCCGCAGAAACGCCCATCATTGCGTCCAACACTGCAGCCGTCTCACTGTCCCGCCCGAAATGGAGCGACGGGTTCGGAGGGAGGTGCGCGGCGGACATCTCGTACATTGAGGCCGGAAGTCCAAACTCTACCGCGCTGGTTGCGGCCAGAGCATCCAGCTGTGTCTCCAACGTCTGGGCCATGACACTGGTCTGATTCTGAGTTGCACCTGACCGGGGCTCGCGTGAAAACCAGGACATCACTCCAAATGTTGCGCACCATGAGGACCTGGAATGCGTGTCCGAGACTCTCAGAAAGTCGAATCATCTTGTCCTTGTTATTCTGGAAGTTCAACAATTGCGATAAATAGCTGCTCTTCCTGAGCCCATGCAATTCATGCTTTATGTCGATCAAAACGCTGTTATAGCTTAGCAACCTGCTCGTCCTAAAGGCACGGACATACCGTTGAAACGCCGCCAGTGAACCCGAAATCTGCGCGTCAACCACAAGAGATTGGTCCTCGAGCAGACTGATGGCTTCGACCATCCCATCGACGCGTTGCGAGATTGCCAGTGCAATCTGAGAGTTCACGCGCACGCCCTAAAATTCTATGTTAGTGATAGACCTTCGGGCGCGTAACGGGAAATGGACCTTGGCAGACTCAAGGATCTCGCTTGCAATGTAAGAAAATGTCCGTGCCGTCCCGTCGCCAGCAATATCCGAGGCATTGGCCGAGATGGTTGCAGCAGCATTCAGTGTCATGACCAGAAGTGTGAAATAGCTGCGGAGGTCGTTCTGGTGGAAGATTCCCGTCGTCGCAGAACTTTGTAGTCGTATTCGAACTGGTGTACTGATAGCCGCAAGCGGTCCTAGTCAGGATGCAATGTCGCACAACATGGCTGTCCCGGCTCACCGACCAGCACTTCCATGATAGGTAATGACGCCGTGGCGCGCGGAATGACACCGTTGAATCGCTTCGATTGTGTTATGATACTCCGCACTGCAAGGAGGGACCCCACGTTTGTCACAGCTGCAACGGCTGGCGTTGCGACCGGCTCGAGCGCAAGAATACTGCTTAGATGCGTATTATGCGACCGTACTCTGAATGCTGGCCTCTCGACGGTTTCGAAGACCAAGTCAACGGTCGCGCTGAGGCCTCGTTTTGGCTGCGTAGCTTTGGACATTTGTTTCGAAAAAAAATTTATTGTGTTGGTACCTGATAGTAACACCTGTCTGTTCTTCTAGATATGAGACTTACGCAGGCCATATACATCGACAGCGAAGAGAATTGGGCGCGGGCCAGGGTTTGGACAGTAGAGCGAGCAGGACAGGAGGCGCCGTCGGACTGTGAACTGTGCACGTCTCTTGATTTTACACCGCAACAACCCGGCTCCTAAGTACCCAGGACTCGAACCACGCTACCTCTCATGGCCGCGCATTCCTGATGATCAGCTACTACGGCACGTAATTCAATTCTACCACCTGCCCGAGTTGTTCAGCCATCGTAATCGACAAGTTTCTGTGCAACAGATATACGCCAATCAGCCTTTATGTCTCCAAAGTGCTTTAGAGCACGCTCTGCGCGCGTGCGGGCCAGATAGTGCATGCCACGTTGCTCAGCCAAAGTCGCCGAACGCAGAAATGCCTTTCCGAGGTCGATGGAAAGGCCCATCCTGAAAATAGGAAGAAACGTTGCCTCGAGTAGGACCTCGGCGCACTCGGAGTCCAGGACTTCTGCCATCAGTACGAGGGATTTCAACAAACCTACGTTGTTGCTTGATATCCTGTTGATGATGGCCGCCGTGCAAGCCAGGACTGCTGCGTCGCTGGTGCGTCCTTGTGCTAGCATTACCTGCCCCAGTGTTTCGACGAGTCCACCCTCCATCTCTAGCGACAGTTCAAGCGGTTCGCAGGGATCGCGGCGGCGTACTGTTTCCCGCGCGGCGGTAACTAAGCTGTGTGCCCTCTCATAGTCGCGCGCAGCATAAGCCACAGATGCGCGCATGTCGAGCACTCGGGCCAGCATGTAGGGCGAAAATCCTCCTTCCGGGCAGGAGCGCTGGATGCGTTCGACGGCGGCTGTGGCGGTCTCGATTTCACCCATCATCGCGTGCCCTACCACAAGGTAGAGGAGGCTGTATCGTTCGCTGTGGGATATTGCAGGTGTGTTACCCTCCATGACTCTGGTCGCAAAGCGCACCGCATCGCGCGGCTTGCCCTGGTCGATGAATATGCATGCAAGTTGCATGTAGACGTGGTTCGTCCGCGCAAGCAGCTGCGTCGCCTCGAAAGCAGCAGCGGCATATTCGTACAGGTGCAGCGCGGTACGAAGGTTGCCCAGCCGCTGGTGCCTCTCGCCCAGCCTGAATTTCAGCATGATCAGCTCGTGGTCCGCCTTCCCGCCGACGACCGTCTCGAGAATTGCGATGGCCCGTTGATGATGCGCGACAGCATCTGTCGGTCTCCCGGCACGCTTGTGGGCATTCGCAAGCGCGACTAGACACCGCGATGTGCGCCGCAGGTCGCCGTTTTCACGCGCCAAGTCGAGCAAGCGCCCGACTTCGATGATGGCGTCCTGCGGCGGCAGGAACGCCGAGAGCCGCAAGCTGCATTCGATAGCGCCCATTACGTTTCCTATTCTCTGGTAAATCTGGAGCGCTTGGAGAAGGAGGCTCTGATAATCTCCGGGCATGCTGGAGTTGAAGGCGAGAATGCCCCAGCGGATGAGCAACTCGGCGCACAGCGCATCCCATCCGCATTCCTGTGCAACCGACAACGCGACCGGCAGAAGTTTTGTAGCAGGTCCTAATAGCGTCTCGTTGTACAGCCCTCCCAGATCAAGCACCGCCTGTACGGCGTCGCGACAGGCATGGCCGCGGCGCGTGAGCACAAAGCTGATAATTGCTTCGATATTTCCCAGCTCCTGCGCGACGTCCGCGAGCACTTCTGACGTGCAGTTCGACAGATTCGACAGGTTCGCGAGTTTGGTCAATGCGAAGAAGTGGCTGTAGACCTTCGACAACGAGTCGTCCGACGGAGGATAGTGTGCAAGCACAAATTGGCGGACCGGCGCTAGGACGTAGATACGCTGCTCGCTGTTCCGCGTCGCAAGAGAGGTCTGGTGAAGAACGGACAGCGCCTCCGCGGAGCGTGGGAGATCCCATAGGCGCACATCTGCAGCAACGACTCCATAAGGCAGGAGCGCCAGCACGCCGAGCAGCAGCGTAGCGGCGGGGATGGCGGTCATTCTGGGAGAATTCAGCGAGAGATCCATGGAGGCGTCAAGGCTCGTTAAGCGGTCTGCGCGGTTCCCACGAGTGAGCATGGACGTTTGAACCTCGGTCCAGCGCGCCAGGAGGACATCCGGTGGCTCGTATTGCACGAGATTCGCCAATAGAGATACGGCCAACGGGATATTGTCCATATGTGCGAGAAGGGTGCATATAGCAGGGTCAAGATTCGGTCCTGTCTGCGATCGAGACGAGCGTCTGTTGCGCCGCAACGTCGCTCAGCGGGGCCAAAGGCGGCAAGAATGGTCGGCTCCAGCGGACGCCTGAGGTCTTTCCGTGCCTCGCATGGTCAGGATAACTGAGAGACTCTGGATTGACTCGAGAAACTGAAGAACATCTTCCGCGTCAGCCCGCTGAGTCGGCAATTCCCAAGCAGATTCGAAGTTATCGAGCACGAGGAGAGCGGGATCTGTACCAAGAAACTCGGTCAATCTGCGCTTCTGGATCGTTGGGCCCGCGTCAAGAATGCCTAGGGCTTCGGCAATGATGATCAGCACGGAGCCTCTACCCTCCGCCGCGTCGCACGGGATGAAAAGCCGCATAGAGAAGCGCTTCGTGACTGTGGGATGGTGGAGAACAGACAATGCGAGCGTCGTTTTCCCCATTCCCGGTCCTCCCAGGATGGCGACACGACCCGCGGGTTCGCGCAGAACCGACTCCACAGCAGCCGTGGTTTCCAAGGAACGGCCAAAGAAAAGCTGTGGCTTCGGGGGAATAGGTACCGTCCGCGCCGGCGCAGCGTCTTCAAGTGCGCTAAGCATGGCCGCCCCGCGCACGCGGGCATGTGCTAAGTCTTCGGCGAGAATTTGGTCAGTCTGCATGCTCAATTCAACCTTTGCGGCGTCAGCGATAGTTTGCAAATGCGTGACGCAGTTCTCACCATGACTCTGTCGAACGAGTTGCCCATGTCGTCGGATAGGCCAATCAGCGTATTTTTATCGCGGTGCTGATGGAGAAGCTGTGAGAAGTAAGACTGGCGACCCAGTGTGGATAGCGCTTCGTTAGTGTTGAGCAGGACCCTGTTGCTGGTCACGAAGGCACGGCAACTGAGGAATTCATACGGACCGCTGGAAGGGTTGAACCGCGGAACAGCTCAGCAATATATCCATGTCGACATCCTCGAGGATTGAAGCCATAGCACTAGCCCGGCGAGCAAGTGCCTCAGCCATCTCGGAATTCACACGTACTGCCTGCATGCGAGTTCAGCGCGAATATGTATATGCCCATGAAGATGCATGAAGCCATACCCCCACGATGTCGAGCATTTCACTGGCAATTCCTCCGATCGTGCGCACTGGTTCTGCGGCTTGGCCTGCAAGGTCCGTCCCTGCTGAGATAGCACCGGGTGGAGCGACGAAGGGCATTGTATAGGGGTAGGAAGAAAGACAGTAAGCCTACGACCGCTGAGAGGGCTTGATATACATAGCTAGGGTGCTTCCAATCTCTATGCGGAGGTAGAAGCCACATTTCAGGCAGACGGTTCCGTAGTTGAGCTTGACCCGGTCTTCGACTTCAATGGTATGACCACCTGAGACGTGATGCTACAAGTTGGGATGGCACCACAGCGCAACCGACTTGCATTCCATCAGGCATCGCCCTCTCAGTTCATTAAACCAACCGTGGAAATCAGCCGCACATTGTAGGAGCAAGAAAGAAGCTCACTCTATCGCCACCAATCACTTATCGCATAGCACCCTTTCGATAACAGTTTGCACGACGCTGGCGAGCTACGACAAGCCAGCGCGGCATAACAGAGAACAAATGCAGATACGCAGTTAGCCGGGCTATGTGAAGGGGAGCAGACGTCAAATATGCCAGTGCAAGTCATGTAAGCACAAATGCTCTGGCAGTTCAGGTAGAAAATTTCCGGTTCCGTCCCAACCACGCGCATCCGCTACCCTGACGGCAATAGTATTTCATACGATTGATCCCAGGAGCTGGTTCCTACGCACGAATTCAATACGAGCCGCCAATATCCTCCGGACGATTTAGCAGGCGTCCCTCCATTCCGCCAGCAACGGTGATGACCTCCCCTGTCAGATGGCCCGAGACGCGGTTCGACGCGACAATCGCAATCTGCGTTGCCACTTGCTCCGCAGTTGCAAACCGCTTCAAGGGCGTTCTGCCAGTCGCCTCGTTAGCATTCAACAAAGGTAGAGACTCGTCACTCACGTGGCTAGAGAGCGGTAGACGACGGCGCGGTCTTTGAGGGCTTCCTCGGCCATGGGCGTCCGCACCCAGCCAGGAGCGATGGTGTTCACGCGCCCGCGAGGTGCAATCCGTACGATCTCGTTCTTGAGGGAAAGTGCAAAACCGTACATTAAAGCTGATAGCGATTTTGAGTGAACAGCGAAGATAAATGAAATGAGCGCGGGCATACCACTTTTGCTCGCGGCGTAATCGCCATGGTCAGCCTCGCCGAAGCGACCTGCCGTGCTGCCCACGAGGACGACGGACGCGTGAACTTTCACGTCGTCCCCTGCATTGCGCAGTTGGCGAAGATATGCGCGGACAACGAGGAACGAGCTCGTGAGGTTGCTCGCGATGGTGCGATTCCACTGCTGAAGATCCATGTCGACCAGCGCCGCGTCGCGCGTCTCCCAGATGCCATGGTTTACGACTACGACTGAGACGGGCGCGTGCAGCTGCGCAAACATGCGTTCCACATCTTGTTCGTTCGATAATTCGGCCTGGGCAAGATGGACGCGGTCGCCGAAGGCATCTGTGAGCGGTGTGGCAGATGTCCTGTAGTGTGCCGTTACTGTGGCACCGAGATCTTCAAGAAGATTAGGCACGAGTAAAGTTATCAACTCGCAGCTCAATATCTGTGAACAACTGTTCCACTGACCGAGAAAGACCTTGCACGCCGCAAGACCAATGCCTCCGCTGGCGCCTGAACCATTGTTAAAAAGAACTCGGACACAATTAAAGCATGCACTTACCAGTGACCAGAACATGAACACCTTGAAATCCAAGATCCATCGCAAGCAAAGGTGCAGCCGGCTGCAGGATCCAAGTGGTTCGGATCGAAAGCCGACGGATCCGCGGATGCAGTAAAATTCAAACCCAGGAACAAATTCAACCTTGACCGATGTCGCATTGCAGGAGAGAGGGGAAGATATCGCACTCGAGGCGACGCAAGTTATTTATTGCGGTCAGTGAAGCTTAAGTAAAAGCCCACGGCGTATGTGGTACATAAATAGACAATTAAGGAATGGAGAAAGAGAAGAGAGGAAGACAACGCGAGATGGTATGGCCAGCTACGCGCAACCCCGTGTTCTGGATCTCAAAAAGCGGCTTTCAGTTCATTCAGGGCTTTCTCCAGCGGCGCCGTCCCGCGACGCCAATACGGGGCGCGCATAGAAAAGTTGATCATGCAGACGCGACGAATTTAGGCGACGCGCATGCGCGACGCGCGGCGGGAATGCGCGGGCGTCTGCGGCTGCGCCGGGCGGTGCGGGTGGTGGGGGCGGTAGTGGTGGTGCGTCTTGCGGGGGCGCGACGACGACGACGTCGCCGTCGGCTTCGCCGACTGGCTGCTACCCGGAACGAGGTTGGACGTCGGCTGCGGCATGGGGTTCGGGTTGAGGATGACAGCACCCTCCTTGAACTTGTAAAGGTTCAAGCGCGCGGCGCCACCGCACTTGGCAGCGTCGTCGCCCTCGCCTGCAAAAGAAAAAAAAAAAAGAATCGCAATCAGCGGAAGCTTAACTCGCAATCAAGGAAATGAGACATACAGGCCTTGGCGCACTCTTCGTCCGGAGCGGCGACAGTGCCCTCGGAGAGCTGGTTGTCGCAGTAGCACTCCCCACCGTACTCAGTGCCGGCGTACTGTCAGGAAGTCATCGTGAGTAAATGGTCTGTCCACACTGAGATTGGCTCTACGTACGGCGAATCCAAGCTTGGCGCAGTGGTTGACGCAGACGAGCGGCGTCATCGGGACGTCCTCCGACATGTTGCTGCCGCGCAGCGCACGGGGGCGAAGCGGGTCGACGAAGCAGCCGAGAGACTCCCAGTTCGCGTCGGGGCTCGGGAAGGCCGTCGAGTTACCCGGCGTCTCCGGGGGAGGCGGCTGCGCGGGGCCCGGCGCGGAGATGGGCGGCTTGGGACCGGGCGTCTCAACGGGCGCCGTCGAGGTGGGCTCGGTCTCCGTGGGCGGCGCGGGCGCCTCCGTCTCGGTTTCCGCGGGCGGCGCGGGCGCCTCCGTCTCGGTCTCCGTGGGCTCAGGTGCAGGGGTCGGTTGCGCAGTGGGCTCGGGGGCAACGGTCTCCGTGGGCTCCGGCGAGGGAGCGGGCTCGGGCGCGGCAGTCTCAGTAGGGACAGGCGGTTCAGCGGGCTCGGGCGACGCGGTCGGCGCGGGCTCGGGGGTCTCAGTCGGTGCGGGAACCGGGGGCTTCTCGCCTGGCGGGGGAGCAGGCGCGTCGCCGCCCTGCTGGTAGACCGCCAGACGCTTGCCTCCACCGCCTATACAGAAACAAAAGCAAACACGGCGTCAATAAGCTGCACAAGAACAGCCGCGACGATTCGACGTACAAAGCGCGTTCGGGTCGCCGGCGCACTGCATGTTGCAGCGCGTCGCGCCGAGCTTGCTCTGGTCGATGCTGTTGCCGCAGTAGCACTCCCTGCCGTACTCGACACCGGCGAACTTGTAGCCAGCCTACGAGAATCAAGCCATCATCAGAAACTCATTCTGAAACTCCCGCGGCGTAGTGGCTTACCTGGGAGCAGGCCGCCGCGCACAGAGCGGGCGTCAAGTTGTCGACGTCAATCGCCTTCTCGAGCGCGCGACCGTTCTCCTCGGACGCGCAGCCGACGGTCGTCCATCCCTCGACATCCGTGAGCATCGAGCGGCCCTTGGGCAGGATGACCTCCGACGCGCCGCACGCGCTCGGCGGCTGCATCTTGGCGTTCTCGGGGCCCAGGGTGACGTCATTGCAGCCGGGGAGACGGTCGATCCCTTCAGATGCAGATGTCAGCCAGGAGAAGGACGAGAAGGGGGGGGGGGGGGGGGGTCAAAGGAAAGAGACCTACAGCCGTTGAGCGTGTCGGGCACGCGCGACGCCAGCTCGCAGTCCTGCATCTCATCGTGCGTGCGGAGCTCGAGCGCGCCGCAGTCCTCCATCGAGCTGAATGAAACGCGCGACTCAGTCGTCTGCAGATTGTTGAACAAGAACGAGCGCAGGAAACGTACCCGGAGTTGTTGTTGCACGTGTCGATGCGCTGGAGCACGTCGACGTCCCAGCCGTTGAGGAAGTCGCCGTGGCTAACGAAAACGAAATTCGATCAATACAAAGGAATGACAGAAAGGAAACAGCCCGCGACTTACAAACCGTAGCCCGTGGGGTCACCGTTGGAGAGGACGAGCGGGTGGCCAAGGCCGTCCGCGTTCCACCACTGGTCAGCCCAGGCGTTGACGTCCCACATGACCTCGTAGAAGATCGAGATGAGGCGGACGGGGTGCGTCTCCGGGCACTTGCCGCCGTTGAAGCTGGACGGGTAGGCGACGTGGCTCTTGTGGTCGGGGCTGTCGACATCCTTCAAACAGTCAGCGAGGTACAGTCCTCTTGGAGCGTTCTCGTAGGTACCTTGCCGTTCCAGCACCTGCATAACGACGAACATGAGCCTCAAAACTAAGGAGAGGTCCGGGTCACATACGAGGGGAAGAAGACCTGGGTGCGCAGACCGTTCGGGCAGTTGGCCTTGGGGAGCCATGGCCATTCACCGTTCTCGGGGCCGCCGAGACAGACGTGCGTGATGGCGTTCTGGGCGACGTCGTTCTCATCGTAAGACCGCAGAGCGGGGTTGCCCGCCAGCATGCGGAAGCCCTGCACAGCGTCGCGTCAGCACGGAACAGCTCTGAATTGCTTTTGAGGAGGACGTACCGGCGGGAACGCGTTCAGCTTCTCGTCGTCGCTGCTCCGGCGCTGCAGGTAGTAGACGGTCATGCCGCCGACTTGCTTAACCTGAAACAGCCATGGACTTGTAAGTCCGTGATTGCACGGGGCGCCAGCAAGAACGTACGCGTTGGAATTTGCCATCCTGGCTGCGGAAAAAGAGCGTCGGCGTCCAGTAGTTGGAAAGATCCTGCTTGGCCATGCAGGTCGCGCACGTCGACTGGCGGGCGGTGTCGAACGTCATGTTGAAGTCGAATCTGCATGGACAATGAGTATGAGGACGATACCGCACCAGTCGCCGACGCACCCATTCTGCACGCAACCAGCGTCTTAATGTCAACGCGCCGAGCGCTCTGGTGAAACACACGTACCCCGCCAGAAATCTGCGCGCGGATAAGCAGAGGAAAGCATCGGAGGATGACCAAGACGTACAGTGTGCAAGTGACCGGAGACCTTGCCCGGGTTCACGATCCTGCGAGAGTCGTCTGAGCGCGAAGCACGCGGGCACGGCGAGGGTGCACGCACGGGTCAGCGCGGTCGACGACGACGGGCTGGGCGCAGGGCATGCGGAAGAACGCAGAGGCATCGCGGGCGAAAAGAAGGGCGAGCGAAACGGAAACAGTCGCCGAGGGCCACATCTTGCGGTGCAGCTCAGAGGAGAAAAAGAGGCCCTGGAACGGGAAGAAGGGGAAGGGGAAGGGGAAGGGGAAGGGGAAGGAGGGGGAGAATCAATGCTTTGGCGGGACTCGACCACCGCAGCCTCCATTTTATGCATCAGCCTGGACGCTATCTGCGACTGCGGAGATGAGGCAAGCCAACTTCGAGGATCGGAGTCGGCACGAGATGCAAAATGCCAATCAGCGCTGACACGGACTGGGATCAAAGTTTGTCGCACGGTTAGCGCCGCGCGCGCGCTCAACCTCGAGCCCCTGTGCTGAGCTGCCTCCAGACTGCCTCAGACGATGCGAACACCGGGTCCTTGGGCGCGCGCCGTGCACGGGTGCGAATCGCGTTGCGACTGCAAATTTGCATAGCCACAATCTTGTTGGCTGGATACCAACTCGTCGCGTGTGCCTGGTGATATCTGTTGCAAGGTCCCTCATTGGTCAGTCACAGACTATATCGGAAGATTCAGCGGTTTTGGCTTCGGCTGAGCCTAATGCCTGCACTAAATCGAAGGGTGCTGCAGCTTTTCTTCGCTGGCCAGGCTGGCAAATTCATCAACGAACTGCGTGCGGGCCCGTCGTCATAAATTTGCATCAGTGTCAGAAAGAATGCGTCAGGTGTTGGCGTTGATGAGATAGTTGCAGTATCACCTGTGTTCCGCAGAAGGCCACGGAACAGAAATCCCTTTCATCGGAAATGTGACGCAGTACTTATTGGTGCACTCGAAGCTCGGATTCTCCACAACCAGCTAGTATTTGAGCATCGCAGAAAAGCACTAACGATCATTGAGACGAGATGCGCTAACCGATTCGTACTCCACGTAACGAGGAGGCATGTCGCAACAAAATCAGTCGCATCAATGTAGTAGATGAGGGTGAGAACTGACAGCTTTACTGGGACGTCTCATACTAGAGCCATTGCCAGGGACCAAGTAGTCTAGATCAACTTGCCGGGTCCGAGTATCCGGTCGTCGTTCGTGAAACTCCGATTACTTTTCAATAGCCTCCGGTTACTTCGGCTCACGGACCCTTCTCAGTCCGACCTCGTAATTGGCAACAGGGAGAAGTCATTTGCCCTATCTCTTTTGCTGAGCGAGCTATCGGAGCCAAATAAAAATTGTTTCCCATTCATACCTTACGCCCAAGCAAGATCTTGCACTTGCAAGAGACCCGTTCCCAGTCGGAGTTTCACGAACAACGACCGGATATGTGGGTCCGGCAAGTTGCAGCAGACTTCAAATCACGGATCGACTGTCATCCGTATCAAGTCTGCAGCGGAGACTAGGGACCAAGTGATTTCTTCAATGCTCTGCTTCGGAAGCATAGCTGTATTGAACTCACGTTCTGAGAGGAGATAGGATATCGCATCCGCGCCATATTGTGACGAGCGGTCGCGGAGAAACAGGTTGAGGTTCGCAGAGAGACTCGCCGAGAGCACTAGTCGGGCAGTCTGCGATGCGCACGCGTCGTCGGTTAGTTAATCGATCGAAGCTGAGCAATAAAAAACTCTTAAGTCTCTCACTGCTAGCGCGGGGTGCTGGGTCTTGTTTGTGAGTCTTGTCTCTGTTGAGCGTCTTGAGCCGAGGCGGAGTCGAGTGACTCCCCTCGAGCCCGAGACGGCCTCTTTATATACATGTGAAGACGCACAGCCTTGACTAGCTGACGCGTCACTTGAACTAACTGGAATACATCGGAACATGCTAATCTAATCTGGTGAGTTCTAGTAAAGCCGCGGACCCGTTCTGTTACAATTACTCCCCCCTTATCGAAGCGGTGTCCTCAACGCTCTAAAGAACTTTTTCTAGTAAACGAATCTTTGTAGAAACTAATAACTCGAAGCCCAATTAAAACACGATGTCTAGAATATAGCTCTTCCCACCTTCGGAGCGCGCGCGATGCCGTTCATCAGGTTTGCCTTCATGACCTGCAAGAAGAAGCCGTCCTCCGCGCGGTACTGAGGCAGACGGAGAAGTTTCTCAATGTCCTCGATTGACATGGCGCGCTTCTTGTTCGCCCAGAAGAGCGCGACCATGACCCGGCCGTTCGGGCTCCTCCAGAGATCGACGTCGCGAATACGTGCAGTCCTACCGTTTTCGAACCTCACGTCGTAATCCAGACCCATGTACTTGGGCCAGGCGCTGATGATGCCGGCAATCGGGTCGATGCGAAACTCGTCGATGCTGCGGACGCAAGGAGAGAATGCTGCGAGTATGCGAGCCAGCGTAATTTGATCCTCTTTGTCGAGCTTGTGGATAATATTGATCGTACGCTTTGGGTTACGCACGGCGAAGTCGAGCGCATTCATCACCTCGACTTCGTGTCATCGTCAGCTCGCCGTCCACTAATCTGACTAGGTTTGAACTCACAGACGGTGAGAATCTCCCTCTTCGCTTCAGCGTAATTGCCGTCGACGTTAATGCCCTCGTTGCCGTTGCGAAGAGCCGGCGGCCTGTAAAGAGCGCAAGCCGTACCGTTCCTCGGCGTCTGTTGTAGCGGGCGAAGGTCGTCTTGAATAATCTCATCGCCGACGAGAGAGTAACGTGTACTGACGGTAATGTATGGTGGCGGGCAGTCGTCGTCGTCGTCGTCCTTCGAATTCTTCCCTGTCGACGCGTCAGAGTCGCAGCTGGAAGCAGGGTACTCGGTGTCCGTATCCTCCGTCTCCGTCTCCGTATCTACCATAAGCGCATCCTGCTGTATCTCCCTCACAATCCGCCCCACACTCGGCAAGTTGTCTACCATGCTCCCGTCGTCGTCTAGACCCACTGCGAAGAATAAACTAAGCTCCAGGAGCTCCCAATCCGCGTGAACTGGCTTACGACGGCGGACCAGGTCGACTTGCATCTGCCGCAGATTAGCTTGCATCTGCTCGTCGCTGGCGGAAACGTCGACGCCGCGTTCGTTGTTGATGCGGGTCATGTTGCCAGTGTCCAGTACCATGTCGTCGTCGAGCGTAGCGGCGTAGAGCGACTGGTAAGTCATCGTCGTGCTTGTAGCTGAGAGCGGTTGTCGAGAGTGGCGCAGGGGTTGGTGTCCATTTGTGTTGTCGCGGCGTCCTTTATGTACTCGTAATGAGCACGCGTGTGTCGTTGTCGTGTGCGCCTGCGCGTCGCCGACGCGTCCTTGTCGAGGACAAAGGACCACAATCAGGCTTAGCGTCAGATCCGTTGTCGTACCCTGCCTAGTTATTCGTCCGCTTGTCAATACTAGAGATCATTCAATCTCTTGTACTCACTGACTAGATCAGGATACTGTTGCGCGAATTCTTTCTCGGCTTTCCACGTACGCTGCTCTTCTCCCAAACCTTCCCACTGAATCAAGTACTGGCGGCCTCTGCCTGCCCGTCTATGATCCAGTATAACTTCTGGAAGTTTCCCGTACGTACCCTTCCTTTTCTCGACCTTCTCCGGTTGCTTGAGTGCTCGAGCTGCGAATGCTGTTGGCGATGGAATGTATTTCTTGAGATATTGACCATTGATCGTGTTGTGAATCCTATCGACGCCCTCGGGCAGGTCTAAAACGTATGAGTTGTCATTCAAACGTTTCAAGACTTTATACGGTCCTACCCAGAGCGCGTTGAGTTTTGGAGTGGGACGCTTGACTTCCCACGGGGGATTGACGTGCTTCGTGGATAGCAGCACCATGTCGCCCCGCTCGAACACCTGAAGCCGTCTGTGCTTGTCGTAGTATTCAGCTTGCTTTTCTTGAGCTTGGAGCATGCGCTGCTGAGCTGCCTCGCCTTGAGCTCTCAGTCGTTCCACGAAGACGTCCACGTCGGGAATTCCCGAATTTTGATCAGGCACGATACTGTCGTGCGGTAGCCTCGGTAGCCACCCGCAATCCAGCTCAAAGGGAGAGTATCCCGTTGAAGGATTAACTGATCTGTTGTAAGCTAACTCGAGTACTGGCAGTAGATCGCACCAATTATCCTGCTTGTAGTTCACGAAGCTTCTGAGCATGACCTTCAACGACTTCACCGCAGATTCTGATTGGCCGTCCGTCTGAGGATGATTGGCCGTACTCAATGCGATCTTAACGCCCATCTTCTTGAATAAGGCCTGCCAAAAATCGCTCGTGAACTTCGAATCGCGATCTGAAATGATCACGTTCGGCAAGCCGTGAAGACGTACTACTTCGCGCATGAATACCCTGGCGATATCTTCGGCTGTCGCGCTCCTGACTGTAGGAATATAGTGGACGCGTTTTGAAAACTTATCCACGATCACCAGTACCATGTCAAAGCCGTCCGCTGACTTTGCGAATGGACCTGCAAAGTCCATAGTGACTGTGCTCCAACGCGCTTCCGGGATCGCGTTTGGGATCAACAGACCTGCCGGTAACTTGTTAGAGGCTTTGTTTCGCTGACACTTGTCGCACGATATTACATAGGCTTTAACGTCCTTGGACATCCTCGGCCAGAAGTATGCGCGCGACACTGCCAGCGTGGTCTTGTCGACTCCTAAATGCCCCGCAGTCGCTGTGTCGTGACTGTCGTGTAGTATGTCAAAACGCAGCGTCTTGAAGTTTGGTACACACAGTAGAAGTCTAGACCGATCCGGGTAGCGATAGAACAGGAGCCCGTCCTTGTAGACATAGTTCTCCCAGTGCCTATTCGCCCTGTTTGCAGCCAATCCGTCGGCTATAGCTGCAAAATGATTGTCAGATGCGTATCCCTCGCTGACGTCCCGAAGAAACTTTGGATCCAACTGTACTACGGACGCGGAGAAGCTCTCCTCGTCCATAACGGAGTGTTTCTCCGTAACCGGAGCGCGAGAGAGTGCATCCACGTTAGAGTGAGTTCTTCCAGGTCTGTGGATGATCTTCACCTTGTCCCGAAATTCTTGTAAGTCTAGAATCCAACGTTTCAATCGAGCGTTCGTACCTTTGTAATCCATCATCCACTGTAAAGCGGAATGATCGGTTATAATCTTGAACTTGGGTACACCTTCAATATAAGGATGAAATTTCCTCAGGGCCCATACCATTGCCAGACACTCCAATTCCGTCGCAGAGTACCTGGTTTCCGGCCCTGTAAGCGTACGCGATGCAGTGCAAATAATGTGTTCCTTACCTCCTTCACCCATTTGCGCGAGTACCGCTCCTATTCCCGAGTATGAACCATCGGTGTAGAGAATGAACTCTTTGGCATAGTCGGGATGAGCTAGAATGGGTTCCTCGGACAACTTACTACGAAGTGTCTCGAACGCCTCCTGACATTCCTGTGACCACTCCCACGTCGATTTCTTCGACAGCAAATTTGTCAGTGGCTTTGCTATTATAGAGTATGCCTTGATAAACCTTCTATAGTAGCCAGCCATTCCCAGAAACGTCTGCAGTTCCTTCACGTTCTTGGGCGCAGGGAATTCAAGGATCGCACGTACGTTCTCGGGTTTCATCCCTATACCAAGCCTGCCTACGCGGTGTCCAAGTGCCTGCACTTCTGAATAGCAGACGTGTGACTTCTTCAAGGACAACGTAAACCCCGTTGGTATTATACGTTGCAGGACGGCCTCGATGTGCTTGAGATGAGTCTCGAAATTGGCTGAGTAGATTATAATGTCGTCGATGTAGACTACTGCATAATCCCATTTAGCGTTCCCGAGGGTCTTATCCATGCAGCGTTGAAAGATAGACGGACCATTTTTCAACCCAAATGGCATCCGTTTGTACTGAAATAGCCCCATAGGTGTCCGAAACGCCGTCTTCGGACGGTCTTCTTCCTCAATTTCCACTTGATTGAAACCAGCGTTTGCGTCGAAAGTTGAAAAGTACCGTTTCCCTTCGAACTGACTAAGATAATCGTCAATACGTGGTAGCGGATATTGATCCGTCCTCGAGACTTCGTTCACCTTCCTGTAATCCACACAGAACCGTATTTTATCGTGCTGCTTGATCAATACGACGTTCGATGCCCAAGGTGAATCCGCCTCTTTGATCACGTCGTTTGCCAACAGCCGCGCGACCTCTTCCCTCATGAACTTGCGTCCTTCTGGAGAGACTCTGTACGGCGGCGTAGATACTGGAGCAGCGTCGCCTGTCTCGATTCTAGCCTTCGTCATGTTCGTATGGCCTAGCGGCCTGGTGCCATAGGCGAACGCACGTCGATTCCTCCACAGAACTTGCATCAGCTGTTCTCGCTGCGTGGCATCCAACATCGGACTCACATCCAATTCCTTGAGAGCCTCACGAAATGCATCGTCGTCTGGTTCGTCGGTATCCGCTTTCTCAGCGGTATACGTTTCACTGGTCCAAGTCCTGTCTATCAACGGTATCAGCCTCCCAATGTGGTCTCCCATCGAGATCCTCACCGGAAAAGGATCGACATTATAAATCTCGACGAACTGATACTTATTCGCTGTTGTTCCTACTGTCCTCGCGGCTGATACCGCCTGGTCGTCCTTGATCTGAACGGGATCCAGGTAGTAACTCCTCGTCCTAATGCGATCGTTTCCCGATAATTCACACCTCAGTAGTGCGGCATGAAATGGGCGCACTGTTAAGGATTCAGCTGCTCTTGCCACTGGAGACTTTTCACGCTTCGTAGAGATTCGGATCCTGGTCACTCCTTGAGGCACATTTCTGGACAGAACCAGCAATGATGCTTGCACATCCACCGCTGCTCCGTAGTGTGACATAAAGTCATTCCCTAGGATGATCCTGGATCCCTCAGACGGGTTAATGTACAATTTCACTGGTAACTCGACCGGTCTCCCCACCGCGTCTGAAGTTTTCAGTTTGACCGTAACATACCTCGTGACCACTGTATTCCCGCTAACGCCTCTCAGCGTGATGATTTGACACGGGCGTGGCTCTATCTTCGAGAAATGTCGCCTGTACAGGGCCTCATCGATCAGCAACAGCGAAGATCCTGTGTCTGCGCAAGCGCGCACCTCCATGTCGCCTTCGTTACCGTCCAAAACAGCATTCATATAGGCCGGCGTCTTGTCCTCGAACGTCATGTCTGGGATCTCGTCGACTGGAGATGGAGGAGGTGCAGGCGGCGTGTCGATGCTATCAGTAAGCCGTTGATTCGCGCTTCTGACATCTTCTACGTCGTCCACTCCCTTCGACGCGCATGGTGCAAGTCTTCGACGTGCTCGCGGCTCCGAAGATACTCGAGTAGCCCTTACTACCTTGGTGAGCATTCTACCCCTCGATTCTACATGAACATCTTCGGGAGACTCACCAGGCTGTAAGGCGCCTGTCGAATTCGATCTTGCCCTCGTCTGCGCGCGAACAGTTGGTCGCGTTACGACTTCTAACGGCTTTTCAGCACCTGTTCGAGCCGCCGCGACCGAACTGACCTTCTCCTGTAGTCGAGTCGAACGCCGTAGCGTCGTAGCCCCTGCCTCGCATGTGACGTCTGCCGACTGCAAGAACGGCTGGGCTATGAGCGTTTCAGCGAAATTTGAAATAGCTTCAGCGTAATACTCACCGTCTTCGTCTGTTTCCACATCCGACGGCTCGTAGTCGTCGTAAGTCTCCAAATATTCAGGGCCTGCCGTCGACTGTTCAGAGACTTCTTGATCCAATTGTTCAGCAGCGTATGAGCGTGTCGTTCGTTGCCCTGAGCCGCTATCACGAGACGTTACGCGAGACTCGTTGCTTTGCTTCTGCGCGTACAATGTCTTCTGCAAATTGTCAGTTCCCATTGATGAGTCCTGCCGACCTGCATTCTGCGTCGTAGAACGCCATGCCGGTCGAGGTTGCGAATTCTGTTGTACGCGAGACGCATCACCCTGACGCTGCATTGTTTGCGTATCAGTTGGGTCCCTCTGTGCGAAATTGTTTGACTGATACCTCTGATCGCGGCGATATAGCTGAACAGTGCGCTGCGTTCTTGGCTGCTGAGTCGTCTTCGACGATTCTGTGCTGTTGTAGAGCTGTTTGAGCGACTCCCCTAGGTCAAGGAGCGCCCTCCTAAGCCCTGTCAGCGATTCGTCGCGTCCTAGTGTAGACTTCACTACACCTTGCATAATAGGAGGCAGACCTGAGAGCATATCGTGTACCAAGAGCCGTTCCTGAGCATTATCACCAAATACCATTCTTTGCAGCTTCTGACGAGCTGCAAAGTAAGTGGCGAAGCTCTCACCAGGTCTCCAGGTACGCATACGCAACTCGTGTGTCTTAACCGACTCATAATTAGCTGAACGAAATGTTGTTCGTAATTCTGCGCACCAATCTTGCCATGTAGCCAGCTGTTGTCTGCGCGCCCGCGTTAAACCTGACATCCACGTAAACGCATGGTCTTTGAGCAACATAGGCAATAATGGACATACCCTGTTCTCGTCAACGCCCATCTGCTCGTATATGGTCGTAATCTGGCCGATCCAATCATCGATGTCTTCGCGAGCTCGCGCGTGGAACGTAGGCAAGTCCTTGACCTTCGGGAGATAAGCAGGATTCGGATCTACCGGTATTGACGCCGATCTACACGCGTCCCGCTCTGGTGGCGGTGCCGGTCTTCTCATTCCGTCGTCATGCCCCTCCCCACCATCGTGCGACGGTCCTGGCGGACTTGGTGGCCGCGATCCTGGAGGACCTGGCGGACCACCCTCGCCTCCGGAAGGTGCTCTTGAAGGCGGCCTGTCTGGTTCATATAAATCGTTCGTCCTCGAAGCGTCATCACCGCCGCGTCTCTTCTCGTCTGCTTCATCTATATGCGGGGGCGCGTCACGCTTCTCGAGAACGATAGACTGGACGTAATCCAATTTCTTTGCTATACTGGCCAGTGTCTCCTCCATCCTACGCGAATGAGCCAATGACTCGCGCTCCTTGGCCTCGACTTTAACGTTACGAGCTGCAATCTCGGCATCCTGTTTGCGAATATACGCGCTCATCTGCTCCTTCACTATCTCTGATATGCCAGTAACGTCTACGGTGTACGTTGGTGCCGGCGTGCTTTTCGGCAAATCCTCTACAAACTTCGACAGCCGTTCCACTGCACGGAACACTACCATCGCGTTTCGATCAGTACGATCGAAATCCGAAGCCTGCGTTGTGTTCAGAGCCTCAATTGCTTGCCTGAGCTGTGTTATGTCTTTTAATTTGGCAAAGCCCTCGTTTCCCTCTTGGACTAGTGGCGTGGCTATTGCCTCTAATGAAACATTGATATCTCTCATGGCCTCGTTAATGGTCTCCATGCTCCGGCCCAAACGCGTCTGCGTATCGGCCGTCGTCGACACCAGTCTAAGCTCGAGGAGTATACCCGTTTGTTTCAGCAATGACACTAATTTACTATATGCCTCCTCATACTCTCTATAGATCTCGTCCGAGATTCCTGGAAACCGGGATATACCTTCCCTCAGTGGCCCAGCTGCCAGTGCCTCAGAACTGGCTTCTATAGCTTCGTACAACTCGGCTAGAGTCCCACCTGCCAGTGGATCTGGGCTGCCAGACGCGTCGCGGTCCGTAAGGTCACTGTATCGCTTCGGCCTCCGTGCCTCGTGCGATGTCTCCTCTTTAGACGTTGGTGCGCTCTGAGACGCCTTCGGCGTATTCTGTCCCCAAGAAACTTCTCCTGAGGCAGATCTAAACTTGTTCAGTAAGTTTCGTATAGGGCTCGTAGCATCCTGCTTACCTTCCAGTTCTTCACTGACCGTCGCCTTCAATGACGTTTTGGACGCAGTTGCATCCGTCGTCTGCGGAGGAATCGGAAGGTTCTTCTCCGCGGGCGGACGCGTCAGTGGCTCAGCCGGGATCTGCTGTGAACTGGAGGGAAATCTTCCCTGAGGCGGCACCAGCGGCGTCGAGGAAGATGATGTTCCAAGCGGCTGTGCCGCGGTTTGCACACCTCGCATCGCAACTGGCGTCGATGGTGCTGGAATATTCGTGGTTGCCGATAGCTGCGGCAGCTTCGGATCGTTCTGGCGATTGAACATCTCAAACTTGCAGAGTTCTTCTTGAATCGTACCAGGAGATAGTCTTCAGGGTTCAAAACTGATTCGTCCACCAAGTTGTGACGAGCGGTCGCGGAGAAACAGGTTGAGGTTCGCAGAGAGACTCGCCGAGAGCACTAGTCGGGCAGTCTGCGATGCGCACGCGTCGTCGGTTAGTTAATCGATCGAAGCTGAGCAATAAAAAACTCTTAAGTCTCTCACTGCTAGCGCGGGGTGCTGGGTCTTGTTTGTGAGTCTTGTCTCTGTTGAGCGTCTTGAGCCGAGGCGGAGTCGAGTGACTCCCCTCGAGCCCGAGACGGCCTCTTTATATACATGTGAAGACGCACAGCCTTGACTAGCTGACGCGTCACTTGAACTAACTGGAATACATCGGAACATGCTAATCTAATCTGGTGAGTTCTAGTAAAGCCGCGGACCCGTTCTGTTACACATATTCAACCTTCTTCCCCCAGCTCCTGAAAGGTCTGGATGCTGTATTAGATGATGAACTTGCATAAATGGCAATTTCATGCCTCCCCGTGTGCTTCAGGGCCGATGGTTTCGCGGACGTCACGGGACACGCGAGGGCTGACAGTTCGCGCCGACTCGTCGTCCGTCGCGCAGCCCCTGCGCGTAAGGCAGACCTGCGCAGGTGCCCTTTGCTAGTCCAAAGCGTTTTCGCTGTTTTCAGATGACGATCAGGGTGAAGGATGGTCGCCGCTGAGTCAAGTCGCGCGGGCGGTCGGAGCGGGGCTGCCGAGCTACGAACTGACGAGCACATGCGCAGGATGAGAAAATTGGCCATATAAGTAGCCATTTAGGCATGGAGTGGTTTGCGTGAGCGCGTTTGGGCGAGAACGGGACTGCACAGCTCATTCGGTCCGCAAAGTACAGAGTCAAGTGACCGGCGATCGGAGTTTACACGTTCAACTAACTTCTCCCGGCCCTGCAAAGACTACTGTGGTGCGGCAGATTACCGATATTCGGCTTAATGCTGAGGTTCTGAGATGATCGTATGATTTGATTTATTATCTTTCCGAAATCCGATTCAGTGAGTACATTGACCGCGTCGCACGATTGCTAATACTGCTTAACGCCGACGGAACTACGAGCTCGTTGTAAGACGGCTTCACTTGAACTGAGCCGCAAACGTCTTGAACTTCTCGTTGTTCTTGGTGAACTCCTCGAAGGTATGCTGGCCGGGGTAGACCTTCTTGGAGGCAGCCTCGTCGTAAACGCTCGTCGGCGGCTGGCTGTAAGTTCAAGTGAGCAATCTGAGAGCCATGGTCAGTTGAACGACTTGCCACTTCTCGTAGTAGAACCTCAAAGGTAAAGCGCGTTAGTTGTCGTGGAAGTTCGGCATACTGGGGGCACACTGGCACGCACTTCATGTTGAGGAACAGCTCGACGACGAACGGATTGGGGGCCTGCGCCAGGCTATAGAACTCGTCGCGCGAAAGCGGCTTGACCTTGACATCTTTCCCAAGGGCCTTGCTGAGCACCTTTCCGTACTGCGTCGGCGTGATGTGCTCCCCAATCGCGATGATGTCCTTGCCTGGTGACACAGTTACACACAGACCGTTAAAGGGGACATAGGCGATGCACTGTACGTACCTATCCACTCCGCGGGGTTCTTGAAGGCAGCGAGGACCCAGCCTCCGCTCTGGTCTACAGAGTACGAGGGAATGTAGCTGTCATTGGGCATCGGGATCTCAAGCACGATCGATCCATCGTCCTCCTTCTTGACCATCTGTTCCAATAGCAGACAAATTTAGATCACGAGAAACGGGCACTGACGGATGGAAAACTCACGCCCATTCCTCCAACGAGGTTTTCGTAATAGAAGGAGTTATAGAAGGACGTCCGGGGAACGCCAGACGCCTTCAGGTACTCGTCGACTAAGACCAAACTGCGATTCAGCTCCCGAAAGCAAGACCGTGATGACGACGCACTTTGATGCTTTCCCTCAAAGTGGGGGCAGTCGCAGTGCGGCAGCGTGCTTCCGACGCAGATGGACACATGAGATCGAGACGCTTCGCAAGGAGCAGCACCGCGACGCACAAAAACACGAAGTGCTGGACTCCGGCAGCCTTCGCGGCGTCGACGAGCGCTTTGCCCTGCTCAAACTCGGCCTGCTGGGTCTTGACGGCATCTCCGATCTTCGGGAACAACGTCCAGACTGGAAAGGCGCGAATCAGGGTCATACCAGGCTCCGTAGTTGCTCTACGCACAATCCGTGACGCCGGAGACGCCATATACCCCCTTGAGAGCGGCGGGAAGCGTCTCAGGCTTGTCGAGATCGGCCACAACAACCTCAGCTCCTCGGGCCTTGAGAGCTGTTGCGGGTTGGATTCTAAGCATATCGCGATACACCAAAAGTAGTGGGACACACCCTGAGCTGCAGGGCTGTCGGCGTTGCGCGTAATGGCGCGGACGGCGAACGAGCCGTCGTCCAGGAGATATTTGGCAACAGAGCCTCCAGCGGCGCCGGTGGCACCGAAGACGGCGATGATCTTCTTTGCGGACATGTTTCGGTATTCGAGAGGGTTGCACAGGGGATGGGAAGGGCAAGAGCAATGCTTCACTGCTCGCTCAAGTGCGCGGCATTTATACTTGCTACTACCTGGCTCGCGCGGCTCATCGATCATCAGCCACCATCCCTGAACGCACCTTGGTCATGTACAGATAATCATGCTGACGCACTGACACTGTAATCTCCCTTGAAGACTTGTCTTGAAGAGGCGACAACTGACACAGAAGGTGGTGTATTGCCGAATACAGCCTCCGCGAGCTACTCGCAAGCTCAATTCCCATGGCCTCATTCTGCAGAGGACATACCCCAGCTCTCCATTATCCGAGCCCGCCAACCTACCCAAAGAATCTGAGCTCTCCCCAATTCTTCCCGCAACAGAGGTAATCGAAGTGTACACCAGTTCTGAACTCGGTGCGATCGTCTCACGACATGTGTCAGGGAAGCGAGGACTGCTGAGTGAGGTGCCACCTGCTACGATGCACAAATGACATGCAGAGTCTACGTTACCAATGGCCTGCTGCCCACGAGTTTCTGGCTGCTTTCTCTCACACTCTCGGAACAATTACAGGCGGATCAAGCGTATTGTGTCCGGATATGTACAGTTGACTTTCCTCCCCGGTCGCCAGCTTCACGAACCGCAGATACTGCAAGAGACCAATATTCGAACCATACAAACGTACAGCACACAATCTCGAGCAAACTCACACGACCACCCGACCAAATGCAGCGAACCAGTCTGATTGAATTGCGTCTACTACATAATACAAACTACACCCACCCAGGGATCCACAACCACAACCACCCACACGCATCGCAGTCTACATCACGTACGCCAGGTAACCCAGTAGAAACGAGTGTGAAATGGCGGGCGCGAGGGCGAGCCGCAAACTGAACAAAGGATAAGAGTAGGGGGGTAACCGTGCCCTCGGGACACAGCGCGCCGGCCGCCGGCACCAACCAACCAACCAACCGTTAACTAAAGCAGAGCAGATAGAAAACGGAATTGAACAACGACCAAGAAGGGGTGGTGCCAGCGTGCGCGCGCGCGCGCCGGTCACGGAAAGCGAGCAGGAGGACGAGGAGGAAGAGGAGGATATCAAGCTCAGCAGCAGATTCGTCGCGCGGGGGCCGCTCGGGCGCGCGCGCAACAAAGAGGAGTAGGAAGAGAGGGGGATATGCGTCGCGCGCGCACCGGTGCACGCCGAGGTATTCTTCTTCTAGTTATCTAGCAAGGGGCCATTCGTGGGGGAGGAATGAGTGAGTGAAAATGAACGTGTCGTGAAAAAAGGACGGGAATCCGGGATCCGAAAGGCCACGTAAGAAAGAGTAGAGGCGGGAAGGAGGTTAGTGCGCAACATGGCGCCGCGCGCGGTGGTCGCGCTTGGCGCTCGCGCGCTGGAACATCTGGATGCGGTTGCCCGCGCCGCACTTCTGCTTGCTGTCGCCGCTGCAGGCCATGTTGCACTGGCCCGCGTCGACCTTCTTCGCGCTCGTCGCGAGCGCATTGCCGCAGTAGCACTCCTTGCCGTACTCGACGCCCGCGAGCTTGAAGCCGAGGCTCGCGCAGCGCGCCGTGCACACCGCCGGCGTCATCGGCGCGCCGGCCCAGAGGCCAGCGGCGTTCAGCACGCGCGACTCGACGGCGTCGGTGAAGCAGCCCATCGCGCTCCAGTTGGCCGGCTGGACGCTCGAGGTGGCCGTGGACTGGTAGATGTTGATCCTGTTGCCGGCGCCGCAGCGAGCCTTCGCGTCACCGACGCACGCCGTCGAGCAGTCACCGTCCGCGGCCTTCTTCTGGTTCACAATCTCATTGCCGCAGAAGCACTCCTTGCCATACTGCAACCAGACCCATCAGCACGCCACACTCACATTGGCAGGGCACAAACAAAAAAAGCACACCTCGACACCAGCAAACTTGAAGCCCTGGGACTTGCAGCGCGCAGTGCACACAGCCGGGGACATGTTCGCCGCGCTGAACAGCGGCGTGCCACGGAGCGTGCGCGAGTTGGTCGGGTCGACGAAGCATCCAAGGCTGTTGAATCCGCTGACAGCAGCGACAGTCGGGGCGGGCTTGGCCGGGGACGCAGGAGACGTGGCAGACGCCGCCTGGTATATGTTGATCCTGTTCCCCGCGCCGCAGCGCGCCTTCGCGTCGCCGACGCACGCCATCGAGCAGTCGCCGTCGGCGGCCTTCTTCTGGTTCACAATCTCGTTGCCGCAGTAGCACTCCTTGCCGTACTACACAAAGAGCGCATTAGGATCCCATTCCAAACCAACGCGCAAGAGCAAGAAAGCGCACCTCAACACCAGCAAACTTGAAGCCAGCAGACTTGCAGCGAGCCGCGCAGCTGGCAGGCGTCAGGTTGGCCGCGACAAACTGGCCGTTCCCACGGAGGGTCCGCGCGCTGGTCGAGTCGACGAAGCATCCAAGGCTCGTGAACCCGCTGACAGTCGCAGTGGTCGGCGCAGGCTTAGCAGGCGCAGTCGTCTTGGGCGGCGGCTGGGTGGTGTACGTCGGCTTGGCGGGCTGGCTCGTCGGGGCAGACGGCTTCACGACGCCGGTGCTGGGCGGGGCGAGCGTCGCGGCGGGCGGCGGCGCGTAGTTGCCGGCCTTGTAGACGGCCAGCCGCTGGCTCGCGCCGCAGAACTGCGACTCGTCGCCCTCGCACGCCATGTCGCACGCGTAGTTGCCGACCGTGCTCGAGTCCAGCTTATTGTCGCACCAGCACTCCTGCGCCCACTCGAGCCCGGCGAACGCGTAGCCCTTGCTCTTGCAGTGCGCCGTGCACTTGTCCACCGTCATAGCGCCAGGCGTCCACCGCTCAGCACCGAGCACGCGCTGCGGGCCGTCGTCGCGCGCGCAGCCGACAGGCTGCCAGCCCGCGATGTCCGAGCGCAGGAAGCTCGCCTGGTTGGCCAACAGCATCGCGCTGTTGACCGTGCAGCCGACGACGGCCTTGGCATTCGCCGGGCCACTCGACACCGGGTTGCAGCCCGGCAGCGTCGACAGCCAGCCGGACGTCTTCTCAGCGACGCGCGACGGCACGACGCAGTCGTTCATCTCCTGGTTCGTGCGCAGGGGCAGGATGTTCTGGCAGTCCTCGATCACGCCCGAGTCCTGCGTGCAGCCGTCAATGGCGCGCTGGAGCGCGGCGACGTCCCAGCCGTTCAGGAAGTCGCCGTGGCTAGAACCATGTCAGACTTCCTGACGACACAAGTCAAAAGCAAAGAAACGGCCGACTCACAACCCGTACCCTGTGGGGTCGCCCATGGACAGCACGAAGGGGTGCTTCGCGCCGCTCGGGGTCCACCACTGGCTCTTCCACGCGTTGATGTCGAAGGTAATCTCGTAGAAGATGGAGATGAGGCGGACGGGGTGCGTCGACGGGCACGAGCCGCTGTCGACGTTGCTGGGGTACGCCATGTGCGACTTGTGGTCCGGGCTGTCGAGGTCCTTGCCGTTCCAGCACGAGGGGAAGAACACCTGCGCGCGCAGGCCGTTCGGGCAGTTGTGGCCGGGGATCTCGTTGAACTGCCCGCCGGCGCCGCTGCCCGCAAAGTCGAGGCAGACGAACGACACGGCGCGCTGCTCCAGGGAGCTGGCATTGAAGGAGCGCAGCATCGGGTTGCCCGCGAGCATGCGGAAGCCCTCGGGGAACGCGTGCAGCTTCTCGTTGTCCGAGCCGCGGCGCTGCAGGTAGTAGATCGTGCCGCCGCCGCTCTGGTCGACGTTGTGGAACGAGCCGTTCTGGCCGCGGAAGTACAGGTTCGGCGTCCAGTAGTTCGACAGGTCCGCCCGCGCCTGGCAGGTGCTGCATGTCGAGCGCCGGGCGTCGGCGAAGGTTTGGTTGAAGTTGAAGCTGCAAACGGCCGCTGTTCAGAGCTAAACTCGGAGTTAAAAGGGACGTCACTCACCCGTTCTATAATAAACCAAAAAAGGAGTTGAATAAAAACCCCATCGCGGAAAAAAAAAAGAAATAAGAAAACGTACACCGCCGAGAACCTGCAGCATCGCGATCAGTGTTATTCCTGGAGCGGCTGGAGCGCAGTTTACACACCTGATGGAGATGGCTGGCGACGATGCCGGGGCTGACGATCCTAAACACGAACCAGATATCTCAGCACTCACGGTAGCAACGCCTGAGGCAGCAAGCACGCACGGGTCCGCGCGCTCGACGGTGACGGGCTGCGAGCAGCCCATGCGGAAGAACGCGTGCGCGCCGGGCAGGGCGCCCGCAGCAGCCGCGGCGAGGATGGCGATCTTGGCGGCCGACAGCATTGCGGGGGTGGTGGTCGTGAAAAGGACAGTAAGCGGTGGGTTTATGAAGGACTGTGTGCGCGCAGCGGCGAGAGAGAGCTGTCGGGCCGGGACGTGCGGGCGGGAAGGGGTATTGTATGGAGGAGAGGAGAAAGGAGAACCGTGCGCAGTCGGAGATTGAAGCGCCGACCCTTTTTGTGCACCCGTCAGGGACCGATTAGATGCGTAACAACGCGCCGCCGATCGTCGAGAACACGGCACGGCTCATGCAAGCGTATCCCAGACGTCGAGATCCCGCCACCGACGTGCATTCCATGCTCGACGTCCAGCCCGACTTGTCGACGCAGACGCCAAATGCCTCGCCCATCCGGCATTGCACCGACATACTATAGACACCGCCTCGCCTGATCCATGCGATGATAGGCTCGGAGACCCGCCCACGAATGCGAGAATAGCCTGCGACACACCATCCAGCCGCCCGTCCGCCGAATCCCAGCCTCGCTGCAGCCACGAGAAGTACACTAATGCACTACTTACTGCAGGCGGGCGGCGTGCCTGCCTGCGCAGTCCCTTTCATCATCGCGTCCCAACAAACGGCGTTGCCAGGCAACCGTTTGGCCATTGGAGCCGGACGGCCCCGACTGCACACACATGTCCAGCTATTTCGAGCTCGCGGACGTGGACGTCGACGTCGACGTCGAGCAGTCGTCGGGAGAGACTATCCTCGCGGCGTCCGAGCCCGATATGGGTATCCCGTCATAATTGACAAGATCGGCGCCCCTGAGATTGCCCAGACTTAGACTTTTGCAGTTGCGGGAGGGATAGCAGACCAATCTCAAGGGACCCTTGAGCGCCGATCCTGATAGCTGGCTGAGAACTCCCGTAGTCCAGTAACCTGGCCGACGAGCAAATGAGTCTTGGAAGTGCATGAAGACGGCGCAACGTCGTAAATGCTAACTTTGCTCAGTTATGACATCGACCAGTGGCCCGCGGCGTCTTGCCTTCGTAGCCCAAAGTTCATTATCCTCCATCCTAATGCACATGGAAGACACTCACTAATAATTGGGGTCAGCATTCTCTCCTTCACATGTAAGACCAGACCGTGCCGCGCCCGCGCAAAGTGCTCATGATCCGCGCGCAGATCGGTTTTCTCCTGCGCTGCTGAGCTGGCCATATGCATACGGAACCAAGGTTCTTCGGCCGGACCATTTCGATAGCAGTCGAAGTGTGTTCCTCGAGGAGACGTCCAAGCCCAGACTCACCCATAGGGCACTTCGAGGTGGCACATTGACAACTTGACAATGAGCGTGGGAATCTCAGCCTGTCTCGCGCTGAGAACAGACCCCATATTCCCCAGAGACACCGGCATCCCGACCGGTGCGGTGTGGAGGGGGTGACAGACACCGTCGCGGCACGGTTCAGAGTCAGCGATACACCTTTTCCAGAATTGAACGCACCGTGCCCGAACCGAGAAGGTCGTCTTACGCCAGGTGAACCGGTGCAGAGAATTGTACCACTGACTCGACTGACATTCACCGGCACCTATGTGAAGGGGGGCAACAAGTGTGAGAAATGTGTCAAGGGCCGGACATGTCAGGGTACTCCAGCGCACCATCTCAGGATTGTATCCACCGTTACGTAGAACCATGACAAAGATCTTCCCCGGTGAACTGGAGCAGGCGTGCCTTGGAGTACGGAGTTGAAGGCGGACATGCCAGTGGGGTTGCAAAAGCGAGCACGCAAAAGGAAACCCCGGGAGCGCAAAGGAAAGACAGCCGGCGCAGACGCAGGAGGGATCCAATGCATGCCTTCGAGTACGTAATCAACGCGCAAATGGGAACCGCGCGGGAGAAAATGTACGATCACGTGACCGTGAAGGCGAGGATGCATAGAAATCCGTGGCGGGCACAGAAGGGAAGAAACCACGCGTGTTTCGCGCGCTGAGACGCGTCCTTCTCCTATTCCCAAAGCGTTTCTTGCGGAACCTGCACAGAGCGCGTGCGGCGCGCGCGACAGAGAGAGAGAAGGGGGGGTTATTCTTGTCATGGCGCGCGGCGACGAGGGTGCTACGTCATAAATGACGGATCCGCGATCCGTTGGGGCGGCGTCGTCGAGATTCAGGGGGACGAGGGAGGGAGGGAACGTCGAAAAGCATGCCCTTCGACGCCGTCCTTTTATACCCAAATCCACGGCCAAACCGCTGGGGTTACGTCACGGGTGTGGAAGATACTGGACGCAAATGCGTTGGGGTGCGCAACGCGCGCGTCGGACGTTCAGGGGGATGGGTTTTGCGACGCGGAGGATGTGCATGACGTCACGCGTCGGGCGGAATGCTCGGCGTCCAGCAGATCGTACTCAACGCATTCGCATCCGTATGCTTATGCATGTCAGCTTCACATTGGATGCCCGACTCATGAAAACCATGCGAGTGCTGGAGTATTTACACTAACAAAATATCAAAATTTATACATCATGTACGTGATAGTCTAAAATCGCTCGTGCGACTTGAAGACGCCTCTCGTCTTTGATTTCTCCAAAATGCTTCAGCGCGCTCTGTGCTCGGTGTCGAGCAAGCTCATACTTCCCTTGCTGCTGAGCAACCGTGGCAGACCGGATGAGAGCTTTAGCCAATCCGTGAGCGTTGCCCGACCTCTGCAGCGGGACTAGAACAGCCTGGACAATGCGGTCTGCGAGATCGTCCTCGACAACCTCAGCGAGCAATACCAGACAATGGACCGGCTCGATGCTCGGAGCGGCTCCCCTGAAGAGCGTCGCAGCAGTGATTGCGAGCTGCGCAGCGACATCCTTGCACCCGTCCGCACTCTCCACCTCGCTGAGAGCCTCAACGAGGTTAGCTTCTCGACATGGAGCATGAACGCCGGATGGTCCGAGGGATGTTTCCTCCGCGCTACAGTGCGCGCGGCAGTAAGCAGCGCGCGCGCCTCGTCCTGGTCGCCGCACAGGTGCGCGATGCGGGCTTGGACATAGAGGTGTCGGCAGTGGCTCGCGGGCGAAAGCCCGTCCGCAGGTTCGAGCTGCAGTACTTCTTCCACCGCGGACCGCGCGGCGTCCACGTTCCCCGCAAGAGCGTGCGCTTCCGCGAGGATCATGTAATTCTCCGCGTAGTGACGCAGGCCCTCGGTCCCCTTGACCGCCAGGGCCTGCTCGGCATGCCCGATAGCCCGCGTCAGCGCGCCCTGCGCCCGCAGCGTCTCTGCCAGCTGCTGATGCGCGCGGACGACGCCGTTGGGGAACTGGCCGAGCTCGTAGGTGCGCAGCGCCTCCTGGTACATCCGAACTGCGTCGTCCATCTTCCCCAGCGAGGCGAGGCATCCCGCAATCAGGAAGCGACCGTTGCCGATGAGACGCACATGTTCCGACTCGCCACCCGTTGCCTGCAGCGCGAGTTTAATCGCCAGCTCGTGCGACGCGATGGCTTCCAGAGCGTTTCCCTTGTCGGAGAGCAGCACCCCGAGCTCCTGCGACGCATGCGCCATTGTCCAACGGTCATCGCGAGCCTCTGCATCGGCGAACAAGCGACGCGCTTCGGCGACGGCGTCATCGTGCGGCAGGGAAGCAATCAGGAAGATGCGGCAGCTCGTCGCGCCCTCCGCGTTCCCGATGCGCTCGTAAATCTCCAACGCCTCGCGCGCGAAAACGTCCTGGTCTCCGGGCACAGCGCCGAATGCGCACACTCTCGCCCAGCAGAGCAGCAAGTCCGCACGGAGCTCGTGCAAGCCAGCTCCGAGGGCCTTCGCGCTTGCGATGGGCAGCAACTCGGGCGCGGAGCCTATACCCGCCGAGACGTACAGCATACCGAGACAGACAACAGCCTTGATGGCGCCGCGGAGCCCGCGCTCCAGCCTGCTATTCCGGAGCGCGAAGCGGACGACGGACTCGATGTTGCCCAGCTCCATCGCGACGGCCGAGAAAACTGCCGCGTCCAAGACGTTCCGACGAGCCGGACGGACCAGCTCTGCGAGGCCAAAGTAATGGTCGTAGATAGGAGCGCATTCGTCGTCCGAAGGAGCGTGGTGGGCAAGCATGAAACTGCGTATGGGCGCCAAGACGTAAACCCGTCCGTCGGCGCTGCGCTGGGCGAGGGAGACCCTCAACACGGCCGAGAGAGACTGCGCGGCATTTTCGACACCCCAAATGCGGATGTCGGTGTCTGCCACGCCGTTGGGCAGAAGTGCGAGGAGGGACAGCAAACGTTGCGCCGTGGGCACGGCCAGCATTCTCGCAGACCGCAGGGAGAGCTCGATGGAAACTTCGAGGCTTGTCGTCCGGTCGTGCCGGCCCCCGCGGACCAGCATCGCAGTTGCGACTTCATTCCAGCGGCTCAGCAAAGTGTCGATCGACTCGGACTGCGCGAGATTGGCTGTCAACACTATGGCCAAGGGAAGGTTGTCCATGTGAGAAAGCAGTCTGTCCAATGAGCCGCCAGCGTCCGAAACATCGGCGATAGCCAAAAAGGTATGTTTAGCGGCAGGAGCGCTCAGCACAGTCAACGGCGGCAGGAAAGGTCGTGTCCATTGCACGCCGTTAGGACGTTCGGTGCCTCTCAGAGTGACGATGAAAGAAAGGGTTTCGACAGTCGCGAACAGCTGCAGCAGGTGCTCCGCGTGCTGACGCTGGTCATGCGCCTCCCACGCGGACTCGAAGTTATCCAGGACCAGTAGGGCGGGTGCGCCAGTTATGCAGTCCAGCAGCCTGCGTTCGGTCGCCTTCGCATGCATGCCAGAGACGCCGAAGGCTGCGGCAATGACGACAAGACAACTCGATTGCTCATCAACAGCATCGCACCGCACGAAAAAGCGCCTGGCACCAAAGCGCTCGATCACGGAGGGATGATGCAGGACGGCCGCCGCGAGGGTTGTTTTGCCCATCCCAGGGCCCCCAAGGATAGCAACACGTCCCGCGGACTGCGCAATCACGGCGTCTACGACGGCTTGTGTTTCAGCTGTCCGGCCGAAGTGGAGGTTGGGGCGGGGAGGAATGCGTGCGACTGGATCCACGACGATATCTGGGAGCAGTTCAAGCTGTAGCTGGGGTCGAGCCGCCATCTCTTCGATTTCGGTCGAAAACTCGTGGGCCATGGCGCTTGTCTGGAGCCGCAAATACACCTTCAGCGTGGTCAGCGGGCGAAGGCTTGATGCATGGAACAGGTTCATCGTACCATCACAACGTTGAAGACAGTCGAGAGCCTTTCCGACAACGTCACTAGGTTGTCTCGATCGCGCTCACGGTATAAGAGCTGAGAGAGATAGCTCCGCTGACCCTGCGCTCGAAGCGCATCCTGGATATCGGCTAAAGTTCTAAAACTCATCAGGAGGCTCTCATTTAGGCGTTGAAGTTCTAGACATACCTCTCAAACGATTTCAGGGCCTCGAAAAAGTTCGTGTCCAGATTTATGGTCTGAGAATCCAACATGGAGTCGATGGCATCCACCATCTCCTGGGTCCGTTCGTACAGCGCGGCAGCGACCTGCCCATTGACGCGGACGTTCTGCGATCCCAAGTGAGCATGGAAGAAGTGATATGAAATATGACTGCCGCATACCCGTGTGGCCTCCAAAATTTGACTGGCGAGACCGCTGATTGTGCGCGTCGTCGCTTGGCCCGCGATTTCGGCACTTTGAACGACAGCTGTAGCAAGAGGAGCTGGTACAGACATATGGCTTCAACCACTGCAGGAGCTATCCAGTTAGTGCAGGAATCACACATGCGGTGAGTGCTTGCCTATTAGCTGCTTATCAAACGCCCTGGCAAGTCACCGGTGCCGCCGCCCTGAAAAAGCCCTGAAGGGGGGGAAAGTGTCCCGAAAGACACAGTGCAAACATGACAGTCATCCAGGTTACTCTGCGCATGCACTCCGCGATTCATCACAGTATTGATGGGTTTGCACTGGAGTCTGACAGCCGCTGTGGCGGGGTTCGAAAGCAAGTTTGTTCCGAAGCCCTTCGGTCGAAAAAAAAAAAAAAAAAAAACAGTGTACTTCTGTCCTTCTAAAAATTATATAAGTTGTACCATGTCCATACCATGCATTTGAAACGTCACTCCTCTCATCCTCCGTACAAAGTTTGAATGTGGAACTCTGCTTTTCACGCCTATCGCTGTGATTGGTAGCTTCTCCGACTATTAAGGCAAGCGAGGGTCCTTATTTGCTGGTTCAATGCAGAAAAATCGTCGTTTGAATACATCGCATTAGTGAATGCGACGGTCCGGCACCATCTCGTTGAGGTCATGCGAGCTCTCCATGGTGTCTCATGAGCTAGACAGCAAAGCGAGCCAAAAGCAGATCCACTGCTTCGCCGTGAAACGTATCAAGCAGCCTCACCTTGAACTGAGGTTTGCGTATGAACCGGGGATTCATCGGCAGTGTTGCGTCCGGGCCGCTTCCGGTCCGAGGACCGTGAACAGGTTCGCGACGCGCTGTGGCCGTCCCGGCAACGCGTGCTCGCGTTGTGCATGGCTCATGTGCTCTCCTGCAGACTTCCAGCTCATCGGATACTCCGTCATTTTGCCTCTCCACCAATTTATATCGCGCGTTTCGTTGCCCGGAATGCTTTGGTCGTTCGCATCCTGCGCTTGAAATGCTGACACTCCTTGCTGCTGTGCTCCTTGCGCGCGCTGTTGCTGCTGTTGTCCCGGCCTATGGTACGCACTCGTATGAAAAAAGCGATGAAACCTGCATTAAATATGTTTTAATGCAGGCCAATGTGGCGGCGTGAGTCGTGCGAGGCGAAGCGACTATCCCCATTTCTCACGCATTGTCTCCATACAGCAAGGCTACACCGGAGACACAGTTTGCGCTTCAGGGTCAGCCTGTGTAGTACAGAACCAATTCTACGTATGTCTCTTCTGCAACAAGTCCTCCACCAGTTTATAACGGCACAATAGTCTCAATGCGTTCCCGGAGCTGCTGCGCCATCGTCTACTGTGACGGTCAGCTCATCCGTCACTTCTACCGGAGCTGCCCCAGGCGCCACATGCTCTTCGGTCGACACGGCCTCGCACTGCGGGCAATGGGACAGCGTCAACACGGGCCTGTACACGCTCTATCTTGATCAATGGGTATTTGTTTCATTCTCTCAGTGTTATAGCAGATATTGATGATAAATAGGGAATAAACGGGCCTCCTGCCGCTACGGGCAGCGACTGCGCCTCTATTCAGTCACTGTGTGGAACCACGCTCAAGTGGACGACGACCTGGAGCTGGTCCGGCGGAACTGATGGCGTTAAGACGTACACCAACGTTAACCTCAATCAAGGCCTCAACAAGCAGGTCAGCGCCATCAAGAGCATTCCGGTGGGTCTCTGTGCATAATGATATGATCGACCGCTGAGGCTTCCCAGACGACGTGGCAATGGAGTCAGACGTCGACTGGCACCATTGTCGCGAATATCGGTGAGCGATTTCTACTGTGATTTGAATGTTCGGCTAACCTTTACTGCAAGCCTATGACCTGTTCACGTCTGCAACTGCGGGAGGCTCGAACGCCTATGAGATCATGGTCTGGCTGGCCAACTACAATGCCGGTCCAATCTCCTACAACTACGACTCGAACGGCAACCCAGTCCCGGTTGCGTCTTCTGTCTCACTCGCAGGAAAGACATGGTGAGCGTCACTTGTGGGTCTCATTCTGTAATCTTTGACACTGTCTGAAGGAACTTGTTCTACGGGAGCAACGGCGCGAACCTCGTCTACTCCTTCCTCCCCACGAGCGGCACAGTCACGAACTTCAGTGGCGATCTGAACGTTTTCCTGAAGGTATGTTACCTCTGTTATTGAGGTTCCGTGAAGGAAGATGACTGAGACTCGACCATCGGTAGTACTTGACCGCGAACCAGACCTTGCCCGCTTCGCAGTACCTTGTGACGGCACAGAGCGGCACCGAGGCAACGAGAGGAAATGCTACGCTCACGTGAGAACTTGGAATTTTCCCTCTTATACTGTGCGCTGACCCACAACTGCTGCAGCTCGACTTACAGCATCGTAATCAACTGATCTCGATGGTTGTCTGAAGGCTGCAACTCTCTGAAAATGTAAATCTAAGTCCTTGACTGTCGCGAAAGTTCAAGCGAGTGGATTTCTCATAAATTCATTCAACTAAGAGTTGTGCTGCGTGAGAGTTGAGAAATGCGAGTGACAGGCGTTGTGGCCGGCGCTTGTTGGCGCGTACCGGATCCAACCGAAAATTTTGCGCGCGTCTGCCTGCTTTCGGCAACCACCTCGAGCGCGTCAACGGCCGCGGCTTGCCTTCCTACTATGCGCGTAGGACCGTTTCTATGCCTGCGACAGGCAGGCATAGCGTTGCGGGCTCCGCAAAAATCTCTGGCTACCTGGAAACGCTTTGCTTCTGTTGTTTCGGATCCTCAGCCCCAGCACGAGCTCACGGACACGGACTTGGCTCGGCTGGCTCGACAACGAAACATCGGGATATCTGCGCACATTGACTCTGGCAAAACCACGCTCACTGAGCGTGTTCTGTATTACACTGGCCGAATCCGGGATATCCATGAAGTGCGCGGCAAGGATCAGGTTGGCGCTAAGATGGACCACATGGAACTGGAGCGGGAGAAGGGCATCACCATCCAGAGTGCTGCTACATACTGCAGCTGGGATGCTACCAACCCGTTGACTGGCGAAAAGGAGAACTATGCGATCAATATCATCGACACTCCAGGTAAGCCTTGCCAACGCGTTTTTACAGTCGAAACTCACAGGTACAGGTCACGTGGACTTTACCATCGAGGTTGAGCGTGCTCTGCGCGTTCTGGACGGTGCCATTTTGGTTCTGTGCGCCGTGTCCGGCGTGCAGAGCCAAACGACCACAGTGGACCGGCAAATGAAGCGCTACGGCGTTCCACGACTCTCATTTATCAACAAGATGGACAGGTCAGCATTTCAGCCCCTTCTGGAAATCGTCTGACAGTGTTTCATAGGCCTGGCGCAAACCCGTGGCGCATCGTTCAGCAGATCCGCCAGAAGCTCCGCCTGGCGGCGGCGGCAGTTCAGGTACCCATCGGCGCTGAAGACGCGCTCGAAGGCGTAGTTGACATCGTCCGCTGGAAAGCATACTACAATCGCGGCATCAAGGGCAACGAAGTATTCGAAACGGACGAAATCCCGGAGAGCGTCGTCGAGCTCGCCAAGGAAAAGCGCGCGGAGCTCATCGAGCAGGTCGCCGAAGTCGACGACGCGCTCGCCGAGCTCTTCCTGACGGACCAGCCGATCAGCACGGCCGACCTGGTCGCCGCCATCCGCCGCGCGACGCTCAGCCGCAAGTTCACGCCAGTGTTCATGGGCAGCGCGATCAAGAACACGGCCGTGCAGCCGCTGCTGGACGGCGTGTGTGCGTACCTCCCCACGCCCGCCGAGTCGCCCGTGACGGCGCACGACACTGCCGCGCCGCCCGACGCCCCGCCCGTGGCCCTGGTCCCCGCGGCGGCGGCGCCCGTCGTCGGCCTGGCGTTCAAGCTCGAGGAGGGCCGCTTCGGGCAGCTCACGTACATGCGCATGTACCAGGGCACGCTCAAGAAGGGCGCCATGCTCTTCAACGCGCGCACCGGCAAGAAGGTCAAGGTCCCGCGCCTCGTTCGCATGCACTCAAACGAGATGGAGGATGTCACCGAGATCGGCCCCGGAGAAATTTGTGCCATGTTCGGCGTTGAGTGCTCCAGTGGCGACACGTTCACCGACGGCTCGACGACGTATTCTATGGTATGTTGCTTTGATATTCGTTGGCACAGTTGCTCATGGCCGAGTAGACCAAGATGTTCGTCCCGGAGCCCGTCATCTCGCTCAGCATCAAGCCCGCCGGTCTGGAAACGCCCAACTTTTCTCGCGCGCTCAACCGCTTCCAGAAGGAGGACCCGACGTTCCGCGTTCACGTAGACCACGAGAGTAAAGAGGTGTGCCGCTCCGTCCGCTGCGTCGCGTAGGACGACTGAGCATCTGCAGACTATCATCAGCGGCATGGGCGAGCTGCACCTCGACATCTACGTCGAGCGCATGAAGCGCGAGTACGGCGTCGAGACGATCACCGGCCGGCCGCAGGTCGCGTACCGCGAGACGATCACGCAGCGCGCCGACTACAACTACACGCACAGGAAACAGACGGGCGGCCAGGGCCAGTTCGCGCGCGTCATCGGCTTCATGGAGCCCTGCGAGCCCGACGCGACGACGGGCAAGGACACCGAGTTCATCAACCAGGTGCTGTCTGGCAACGTCCCGACCAACTTCATCCCCGCTTGTGAGAAGGTGCGCGCTGCCGCTGTGATAGTGCGCTGCAGGACAGTAACATGCGTGCGCGCAGGGCTTCTATGAGGCGCTCGAGAAGGGTAGCCTGAGCGGGAACCCCGTCACCGGCGTCCGCTTCGTGTTGAACGACGGTGCGCACCACGCCGTCGATTCTAGCGAACTAGCGTTCCGCATGGCCATCATTGGTGCCTTCCGCGAGGCGTTCGCGCTGTCGCGGCCTATCATCCTCGAACCCATCATGACCGTCGAGGTCGTCGCGCCAGTCGAGTTCCAAAGTGCGTGCTGGCGTTCCTGTTCAAGGCGGTGCTGACTGTGTCCTCTTTAGGCGCCGTCATCGGCAGTTTGACTGCGCGCAGAGGAACGATCACGGATAGCGAGGTCCGCGAAGACGAGTTCACCGTGACGGCGGAAGTCAGCCTGAACGCGATGTTCGGATACTCGAACCATCTGCGGGGCTCGACGCAGGGCAAAGGTGCGCTGGAACAATGATTATAGTGCTGGTTCTGAACATCTACGCTTCATTCCAGGCGAGTTCTCCATGGAGTACAAGGCATGCTCCGCGTTTCCTATAGTCTGCTCCGCCGCTGAATCGCCTTTTAGATGCATCAACCCGTTCTTGCCAACATCCAGAAGGAGATGGAGGACGCGTATCGCAAGAGCATCGGGATGAAGGAGAAGAAGTAGACAGTTGACCTAAAAGTACCTTCGTAGCTGCATGGTATATAGATCGCATTGACCGGCCCCCGCCCCACTCAGCATTGTGAGTCCTAGGCGGATATATTTCACGATGAATGGCTGCTGAATGATCCACAGAATGTTATTTGCTTTCTCGCTGTCCGGTTCTTGCATATGTCCGAGGCAATCCTCGAAAGGTTGTTGTTTCCTGGTCACTCCCGTGGAAATTCTGAGTATCGGCAAACCTTCTGAAACCATTCTTGGTGCTGGAAGTTGTGCTCCGGACCACAGGGTGCTCGTTTAGATATCTTGGGATTAGGCGATCCGGAGATCACGCAAGTATGGACCGATGATCAGTCGGCGATATCAAAATCTTGATCTGTGCCATTTTTACTTCTCTCCCTTCTCCCTTTCTCTCCTTCGTTCGCGTTCTCGTCGGTGCACGACATGCCTTCGCTCAACGCTCGAGGTTTGCACTCTGTGCACTTTCACGCTGCGCAGGTACGCCGGCAGCCAGCGTGGATGCGCGAGCGCTGATTGCCTATGCTTCAGGCTGCCCAGGACCATCTGAAGCGGTCGGCGGACGACCACCCTTCGTTGCCCATTATTATACCCGTCGTCATCCTCGGCTCGCTCTGCCTTGCGTTCTGCCTCTGGGTCTCCTACGCCGAATGGAGTCCTTGGCTCAACAAAATCCGCCGCACGCCGGCGACGGTCGCTGCGCCAGCATACACGAGCGCACCAGCCGGGCAGCCCGAAACACGAGAGCGCCAGTGAATCGTCGCATTCTTGCCTTCTGTATCTTTGGACTTTCGCAGCAATGCTTAACCGCCCGTCCTCTCGTTATCCATACTGGTTCAATCTGATTTCTTTGCGGTCTTGCTCTAATTCTGCGCTGCCTGCGATCCCGAGCCGCGTGGGTATGAGACAACGCCTACTTGCCAGTAGGACCAGAGTGGAGCGTATCAAGGAGGCGATGTCACTGCACAGCAAGGACGCTAAGGTTCCTCTGAAGATTTCGCCGCCTCATATATTTAGGATATCGATACTCGGATTGATTCTCACCTCACCTGATGCATTAGCGTTTGACTTTCCTTGTCGCTGCGCTAGGCTTTAGAACAATCACGGTTTTCCTCACCGCGCCCGACTCCGAAGCTCGCCGCTGCGGAGATGAGCGGGATGAATCTACTTAATTACAGTCGAAGCCCTTATAAGCCATGGCATTTGGGACGCACCAAAACCTACGGTTTATGCGAGTTATGGCCTAAAAGGGCGGGTATTTGTATGTAAATCTCGATTCCGGAGGTGGCCAAACGCTCTGGCCGGCTAGGGGTTATCGACAAAGAGGGCTATGGGTTATAAGAGCTTCGACTGTAGCAAGGCGCTCGGCAAGGAGGTCAAACCCGCCGCAATCTCGCGCGAGGAGTTCTACAAATACACAGAGTCCCCGAATCCGTTCGTCGTCGAGCTCTTCCTCAACATGAAGTGAGTACCGTCTCATAATCTATGTGCGAGCTGGGCCTGATCTGATGTTGTCTCTTCCCTCTTACAGGTACTTCTACGAGCGGTCTGTTGTTTCTCCCGAGCACGATTGAGCTGGTTGTTCTGACTATCATCATCTTCAGCCCACCTCCGAACAACGGCTTTGACGAAGCGGCTTCCTGGAAGATTTTCCCTGGGTCCCACACATTTGAGGAGTTTGTTCAGCACAACGAGAAGTTCACGAAGTTCGCGACGCCGTTCCAGTGAAGCCCGCCTTTGATTTGGATGACCGACGGTATTTTAGGGTAGAAATCTATCCGAAGAAAGCTTGCATTCAAGCCTTCGTGGCAGTGTGTGTCGTTGAGCCTGCAATGTGCTATGTTCCGATAAGGGGTTGACTGGGCGGGAGCTGGAGCGGATGCTGTATTCCACTGTTGCTGTTCTCCGAGCAAATTCGTCCTGGTAGTCACGTGATATCAAAGCCTAAGAACCAATGTCATCGATTAGAGCGGCGGGCATAGTTCTTCGGACGGCTGAGAGAATTGCATGTGCTCGATGCACTGGAGAGTTTCATAGTATCATACCGCGAAGACCAAATTGCATGCACTACACCGCCAAACGAGGTCCGCGCTTGTGCAAGGCGGAGCTGAAGTCCACGTGCCGACCCGGTTTGCCGGCTTGCTGCGGTGCAACCGCAACCTTGCTGCAGCCTTTTGGCATACCCCGTCGCGCGACCGTTGAGCGCGATGCCAGGATACCCGTAGACCTGCCGGCGCAGGCTTCTTCGACGATTCCTTGCTGCTGGATCTCGGCAAGCCTCGCCGAGTGCGCTGCGGCCGAGCCTTGCTGCACCCTTGGACGCTCCCAAACTGCGCCGATCTTGGCGCGGATGCTGCTGGCGAACGTGTGATGCCCTGTGGCGGACACGCTATGGGCCCCGTCCCAACGTCTCTTCCGCAGCGCTTCGACGCTGATGCGTATCGGTGCCAACGAATACGACTTCCGCAATACAACAACAAGGCCGTCACCATCCAGGTCCGTATGATCGCTCCGAAGCATCGCGCGTTGGACTTAACTTTCGACCAGGCCATCCGCGGCGTCCACAACTACATCTTGCTGCCCAGAGTGCTCGTGCAGGATACAACACATAGTATTATAGGTACATTATGATTATGCAGTTTATGGGACATCTGCCTCCTCAGCCTGAGCGGCGTTCCTCGCAGCAACTGTGACGGCGCGCTTCTGAGCGGCATCCTCTCGTTTCTTCATTTGCGTCGCCTCGGCTTTGGGAGCAAGCTCTGCATGGAATGAGACACGGTCGGAGTGTGTGTGCTTAGGCTGCGTGAGCCTGCGTGGAAGGTAGCGGCGGAGAAGGTGGGCGTTGTGTAAGCCATGCGTGTTGATGATGAACCGCACGTCATCCGTATGCTGCAGGACTGGACATTGACGTGCAATGAGCTGTCGTTCTTGAGATATTGCTGACTCCGCGAGTCTAATAGTGCACTTTGCGGCGATGCAATCGTGCTGAACGTTGAAAACAAAGAGAACTTGCTGTTGGCAGCGTCAGAGGACACTGGCAATCGAGCGACGGAATGCCTGGCGTACCGTCGGAACGGTGACGAAGTACGAATAGGGCTTTGTGCGGAATAGGACTGGCATCTTGAGAGTCGAGTGGGCCTCGTCTCCCAGTGAAAACAGCTCAACCGTCAGTAATACGGGCTGGGCGATGGGCTGATCGGTGGTTATGATCTCCAAGATCCTTCCAAATAATACGAGATCCTGAGACGGTGAGAATGATGCTTTGGGCGTGGCCCGCGAAGACTAACCTCGTCAGTTTTAACGCAGATCCACATCCCACAGCCCGCGCCGTCGCCCGAGCAAACGGTTACCGACTGTGCTACAGCCCACGTTGCATTGGAGCATTGTGTCGACCGCACAGCATCAAGGAATCGAGCAGCCTTGGTGTCTGACCAGCAAACTGACCGTGTCGACTTCTTCTGCAAGCGGCATGCGCCTGGATTTTGATTAATATGGGCACATATACTTTGACTATGTGCGCACCAATTCTCGGTGTCTCGCGGTCCATCCAGCCGAGGTACTGGCGGAGGATCGGGTGGGTTTCGACAAGTTGTCGGATGCCCGAGCCAGGTTGGGTGAGACGACCATCTTCCATCCAGAATCCGCATGCGACGATATGTTTGAGACGCTCCATCGAGCTGAATTTCTGCGCAATATCTCGACTTGGAGCCTGGCGGTTGCTGAGGACTGAGCACTGTCTGAATACCGCGTTGAAACTCTCAAAGATTTCCGTAGAAAAGCGAATTGCTGGTCCGAATCGGCGAATATTCTGTATCAGGTGCTTCAGCACATGGATCTTTGGCTTGAGAATGACGCGGGTGGGGTCTGCGGCGGCAAAGGCGTCCAGCACGTTGTCGATGAGAATCTCCAAATCGCTCTAAGAAATTGCCCTGTAAGTAGGAAATTGCGGGCGTATGGACTCCAACGCACAAGGTAGACTTCGAGATCGTCGATCTCAGGGACCCAGAGCAGTGCCCCGAGTTCGCCGATAGAATACATGAGATGTTGAAGGGGTTCCGACGCAAGATGGCGCCCGTGGAAGCTGAACGTCTGCATGAGAGTTTTGAAGTGTTTTCCGATGAGATTGCTCTTGTACTGCACTGCGTACGCAGCTCTGATCGGAGGGACAGAAAGTCCGTCGGTGTTGGTTGCTTGAAACCACGCAACAAAGTCCGCGGCGTCGTTGGACTTCCAGGACGTGTGGAACATGTGCCAGACGTACTTCACTATGCCCAGAAGGACAGTGTGCAGTATCTCAACAGGCGTATCACGATGAGGATTCAGACCTTTCCAGAATGAGTTAGGTTGCAAATCCTAATGACGGGCGTGCGTACCAGGCATTTCAAATAGCGGGTTGAACGGCTGGGAAGTCTGTGAAGCAAGCCAGGTTTTCAGCTGATCGACGGCCTGCTCCTTTGAGAGGCGAGAATCGCCTTTCCGCAGCGAGCGGGCTTTCACAATCAACTGCTCAATCCAGTGTTGTGAAATTGCGTCCTTAACCCCTGAGATTCTCTGCATGTCGGTGACGGTCTTCTGCACACCAGTCATTGCTGCATCGAGCTGTGCGTGTATTTCCTGCAGAGTATCGTCGGGACTGCGCGGTACCTGAACCTGCAGAATCTCAATGTCGAGACACACACGCTCAGTGCTGACGAACCTCGAATAAACTGTCATATCCAATGTGAGTCTCAAGGAAGACGCTATCGCCACCACAGTCACAGTCGCGGCAGAGCATGTTGCCACCAGGACCTATGTGGCTACACTCCTTCGACTGCTGTGGATTATCGCCGGGGCCGCAAATCATGATGTTGCGAATTTTGCAGTATTGCCGCTTTGACGCGTAAAATGTTTCAACTGGGGCCGCTTGGGACTGCCTAATCGTATGGTGAGCAATAATCCGGGCCGATGAGATAGACAAACTTGATCATTTTTTGAACGGCTTCAAACTGCTCCAGTGACGATGCATGGGGCGATGTAGAGACAAAGTGGACATGGTATTCCTGCTGGAGGATCGCACCCGGGAGATTTGAATGCGTAAAGCAGATGTTCTCATGCTTATTATACTGCTTTGAGACGTTGCCCGAAACGTCGTCGGCCCAGACATTGAGGAAGGATGAATATATGGGCATGTTGTTGGCTACTGCACGAAGAGGATTTGGCATCTTTTGTAGGTAGATTTGAGATGCGTCTATAATTGTTAATCCTGAGTGTAGCAAAAATAGGCTGTAATGCGCACCATCAAAAGGTATGTTATAACGTTGTGCGAGCTCCAGGTAGGTATGCTGAAACTCAGAGGCGCACACGCTGGTCGTAGCCTGGGATTCCACATGAGCAAAGCCCTGAAAGTCGCATTATTATTGCATGTGCATCTTATACGTCAGCTCACATTGACAATCTTGACCGGGAGTGCGTCGGCACATAGAACTGGTGGCGCTGTTGCATCGTGCCCGACTTTGCGCATGATCCACATGAGTGGAATAAATAACAAACCGGTTTTGGTCCGGGAAAGCTCGTCGACGTAGAAATGTTGGCTTCCATTGACAAACATTGGAGTAAGCAGGTCACGAGGAAGCTCTTTCCATCGAGAGAACTGCCAAATCTCGCTCTTGGGACCGTCGCAGTCCTCAGGATAGTTCACAATAAGCGGCGAGGTAGACGGATTTGCGTAATCCTATAATAATCAGTATTGGCAATGTCACAGGTTATGAGTTTGTGCTTGCCTGCGCCACAATGCGGTTGATATCGTTGCAATGATAGACGTTCCCGAGACTCGATTTGTGCTGATGAGTTTCGATATTGAGACGCCTATTGAGAGACTTCTGCATCTTCCGCAGTGCATACAGCGAGGGGACATCGCGAGCGCCGATCTGCTTCAGGATCCAGAGCAAGATGCGAAACAAAGCCGACGAAATGCGTCCGCGTGGTAGACTGTCGAAGAAATCAAGGAGAAACATCTATGAGAGTATTAAATGAGGTCCTGCACACTGCGAGAGTATTCTCAGGCTCACAGTCTTGTTGCCATATGGTGCCCAATCTGATGACGCTAACTTCGCAAATAAAGTGTCAAGCTCTGTCGCTTGATCATCGTCCTCCTCTGGGTCAAGAACTAGGTTATCAATGATAGATTAATTAGTCGGAGACACACACCTTCCATCTCTGCCAATTCTTCGAGAGGATCGTGAGCGGCAGCTCTGGCTGCATCCTCAAACTCGTCGGGAGGACCACCAAGGGTCATCTCAGCTGCTGCACGCAGGAAAAATGCCTCTGCATATGCCCGCATGCGCTTCTCAAGAGCTTCCTCCTCTTCAGGTGTAAGGGTCAAGTCGTCGTCATCGAAGGAACTCGCAGGCGCATCAGTGTCGAAGGAACCAGACGGTGCATCGACGTCCATTGGTACGCCATATGGGTCGTGCTCTCGCTGCATTGAAGGTCTGGGGCGATTAGACGCTCTGAATTCGCCGTGTACAAAATGTGGTGCAGCTGGAGTGTGGCTATATGCGACGCCCTGTGGCCCACGATGCCCCCGTTCCGCATTAGCACTTCCACTGGCAGCAGATCGAGAGCGTGCCTGAGCCTGAGCATGGAGCTCTAGGCTACGTATATGCATTGCGGTCTTCCTGTGCGCAGAGATACTGGATCGCCCAATCCAACCACCCGCAGATCGCTGCGATCCCGAAGTGACCTGCGCATTGCAGATACGGCATCGGACCTTGTTGCTGGCAATATCTTCCTCAAATCCTGTGTGAATATATTGAGAGATAGAAATACAATCCCTTCCCCATTTTGCTGACCGTCCAAAACCACTGAAGTAGACATTTTGCGGTGAGCGATCGTCTGAGGAGCTCAGGCTGAAACCGGACTTGACCGACTCCGCCGCGGTGACCTGCGTTGACACCATTTGCTTGCCAGCCATGACACGCCCACCCTGGGGCAGCTACATGTGGCACATTGTATACCAAAGGTCTACTTGGCGAGTACATGCACATCTTCAGCCTCGCATCCAGCTTACGCGAAGGGGACAGTTTCAGATTTTGTTTGCCGTGATTTTCGTCCGTCACCCATTGAAGTTCCTTTGCTGCACACGTCCAACCCTTTGACTGTGTCACAGATGCCCAGACGCGCTCGCGTCGTGTGGGTATTTAATTCAGAAAGCTGTGTTCTTTTCGTCCACCATGAGCGATCTCAGCTCGCCCTTCCTTGGTGGCGTCGACCTGCCGCCAGACAATGGCGCCGATACTCATGCTGGTGACCCCTTTTCTACCTTTGAAAGCCGCTCCTATCTGACTAGAAATTCCAGACAGCCCAGACGAGCCCGATGTGCCGCCTCCGCCGTTCCGCGGTGCCGACGACCCACTTGCTCAGTTTGCTCGTCCAGGCAATGAGGGCAGCGCCATGGGGCTCTTCGGCACAGGAAACCCTGACCCACTGCCAAGTGGACTTCGTCGCCCCCGCTCACAGTCAACATACGAAGACCATACCGAGCTTGTAGGGCGCATCACGCGTCGGCGGAGGCTCAACCCCGATGCAGCGCAGGAGCTTCACAGCTTCTCCCAGGTCTGTTTGCACGGCTTTAGCGGAAAACGCTAATTGCATAGCAGGAGCTCCTCGTACCGCAGCTTCTATCTGTCTACGGTGTAATGCTGGAGCTGCTTGAGCACGTCACCACACAGAACGCACCATCTCGATACGAGATTCCTGATGAGCTGAAGGTCTGCTGCTCGTGCTTGTGTCTTGCTCATTGTGCTGATGCCGTGCCGTTGGTCCACGATAGAAACTCTTGAAAACTTACTCAACTGCAATGATACTGAGCCCAAAGTCGTCGTCGTACTTGAAGGGCAACGTTGAATGTGTCATTGTAAGTCTGCCCCGTATCCTGAGCTGCCAGCACTGAACAACCCAGGCGGCGCTGCGGCTTCGCGGTATCACGCTGCTGCCCGACGCATCAGACACCGCCCGCCTCGATATAATCAAATCCTATGTCACGACATGCCTGACGGACAAGCGGTGCAAGCTGAAGGCAGCGGTACGCCCGTCTTGTCCTCCCTGCATCGTAGCTAACTGCTTTGTACATAGATCGCGCAAACAATCGCACGCACCGGCGACGCGCCAGCAGACGAACCGGCACCCGTCCCCGCCAGTGCAAACGGTCGCACGAAGAAGCCCATTGTCTACAAGAAGATGGACATCGGGAAGCTTTGCTCGACGATAATCGCGAAGATGGCCACATCAAAGAGCTCGACAAAGGTGTGCATCACACTCGCAATGTACCATCGCATGGCATACCTGGTACGTCGGTCTCAATTGCCGTCCCGTCGCCGCTGACAACCCCAGCGCCGCTGTGTCGCAAAGTTTGGCACAGAGGACAACTTCTGGAACCAGGTCGACAAACGTCTCGAGCAGGCGCGCAGGAAGTACACAACACCGGCTGCATATGACAAGTATGTTACTACACCGTCCGCTGTGCCGCAACTGATGTCTTCTAGGTATTTCAAGGACTGCTATCTGGACGACGTTCGGCAGCACGGTGACCCGAACCATGGCGGCTACGTCCTGGAGTCCGTGCTTGAATCATGGCAGGTGGCGGTCCAGAACGAAAGCGTGCACGCTGCATCGCAATCGACGTCAATCACGCAAGCCCCGGGTAGCCAGTCTGCGCCAGCCAGTGGCCCGCCAGCGCCGCCGCCGCCGCCACCGACGCAGCAGCAGCAGCCCAGCAACTAGGAGTCTTGCCGCGCTATAGGCTTTAGGATTAGGCATTTGATAGACTAATATGATATGATTTGCTCCTATCCCGCGTGCAGCGCAGCGAGACCGTAGCCATCAAATTGAACAAGAACCTGACGTCGTCGTCGTGACAGCGTCTACATCGCGCCCGCGCGGATCATCCTATGAGCTTGCCACTTGCATCTCCTTTGGGACTCAGCAATGCTGTCGTGAGGTCCTTGCAGCCAGACCTCGGGCTGCTGCACTACCATCCGCAAATAGAATATCACAGCAGCCAGAGCAGCGGCCTTTCGGCGCGACTAGCCAGTGGGCATTGGTGCAGCGACTATGACGTGGTTGCAGTGTGCCATAACTACTGATGGTGCGGCAAGGTCTTGTCAAAAGGGTAAGAACACATGGCCGAATATCACGGTCGAACGATCATTTGCGAAACACTGCTGCAAGGCTCCAGCGGCGACCGGTGCGAAACTCCGTCCGGAAGCTTGCCGCAGCGTTTCACCCCGAGCGGCGGTGTATGAGCCGATGCACAGTCTCCTGTGAAAGGGCCATTGTGAATTTGTGATTGTGATTGCCCGCGTTAACTTGTCTTGCAGGAAGTGCCTGCTTTCTCAATAGCTTCTGATAGCTGAGAAACTCGATTCACACTTCATTCGGAGCCCTCACCACGTCCCCCAGTCTTTTCGTCTGTTCATCCGGTCAGCGCTGATACCGGGATCGGACCAACAAAATCCGCTAAGTTGGCGTCAGCGATCTGCAAGCGGACTTTGCGCCGGGCACAGCCGTCAAACTGGTTTGAACCGGTCCATTCTAGGCGCGCGCCACGAGGCGCACTCGCGGACGACAGAATGGCTTACCCCAGTCCTGGCATGCCAGAACCAACATACTATTCGCCTGCGGGATATGATCAGCCCCGCTGGAACGACGGAACATACGATTATGAAGACTACACCGCCAAACGAGGTCCGCGCTTGTGCAAGGCGGAGCTGAAGTCCACGTGCCGACCCGGTTTGCCGGCTTGCTGCGGTGCAACCGCAACCTTGCTGCAGCCTTTTGGCATACCCCGTCGCGCGACCGTTGAGCGCGATGCCAGGATACCCGTAGACCTGCCGGCGCAGGCTTCTTCGACGATTCCTTGCTGCTGGATCTCGGCAAGCCTCGCCGAGTGCGCTGCGGCCGAGCCTTGCTGCACCCTTGGACGCTCCCAAACTGCGCCGATCTTGGCGCGGATGCTGCTGGCGAACGTGTGATGCCCTGTGGCGGACACGCTATGGGCCCCGTCCCAACGTCTCTTCCGCAGCGCTCGACGCTGATGCGTATCGGTGCCAACGAATACGACTTCCGCAATACAACAACAAGGCCGTCACCATCCAGGTCCGTATGATCGCTCCGAAGCATCGCGCGTTGGACTTAACTTTCGACCAGGCCATCCGCGGCGTCCACAACTACATCTTGCTGCCCAGAGTGCTCGTGCAGGATACAACACATAGTATTATAGGTACATTATGATTATGCAGTTTATGGGACATCTGCCTCCTCAGCCTGAGCGGCGTTCCTCGCAGCAACTGTGACGGCGCGCTTCTGAGCGGCATCCTCTCGTTTCTTCATTTGCGTCGCCTCGGCTTTGGGAGCAAGCTCTGCATGGAATGAGACACGGTCGGAGTGTGTGTGCTTAGGCTGCGTGAGCCTGCGTGGAAGGTAGCGGCGGAGAAGGTGGGCGTTGTGTAAGCCATGCGTGTTGATGATGAACCGCACGTCATCCGTATGCTGCAGGACTGGACATTGACGTGCAATGAGCTGTCGTTCTTGAGATATTGCTGACTCCGCGAGTCTAATAGTGCACTTTGCGGCGATGCAATCGTGCTGAACGTTGAAAACAAAGAGAACTTGCTGTTGGCAGCGTCAGAGGACACTGGCAATCGAGCGACGGAATGCCTGGCGTACCGTCGGAACGGTGACGAAGTACGAATAGGGCTTTGTGCGGAATAGGACTGGCATCTTGAGAGTCGAGTGGGCCTCGTCTCCCAGTGAAAACAGCTCAACCGTCAGTAATACGGGCTGGGCGATGGGCTGATCGGTGGTTATGATCTCCAAGATCCTTCCAAATAATACGAGATCCTGAGACGGTGAGAATGATGCTTTGGGCGTGGCCCGCGAAGACTAACCTCGTCAGTTTTAACGCAGATCCACATCCCACAGCCCGCGCCGTCGCCCGAGCAAACGGTTACCGACTGTGCTACAGCCCACGTTGCATTGGAGCATTGTGTCGACCGCACAGCATCAAGGAATCGAGCAGCCTTGGTGTCTGACCAGCAAACTGACCGTGTCGACTTCTTCTGCAAGCGGCATGCGCCTGGATTTTGATTAATATGGGCACATATACTTTGACTATGTGCGCACCAATTCTCGGTGTCTCGCGGTCCATCCAGCCGAGGTACTGGCGGAGGATCGGGTGGGTTTCGACAAGTTGTCGGATGCCCGAGCCAGGTTGGGTGAGACGACCATCTTCCATCCAGAATCCGCATGCGACGATATGTTTGAGACGCTCCATCGAGCTGAATTTCTGCGCAATATCTCGACTTGGAGCCTGGCGGTTGCTGAGGACTGAGCACTGTCTGAATACCGCGTTGAAACTCTCAAAGATTTCCGTAGAAAAGCGAATTGCTGGTCCGAATCGGCGAATATTCTGTATCAGGTGCTTCAGCACATGGATCTTTGGCTTGAGAATGACGCGGGTGGGGTCTGCGGCGGCAAAGGCGTCCAGCACGTTGTCGATGAGAATCTCCAAATCGCTCTAAGAAATTGCCCTGTAAGTAGGAAATTGCGGGCGTATGGACTCCAACGCACAAGGTAGACTTCGAGATCGTCGATCTCAGGGACCCAGAGCAGTGCCCCGAGTTCGCCGATAGAATACATGAGATGTTGAAGGGGTTCCGACGCAAGATGGCGCCCGTGGAAGCTGAACGTCTGCATGAGAGTTTTGAAGTGTTTTCCGATGAGATTGCTCTTGTACTGCACTGCGTACGCAGCTCTGATCGGAGGGACAGAAAGTCCGTCGGTGTTGGTTGCTTGAAACCACGCAACAAAGTCCGCGGCGTCGTTGGACTTCCAGGACGTGTGGAACATGTGCCAGACGTACTTCACTATGCCCAGAAGGACAGTGTGCAGTATCTCAACAGGCGTATCACGATGAGGATTCAGACCTTTCCAGAATGAGTTAGGTTGCAAATCCTAATGACGGGCGTGCGTACCAGGCATTTCAAATAGCGGGTTGAACGGCTGGGAAGTCTGTGAAGCAAGCCAGGTTTTCAGCTGATCGACGGCCTGCTCCTTTGAGAGGCGAGAATCGCCTTTCCGCAGCGAGCGGGCTTTCACAATCAACTGCTCAATCCAGTGTTGTGAAATTGCGTCCTTAACCCCTGAGATTCTCTGCATGTCGGTGACGGTCTTCTGCACACCAGTCATTGCTGCATCGAGCTGTGCGTGTATTTCCTGCAGAGTATCGTCGGGACTGCGCGGTACCTGAACCTGCAGAATCTCAATGTCGAGACACACACGCTCAGTGCTGACGAACCTCGAATAAACTGTCATATCCAATGTGAGTCTCAAGGAAGACGCTATCGCCACCACAGTCACAGTCGCGGCAGAGCATGTTGCCACCAGGACCTATGTGGCTACACTCCTTCGACTGCTGTGGATTATCGCCGGGGCCGCAAATCATGATGTTGCGAATTTTGCAGTATTGCCGCTTTGACGCGTAAAATGTTTCAACTGGGGCCGCTTGGGACTGCCTAATCGTATGGTGAGCAATAATCCGGGCCGATGAGATAGACAAACTTGATCATTTTTTGAACGGCTTCAAACTGCTCCAGTGACGATGCATGGGGCGATGTAGAGACAAAGTGGACATGGTATTCCTGCTGGAGGATCGCACCCGGGAGATTTGAATGCGTAAAGCAGATGTTCTCATGCTTATTATACTGCTTTGAGACGTTGCCCGAAACGTCGTCGGCCCAGACATTGAGGAAGGATGAATATATGGGCATGTTGTTGGCTACTGCACGAAGAGGATTTGGCATCTTTTGTAGGTAGATTTGAGATGCGTCTATAATTGTTAATCCTGAGTGTAGCAAAAATAGGCTGTAATGCGCACCATCAAAAGGTATGTTATAACGTTGTGCGAGCTCCAGGTAGGTATGCTGAAACTCAGAGGCGCACACGCTGGTCGTAGCCTGGGATTCCACATGAGCAAAGCCCTGAAAGTCGCATTATTATTGCATGTGCATCTTATACGTCAGCTCACATTGACAATCTTGACCGGGAGTGCGTCGGCACATAGAACTGGTGGCGCTGTTGCATCGTGCCCGACTTTGCGCATGATCCACATGAGTGGAATAAATAACAAACCGGTTTTGGTCCGGGAAAGCTCGTCGACGTAGAAATGTTGGCTTCCATTGACAAACATTGGAGTAAGCAGGTCACGAGGAAGCTCTTTCCATCGAGAGAACTGCCAAATCTCGCTCTTGGGACCGTCGCAGTCCTCAGGATAGTTCACAATAAGCGGCGAGGTAGACGGATTTGCGTAATCCTATAATAATCAGTATTGGCAATGTCACAGGTTATGAGTTTGTGCTTGCCTGCGCCACAATGCGGTTGATATCGTTGCAATGATAGACGTTCCCGAGACTCGATTTGTGCTGATGAGTTTCGATATTGAGACGCCTATTGAGAGACTTCTGCATCTTCCGCAGTGCATACAGCGAGGGGACATCGCGAGCGCCGATCTGCTTCAGGATCCAGAGCAAGATGCGAAACAAAGCCGACGAAATGCGTCCGCGTGGTAGACTGTCGAAGAAATCAAGGAGAAACATCTATGAGAGTATTAAATGAGGTCCTGCACACTGCGAGAGTATTCTCAGGCTCACAGTCTTGTTGCCATATGGTGCCCAATCTGATGACGCTAACTTCGCAAATAAAGTGTCAAGCTCTGTCGCTTGATCATCGTCCTCCTCTGGGTCAAGAACTAGGTTATCAATGATAGATTAATTAGTCGGAGACACACACCTTCCATCTCTGCCAATTCTTCGAGAGGATCGTGAGCGGCAGCTCTGGCTGCATCCTCAAACTCGTCGGGAGGACCACCAAGGGTCATCTCAGCTGCTGCACGCAGGAAAAATGCCTCTGCATATGCCCGCATGCGCTTCTCAAGAGCTTCCTCCTCTTCAGGTGTAAGGGTCAAGTCGTCGTCATCGAAGGAACTCGCAGGCGCATCAGTGTCGAAGGAACCAGACGGTGCATCGACGTCCATTGGTACGCCATATGGGTCGTGCTCTCGCTGCATTGAAGGTCTGGGGCGATTAGACGCTCTGAATTCGCCGTGTACAAAATGTGGTGCAGCTGGAGTGTGGCTATATGCGACGCCCTGTGGCCCACGATGCCCCCGTTCCGCATTAGCACTTCCACTGGCAGCAGATCGAGAGCGTGCCTGAGCCTGAGCATGGAGCTCTAGGCTACGTATATGCATTGCGGTCTTCCTGTGCGCAGAGATACTGGATCGCCCAATCCAACCACCCGCAGATCGCTGCGATCCCGAAGTGACCTGCGCATTGCAGATACGGCATCGGACCTTGTTGCTGGCAATATCTTCCTCAAATCCTGTGTGAATATATTGAGAGATAGAAATACAATCCCTTCCCCATTTTGCTGACCGTCCAAAACCACTGAAGTAGACATTTTGCGGTGAGCGATCGTCTGAGGAGCTCAGGCTGAAACCGGACTTGACCGACTCCGCCGCGGTGACCTGCGTTGACACCATTTGCTTGCCAGCCATGACACGCCCACCCTGGGGCAGCTACATGTGGCACATTGTATACCAAAGGTCTACTTGGCGAGTACATGCACATCTTCAGCCTCGCATCCAGCTTACGCGAAGGGGACAGTTTCAGATTTTGTTTGCCGTGATTTTCGTCCGTCACCCATTGAAGTTCCTTTGCTGCACACGTCCAACCCTTTGACTGTGTCACAGATGCCCAGACGCGCTCGCGTCGTGTGGGTATTTAATTCAGAAAGCTGTGTTCTTTTCGTCCACCATGAGCGATCTCAGCTCGCCCTTCCTTGGTGGCGTCGACCTGCCGCCAGACAATGGCGCCGATACTCATGCTGGTGACCCCTTTTCTACCTTTGAAAGCCGCTCCTATCTGACTAGAAATTCCAGACAGCCCAGACGAGCCCGATGTGCCGCCTCCGCCGTTCCGCGGTGCCGACGACCCACTTGCTCAGTTTGCTCGTCCAGGCAATGAGGGCAGCGCCATGGGGCTCTTCGGCACAGGAAACCCTGACCCACTGCCAAGTGGACTTCGTCGCCCCCCGCTCACAGTCAACATACGAAGACCATACCGAGCTTGTAGGGCGCATCACGCGTCGGCGGAGGCTCAACCCCGATGCAGCGCAGGAGCTTCACAGCTTCTCCCAGGTCTGTTTGCACGGCTTTAGCGGAAAACGCTAATTGCATAGCAGGAGCTCCTCGTACCGCAGCTTCTATCTGTCTACGGTGTAATGCTGGAGCTGCTTGAGCACGTCACCACACAGAACGCACCATCTCGATACGAGATTCCTGATGAGCTGAAGGTCTGCTGCTCGTGCTTGTGTCTTGCTCATTGTGCTGATGCCGTGCCGTTGGTCCACGATAGAAACTCTTGAAAACTTACTCAACTGCAATGATACTGAGCCCAAAGTCGTCGTCGTACTTGAAGGGCAACGTTGAATGTGTCATTGTAAGTCTGCCCCGTATCCTGAGCTGCCAGCACTGAACAACCCAGGCGGCGCTGCGGCTTCGCGGTATCACGCTGCTGCCCGACGCATCAGACACCGCCCGCCTCGATATAATCAAATCCTATGTCACGACATGCCTGACGGACAAGCGGTGCAAGCTGAAGGCAGCGGTACGCCCGTCTTGTCCTCCCTGCATCGTAGCTAACTGCTTTGTACATAGATCGCGCAAACAATCGCACGCACCGGCGACGCGCCAGCAGACGAACCGGCACCCGTCCCCGCCAGTGCAAACGGTCGCACGAAGAAGCCCATTGTCTACAAGAAGATGGACATCGGGAAGCTTTGCTCGACGATAATCGCGAAGATGGCCACATCAAAGAGCTCGACAAAGGTGTGCATCACACTCGCAATGTACCATCGCATGGCATACCTGGTACGTCGGTCTCAATTGCCGTCCCGTCGCCGCTGACAACCCCAGCGCCGCTGTGTCGCAAAGTTTGGCACAGAGGACAACTTCTGGAACCAGGTCGACAAACGTCTCGAGCAGGCGCGCAGGAAGTACACAACACCGGCTGCATATGACAAGTATGTTACTACACCGTCCGCTGTGCCGCAACTGATGTCTTCTAGGTATTTCAAGGACTGCTATCTGGACGACGTTCGGCAGCACGGTGACCCGAACCATGGCGGCTACGTCCTGGAGTCCGTGCTTGAATCATGGCAGGTGGCGGTCCAGAACGAAAGCGTGCACGCTGCATCGCAATCGACGTCAATCACGCAAGCCCCGGGTAGCCAGTCTGCGCCAGCCAGTGGCCCGCCAGCGCCGCCGCCGCCGCCACCGACGCAGCAGCAGCAGCCCAGCAACTAGGAGTCTTGCCGCGCTATAGGCTTTAGGATTAGGCATTTGATAGACTAATATGATATGATTTGCTCCTATCCCGCGTGCAGCGCAGCGAGACCGTAGCCATCAAATTGAACAAGAACCTGACGTCGTCGTCGTGACAGCGTCTACATCGCGCCCGCGCGGATCATCTATGAGCTTGCCACTTGCATCTCCTTTGGGACTCAGCAATGCTGTCGTGAGGTCCTTGCAGCCAGACCTCGGGCTGCTGCACTACCATCCGCAAATAGAATATCACAGCAGCCAGAGCAGCGGCCTTTCGGCGCGACTAGCCAGTGGGCATTGGTGCAGCGACTATGACGTGGTTGCAGTGTGCCATAACTACTGATGGTGCGGCAAGGTCTTGTCAAAAGGGTAAGAACACATGGCCGAATATCACGGTCGAACGATCATTTGCGAAACACTGCTGCAAGGCTCCAGCGGCGACCGGTGCGAAACTCCGTCCGGAAGCTTGCCGCAGCGTTTCACCCCGAGCGGCGGTGTATGAGCCGATGCACAGTCTCCTGTGAAAGGGCCATTGTGAATTTGTGATTGTGATTGCCCGCGTTAACTTGTCTTGCAGGAAGTGCCTGCTTTCTCAATAGCTTCTGATAGCTGAGAAACTCGATTCACACTTCATTCGGAGCCCTCACCACGTCCCCCAGTCTTTTCGTCTGTTCATCCGGTCAGCGCTGATACCGGGATCGGACCAACAAAATCCGCTAAGTTGGCGTCAGCGATCTGCAAGCGGACTTTGCGCCGGGCACAGCCGTCAAACTGGTTTGAACCGGTCCATTCTAGGCGCGCGCCACGAGGCGCACTCGCGGACGACAGAATGGCTTACCCCAGTCCTGGCATGCCAGAACCAACATACTATTCGCCTGCGGGATATGATCAGCCCCGCTGGAACGACGGAACATACGATTATGAAGACTACACCGCCAAACGAGGTCCGCGCTTGTGCAAGGCGGAGCTGAAGTCCACGTGCCGACCCGGTTTGCCGGCTTGCTGCGGTGCAACCGCAACCTTGCTGCAGCCTTTTGGCATACCCCGTCGCGCGACCGTTGAGCGCGATGCCAGGATACCCGTAGACCTGCCGGCGCAGGCTTCTTCGACGATTCCTTGCTGCTGGATCTCGGCAAGCCTCGCCGAGAGTGCGCTGCGGCCGAGCCTTGCTGCACCCTTGGACGCTCCCAAACTGCGCCGATCTTGGCGCGGATGCTGCTGGCGAACGTGTGATGCCCTGTGGCGGACACGCTATGGGCCCCGTCCCAACGTCTCTTCCGCAGCGCTTCGACGCTGATGCGTATCGGTGCCAACGAATACGACTTCCGCAATACAACAACAAGGCCGTCACCATCCAGGTCCGTATGATCGCTCCGAAGCATCGCGCGTTGGACTTAACTTTCGACCAGGCCATCCGCGGCGTCCACAACTACATCTTGCTGCCCAGAGTGCTCGTGCAGGATACAACACATAGTATTATAGGTACATTATGATTATGCAGTTTATGGGACATCTGCCTCCTCAGCCTGAGCGGCGTTCCTCGCAGCAACTGTGACGGCGCGCTTCTGAGCGGCATCCTCTCGTTTCTTCATTTGCGTCGCCTCGGCTTTGGGAGCAAGCTCTGCATGGAATGAGACACGGTCGGAGTGTGTGTGCTTAGGCTGCGTGAGCCTGCGTGGAAGGTAGCGGCGGAGAAGGTGGGCGTTGTGTAAGCCATGCGTGTTGATGATGAACCGCACGTCATCCGTATGCTGCAGGACTGGACATTGACGTGCAATGAGCTGTCGTTCTTGAGATATTGCTGACTCCGCGAGTCTAATAGTGCACTTTGCGGCGATGCAATCGTGCTGAACGTTGAAAACAAAGAGAACTTGCTGTTGGCAGCGTCAGAGGACACTGGCAATCGAGCGACGGAATGCCTGGCGTACCGTCGGAACGGTGACGAAGTACGAATAGGGCTTTGTGCGGAATAGGACTGGCATCTTGAGAGTCGAGTGGGCCTCGTCTCCCAGTGAAAACAGCTCAACCGTCAGTAATACGGGCTGGGCGATGGGCTGATCGGTGGTTATGATCTCCAAGATCCTTCCAAATAATACGAGATCCTGAGACGGTGAGAATGATGCTTTGGGCGTGGCCCGCGAAGACTAACCTCGTCAGTTTTAACGCAGATCCACATCCCACAGCCCGCGCCGTCGCCCGAGCAAACGGTTACCGACTGTGCTACAGCCCACGTTGCATTGGAGCATTGTGTCGACCGCACAGCATCAAGGAATCGAGCAGCCTTGGTGTCTGACCAGCAAACTGACCGTGTCGACTTCTTCTGCAAGCGGCATGCGCCTGGATTTTGATTAATATGGGCACATATACTTTGACTATGTGCGCACCAATTCTCGGTGTCTCGCGGTCCATCCAGCCGAGGTACTGGCGGAGGATCGGGTGGGTTTCGACAAGTTGTCGGATGCCCGAGCCAGGTTGGGTGAGACGACCATCTTCCATCCAGAATCCGCATGCGACGATATGTTTGAGACGCTCCATCGAGCTGAATTTCTGCGCAATATCTCGACTTGGAGCCTGGCGGTTGCTGAGGACTGAGCACTGTCTGAATACCGCGTTGAAACTCTCAAAGATTTCCGTAGAAAAGCGAATTGCTGGTCCGAATCGGCGAATATTCTGTATCAGGTGCTTCAGCACATGGATCTTTGGCTTGAGAATGACGCGGGTGGGGTCTGCGGCGGCAAAGGCGTCCAGCACGTTGTCGATGAGAATCTCCAAATCGCTCTAAGAAATTGCCCTGTAAGTAGGAAATTGCGGGCGTATGGACTCCAACGCACAAGGTAGACTTCGAGATCGTCGATCTCAGGGACCCAGAGCAGTGCCCCGAGTTCGCCGATAGAATACATGAGATGTTGAAGGGGTTCCGACGCAAGATGGCGCCCGTGGAAGCTGAACGTCTGCATGAGAGTTTTGAAGTGTTTTCCGATGAGATTGCTCTTGTACTGCACTGCGTACGCAGCTCTGATCGGAGGGACAGAAAGTCCGTCGGTGTTGGTTGCTTGAAACCACGCAACAAAGTCCGCGGCGTCGTTGGACTTCCAGGACGTGTGGAACATGTGCCAGACGTACTTCACTATGCCCAGAAGGACAGTGTGCAGTATCTCAACAGGCGTATCACGATGAGGATTCAGACCTTTCCAGAATGAGTTAGGTTGCAAATCCTAATGACGGGCGTGCGTACCAGGCATTTCAAATAGCGGGTTGAACGGCTGGGAAGTCTGTGAAGCAAGCCAGGTTTTCAGCTGATCGACGGCCTGCTCCTTTGAGAGGCGAGAATCGCCTTTCCGCAGCGAGCGGGCTTTCACAATCAACTGCTCAATCCAGTGTTGTGAAATTGCGTCCTTAACCCCTGAGATTCTCTGCATGTCGGTGACGGTCTTCTGCACACCAGTCATTGCTGCATCGAGCTGTGCGTGTATTTCCTGCAGAGTATCGTCGGGACTGCGCGGTACCTGAACCTGCAGAATCTCAATGTCGAGACACACACGCTCAGTGCTGACGAACCTCGAATAAACTGTCATATCCAATGTGAGTCTCAAGGAAGACGCTATCGCCACCACAGTCACAGTCGCGGCAGAGCATGTTGCCACCAGGACCTATGTGGCTACACTCCTTCGACTGCTGTGGATTATCGCCGGGGCCGCAAATCATGATGTTGCGAATTTTGCAGTATTGCCGCTTTGACGCGTAAAATGTTTCAACTGGGGCCGCTTGGGACTGCCTAATCGTATGGTGAGCAATAATCCGGGCCGATGAGATAGACAAACTTGATCATTTTTTGAACGGCTTCAAACTGCTCCAGTGACGATGCATGGGGCGATGTAGAGACAAAGTGGACATGGTATTCCTGCTGGAGGATCGCACCCGGGAGATTTGAATGCGTAAAGCAGATGTTCTCATGCTTATTATACTGCTTTGAGACGTTGCCCGAAACGTCGTCGGCCCAGACATTGAGGAAGGATGAATATATGGGCATGTTGTTGGCTACTGCACGAAGAGGATTTGGCATCTTTTGTAGGTAGATTTGAGATGCGTCTATAATTGTTAATCCTGAGTGTAGCAAAAATAGGCTGTAATGCGCACCATCAAAAGGTATGTTATAACGTTGTGCGAGCTCCAGGTAGGTATGCTGAAACTCAGAGGCGCACACGCTGGTCGTAGCCTGGGATTCCACATGAGCAAAGCCCTGAAAGTCGCATTATTATTGCATGTGCATCTTATACGTCAGCTCACATTGACAATCTTGACCGGGAGTGCGTCGGCACATAGAACTGGTGGCGCTGTTGCATCGTGCCCGACTTTGCGCATGATCCACATGAGTGGAATAAATAACAAACCGGTTTTGGTCCGGGAAAGCTCGTCGACGTAGAAATGTTGGCTTCCATTGACAAACATTGGAGTAAGCAGGTCACGAGGAAGCTCTTTCCATCGAGAGAACTGCCAAATCTCGCTCTTGGGACCGTCGCAGTCCTCAGGATAGTTCACAATAAGCGGCGAGGTAGACGGATTTGCGTAATCCTATAATAATCAGTATTGGCAATGTCACAGGTTATGAGTTTGTGCTTGCCTGCGCCACAATGCGGTTGATATCGTTGCAATGATAGACGTTCCCGAGACTCGATTTGTGCTGATGAGTTTCGATATTGAGACGCCTATTGAGAGACTTCTGCATCTTCCGCAGTGCATACAGCGAGGGGACATCGCGAGCGCCGATCTGCTTCAGGATCCAGAGCAAGATGCGAAACAAAGCCGACGAAATGCGTCCGCGTGGTAGACTGTCGAAGAAATCAAGGAGAAACATCTATGAGAGTATTAAATGAGGTCCTGCACACTGCGAGAGTATTCTCAGGCTCACAGTCTTGTTGCCATATGGTGCCCAATCTGATGACGCTAACTTCGCAAATAAAGTGTCAAGCTCTGTCGCTTGATCATCGTCCTCCTCTGGGTCAAGAACTAGGTTATCAATGATAGATTAATTAGTCGGAGACACACACCTTCCATCTCTGCCAATTCTTCGAGAGGATCGTGAGCGGCAGCTCTGGCTGCATCCTCAAACTCGTCGGGAGGACCACCAAGGGTCATCTCAGCTGCCGCAGGAAAAATGCCTCTGCATATGCCCGCATGCGCTTCTCAAGAGCTTCCTCCTCTTCAGGTGTAAGGGTCAAGTCGTCGTCATCGAAGGAACTCGCAGGCGCATCAGTGTCGAAGGAACCAGACGGTGCATCGACGTCCATTGGTACGCCATATGGGTCGTGCTCTCGCTGCATTGAAGGTCTGGGGCGATTAGACGCTCTGAATTCGCCGTGTACAAAATGTGGTGCAGCTGGAGTGTGGCTATATGCGACGCCCTGTGGCCCACGATGCCCCCGTTCCGCATTAGCACTTCCACTGGCAGCAGATCGAGAGCGTGCCTGAGCCTGAGCATGGAGCTCTAGGCTACGTATATGCATTGCGGTCTTCCTGTGCGCAGAGATACTGGATCGCCCAATCCAACCACCCGCAGATCGCTGCGATCCCGAAGTGACCTGCGCATTGCAGATACGGCATCGGACCTTGTTGCTGGCAATATCTTCCTCAAATCCTGTGTGAATATATTGAGAGATAGAAATACAATCCCTTCCCCATTTTGCTGACCGTCCAAAACCACTGAAGTAGACATTTTGCGGTGAGCGATCGTCTGAGGAGCTCAGGCTGAAACCGGACTTGACCGACTCCGCCGCGGTGACCTGCGTTGACACCATTTGCTTGCCAGCCATGACACGCCCACCCTGGGGCAGCTACATGTGGCACATTGTATACCAAAGGTCTACTTGGCGAGTACATGCACATCTTCAGCCTCGCATCCAGCTTACGCGAAGGGGACAGTTTCAGATTTTGTTTGCCGTGATTTTCGTCCGTCACCCATTGAAGTTCCTTTGCTGCACACGTCCAACCCTTTGACTGTGTCACAGATGCCCAGACGCGCTCGCGTCGTGTGGGGGTATTTAATTCAGAAAGCTGTGTTCTTTTCGTCCACCATGAGCGATCTCAGCTCGCCCTTCCTTGGTGGCGTCGACCTGCCGCCAGACAATGGCGCCGATACTCATGCTGGTGACCCCTTTTCTACCTTTGAAAGCCGCTCCTATCTGACTAGAAATTCCAGACAGCCCAGACGAGCCCGATGTGCCGCCTCCGCCGTTCCGCGGTGCCGACGACCCACTTGCTCAGTTTGCTCGTCCAGGCAATGAGGGCAGCGCCATGGGGCTCTTCGGCACAGGAAACCCTGACCCACTGCCAAGTGGACTTCGTCGCCCCCGCTCACAGTCAACATACGAAGACCATACCGAGCTTGTAGGGCGCATCACGCGTCGGCGGAGGCTCAACCCCGATGCAGCGCAGGAGCTTCACAGCTTCTCCCAGGTCTGTTTGCACGGCTTTAGCGGAAAACGCTAATTGCATAGCAGGAGCTCCTCGTACCGCAGCTTCTATCTGTCTACGGTGTAATGCTGGAGCTGCTTGAGCACGTCACCACACAGAACGCACCATCTCGATACGAGATTCCTGATGAGCTGAAGGTCTGCTGCTCGTGCTTGTGTCTTGCTCATTGTGCTGATGCCGTGCCGTTGGTCCACGATAGAAACTCTTGAAAACTTACTCAACTGCAATGATACTGAGCCCAAAGTCGTCGTCGTACTTGAAGGGCAACGTTGAATGTGTCATTGTAAGTCTGCCCCGTATCCTGAGCTGCCAGCACTGAACAACCCAGGCGGCGCTGCGGCTTCGCGGTATCACGCTGCTGCCCGACGCATCAGACACCGCCCGCCTCGATATAATCAAATCCTATGTCACGACATGCCTGACGGACAAGCGGTGCAAGCTGAAGGCAGCGGTACGCCCGTCTTGTCCTCCCTGCATCGTAGCTAACTGCTTTGTACATAGATCGCGCAAACAATCGCACGCACCGGCGACGCGCCAGCAGACGAACCGGCACCCGTCCCCGCCAGTGCAAACGGTCGCACGAAGAAGCCCATTGTCTACAAGAAGATGGACATCGGGAAGCTTTGCTCGACGATAATCGCGAAGATGGCCACATCAAAGAGCTCGACAAAGGTGTGCATCACACTCGCAATGTACCATCGCATGGCATACCTGGTACGTCGGTCTCAATTGCCGTCCCGTCGCCGCTGACAACCCCAGCGCCGCTGTGTCGCAAAGTTTGGCACAGAGGACAACTTCTGGAACCAGGTCGACAAACGTCTCGAGCAGGCGCGCAGGAAGTACACAACACCGGCTGCATATGACAAGTATGTTACTACACCGTCCGCTGTGCCGCAACTGATGTCTTCTAGGTATTTCAAGGACTGCTATCTGGACGACGTTCGGCAGCACGGTGACCCGAACCATGGCGGCTACGTCCTGGAGTCCGTGCTTGAATCATGGCAGGTGGCGGTCCAGAACGAAAGCGTGCACGCTGCATCGCAATCGACGTCAATCACGCAAGCCCCGGGTAGCCAGTCTGCGCCAGCCAGTGGCCCGCCAGCGCCGCCGCCGCCGCCACCGACGCAGCAGCAGCAGCCCAGCAACTAGGAGTCTTGCCGCGCTATAGGCTTTAGGATTAGGCATTTGATAGACTAATATGATATGATTTGCTCCTATCCCGCGTGCAGCGCAGCGAGACCGTAGCCATCAAATTGAACAAGAACCTGACGTCGTCGTCGTGACAGCGTCTACATCGCGCCCGCGCGGATCATCCTATGAGCTTGCCACTTGCATCTCCTTTGGGACTCAGCAATGCTGTCGTGAGGTCCTTGCAGCCAGACCTCGGGCTGCTGCACTACCATCCGCAAATAGAATATCACAGCAGCCAGAGCAGCGGCCTTTCGGCGCGACTAGCCAGTGGGCATTGGTGCAGCGACTATGACGTGGTTGCAGTGTGCCATAACTACTGATGGTGCGGCAAGGTCTTGTCAAAAGGGTAAGAACACATGGCCGAATATCACGGTCGAACGATCATTTGCGAAACACTGCTGCAAGGCTCCAGCGGCGACCGGTGCGAAACTCCGTCCGGAAGCTTGCCGCAGCGTTTCACCCCGAGCGGCGGTGTATGAGCCGATGCACAGTCTCCTGTGAAAGGGCCATTGTGAATTTGTGATTGTGATTGCCCGCGTTAACTTGTCTTGCAGGAAGTGCCTGCTTTCTCAATAGCTTCTGATAGCTGAGAAACTCGATTCACACTTCATTCGGAGCCCTCACCACGTCCCCCAGTCTTTTCGTCTGTTCATCCGGTCAGCGCTGATACCGGGATCGGACCAACAAAATCCGCTAAGTTGGCGTCAGCGATCTGCAAGCGGACTTTGCGCCGGGCACAGCCGTCAAACTGGTTTGAACCGGTCCATTCTAGGCGCGCGCCACGAGGCGCACTCGCGGACGACAGAATGGCTTACCCCAGTCCTGGCATGCCAGAACCAACATACTATTCGCCTGCGGGATATGATCAGCCCCGCTGGAACGACGGAACATACGATTATGAAGACTACACCGCCAAACGAGGTCCGCGCTTGTGCAAGGCGGAGCTGAAGTCCACGTGCCGACCCGGTTTGCCGGCTTGCTGCGGTGCAAACCGCAACCTTGCTGCAGCCTTTTGGCATACCCCGTCGCGCGACCGTTGAGCGCGATGCCAGGATACCCGTAGACCTGCCGGCGCAGGCTTCTTCGACGATTCCTTGCTGCTGGATCTCGGCAAGCCTCGCCGAGTGCGCTGCGGCCGAGCCTTGCTGCACCCTTGGACGCTCCCAAACTGCGCCGATCTTGGCGCGGATGCTGCTGGCGAACGTGTGATGCCCTGTGGCGGACACGCTATGGGCCCCGTCCCAACGTCTCTTCCGCAGCGCTTCGACGCTGATGCGTATCGGTGCCAACGAATACGACTTCCGCAATACAACAACAAGGCCGTCACCATCCAGGTCCGTATGATCGCTCCGAAGCATCGCGCGTTGGACTTAACTTTCGACCAGGCCATCCGCGGCGTCCACAACTACATCTTGCTGCCCAGAGTGCTCGTGCAGGATACAACACATAGTATTATAGGTACATTATGATTATGCAGTTTATGGGACATCTGCCTCCTCAGCCTGAGCGGCGTTCCTCGCAGCAACTGTGACGGCGCGCTTCTGAGCGGCATCCTCTCGTTTCTTCATTTGCGTCGCCTCGGCTTTGGGAGCAAGCTCTGCATGGAATGAGACACGGTCGGAGTGTGTGTGCTTAGGCTGCGTGAGCCTGCGTGGAAGGTAGCGGCGGAGAAGGTGGGCGTTGTGTAAGCCATGCGTGTTGATGATGAACCGCACGTCATCCGTATGCTGCAGGACTGGACATTGACGTGCAATGAGCTGTCGTTCTTGAGATATTGCTGACTCCGCGAGTCTAATAGTGCACTTTGCGGCGATGCAATCGTGCTGAACGTTGAAAACAAAGAGAACTTGCTGTTGGCAGCGTCAGAGGACACTGGCAATCGAGCGACGGAATGCCTGGCGTACCGTCGGAACGGTGACGAAGTACGAATAGGGCTTTGTGCGGAATAGGACTGGCATCTTGAGAGTCGAGTGGGCCTCGTCTCCCAGTGAAAACAGCTCAACCGTCAGTAATACGGGCTGGGCGATGGGCTGATCGGTGGTTATGATCTCCAAGATCCTTCCAAATAATACGAGATCCTGAGACGGTGAGAATGATGCTTTGGGCGTGGCCCGCGAAGACTAACCTCGTCAGTTTTAACGCAGATCCACATCCCACAGCCCGCGCCGTCGCCCGAGCAAACGGTTACCGACTGTGCTACAGCCCACGTTGCATTGGAGCATTGTGTCGACCGCACAGCATCAAGGAATCGAGCAGCCTTGGTGTCTGACCAGCAAACTGACCGTGTCGACTTCTTCTGCAAGCGGCATGCGCCTGGATTTTGATTAATATGGGCACATATACTTTGACTATGTGCGCACCAATTCTCGGTGTCTCGCGGTCCATCCAGCCGAGGTACTGGCGGAGGATCGGGTGGGTTTCGACAAGTTGTCGGATGCCCGAGCCAGGTTGGGTGAGACGACCATCTTCCATCCAGAATCCGCATGCGACGATATGTTTGAGACGCTCCATCGAGCTGAATTTCTGCGCAATATCTCGACTTGGAGCCTGGCGGTTGCTGAGGACTGAGCACTGTCTGAATACCGCGTTGAAACTCTCAAAGATTTCCGTAGAAAAGCGAATTGCTGGTCCGAATCGGCGAATATTCTGTATCAGGTGCTTCAGCACATGGATCTTTGGCTTGAGAATGACGCGGGTGGGGTCTGCGGCGGCAAAGGCGTCCAGCACGTTGTCGATGAGAATCTCCAAATCGCTCTAAGAAATTGCCCTGTAAGTAGGAAATTGCGGGCGTATGGACTCCAACGCACAAGGTAGACTTCGAGATCGTCGATCTCAGGGACCCAGAGCAGTGCCCCGAGTTCGCCGATAGAATACATGAGATGTTGAAGGGGTTCCGACGCAAGATGGCGCCCGTGGAAGCTGAACGTCTGCATGAGAGTTTTGAAGTGTTTTCCGATGAGATTGCTCTTGTACTGCACTGCGTACGCAGCTCTGATCGGAGGGACAGAAAGTCCGTCGGTGTTGGTTGCTTGAAACCACGCAACAAAGTCCGCGGCGTCGTTGGACTTCCAGGACGTGTGGAACATGTGCCAGACGTACTTCACTATGCCCAGAAGGACAGTGTGCAGTATCTCAACAGGCGTATCACGATGAGGATTCAGACCTTTCCAGAATGAGTTAGGTTGCAAATCCTAATGACGGGCGTGCGTACCAGGCATTTCAAATAGCGGGTTGAACGGCTGGGAAGTCTGTGAAGCAAGCCAGGTTTTCAGCTGATCGACGGCCTGCTCCTTTGAGAGGCGAGAATCGCCTTTCCGCAGCGAGCGGGCTTTCACAATCAACTGCTCAATCCAGTGTTGTGAAATTGCGTCCTTAACCCCTGAGATTCTCTGCATGTCGGTGACGGTCTTCTGCACACCAGTCATTGCTGCATCGAGCTGTGCGTGTATTTCCTGCAGAGTATCGTCGGGACTGCGCGGTCTGAACCTGCAGAATCTCAATGTCGAGACACACACGCTCAGTGCTGACGAACCTCGAATAAACTGTCATATCCAATGTGAGTCTCAAGGAAGACGCTATCGCCACCACAGTCACAGTCGCGGCAGAGCATGTTGCCACCAGGACCTATGTGGCTACACTCCTTCGACTGCTGTGGATTATCGCCGGGGCCGCAAATCATGATGTTGCGAATTTTGCAGTATTGCCGCTTTGACGCGTAAAATGTTTCAACTGGGGCCGCTTGGGACTGCCTAATCGTATGGTGAGCAATAATCCGGGCCGATGAGATAGACAAACTTGATCATTTTTTGAACGGCTTCAAACTGCTCCAGTGACGATGCATGGGGCGATGTAGAGACAAAGTGGACATGGTATTCCTGCTGGAGGATCGCACCCGGGAGATTTGAATGCGTAAAGCAGATGTTCTCATGCTTATTATACTGCTTTGAGACGTTGCCCGAAACGTCGTCGGCCCAGACATGAGGAAGGATGAATATATGGGCATGTTGTTGGCTACTGCACGAAGAGGATTTGGCATCTTTTGTAGGTAGATTTGAGATGCGTCTATAATTGTTAATCCTGAGTGTAGCAAAAATAGGCTGTAATGCGCACCATCAAAAGGTATGTTATAACGTTGTGCGAGCTCCAGGTAGGTATGCTGAAACTCAGAGGCGCACACGCTGGTCGTAGCCTGGGATTCCACATGAGCAAAGCCCTGAAAGTCGCATTATTATTGCATGTGCATCTTATACGTCAGCTCACATTGACAATCTTGACCGGGAGTGCGTCGGCACATAGAACTGGTGGCGCTGTTGCATCGTGCCCGACTTTGCGCATGATCCACATGAGTGGAATAAATAACAAACCGGTTTTGGTCCGGGAAAGCTCGTCGACGTAGAAATGTTGGCTTCCATTGACAAACATTGGAGTAAGCAGGTCACGAGGAAGCTCTTTCCATCGAGAGAACTGCCAAATCTCGCTCTTGGGACCGTCGCAGTCCTCAGGATAGTTCACAATAAGCGGCGAGGTAGACGGATTTGCGTAATCCTATAATAATCAGTATTGGCAATGTCACAGGTTATGAGTTTGTGCTTGCCTGCGCCACAATGCGGTTGATATCGTTGCAATGATAGACGTTCCCGAGACTCGATTTGTGCTGATGAGTTTCGATATTGAGACGCCTATTGAGAGACTTCTGCATCTTCCGCAGTGCATACAGCGAGGGGACATCGCGAGCGCCGATCTGCTTCAGGATCCAGAGCAAGATGCGAAACAAAGCCGACGAAATGCGTCCGCGTGGTAGACTGTCGAAGAAATCAAGGAGAAACATCTATGAGAGTATTAAATGAGGTCCTGCACACTGCGAGAGTATTCTCAGGCTCACAGTCTTGTTGCCATATGGTGCCCAATCTGATGACGCTAACTTCGCAAATAAAGTGTCAAGCTCTGTCGCTTGATCATCGTCCTCCTCTGGGTCAAGAACTAGGTTATCAATGATAGATTAATTAGTCGGAGACACACACCTTCCATCTCTGCCAATTCTTCGAGAGGATCGTGAGCGGCAGCTCTGGCTGCATCCTCAAACTCGTCGGGAGGACCACCAAGGGTCATCTCAGCTGCTGCACGCAGGAAAAATGCCTCTGCATATGCCCGCATGCGCTTCTCAAGAGCTTCCTCCTCTTCAGGTGTAAGGGTCAAGTCGTCGTCATCGAAGGAACTCGCAGGCGCATCAGTGTCGAAGGAACCAGACGGTGCATCGACGTCCATTGGTACGCCATATGGGTCGTGCTCTCGCTGCATTGAAGGTCTGGGGCGATTAGACGCTCTGAATTCGCCGTGTACAAAATGTGGTGCAGCTGGAGTGTGGCTATATGCGACGCCCTGTGGCCCACGATGCCCCCGTTCCGCATTAGCACTTCCACTGGCAGCAGATCGAGAGCGTGCCTGAGCCTGAGCATGGAGCTCTAGGCTACGTATATGCATTGCGGTCTTCCTGTGCGCAGAGATACTGGATCGCCCAATCCAACCACCCGCAGATCGCTGCGATCCCGAAGTGACCTGCGCATTGCAGATACGGCATCGGACCTTGTTGCTGGCAATATCTTCCTCAAATCCTGTGTGAATATATTGAGAGATAGAAATACAATCCCTTCCCCATTTTGCTGACCGTCCAAAACCACTGAAGTAGACATTTTGCGGTGAGCGATCGTCTGAGGAGCTCAGGCTGAAACCGGACTTGACCGACTCCGCCGCGGTGACCTGCGTTGACACCATTTGCTTGCCAGCCATGACACGCCCACCCTGGGGCAGCTACATGTGGCACATTGTATACCAAAGGTCTACTTGGCGAGTACATGCACATCTTCAGCCTCGCATCCAGCTTACGCGAAGGGGACAGTTTCAGATTTTGTTTGCCGTGATTTTCGTCCGTCACCCATTGAAGTTCCTTTGCTGCACACGTCCAACCCTTTGACTGTGTCAGATGCCCAGACGCGCTCGCGTCGTGTGGGTATTTAATTCAGAAAGCTGTGTTCTTTTCGTCCACCATGAGCGATCTCAGCTCGCCCTTCCTTGGTGGCGTCGACCTGCCGCCAGACAATGGCGCCGATACTCATGCTGGTGACCCCTTTTCTACCTTTGAAAGCCGCTCCTATCTGACTAGAAATTCCAGACAGCCCAGACGAGCCCGATGTGCCGCCTCCGCCGTTCCGCGGTGCCGACGACCCACTTGCTCAGTTTGCTCGTCCAGGCAATGAGGGCAGCGCCATGGGGCTCTTCGGCACAGGAAACCCTGACCCACTGCCAAGTGGACTTCGTCGCCCCGCTCACAGTCAACATACGAAGACCATACCGAGCTTGTAGGGCGCATCACGCGTCGGCGGAGGCTCAACCCCGATGCAGCGCAGGAGCTTCACAGCTTCTCCCAGGTCTGTTTGCACGGCTTTAGCGGAAAACGCTAATTGCATAGCAGGAGCTCCTCGTACCGCAGCTTCTATCTGTCTACGGTGTAATGCTGGAGCTGCTTGAGCACGTCACCACACAGAACGCACCATCTCGATACGAGATTCCTGATGAGCTGAAGGTCTGCTGCTCGTGCTTGTGTCTTGCTCATTGTGCTGATGCCGTGCCGTTGGTCCACGATAGAAACTCTTGAAAACTTACTCAACTGCAATGATACTGAGCCCAAAGTCGTCGTCGTACTTGAAGGGCAACGTTGAATGTGTCATTGTAAGTCTGCCCCGTATCCTGAGCTGCCAGCACTGAACAACCCAGGCGGCGCTGCGGCTTCGCGGTATCACGCTGCTGCCCGACGCATCAGACACCGCCCGCCTCGATATAATCAAATCCTATGTCACGACATGCCTGACGGACAAGCGGTGCAAGCTGAAGGCAGCGGTACGCCCGTCTTGTCCTCCCTGCATCGTAGCTAACTGCTTTGTACATAGATCGCGCAAACAATCGCACGCACCGGCGACGCGCAGCAGACGAACCGGCACCCGTCCCCGCCAGTGCAAACGGTCGCACGAAGAAGCCCATTGTCTACAAGAAGATGGACATCGGGAAGCTTTGCTCGACGATAATCGCGAAGATGGCCACATCAAAGAGCTCGACAAAGGTGTGCATCACACTCGCAATGTACCATCGCATGGCATACCTGGTACGTCGGTCTCAATTGCCGTCCCGTCGCCGCTGACAACCCCAGCGCCGCTGTGTCGCAAAGTTTGGCACAGAGGACAACTTCTGGAACCAGGTCGACAAACGTCTCGAGCAGGCGCGCAGGAAGTACACAACACCGGCTGCATATGACAAGTATGTTACTACACCGTCCGCTGTGCCGCAACTGATGTCTTCTAGGTATTTCAAGGACTGCTATCTGGACGACGTTCGGCAGCACGGTGACCCGAACCATGGCGGCTACGTCCTGGAGTCCGTGCTTGAATCATGGCAGGTGGCGGTCCAGAACGAAAGCGTGCACGCTGCATCGCAATCGACGTCAATCACGCAAGCCCCGGGTAGCCAGTCTGCGCCAGCCAGTGGCCCGCCAGCGCCGCCGCCGCCACCGACGCAGCAGCAGCAGCCCAGCAACTAGGAGTCTTGCCGCGCTATAGGCTTTAGGATTAGGCATTTGATAGACTAATATGATATGATTTGCTCCTATCCCGCGTGCAGCGCAGCGAGACCGTAGCCATCAAATTGAACAAGAACCTGACGTCGTCGTCGTGACAGCGTCTACATCGCGCCCGCGCGGATCATCCTATGAGCTTGCCACTTGCATCTCCTTTGGGACTCAGCAATGCTGTCGTGAGGTCCTTGCAGCCAGACCTCGGGCTGCTGCACTACCATCCGCAAATAGAATATCACAGCAGCCAGAGCAGCGGCCTTTCGGCGCGACTAGCCAGTGGGCATTGGTGCAGCGACTATGACGTGGTTGCAGTGTGCCATAACTACTGATGGTGCGGCAAGGTCTTGTCAAAAAAGGGTAAGAACACATGGCCGAATATCACGGTCGAACGATCATTTGCGAAACACTGCTGCAAGGCTCCAGCGGCGACCGGTGCGAAACTCCGTCCGGAAGCTTGCCGCAGCGTTTCACCCCGAGCGGCGGTGTATGAGCCGATGCACAGTCTCCTGTGAAAGGGCCATTGTGAATTTGTGATTGTGATTGCCCGCGTTAACTTGTCTTGCAGGAAGTGCCTGCTTTCTCAATAGCTTCTGATAGCTGAGAAACTCGATTCACACTTCATTCGGAGCCCTCACCACGTCCCCCAGTCTTTTCGTCTGTTCATCCGGTCAGCGCTGATACCGGGATCGGACCAACAAAATCCGCTAAGTTGGCGTCAGCGATCTGCAAGCGGACTTTGCGCCGGGCACAGCCGTCAAACTGGTTTGAACCGGTCCATTCTAGGCGCGCGCCACGAGGCGCACTCGCGGACGACAGAATGGCTTACCCCAGTCCTGGCATGCCAGAACCAACATACTATTCGCCTGCGGGATATGATCAGCCCCGCTGGAACGACGGAACATACGATTATGAAGACTACACCGCCAAACGAGGTCCGCGCTTGTGCAAGGCGGAGCTGAAGTCCACGTGCCGACCCGGTTTGCCGGCTTGCTGCGGTGCAACCGCAACCTTGCTGCAGCCTTTTGGCATACCCCGTCGCGCGACCGTTGAGCGCGATGCCAGGATACCCGTAGACCTGCCGGCGCAGGCTTCTTCGACGATTCCTTGCTGCTGGATCTCGGCAAGCCTCGCCGAGTGCGCTGCGGCCGAGCCTTGCTGCACCCTTGGACGCTCCCAAACTGCGCCGATCTTGGCGCGGATGCTGCTGGCGAACGTGTGATGCCCTGTGGCGGACACGCTATGGGCCCCGTCCCAACGTCTCTTCCGCAGCGCTTCGACGCTGATGCGTATCGGTGCCAACGAATACGACTTCCGCAATACAACAACAAGGCCGTCACCATCCAGGTCCGTATGATCGCTCCGAAGCATCGCGCGTTGGACTTAACTTTCGACCAGGCCATCCGCGGCGTCCACAACTACATCTTGCTGCCCAGAGTGCTCGTGCAGGATACAACACATAGTATTATAGGTACATTATGATTATGCAGTTTATGGGACATCTGCCTCCTCAGCCTGAGCGGCGTTCCTCGCAGCAACTGTGACGGCGCGCTTCTGAGCGGCATCCTCTCGTTTCTTCATTTGCGTCGCCTCGGCTTTGGGAGCAAGCTCTGCATGGAATGAGACACGGTCGGAGTGTGTGTGCTTAGGCTGCGTGAGCCTGCGTGGAAGGTAGCGGCGGAGAAGGTGGGCGTTGTGTAAGCCATGCGTGTTGATGATGAACCGCACGTCATCCGTATGCTGCAGGACTGGACATTGACGTGCAATGAGCTGTCGTTCTTGAGATATTGCTGACTCCGCGAGTCTAATAGTGCACTTTGCGGCGATGCAATCGTGCTGAACGTTGAAAACAAAGAGAACTTGCTGTTGGCAGCGTCAGAGGACACTGGCAATCGAGCGACGGAATGCCTGGCGTACCGTCGGAACGGTGACGAAGTACGAATAGGGCTTTGTGCGGAATAGGACTGGCATCTTGAGAGTCGAGTGGGCCTCGTCTCCCAGTGAAAACAGCTCAACCGTCAGTAATACGGGCTGGGCGATGGGCTGATCGGTGGTTATGATCTCCAAGATCCTTCCAAATAATACGAGATCCTGAGACGGTGAGAATGATGCTTTGGGCGTGGCCCGCGAAGACTAACCTCGTCAGTTTTAACGCAGATCCACATCCCACAGCCCGCGCCGTCGCCCGAGCAAACGGTTACCGACTGTGCTACAGCCCACGTTGCATTGGAGCATTGTGTCGACCGCACAGCATCAAGGAATCGAGCAGCCTTGGTGTCTGACCAGCAAACTGACCGTGTCGACTTCTTCTGCAAGCGGCATGCGCCTGGATTTTGATTAATATGGGCACATATACTTTGACTATGTGCGCACCAATTCTCGGTGTCTCGCGGTCCATCCAGCCGAGGTACTGGCGGAGGATCGGGTGGGTTTCGACAAGTTGTCGGATGCCCGAGCCAGGTTGGGTGAGACGACCATCTTCCATCCAGAATCCGCATGCGACGATATGTTTGAGACGCTCCATCGAGCTGAATTTCTGCGCAATATCTCGACTTGGAGCCTGGCGGTTGCTGAGGACTGAGCACTGTCTGAATACCGCGTTGAAACTCTCAAAGATTTCCGTAGAAAAGCGAATTGCTGGTCCGAATCGGCGAATATTCTGTATCAGGTGCTTCAGCACATGGATCTTTGGCTTGAGAATGACGCGGGTGGGGTCTGCGGCGGCAAAGGCGTCCAGCACGTTGTCGATGAGAATCTCCAAATCGCTCTAAGAAATTGCCCTGTAAGTAGGAAATTGCGGGCGTATGGACTCCAACGCACAAGGTAGACTTCGAGATCGTCGATCTCAGGGACCCAGAGCAGTGCCCCGAGTTCGCCGATAGAATACATGAGATGTTGAAGGGGTTCCGACGCAAGATGGCGCCCGTGGAAGCTGAACGTCTGCATGAGAGTTTTGAAGTGTTTTCCGATGAGATTGCTCTTGTACTGCACTGCGTACGCAGCTCTGATCGGAGGGACAGAAAGTCCGTCGGTGTTGGTTGCTTGAAACCACGCAACAAAGTCCGCGGCGTCGTTGGACTTCCAGGACGTGTGGAACATGTGCCAGACGTACTTCACTATGCCCAGAAGGACAGTGTGCAGTATCTCAACAGGCGTATCACGATGAGGATTCAGACCTTTCCAGAATGAGTTAGGTTGCAAATCCTAATGACGGGCGTGCGTACCAGGCATTTCAAATAGCGGGTTGAACGGCTGGGAAGTCTGTGAAGCAAGCCAGGTTTTCAGCTGATCGACGGCCTGCTCCTTTGAGAGGCGAGAATCGCCTTTCCGCAGCGAGCGGGCTTTCACAATCAACTGCTCAATCCAGTGTTGTGAAATTGCGTCCTTAACCCCTGAGATTCTCTGCATGTCGGTGACGGTCTTCTGCACACCAGTCATTGCTGCATCGAGCTGTGCGTGTATTTCCTGCAGAGTATCGTCGGGACTGCGCGGTACCTGAACCTGCAGAATCTCAATGTCGAGACACACACGCTCAGTGCTGACGAACCTCGAATAAACTGTCATATCCAATGTGAGTCTCAAGGAAGACGCTATCGCCACCACAGTCACAGTCGCGGCAGAGCATGTTGCCACCAGGACCTATGTGGCTACACTCCTTCGACTGCTGTGGATTATCGCCGGGGCCGCAAATCATGATGTTGCGAATTTTGCAGTATTGCCGCTTTGACGCGTAAAATGTTTCAACTGGGGCCGCTTGGGACTGCCTAATCGTATGGTGAGCAATAATCCGGGCCGATGAGATAGACAAACTTGATCATTTTTTGAACGGCTTCAAACTGCTCCAGTGACGATGCATGGGGCGATGTAGAGACAAAGTGGACATGGTATTCCTGCTGGAGGATCGCACCCGGGAGATTTGAATGCGTAAAGCAGATGTTCTCATGCTTATTATACTGCTTTGAGACGTTGCCCGAAACGTCGTCGGCCCAGACATTGAGGAAGGATGAATATATGGGCATGTTGTTGGCTACTGCACGAAGAGGATTTGGCATCTTTTGTAGGTAGATTTGAGATGCGTCTATAATTGTTAATCCTGAGTGTAGCAAAAATAGGCTGTAATGCGCACCATCAAAAGGTATGTTATAACGTTGTGCGAGCTCCAGGTAGGTATGCTGAAACTCAGAGGCGCACACGCTGGTCGTAGCCTGGGATTCCACATGAGCAAAGCCCTGAAAGTCGCATTATTATTGCATGTGCATCTTATACGTCAGCTCACATTGACAATCTTGACCGGGAGTGCGTCGGCACATAGAACTGGTGGCGCTGTTGCATCGTGCCCGACTTTGCGCATGATCCACATGAGTGGAATAAATAACAAACCGGTTTTGGTCCGGGAAAGCTCGTCGACGTAGAAATGTTGGCTTCCATTGACAAACATTGGAGTAAGCAGGTCACGAGGAAGCTCTTTCCATCGAGAGAACTGCCAAATCTCGCTCTTGGGACCGTCGCAGTCCTCAGGATAGTTCACAATAAGCGGCGAGGTAGACGGATTTGCGTAATCCTATAATAATCAGTATTGGCAATGTCACAGGTTATGAGTTTGTGCTTGCCTGCGCCACAATGCGGTTGATATCGTTGCAATGATAGACGTTCCCGAGACTCGATTTGTGCTGATGAGTTTCGATATTGAGACGCCTATTGAGAGACTTCTGCATCTTCCGCAGTGCATACAGCGAGGGGACATCGCGAGCGCCGATCTGCTTCAGGATCCAGAGCAAGATGCGAAACAAAGCCGACGAAATGCGTCCGCGTGGTAGACTGTCGAAGAAATCAAGGAGAAACATCTATGAGAGTATTAAATGAGGTCCTGCACACTGCGAGAGTATTCTCAGGCTCACAGTCTTGTTGCCATATGGTGCCCAATCTGATGACGCTAACTTCGCAAATAAAGTGTCAAGCTCTGTCGCTTGATCATCGTCCTCCTCTGGGTCAAGAACTAGGTTATCAATGATAGATTAATTAGTCGGAGACACACACCTTCCATCTCTGCCAATTCTTCGAGAGGATCGTGAGCGGCAGCTCTGGCTGCATCCTCAAACTCGTCGGGAGGACCACCAAGGGTCATCTCAGCTGCTGCACGCAGGAAAAATGCCTCTGCATATGCCCGCATGCGCTTCTCAAGAGCTTCCTCCTCTTCAGGTGTAAGGGTCAAGTCGTCGTCATCGAAGGAACTCGCAGGCGCATCAGTGTCGAAGGAACCAGACGGTGCATCGACGTCCATTGGTACGCCATATGGGTCGTGCTCTCGCTGCATTGAAGGTCTGGGGCGATTAGACGCTCTGAATTCGCCGTGTACAAAATGTGGTGCAGCTGGAGTGTGGCTATATGCGACGCCCTGTGGCCCACGATGCCCCCGTTCCGCATTAGCACTTCCACTGGCAGCAGATCGAGAGCGTGCCTGAGCCTGAGCATGGAGCTCTAGGCTACGTATATGCATTGCGGTCTTCCTGTGCGCAGAGATACTGGATCGCCCAATCCAACCACCCGCAGATCGCTGCGATCCCGAAGTGACCTGCGCATTGCAGATACGGCATCGGACCTTGTTGCTGGCAATATCTTCCTCAAATCCTGTGTGAATATATTGAGAGATAGAAATACAATCCCTTCCCCATTTTGCTGACCGTCCAAAACCACTGAAGTAGACATTTTGCGGTGAGCGATCGTCTGAGGAGCTCAGGCTGAAACCGGACTTGACCGACTCCGCCGCGGTGACCTGCGTTGACACCATTTGCTTGCCAGCCATGACACGCCCACCCTGGGGCAGCTACATGTGGCACATTGTATACCAAAGGTCTACTTGGCGAGTACATGCACATCTTCAGCCTCGCATCCAGCTTACGCGAAGGGGACAGTTTCAGATTTTGTTTGCCGTGATTTTCGTCCGTCACCCATTGAAGTTCCTTTGCTGCACACGTCCAACCCTTTGACTGTGTCACAGATGCCCAGACGCGCTCGCGTCGTGTGGGTATTTAATTCAGAAAGCTGTGTTCTTTTCGTCCACCATGAGCGATCTCAGCTCGCCCTTCCTTGGTGGCGTCGACCTGCCGCCAGACAATGGCGCCGATACTCATGCTGGTGACCCCTTTTCTACCTTTGAAAGCCGCTCCTATCTGACTAGAAATTCCAGACAGCCCAGACGAGCCCGATGTGCCGCCTCCGCCGTTCCGCGGTGCCGACGACCCACTTGCTCAGTTTGCTCGTCCAGGCAATGAGGGCAGCGCCATGGGGCTCTTCGGCACAGGAAACCCTGACCCACTGCCAAGTGGACTTCGTCGCCCCCGCTCACAGTCAACATACGAAGACCATACCGAGCTTGTAGGGCGCATCACGCGTCGGCGGAGGCTCAACCCCGATGCAGCGCAGGAGCTTCACAGCTTCTCCCAGGTCTGTTTGCACGGCTTTAGCGGAAAACGCTAATTGCATAGCAGGAGCTCCTCGTACCGCAGCTTCTATCTGTCTACGGTGTAATGCTGGAGCTGCTTGAGCACGTCACCACACAGAACGCACCATCTCGATACGAGATTCCTGATGAGCTGAAGGTCTGCTGCTCGTGCTTGTGTCTTGCTCATTGTGCTGATGCCGTGCCGTTGGTCCACGATAGAAACTCTTGAAAACTTACTCAACTGCAATGATACTGAGCCCAAAGTCGTCGTCGTACTTGAAGGGCAACGTTGAATGTGTCATTGTAAGTCTGCCCCGTATCCTGAGCTGCCAGCACTGAACAACCCAGGCGGCGCTGCGGCTTCGCGGTATCACGCTGCTGCCCGACGCATCAGACACCGCCCGCCTCGATATAATCAAATCCTATGTCACGACATGCCTGACGGACAAGCGGTGCAAGCTGAAGGCAGCGGTACGCCCGTCTTGTCCTCCCTGCATCGTAGCTAACTGCTTTGTACATAGATCGCGCAAACAATCGCACGCACCGGCGACGCGCCAGCAGACGAACCGGCACCCGTCCCCGCCAGTGCAAACGGTCGCACGAAGAAGCCCATTGTCTACAAGAAGATGGACATCGGGAAGCTTTGCTCGACGATAATCGCGAAGATGGCCACATCAAAGAGCTCGACAAAGGTGTGCATCACACTCGCAATGTACCATCGCATGGCATACCTGGTACGTCGGTCTCAATTGCCGTCCCGTCGCCGCTGACAACCCCAGCGCCGCTGTGTCGCAAAGTTTGGCACAGAGGACAACTTCTGGAACCAGGTCGACAAACGTCTCGAGCAGGCGCGCAGGAAGTACACAACACCGGCTGCATATGACAAGTATGTTACTACACCGTCCGCTGTGCCGCAACTGATGTCTTCTAGGTATTTCAAGGACTGCTATCTGGACGACGTTCGGCAGCACGGTGACCCGAACCATGGCGGCTACGTCCTGGAGTCCGTGCTTGAATCATGGCAGGTGGCGGTCCAGAACGAAAGCGTGCACGCTGCATCGCAATCGACGTCAATCACGCAAGCCCCGGGTAGCCAGTCTGCGCCAGCCAGTGGCCCGCCAGCGCCGCCGCCGCCGCCACCGACGCAGCAGCAGCAGCCCAGCAACTAGGAGTCTTGCCGCGCTATAGGCTTTAGGATTAGGCATTTGATAGACTAATATGATATGATTTGCTCCTATCCCGCGTGCAGCGCAGCGAGACCGTAGCCATCAAATTGAACAAGAACCTGACGTCGTCGTCGTGACAGCGTCTACATCGCGCCCGCGCGGATCATCCTATGAGCTTGCCACTTGCATCTCCTTTGGGACTCAGCAATGCTGTCGTGAGGTCCTTGCAGCCAGACCTCGGGCTGCTGCACTACCATCCGCAAATAGAATATCACAGCAGCCAGAGCAGCGGCCTTTCGGCGCGACTAGCCAGTGGGCATTGGTGCAGCGACTATGACGTGGTTGCAGTGTGCCATAACTACTGATGGTGCGGCAAGGTCTTGTCAAAAGGGTAAGAACACATGGCCGAATATCACGGTCGAACGATCATTTGCGAAACACTGCTGCAAGGCTCCAGCGGCGACCGGTGCGAAACTCCGTCCGGAAGCTTGCCGCAGCGTTTCACCCCGAGCGGCGGTGTATGAGCCGATGCACAGTCTCCTGTGAAAGGGCCATTGTGAATTTGTGATTGTGATTGCCCGCGTTAACTTATCTTGCAGGAAGTGCCTGCTTTCTCAATAGCTTCTGATAGCTGAGAAAATCGATTCACACTCCATTCGGAGCCTTCACCACGTCTCCCAGTCTTTTCGTCTGTTCATCCGGTCAGCGCTGATACCGGGATCGGACCAACAAAATCCGCTAAGTTGGCGTCAGCGATCTGCAAGCGGACTTTGCGCCGGGCACAGCCGTCAAACTGGTTTGAACCGGTCCATTCTAGGCGCGCGCCACGAGGCGCACTCGCGGACGACAGAATGGCTTACCCCAGTCCTGGCATGCCAGAACCAACATACTATTCGCCTGCGGGATATGATCAGCCCCGCTGGAACGACGGAACATACGATTATGAAGACTACCGGGGCTTTGCGCACCGGAACCGCGACAGCTCGTATTCTTTGGCCAGCGCGGCCGACAGCACTGGCGCAGGGCCTTACGACTACAACGACCAGCAATATCGTATGCCAAAATTTGCTGTCTGAAGCGGGGGGAATTGCTGACAGTCATTGCGCAGCTGCCGACTCCGGCGCTGACGACTCCGAATGGGAAGGGCGAAGCTATCGGGAATCCGTTGGCGGGAGCACTACGCCTGGCTATACAGAGTACTCTACTCCTAGCCAAAGAGCGCCCTATCCAGCCTGGACGTCCGACCGTGATATTCCGCTTTCCATCGAGTGCGTCATCCAACACGAGGAGCGCGCCCGGAAGCTCACCCGTATATATTTCCAGGGAAATAGCAGACATTTTCCTTGACCTCGCCCAGAAATTCGGCTTCCAGCGAGATTCCGAACGAAATATGGTCAGTACAAGTTGTTTGACATTTGACAGCTTCGCTGAGGATCTGCGCTCTTCAGTATGACTTCACGATGCACCAGCTCGATTCTCGAGCCTCACGCATGTCGCCCAACCAAGCCCTGCTCACTTTACACGCGGATTATATTGGAGGCGAGAACGCGAATTATCGGAAATGGTACTTTGCGGCTCAGCTCGACCTCGACGACGCCATCGGCCACGCCCAAAATCCAGGCATGCAGCGCATCGCGAGCGTAAGACGGCCGCAGAGTGCAAAGGCTAACTCCGTGCGCTCCCTCGAGCTCGCCAAGGAACGCTGGCGAGTGGCTATGGAGTCGATGACTCCGTACGACCGCATGCGCCAGATAGCGCTCTATCTCCTCTGCTGGGGCGAGGCAGCCCAAGTCAGATTCGCGCCAGAATGCCTCTGCTTCATCTTCAAGTGCGCAGACGATTACTACCGCTCCCCGGAGTGCCAGGAGCGCACGGAGCCGGTCCCGGAGGGCCTGTACCTGCGTTCGGTCATCAAGCCGCTGTACCGCTTCATCCGCGACCAAGGCTACGAGGTCGTCGAGGGCAAGTTCGTCCGCCGCGAAAAGGACCACCAGGACATCATCGGCTATGACGACGTCAACCAGCTTTTCTGGTACCCGGAGGGCATCGCGCGCATGGTCATGTACGACGGCAAGCGGCTCGTGGACGTGCCTGCCTCGCAGCGCTTCCTCAAGTTTGACAAGGTCGACTGGACGAAATCATTCTACAAGACCTACTATGAGCGCCGCTCCGGTGTCCACCTCGTCGTCAACTTCAACCGCATCTGGGTCATCCACATTGCCGTCTACTGGTTCTACACCGCCTGGAACTCGCCGTCAATATACACGCCGCAGTCGAGGATCAACAATCCCGACATCGCCATGCGCTTGTCTGCCACCGGCTTGGGTGGCGCGGTGGCCTCGCTCATCATGATCATTGCTACCGTCGCCGAATTCGCCTACATCCCCGCAACATGGACGAACGCGGCGCATCTGCTGCGCCGGCTGCTCTTCCTCGCCGCCATCCTCGCCATAACGTCCTGTCCGACCATCTATGTCGCGCTCGTCGATGCCGGCAGCTCCGTCGCCATCATCCTCGCGTCCGTGCAGTTCGGCGTGGCCGTCATCGCGACGATAATGTTCGGCATCATCCCTAGCGGGCGCATGTTCGGAGACCGAGTGGCGGGGCGGTCGCGCAAGTACCTGGCCAGCCAGACCTTCACAGCGAGCTATCCGGAGATGGCCACCAGCGCCCGCGCGGCTAGCATCGCGTTGTGGTCGTTAATCTTCGTCTGCAAGCTGGTCGAGAGCTACTTCTTCCTCACACTGCCGTTCAGCGAGCCCATCCGCGTTCTCGTCGGCACCACTGTCGACGAATGCGACGATAGGCTCTTCGGCAACGCGCTGTGCCGCAACCAGCCCGCGTTTGCGCTCGCCATCATGTACATCATGGACCTGATACTGTTCTTCCTTGACACCTTCCTGTGGTACGTCGTCTGGAACACCATGTTCAGCATTGCGCGCTCCTTCGCGCTCGGGCTTTCTATCTGGACACCCTGGGTCGACATCTATACCTGCCTGCCAAAGCGGATATACAACAAGCTACTCTCGACGGGCGACATGGAATCCCGCTTCATCAGGCCAAAGGTGCGCGCTCTTTGCGCCTCACTTGTATACAGTCGCTAAAACTTTGCTACGCAGGTGTTGGTGTCGCAAGTCTGGAATGCAATCATCATCTCGATGTACCGCGAGCATCTACTCTCTATCCGTCACGTTCAAAACTTGCTGTATCATCAGGCCGCAGACGAGACTGGAAAGCGCTCCTTGCGTGCGCCGGCGTTCTTCACAAGCCAGCACGACTCCGGAAACCGATTCGAGTTCTTCCCGCGCGACAGCGAGGCGGAGCGCCGTTTATCGTTCTTCGCGCAGAGTCTGACCACGACGCTGCCCAAGCCCATTCCCGTGGACGCCATGCCGACGTTCACCGTACTGACGCCGCACTATTCAGAGAAGATCCTGCTCAGTCTGCGCGAGATCATCCGCGAGGAGGACCGGAACTCGCGTGTTACGCTCCTGGAGTACCTCAAGCAGCTGAGCCCGATCGAGTGGGACAACTTCGTAACGGACACCAAGATTCTCGCTACGGAGGGCGACGTGTTCGAAGGCCCGAGTCCGTTCGACAACGACGACCAGGTCAACAAGAACGACGAGATCGCCTTCTACTCTATCGGCTTCAAGACCGCGTCGCCGGAGTACACGCTCCGCCTGCGCATTTGGGCGTCGTTGCGCGCGCAGACGCTCTACCGCACGGTGTCGGGCATGATGAACTACGCCAAGGCCATCAAGCTTCTGTACCGCGTCGAGAACCCCGAGGTCGTGCAGCTCTTCGGCGGCAACACGGACAAGCTCGAGCGCGAGCTCGAGCGCATGGCCAAGCGCAAGTTCAAGTTTGTCGTGTCCATGCAGCGCTACTCCAAGTTTAGCCCGGAGGAGGTCGAGAACGCCGAGTTCCTGCTGCGCGCATACCCGGACGTGCAGATTGCCTACCTCGACGAGGAGCCCGCGAAGGACGGCCGGGGAGAGACCAGGATCTTCAGCGCGCTCATTGACGGTCATTGCGAATTCACGTCGGCGTCGTCGAAGCGGCGGCCCAAGTTCCGCATCGAGCTGCCCGGCAACCCCATCCTCGGAGACGGCAAGTCGGACAACCAGAACCACGCCATCATCTTCTACCGTGGCGAGTACCTGCAGCTCATCGACGCCAACCAGGACAATTATCTGGAGGAGTGTCTGAAGATCCGTAACGTCCTCGGCGAGTTTGAAGAGTACAATTTGGCGAACGTCAACCCGTACGCTCCGGGCCAACCCCCGCCAGTCGCCATCGTAGGCGCCCGCGAGTACATCTTCTCGGAGAACATCGGCATCCTGGGCGACGTTGCTGCTGGCAAGGAGCAGACATTCGGCACCATGATGCATCGTTCGTTGGCGTGGATTGGCGGCCGTCTGCATTATGGTCATCCTGACTTCCTCAACGCGCTCTTCATGAACACGCGCGGTGGTGTCTCGAAGGCGCAGAAAGGGCTCCACCTGAACGAAGATATCTTCGCCGGTATGACTGCCTTCGGACGCGGTGGACGGATCAAGCACATGGAGTACTATCAGTGCGGCAAGGGGCGTGACCTGGGATTTGGTACAATCCTCAACTTCCAGACCAAGCTGGGCAACGGCATGGGCGAGCAGATGCTTTCGCGCGAGTATTATTACCTCGGCACCCAGCTTCCTATCGACCGCTTCCTCACGTTCTACTACGGGCATCCCGGCTTCCACGTCAATAACATTCTGATCATCCTATCCGTCCAGATCTTCATGGTTTGCAGTACGTCGTAATTTCTTGCCTCTTCGTCTCCTACTCACAGAGATTGTCAGTGCTCTACATTGGGACTCTCAACTCGACGCTCGACATCTGCACCGGACCTAACGCAGTCCTGCGGCCCAACGGCTGCTACTACTTGGGGCCAGTCATGGAATGGATTGAGCACTGCATTATCAGCATCTTCCTCGTCTTCTTCATCGCTTTCCTTCCTTTGTTCCTTACGGGTGCGTCTGGTTTTATGATTTGAAAACGACTGCTGATTCCGCTTTGCAGAGCTCTGCGAGCGTGGAGCTGGCAAGGCGATCATCCGGCTCGCCAAGCAACTTGGATCTTTCTCCTACGTCTTCGAGGTGTTCTCGACCCAGATCTACAGCCATTCCATCCTGAACAACCTGGCCTTCGGTGGCGCCCGCTACATCGCTACAGGCCGTGGCTTTGCGACAACGCGCATTCCCTTCAGCATCCTCTTTTCGCGCTTCGCTGGCCCGAGCATCTATCTTGGCGTACGGACCCTCCTTATCCTTCTCTATGTCACGATGACCCTTTGGACGCCATGGCTCATCTACTTCTGGGTGTCCGTGCTCGCACTCTGCATCGCGCCGTTTGTCTTCAACCCGGACCAGTTCGCATTCATGGATTTCTTCGTCGACTACCGCGAGCTCCTCCGCTGGATGAGCCGTGGCAACTCGCTCTACCACAAGAACTCGTGGATTGGCTATTGCCGTCTCACGCGGACGAACATCACGGGCTACAAGAAGAAAAACTGGGCCATCCCTCCGAGCGCGTCTCCAGCGACGTCCCCCGCGCCCGCTGGCGTGCCGTACTCTTCTCGGAAATTCTGAGCCCGCTCATCATGGCCATCCTATTCGTCATTGCGTACATGTTCGTCAAGTCGATCCCAGACGACCAGGGACGTACACCGCCAAGCCCGCTTGTGCGCATCCTCATCATCGCGCTGTGCCCCATTGTCTGGAACGCGGCGATCCTGCTCATATTCTTCTTCGTTTCCCTGACCATTGGCCCGTGGTTCAAACAGCCAGTCGAGCGGAAGTCGCCCAAGGACCCGCGCCCACCGCCGACGTTCGGTTCATACATCGCGGCCATCGTGCACGTCTTGGGCTTGATTGGCGCTGTCGGCTTTTTCGAGTTCCTTGTGAGTCTTCCCTAGCCGTGTCTGCATGTTTTCTGATTATGCTTGACAGTGGATTCTCGAGCTATGGAACGCGTCGCATGCTGTGCTGGGGCTCGTCGCCATCATTGCTATCCAACGCGCCATCTACAAGATTGTGACTTCTTTGCTGCTCAGCCGTGAGTTCAAGCACGACGAGACGAATCGAGCGTGGTGGACCGGTGTCTGGTACGGACGGCAACTTGGACTGCACATCCTGTCGCAGCCAGCGCGCGAGTGGGTCGTCAAGACTGTCGAACTGAGCTTATGGACTTCCGACTTCCTCATCACCCACCTGCTTTATTTCTTCCTGGCGCTGCCGACACTTATCCCTTACATCGACACCATACATCCTATCCGTGCGTGTTCTGCCCGCCTCGCGTGACTGTCGAACTATACTGACGGGTTTTCTTACAGTGCTTTGTATGTACTGTTTGCTGTGGTTGTGAAGTTGTACTAATATCCTTTGCAGTCTGGTTGCGACCTTCCAAGCAGATCCGCCCACCTGTGTACTCACTGCGTGTTAAGCAACAGCGGAGACGAATCGTGCGTTATTCGCGTGGCTTTGGTGCAGCACTGACATCGCCCAGGTGCTCAAGTACGGTCTCATATTCATCGCAATCTTCGCTATCTTTGCGGTCCTCATTGTCCTCCGTACGTAGCACCCCGCTCTGCGCGCCTTCGCAAGTTCACACTCCCTGTAGCATTGACTCTACGGACACACATCAGCATCAACTGCGCTATCTGCAACAGCTTTTAATGTCTCTTCATGACGTTCTGCATCGACCTTAGCATGACCCGCCATCTCTTCCCGTGCACGTATTACTTTCCACGGACATTGTTGTGACTTGCTGCCCCTCACTACGTCGTAGACGAGCTTCAGATTCTGCTTTCCTGTACTTACTTCCTCTCATGCAATCGGAACAGGGACTATTGAATACGCACCTCGTAACCCCTAAACGCGATCCATTACTTAATAGCGCCGCCCGCCTTCCGCATTCCACGACGACTCTATCTTTTTCCCGTCGCCTCTCGTCCCGGTGCGTGCTTGTCACCTTTGCTTGCTCGGTGCTCATGCTGTGGCAGACAGCGTTGCATCTGTTGGCTTCGTCACCCCGTTCGTTACCTTCGCCCTTCGGCGACACCAACTCCTTCCTCCGCCTCCGCCCCTCCTCCAGCTTCAACCGTCCTCCCTTTCCTTGAAGCTATGCCCGCCGTCCGCCGCTCAAGGGCCCGTGTCTACGAAGACGGTGACTACGCTCCAATCAAGGCGGCCTGCAAGCGCTCATCCAGTGCCTCGTCTTCGGCGCCCCTGGCTCCTATCCTCGTCAAACTGGAGCCACAAGAGCTCATGCTGGCGATGGACATGGCCGACGACGGCTTCCCGACCCAGGCGCAGTACACGACGCAAGTCGAAGCGATGTACTACAAGAACATGCACCATAGCAAGCACGCCAAGGCACTCATCGACCAGGCGACGTACGACAAGATCATGGTGCACCTAACAGACCCAGACTCGAAGGCGGACACTGCTCAGTTCCGATTCTGGGTCCGCAAGATGTTCACGCTGGGCACGGGGCCGGTCGGAACGCCTATCGCCATTCACGAAGGTCAAGCCATCGCGATCAAGGAGCACATCTATAGCCTTCTCGTCGAGTGCCACGGCCTCGCGCGCCACGGCGGCAGGGACAAGACCAACGCCATCGTGCGCGATTGCTACACGTGGGTGCCCAAGGAACTCGTCGCGCTGTTCGTCAAGGCGTGTCCGACCTGCAACCTCAAGCGCTCCCGAAATGCCACCCTTCGCGACATCGGCCTCAAGCACGCGCACACCGCTCGCCGACCCTTTAAGCGCTCTACTTCGACGGAATCTTCCCTTATGCCGAGCACACCGTACGTTGCCGACTCGCCGCCGTTCGCATGGACTTTCGAAACCGATACGCCGACGCTGGGCTGGGTCAACCCGCAGTACATGGACGTCTGCGCGCCGTCCAAGCCTCTTGTCCCCGAGCATCTGTCGCCCCATCAATTCTTCGCGCGACCCAGGAGCGCCTCGTCTATCTCTTCGGACTCGAGCAGCGGGTCGAGTTTTTCCTCGTGCTCGTCCGAGGCTTCATCACCGCCATCTTTCGGATCGCCTATGCTCTTTCCGGCGCCGCCACCGCTACAACGCGCCGCCAGTGCGCCCGCGGGCGATGGACTGCCGGGCCGTGCTTGCCCATCGGTGCACCGCTCAGCGCTCCTCCTCTCGCGTACGATGGCGAGGAAGACTACTTTGCTCTTGCGCCCAACCCGTCCCCGCTTCCGCTGTTCCCTTGGCAAGAAGGCTACGACCCGGACTTCAAGATCCCGCTCGCAAACCTCGACCTGTCGGCTCCCGTTCCACACGACCTCATCATGGGCTTGAAGTCGCTCGCGCTTTCGCGCTGCGATTCGGATATTGTGAACACCACCGGCGACATCGACGCCGCTACCGATATCTCCATCGACCCCGAGCTCTTGTCTTTGGCCGCAATGGCGCGCGGTACACCTTCTACATCAGCGAAATCACCGTGCCATGATGTCGAAGAGGCCTCGCCTCTTGCCGCGGAGGAGCGGTGACATGGTGAGCGCCTATGGGGAGTGTGATTTGTCTGAAGTGGACTGTTCTCTTCTGCTTGTCTATGCCGTCTTCTGGATCGTCTCTCCCCGCCGTTGTCCCATTAATTCCCCCCCCCCCCCCCCCGCTAGCCTTCGCTGTGCTCCGATAGTGCTCGCTCCTGTGCTTTCGCTTTCATTGCTCCCGATCGTGTTGCATCGCTCGCGTAATGATTCTCAGACCTTCAGATTTCATACTCTACCCTTATAAACTTCACTTTATATATATATATGCATTTGCATTGATGCCTCATTTGCGTGTGAATTTGCGTGTGAGCCTGAAATGCCTCTACAAGTCCAAAATGGATTGAGAACAGTAGCCCATTAATTCTACAAGTCGAGTGCTACCCAAGACGTCCCGCAACCGCACCAGGCTCCATAACACTGAGATACCGCAGCTGATACCGGGCGGGTAACAGGCAACTGGACAGGTAAGAACACATCTTTGGTATGGTCAAGACCGAGGTTTCCATGCTCATTCCAACCCCAGCCGAACAATGCCCCGTCGTGTGTGACCGCCAGAACGTGCTCGCTCCCCGTCGCGACGTGCCGTATGTCTCCCTCCAGCTCAACCACATGTTGTTTTGACGCTGGGTTGTACCCCTCGCCCAGCTGACCATGATTTCCGCTCCCAAATGCATGAATAGCGCGTCCGACAACGAGGAAGGACGAGTTCCAGGTGCAGCTTATCGCTCGCACGCCGCAAGTGCGAGTCATATCCTCGGAGATCTGGCCTTTGCGGTCGGAACCCAAGCCGTGCACTCTGCCGTCGCTGCTGAGCAACAGCGAATGCTGGTTTCCGCAAGCTATGGAGCTGATACGCGCTCCATCGCCGAAGGGGCTTGCGACGACAATCGGCTGGGGCACAATGTCTTCGCGCACCGCCAGCTGCCCATGGCGAGATGCGCCCCAGCCGACCAAACTCTGGCGCGTTCCGTGGTCGATCAGGCAGAGAATATGATGAGGGCCGGCAGTGAGGCTCGTTATTCGGAAAGGCGCGTCGGCCAGTATGTTTTCGAGAGAGACGGGCTCGATTAGATGCGAGGCGTCAATGCCCCTCCCTAGGTCGCCAAAGTCGTTGCTGCCAAAGGAGAGCAGAATATCACTATGGGTATCGCGTAGAACAACATAACTGGACTCCCACGCTGCGGCTATCGCGACCGGTTTCATGCTGTCTAGAGGGGCTGGCAGGCGCAATCGTTCAAAGACGGTCGTTTCTGTTACAGGGCCTAGTTGACCGCGGGAGCCGTCTCCCACGACCCAGACAGAGTTTGTATCGTCAAAAGAGTATGCATCAGCAAAAGCGTGTGGTTGGCTCCGCATGCAATGTCCAGAACGCAGGCGTCGGAAGGTGGCGGCGAAGCAAAACAGCAAGGCGTGAAGGTATGGGCATCATCTGCAGTTCCGTTCGCTAGCTGACCATGGGCGTTCGATCCGGCGGCCAGGAGGTTCATAACCATAGCAGCATGGAGCAAGAGGCTATAGAGTAGTAGCAGATGGTAAGAAAACACGGTCAACCTCGGCGGAACGCGGCCGCCATCAGCGGCTCTCGGTCAGCCGGCCCGGAACTATATATGAAAAGAAATTTTGCATTGTTCCTTCCTTCGTCTCACCAGATGGCACGCATCTATCGTCCAAGAGTCCCACCACCAGCGACTGTCCTCGAGTTTGCGGCGCGCGATGTCATCGACACGCTCCACCACGCCGATGTCTGCGGGCCTGACGCTGTCGTGTTCCTCATCGGAAGCTTCGCGTGCAAGGTCTACTGCGATAATGTGCCTCCGTATTCTGCGGGTTATCGTAGTCCAAACGTCAGTTTGTCCTCTCCAGGTGACTGTGACTGAGCCTCAGCGTTTCCTGCAGGATGTAGACATTGTCACTTGCACCTCGTTGGCTCAGGAGGACGTCAAACGACGGCTCGCCGCACACAACGACCGCATCCACCTCATTTCATCGCGAACACCTGGAATGACCTATAAGGTTGTGCGTTACTCCCCTCCAGGGTCGGATCGCGACTTTCTCGCAGCGGCGAAGTCAACGGGAAACTCATCAAGGTCGACACGCTCATCGCCGAAGAGAACCTCCGCATCCCCGCCATCCCCGCGGAGCGCGTACGCTACATCTGCGGCTGGCCGCTCCCACCGCTGTCTCTCCTCCTTCTCCTGCGGTTGCAGGGCTGGAGCGACCATCGCCACGCCTTGCTCGAACATCACCGCCATAAAGCGCTCGTGGACGTCTCGGACCTCGCTGCGCACCTCGTCCCGCTCGCCTTGCGGACCCGCTTTGAGGGCGGCGCTACATTGTGGGAGGAGGCCGGGAGGTATCTGCCGGAGGAGTTCTTGAAGCTTTCGTTGGCGCGGTCCGTCGCGTTCGTGCGCGAATATCCGTGGGCCCGCGCGGACTGGTTGAGGCTGGGTATCCCGGTGGGGAGGACGGATAGTCGGAGGCCAGATGCGAGAGTTCTGATGAGGAATAGGAAGGAGTATGATTCGCCGTCGTCTGAGGAAGGAACGTATGCATCTGCTTCAGAGTAACTGTAGCTATTTGATGGGTGCCCCCTTGAACACGGCTGTCTTCAATCAATGTCTTGAACCATTCGCCCTCTTACTATTTCTCACGATGCATTGAATGCCGTCCAAGAGAACGACGACTCCGCCGAAGAGTCAAGGGACGATAGTTAACGAACGAACTCGAATCCCCGTTACCTCAACAATGTATCAGTGCTGCCAGTGAGGACCTGACGACCGTCAATCCAGAGGACGTACATAGCTGCAGGTTGTCTCCGCTGAGACGGTTGCAGAGCACATTGAGGTGGCACATTGATCACCTTCAGATGAGCGTGAGAATCTCAGCCTGTCTTGCGCTGAGAGAAGACCCCATCTTTCCCGAAGTCGTCGCCTGGCATGCGGGATGGATTAGGAGAGGCGAAGGGCACCGGCGCGGCACAATTCAACCAGTTCAGAGTCTTTGACCAGCTTCTTTCGAGGCTGGAACGTTCTGTATCTAGAGCGTGTGGCGCAAGAAATGGCGGGAGAAAGCGGAGGAGAGTTGTACGGCTTGCATTCACCGGCGCACTACGTAGATGGGGCAAAATGAGTGAGAGATCGCCACTGTGCATGCCAGAGGACTCTCAGGATTTCCGCGCAACCACGGGTGCCGTCCCCTGCTCGAACGTTTGGGCAGGAAAATTTGCAACATGCACAGGATAAGGCAGCGCGCACGTGACCGTGAAAGCGGAGATGCAAAAAAATCTGAAAGCGCGCGCGGATGTCGGCGGACGGAGACGCGTCGCCTTCAACCAATTCCCAAATCGTGGGGCAGTTGTGGCGAGCGAAGACAACGAGGACGCTACGTCATCGATGACGAACATTCACGGGTTGGCGCTACGTCATCGAAAAGTAGGGAACGAGAGCGGGAGGGGACGCGAAAAATCATGCCTTCGACGCCGTCCTTTTCATACCCAAATCCTGGCCAAATCACTGGGGTTACGTCACAGGTGTAGAAGATGCTGCACGAAAAATGCGTTGGGGTGCGCAAGACGCGCGTCGGACGAACAGGAAGGTCGTTTTTGGGACGCGTGGGATGAGCATGACGTCACGCGTCAGTCCGACTCTCGTCGTCCGGCTACTCCTTCTCCTTCCTGCCCACCGGATGCATATATATACCGTCTCAACGAGAGGGAAGGCTACGCCCATGTGGAAAAAGGCCACTTGCCACTGGTGTACTGGTTGGAGTTACTGCAGCTCGACATACAGCTAAACGATTATCGATATTATCTTCGAACGTCAAAGTCTGTGAAACTGATTTCGACCGCATGTGACTCCACGGAGGGGATTATTCTGTGCAGGGTGTTCGATTGGCTGGAAGCTACCACGTGACTGAGATACAGAGTTGAATTGAGAAACGAGATTGGATGACTATCCTCAGCTACAGATCGCGCGCGCTCAGTCTTTCGTTCGGGTGACGGAAAATCGAGCACTTGAAATGACTCCTGGATCGCCGTCCAAGTCGATGCCCTTCAACCTCCAGCCGCACAACTCGAGATACTGGGGCAAACGCGGCGTCGAGGAATGCTGCGAGAACACCAGCATCCAGGCGCACTGGATTGGTGCTCGAGATCTCGACGTCCAGCAGGCCGGGGATAGACACGCTCCGTTTCGGAGCCTGGACGGAGCACCTCGCCGTCCGCCAGCGTCACGGTGACGCGCGTGCACGCCGGGAGCTCATGCAAGACCGGAAGCAGGACAGCGGCTGTGGTCGTGCATCGTGACGATTGAACGCGCGCGGCGAGGTCGGCGAGGCATATCGGGGCAGGCACGCTTGCGCAATCTGCGTGAGCGACGATATGACACTGCGCACCATGCCTCGGTATCGCACGTAGAGCCTCCCGAGCGGGCTATGCGACAAGCGGACCTCCAGACGCCCGCGGAGATGTGGCATGAGGAGGTTTGCCGACTGGTGGTCGACCATAGACACCGTGGCTCTGGAAAAGGAGGCGCATGGTATGCGCCGCACGAGGTCAAAGCAAAACGGTACAGCGAGCTCTCAGCGTGCAGGCCGTGGATATTAAGCGTGGACGCGCGATTGTCGTGAGGCTCCAGGGAAGATTTTTGCGCAAATATCGAGCTGCTTCAGCGATTTTGCATGGAAGAAAAGCGTGGTCGGAGGTGCTAGTGCTTCTGGACCGTTGCCGACAACGCACCTCAGGTTGGTGATCTTGGAGAAAGTGTGCAGCATCCGACGCGAAATTCACCAGTCGCACCCTGCGCAGCTTCGGGGCCTGGCAGGCGAACAGGTCGATTGGCATGGCATCCGACGAGTGCGTGCCGTGTAGCAGGGTGAAGTCGATATAATTCAGCCGTGGTGCAGGTGTCCGCGAGATGGAGAACACGTCCAGTTCACAGGCGATGTCGATGTCGAAACTACTAGGCGGAAAATGCGGAATAGGTTGCGGTGAATGGCGGGGAGTATTACTGAATGCATGAGAGGCACTGGTAACAGCAGTTTCGGCAAAAGGACTTGAAGAGCTACGCTTGTGTGACCTCCTGCTGTCAGCCGGGCCTCGAAAAAGTCACGGGCGATACTTGAGACAGCAGAGATTTTGATGTTGTGCCAGTACGTCCGATGGTCCAGGGCAACGGCACGCCGCACGCCAGAGTGTCGAGATGTGCGATGCGGTCAGAAGGTCCTGCAACCCCAGGAAGTCGAAAATCATGGAAAAAAGCTCGACGGGCAGTCTGTGTGCGGGGCTCTGATGGTTCATGTCCGTGAGCAGGCAGCGAATCATGAAAGCACGTTTTGCTTTAAACTACTTGTGACTGATCCGGTCGGGCCGACGAAGCCCGGCAGCGCGCATAACTGCCATCAACTTTGGCGGCGTTCCTCGACGCCACGTCCAGCCCCATCTCATGTCGTGCGGCTGCGACATCTGAAATGAACACAGCATGAGACTCAATAAATTTAACTCAATTGAGCGGTGACCCGGGAGCGATCACACGTACCCGATTGACCGTCATTCCAACGAAAGACGTGGGCACTCTTCCTCCTGTTCCTGCATGCGCGGTGGGAAGGAACCGCTTTGTTCGGTTGCTGAGTGCTCTAACTAAAGAGGCATGGGCGGCGATCGCCACCCAAAACCCACTACCTTTGCAACCCAAAGCTAATCAATCAACCGTCGCGCCCGTCCATATAATAGTCCAGTCTCTGGAAATGATGGTGTAGGTCCCTTCTTCCCTCTCTCTCTCACACCACTCTCCTTTGATAACACGCGCGATGGAGCACCAGCAACAGCAGCCTCCGCATTCCGCTCAGCATTCGCAGCAGCCGTCCGGCCACCCTGGAATGGGTGGGTTTTTTGAATCCGTGGAATTCAGGCTGGCGTCTTCGTGTTTCTCATCCTATATGTCAGGTCATCACGAGGAGCCGAAGAAGGAGGACGACCCGGCGTACGTGCAGCACGGCAAGGACTTTGCCAGTGGCTACGCGAAGGAGATGGGCAAGCAGACGGCGGAGGAGCAGTACGACGCCATGAAGGAGAAGATGAACGAGGTCCCCGAGGATGTGAGTGCTGCGCGCCTTCGTCGCTGGCTGGCTGGTACTCACGCCGCTTCTGAAGAGCATCCTGCGCAAAATCTTCCCGTGCTTTTTCAGCTCGACGCCGACCCCGCCGCAAGGGCAGCAGGCTTGAGATCAGTGCTCTCTGTAGATATGGTGTTCTTGTACATTGTCCATCGTTCAGGAAGAATTTCGTTTTTGGCATTTTCAGGGATCAGTCGCCAAGATTGGTAGGGTGCGTGATCGGCGTCTTGCGATTGGACTCCGTGAGGCGCTGCTGGTCAATGCTGTTCTGGATGAAGCATCTTTCGGCGTTTAGACTGGTCTGCGGTGCTATTGAGTATGCTCCCGAGTTGGCAATTGATTTCTGACGTCAGTAACCTTCTACATTTGCAGTGCTTCGCGCAGCGGAACCAGAGATCGCCTGAGAGTCTGCCTGCGCCTGAATGAATATGGTTTCTCCGAAATATGTTGATTCCGAAGTGCGATTGTATGGCTGGGCGACACAATTTATGCACGTTCATGCGTCGTTGATGCCAGTTCAATCTCCGACCGTTCCTTCGTGCCCGCTGCTTTCAGTCTCTTACACCGAGCGCTGTGCCCATCAGTAAGAGCTTCCTAACAGTTTTTTTCTGGATTACTGGTGCTGACTACGACCGGCGCTGAATGACTGTGTCTTTCGCTGTCGATCTCTGTTCGGCAAACGCGTTCCTGCCCTCGGAGATCATCCGGGCCTAACCGCAACGCGCTACGGGGACATGCGACGCGTAAATAGGATCTCTCATACCGTTAAACGCACCCTGGCTGCTCTGCGCTGCTCTATGGCGATTGGCAAGCACGGTGCATCGTTCGGCAGTCTCTGGGCCCGATATTTCTGGATTCTTGTTGGTTTCTATCCATGCTCAGCTCAAAATTCAGCGATTTCTATACTGGCGTTGTTCTCCGGCGTAATACTCGTGGGCATGATGCTACGGACGCCTTTGATCCGGCTCTGTGATGTCCGGGCATTCTGCGCATTGTAGGTCTGAGTGGCGACCTCGGGCTCTCTCCTCACAAGCTTAGAAAAGGAATCGTTTACCAGGAGACTAGGCACTTTTTAGGATGCATCTGGACTGAACGTGATCGTGACCTCCTTTCTGTGGGCGGCTCTGATCATACGTGTCGAAACTCTGGTATTCTGATGGCTTACCGACCCTCTCAGACGTTATTTCAGCCTGAGATATGCTTGGAATTTTGAAGATGTCTGGTCCTTGGGCTCACAGTGAAGATTTAATTCATGATCGTGCTGCGGGAGCTTATGACGGACTATTTGGCCCTTGTTTGGCCGCCTCCTTAGTAACTGCCCTCCTCCTGGTCTTGGTATTGCGTCGTCACCGGGCCCCGACACACACCTTTTCGTTCTCCCCGCCTTTAGACGACCCACCGCTAGCCGCGGTCGCTCAGGCGCATTCCTTCGCCCGCCATGTCGCGCCATCCAGGAGGCGGACCTCCTGATCCCCGCGACCCGTTCTCCAACTCGCAGCCGCCGCCCCCGCCCGGCGGGAGATACTTTGACAACGAGTCCGACGAGCTGCAAGATTCGCAGCACCGTTTCTATGGCTCCGAGGGCAGCTTTGATCCATATGGTGCGCCGCTGGCTCTCTGTGCTTCAGCTTGCATTAATTCGAGAATTAATTTCTCGCAGCCCAGCAAAGAATGCGCGACACCGACACGGAGAGCGAGGTCGACGTCTACGGCCAGCGCTACACGCCGTCTGCGGAGAGCCTGATGAACGGCCGCACCGGCGCCTCCACGCCCACGGGCACCTTCCAGGACTACGGTCCCAGCGGCGCAAAACACCCGTATCCGGCCTGGACGCCCGAACGCCAGATCCCGCTGTCGACAGAGTGAGTGGCGCTTCCTGGTTACCCGTTTTCCGTGCGCTGGGCAAGCGCGGACATGGCTGGGCGGTGCTTAATACCCAACCAGCGGCGTTGCCGCAGCGGTGAAGACAATTCCGGCCACCTGAAGGGTGGTGGTTGTCTACATTGAACGATGCCCTGCACGCTGCAGGCGGTCATCAGCCAGACCAACTTGGTCCTGGACCTGATTGACTTCCGTTCCCGGGTGACATGGCTCGGACACAGCGTGCTCAGTGCCAGCAATAGGCGCTGAATGCTGCTCCTCGCCGCTCCAGCATACCCCACACACCTCCGCCGTTGCCAGCCACGTGCTGCTCGTGTTGTTGGCGCCATGTCTTCTGCAGCCGCTAATACCTTCCGCTCCTCCGCAGGGAAATCGAAGATGTTTTCCTCGACCTGACGCAAAAGTTCGGCTTCCAGCGCGACTCGATGCGCAATATGGTGAGTAAAATGCATTGTAACGTGGGATTGTCTGAACATGCCCGCAGTTCGATGCCTTGATGCATCTGCTCGACTCTCGCGCGTCGCGCATGTCGCCGAACCAGGCGCTCATCACGCTGCACGCCGACTACATCGGTGGACAGCACGCAAACTACCGCAAGTGGTACTTTGCCGCGCAGCTCGACCTGACGATGCCATTGGTCAGGTCAACAACCCCGGCTTGAACCGTCTGCGCAGCGTCCGCGGGAAGGGCGCGGCGAAGGCGACGCCGTCCAAGTCGCTCGACAGCGCCGTCAACCGCTGGCGGCAGGCGATGAACAACATGTCGCAATACGACCGTCTGCGCCAGATCGCGCTCTGGATGCTCTGCTGGGGCGAAGCGGCCAGATCCGATTCATGCCCGAATGCCTGTGCTTTATCTTCAAGTGCGCGGACGACTACTACCGCTCGCCCGAGTGCCAGAACCGCGTCGAGCCCGTGCCCGAGGGGTTGTACCTGCGCGCCGTCGTCAAGCCCATCTACCGTTTCATCCGCGACCAGGGCTACGAGGTCGTCGATGGCAAGTTCGTGCGCAAGGAGAAGGACCACGACGAGATTATTGGCTACGACGACATAAACCAGATCTTCTGGTACCCGGAAGGCCTGGGCCGCATCGTCCTGAACGACAAGGTCGGTCTCTGTTTGTTGTCCTATCACGTCGATTTCTGACTTTTTTTTTCAGACGCGGCTGATTGACGTTCCGCCGTCGCAACGTTTCATGAAGTTCGACAGAGTCGACTGGAACCGTGCGTGTTTCAAGACTTACTACGAGAAGCGCACGGCTTGGCACATGCTCGTCAACTTCAACCGTATCTGGGTCATCCACGTCTCGCTCTTCTGGTTCTACACTGCGTACAACTCGCCGACCGTCTACGGCGACCCTGACAATGACTATAAGCCCACTACGGCCATGCATTGGTCTGCCACCGCGCTCGGCGGCACCATTGCGACGCTCATCATGATTGCGGCGACCCTCGCGGAATTCTCGTACATCCCGACATCCTGGAATAACACATCGCACCTCACTCGCCGTCTGCTCGCTCTTCTGGTCTGCCTGGCCGTCACCGCTGGGCCGACAGTGTACATCGCTATCGTCGACGGCAAGGACCCGGAATCGAATATCCCGCTCATCATCAGTCTCGTTCAGCTCGCGCTGAGCGGCGTCATCACGCTGTGTTTCGCCATCATCCCCTCCGGGCGCATGTTCGGCGACCGTGTCACGGGCAAGTCGCGCAAATACCTGGCCAGCCAGACGTTCACTGCGAGCTATCCCCCGCTCGAGGGCAAGGCGCGAACAGCGAGCCTGGCGCTGTGGGCCATCATCTTCCTGTGCAAGTTCGTCGAGAGTTACTTCTTCCTGTCCCTCTCGTTCCGCGACCCCATCCGCGCGATGGCCCACATGCGCATCCAGGGGTGCCAGGACCGTTTCCTCGGCTCGGCTCTGTGCTCGCACCAAGCGAGCTTCACGCTCACGCTCATGTATGTCATGGATCTGTCGCTGTTCTTCCTCGACACGTTCCTGTGGTACGTTATCTGGAACACCGTCTTCTCCATCGCGCGCTCGTTCTCCATCGGTCTGTCTATCTGGACGCCGTGGAAGGACATGTACGCGCGCTTGCCGAAGCGGATATACTCCAAGATCCTGGCGACGAGCGATATGGAGGTCAAGTACAAGCCCAAGGTTCGTTTGCTAACATTGCAAATCTTGTTCTGCTTGTGCTGACGTGCGCGTTAAGGTGCTGGTGTCGCAGATCTGGAACGCTATTGTCATCTCGATGTACCGCGAGCACTTGCTCTCCATCGACCACGTCCAGCGCCTCCTCTACCACCAGGTGCAAGCTGGCCCCGACGGCCGCCGGACGCTGCGTGCACCACCGTTCTTCATCTCGCAGGGCGACAAGGGCTTCAAGGGCGAGTTCTTCCCGAAGGGCGGCGAGGCCGAGCGCCGCATGTCGTTCTTCGCGCAGTCGCTCACGCTCGCCGTCCCCGAGGCGCTGCCTGTCGACGCCATGCCGACTTTCACCGTCCTTGTGCCGCATTACTCGGAGAAGATCCTGCTCAGTCTGCGCGAGATCATTCGCGAGGAGAACCATTCGCGCGTTACGCTCCTCGAGTACCTCAAGCAGCTGCATCCCATCGAGTGGGACAACTTCGTCAAGGACACGAAGATCCTCGCGGAGGAGTCGAACTATAACGGCCCGAACCCCTTCGGCGGCACGCAGGACGAGAAGGCGGGCAGCAAGACGGATGACTTGCCGTTCTACTGCATTGGTTTCAAGAGCGCCGCACCCGAGTACACGCTGCGTACCCGTATCTGGGCGTCGCTCCGCGCGCAGACGCTCTACCGCACAGTCTCCGGCATGATGAACTACTCGAAGGCCCTCAAGCTGCTATACCGTGTGGAGAACCCCGAGGTCGTGCAGATGTTTGGAGGCAACGCTGACCGGCTGGAACGCGAGCTCGAGCGGATGGCGCGGCGCAAGTTCAAGTTCGTCGTGTCCATGCAGCGCTATGCCAAGTTCAGCTCGGAGGAGAAGGAGAACGTGGAGTTCCTGCTCCGCGCGTACCCCGATCTGCAGATTGCCTACCTGGACGAGGAGCCCGCGCGCAAGGAGGGCGGCGAGCCGCGCTTGTTCTCGACGCTTATCGACGGCCACTCCGAGTTCGTGCCCGAGACTGGCAAGCGCCGCCCCAAGTTCCGCATCGAGCTGCCCGGCAACCCCATTCTCGGCGACGGCAAGTCGGACAACCAGAACCACGCCATCATCTTCTACCGTGGCGAGTACCTGCAGCTCATCGACGCCAACCAGGACAACTACTTGGAGGAGTGTTTGAAGATCCGTAACGTGCTTGGCGAGTTCGAGGAGTACCGCATGTCCAGCCAGAGCCCGTACGCGCACATCGGCCACAAGGAGTTCAACAAGCCGCCTGTCGCCATCGTCGGCGCGCGCGAGTACATCTTCTCGAGAACATCGGTGTCCTTGGTGATGTCGCCGCTGGCAAGGAGCAGACCTTCGGTACGATGATGCACCGTGGTCTCGCGTGGATTGGCGGTCGCCTGCATTACGGTCACCCAGATTTGCTCAACGCGACCTTCATGCTCACCCGTGGCGGCGTGTCGAAAGCGCAGAAGGGCCTGCATCTGAACGAGGATATCTTCGCGGGTATGACGGCCTTCGGACGCGGCGGACGCATCAAGCACGTCGAGTACTACCAGTGCGGCAAGGGACGTGACCTCGGCTTTGGCACTATCCTTAACTTCCAGACCAAGCTTGGTAACGGTATGGGCGAGCAGCTTCTGTCGCGCGAGTACTACTACCTCGGGACGCAACTGCCTATCGACCGCTTCCTGACGTTCTACTATGCGCACCCTGGCTTCCACGTCAACAACATTATGGTCATGCTTACCGTGCAGATGTTCATCATCACGAGTACGTTTCGTCTCTTCGAGCATCAGGGATGTTGCTCATGATTTAATTTTAGTGGTCTTCCTTGGCTCGCTCAATAAGCAGCTGCAGGTTTGCAAGTACACGTCGGACGGCCACTTCTTGGGCGGCCAGGACGGATGCTACAACTTGTTCCCGGTGTTCGACTGGATCAAGCACTGCATCATCAGCATTTTCCTCGTGTTCTTCATTGCGTTCTTGCCGCTCTTCCTTCAAGGTTTGTGATGACAGCTATGCTAGTGAACGAGAGCTAACTGTCCTTTACACAGAGCTGTCCGAGCGTGGAACAGGCAAGGCGCTCGTTCGTCTTGGGAAGCAGTTCCTGTCGATGTCGTTCATCTTCGAGATCTTCTCGACGCAGATCTACTCGCAGTCTATCATGAGCAACTTGACCTTCGGCGGCGCGCGCTACATCGCAACGGGCCGTGGTTTTGCGACCTCGCGCATCTCGTTCTCGATCTTATATTCGCGCTTCGCTGGGCCGTCCATCTACATGGGCATGCGCACGCTCGTCTTGCTGCTCTACGTCACCCTGACTCTGTGGATGCCGCATCTCATCTACTTCTGGTTCAACATCATCGCATTGTGCATCGCGCCCTTCGTCTTCAACCCGCACCAGTTCGCCATCGTCGATTTCATCATCGATTACCGCGAATACCTGCGCTGGATGTCGCGCGGCAACTCGCGCTCGCATGCCAACTCGTGGGTGGGCTACTGTCGTCTGTCGCGCACGATGATTACGGGCTACAAGAAGAAGCGGCTGGGCCACCCGTCGGAGAAGCTGTCGAGCGATGTTCCCCGAGCAGGCTGGCGCGCCATCCTGATGTCCGAGGTCCTCCTGCCCATCAGCATGGCGATCATCTTCACCATTGCCTACATGTTCACGAAGTCGTTCGCGGACAAGGAGACCGGCAAGTTTGGCCCGAGCGCGTTGGTCCGCATCGCCGTCATCGCACTTGGCCCCGTCGTCTGGAATGCCGCCGTGCTCATCATCTTGTTCCTGATCTCGCTCTTCCTCGGCCCCATGCTCGACTCGTGCTGCGCCAAGTTCGGGTCCATCATGGCCGCCATTGCGCATTTCCTCGCCGCCGTCGGCATGATTGCATTCTTTGAGTTCTTGGTATGCTACTTGTTCTTCTACTCTATGCGACCGCCTGCTAATCGTTCCGTAGTGGTTCATCGAGCTTTGGGAGCCGACACACGCCATCCTCGGTCTTATTGCGGTCATCGCGATCCAGCGCGCCCTGCACAAGACGTTGATAGCTGTCTTCCTGTCTCGCGAATTCAAGCACGACGAAACCAACCGCGCGTGGTGGACGGGCAAGTGGTACGGCCGTGGGCTGGCGCGCACGTCATGTCGCAACCTGCTCGCGAATTCGTCGTCAAGATCATCGAGCTCTCGCTGTGGAGTTCCGACTTCTTGATTGGCCACTTCTTGCTCTTCATGCTCACCATCCCTATGTTGGTGCCGTACGCGGATCGTATACACGCTACGAGTGAGTGAACTCTTAATTGCCACTTGACCACGTGCTGACAGTGCGACAGTGCTCTTCTGGCTACGGCCATCGAAGCAGATCCGGCCACCGCTGTACTCGCTCAAGCAGAAGCGTCAACGGCGCATGATCGTATGTTCTTCAACTGCACATCTTTGGTGGTGTGTGCTGAAAGCATGTCCAGGTGTTCAAGTACGGTATCGTTTACATTGCCGTGCTCTGCCTCTTCTCTGCCCTCATCGCTGGACGTAAGTTGCTGTTTCGCCGTGTTCGTTACCTTGTCCTGACAGACCTGCTTCAGCGCCCATATTCCGCGAAACCATCAAGCTCAACTGCTCGATCTGCAACTCCATATAAAGCGGTCACCCGCTGTAATCGCGCTCATCACTGGACATTATTAACTCTTGCTTCTCGTGCCCTTCCCTCTCTAGACAGATACCCGCCATTCATGACGACCGCTTCACGCCCTCGTAGTCATTCACTAGTTCAGCCATTATTGCTACGCCCCCACGTTTTACTTGCTCATTTGACCCGACTGTCTCCCGCTCGTTGTGCGCGCGTGTTACGGACTGGACAAGTTACGGCCGGCTTTCTGTCTTCTTACAATGTTTCCTTTCGTGCCTGTATTTCTCGCGCAACATGAACTATCTACGCATGATGACTGCAGTGTGCGTACCTGCCCAAAGCTGTACGTCTCTTTGTTGGGATGCTCAGAACCCTCATGTTCTCGGGGCTTCTTTACTATTCCTTGTATGTCCTGGGTTTGAGTACTTCGAGTTCTGAGAACTAGCTTGCTCGTCGCCAGAATGGCGGCATGCCTCGAGGCTCACAGCTTGATCGGCCCGGCATCCGTTGTGGGAGGTCGATTATTGCAGTTACGCTGCACCGGCGATCTTTTTCGAACTGAGTTTGAGCACAGTATGGCACAGCATAATTTATGTTTTTTATTGTGTCCATCGGCGGCGAGACTTTGTTTCTTCTATGGCGCAGAATCTGAATTTAATTGTCCAACGTGGCGAGGGCGAGCGGTCATCTGAAGCGGCGATTCGGCTGGATCGGCGTCATCTTCCGAGTTCCTCTCTTGTCTCCTCCTTGACCCTATCGACCTCTCACCTTTATCTCATTCAAGCGCATTGATGGACCAGCAAGCCAGAAAAATTACTCGGGAACTGCGCGATCAGCGGCGACCCACAGTTTGCATAAGCTGCCTCGACAGCTTCAAACGGCAGCACTTCGCACCAGGCGCGCGTCGGGCTAACGCGCGCACTCTGCGATACTCCCATCACGAATTCTGGTCGGCGATCATAGCATTCATCACCGCGGACACCAATATCAAGAACAAAGGCGCGGCCGAGGTCCAACTGCGACTGGCCCTACGCCGTTGCCGATCGTGCAATCCCGTACGCTCGTTCCCGCAAGGGGATGGTCTCTTCACGCACGCCTTCAACTTCCTATGCGATATCGTGAGGATTGGCTTTGAGGACGAGCTGTTCTCAGCGCCCCGACTGGATGCGCCACGGCCGTATGGCCACGATGGTGTCTGGCCTGCGAAGGCACATGACATCATGCCGTATGGTCCCTCCGCCACGTTCTCCAACATGCTGCACTGGTTCATGGAGGGAGAATATCGCATGGTGTACGTTCTCCGCGTCGTATTCGCATACGGTCGCGAGGACTTGATTCCAGTCCTGCTGGTCCCCAGCACCCGCCGCATGTTTGTCGCCGCGGCCTGCGCAGCTGTCGAGACTGCCTACACACTGAGGGTGCAAGACCGCCAGGACGCCGACCCCGCGCGAGCCCAGCTCCCAGTCGACCCCGCCGAAACGCTCCTCTTCCATGTTCTGGGCGTCATGGAGTGCATAGTCAGCGCGCCGCCCGACGAAGCTAACGGCCGGATGGATACTCGGTTTCTGCTGCGCGGAGTGGACGAGCGCTTTCTTAATTCATTGCGGCATGCAGCCCTGTCGTGGGGACGAGGCGAAGTCACTGCAAAGCTCGTCAAAATCGCGGCAAGCACTCAGTTTCTCCTGGGCACACAGCACGTGCGGCTCTACGGCGAGCTTCCCGCGCAACTGCTCGCCCTGGACGGATCCGATATCACGCCAGCATGTCGCCTGCACCGTCTTCTGCTCAGCATTTTCACCGCCAACAAGTGCACGTCGCCGTTTTGTGGTATCCACGCGCGAGAGCTGAGGAGGAAGCCGAAGAGATGCGCGTCCTGCATGGTGTTCCGGTACTGCTCGCGAGACTGCCAGAGGAGCCACTGGCCGGTGCACAAAAGGCCATGCGGAGTTCTCAAAAATATCGTTGGTACGTCTCGCGCGTTGATAGAGAAGGTCTCGATCGAAGCATTCGGGGCAAACTACCTCCGCTCGTCATTGCAGTCAGATCCCAAGCGGGCCGACGACCTGTGGGCAGATCTGACCTCGTACTAATGCCAAGTCGAGCGCGCAAAGTAGGAGACCCTTGTAGAAGCCAACTTATGCCTTCCATATATCTCAATGTCGAGTAGTCTGTGTCATTAATCCAGCCTCGCATTCGTCGGAGATACGATGAGGGTTGACACGGGCCTGTCGAGCAGCAATAGCCTGGCAGCAATAGTTCGGAGATCCTTTATCCATTACAGTATGAGATAGCGCTTCAAGGGCGAGGCTATAGCGAGCCTACCATGGGCCGATAGAGCGATGCATGCAGCTACATGAACGGCCCCCATGTTGCAGGAAAGCAGGTTGGCAGCTGCACCGGAAGAGCAGTTTTTCAACATTCAACCTCCGCTTTGTCACTTCCTATCCGACGAAAACTTGCCGTATATTATGACCTATCACTACGCACAACTTTTACGCGAAGCCAATCTGAGGCATCGTTGAGCATGGAAGTTTTATCACGAACGCTGGTCTTGCTGCCTCGTAGCTTGGCGGCTTACTAACTACTTCGCGCAGAAGGACTTGCAGTGTCATCCCATGGTTGGGCCCAATACCTAACGTTGTAGCACTACGGTAATTCAACACCCTTTCAGTCAGTATTTAAATTATATGCAGTTTGACATTAAGCGTAGTTTATCGAGGAATTGCTTTGGCACTTGAAGCTGGCGCTCTTCTCGACGAAGTATCTCTCGACACTCCGGATCCGGAGACTCCAGCGGCTCCAATTTCTGCCCGCAGCCCGGTCGCAGACTTCTCCCTAGCAATTTGGCATAGGCGTGTCTTCTGGTCACATTACCTGGGTTACTTTTTCATCAGGATGACGTGCACGTACTATGACGGCGCGAACTTCTCCGGAGACATGTATCCTACACACCCTGCAACCTTCCGCCCCGTGACTACGCCAAAACGAGAAAAGAAACTTGGTTTCTGCCACAACCGCGCGCGGCCGATGTAACGTACACGACCAATGCTTGGAGAATTACTGCTTGAACTTGGCGGCGAATGCCTTGAACCTCTCATTGTGCTGGACAAACTCCTCGAACGTATACTGGCCTGGGTAGATCTTCTTGGACGCCGCCTCGTCGTAAATGCTGTTGGGCGGCTGGCTATAATCTATTTCAGTGGCTGTTCGACACGTTCAGCTGCAAACTTACCAGTGCTCATAGAAGAACCTATGAATCGGGGGACACTGTGAGTGCCGGGATGTAGAAACACGGGAATACGCACTTCATGTTCAGCCACAGCTCGACGATGAAGGGGTTTGGTGAGTGTCCGACGAGGTAGAACTCTTCCTTCGAGAGCGGTTTCGCCTTCACCTCCTTGCCGAGCGCCTTACTCAACACCGCAGCGTAGCCCTTCGGCGTGATGTGCTCCCCGATCGCGATGATGTCCTTGCCTGCAGGTCGACACGCTGGTCAGTGCACTCTCCGGTGAGCAACCCTGAAAAAGAACCCACCGATCCACTGAGAGGGGTTCTTGAAGGCTTCGAGGACCCATCCGCCGCTCTGGTCGACCGAATAGGACGGCAAGTAAGTATCTTCCGGAATGAGGATCTCGACGGTGACCGAGCCGTCTTCTGCCGTCTTGACCATCTGCGGATGGAACTCAGAAGGGTATTCACGTGATTCGTCGCGAGGGGACTCACGTCGAATTGACCGATGAGGTTCTCATAATAGAAGGAGTTGTAAAAAGACGTGCGCGGGACGCCAGACTTCTTCAGGTACTCGTCGACTGCACGAACAGATGGTCAACCTTACGCCTCACTATGAAGGATAACTTCGGCTAACTCTGGTGCTTGCCCTCAAAGTGCGGGACGTCGCTGTGCGGCAGGGTGCTACCAATGCCAAGTCAGGCACGAGAATATGAATTGAAACACGGGGTCGCACAAGAAGACGAAGTGCTGAACACCGGCAGCCTTGGCAGCGTCGACGAGGGCCTTGCCCTGCTCGAACTCGAGTTGCTGTGTCTTCGCGGCATCGAGGATTTTCGGGAACAGCGCCCAGACTGAAAAATATGCGGTTGCGTGAGTACGGGCGGAATGAGATGGCGTATTGTATCTACACACAGTCGGTGAGCGCCGAGACACCGTACACGCCTTTGAGAGCGGCGGGGAGTGTCTCTGGCTTGTCCAAGTCGGCGACGACAACTTCGGCACCCTGAGCCTTCAAGGCTGTCGCATTATCAGCATATATGAACTATACTGTGTGCAACGCGTGCCTTGGGCGGCCGGGCTGTCGGCATTGCGTGTGATGGCGCGAACGGCGAATGTACCGTCGTCGAGGAGGTACTTGGCGACTGAGCCTCCAGCAGCGCCAGTGGCACCAAAGACGGCAATGACTTTCTTGTCGGACATGGTGAGCTCGGTACGATCCCTGCGATAAGACGGTCAAAGGGAGGTGTGAGAGAACGCCAGACTCGCCCCGAGAGCGCTCCGGTATTTATACCGAAGTGATCCGAATCGATAATCTAATCTAGTTCGACGCCGGAGGCATCTTAGTCATCGGTCATGCTGCTGACGCTGTGCCAGCACTGTGCATCCAGTACTGTAATCTGCCGCAAAGATTTAGCATTCAGCGTTGTTGTATCGTAAGAGTGACTTCGTGAACGATTACATACTGCAGAAGAGCCATCGCTCAGCACAATGAGAACGTCAGAGAAGTGACGACTGGACGCTCTCATTACAGCCTGATTACAACTGTTCAAGATTACAACGTCGATTTCGCCGACAGTCCTAACGCGAAAACTTCGAATATGAGGTTTATGTGGGTAGTACCTCTTCGGAAAGCGCATCCCTGTCTGTGAAAGCCATACAGTATACAGAAAAGTGCGTCTCTCACATCGTTCCTTTCAGTGTCATTCCGATAGCTAATCGAAAACAGTATGGCTTCCAACCACGGTTGCTTGCAAGGGTCGTCTGTGTTCGATATCGTAAATGCTGGACTCTCGCAGCGCGTCTGAATTACTCTAATCTTCAATGAAATACAGGAGGAAAGCACGCTTGCCGACTGGAGAGACTGCGGTAGTATCGAGGTTGTCCCTCATCAGGATCGGAGCAAATACTGCCGCTAGATGACCGCATTGTTAGCTCTGCATATAGCCAGTATCAATGAATAAACACGAACCGAGTGCACGAGTCCTACGATGTCTGACAGCATCTTCGGCACCACCATGCTGTACAAGAAAGTGCAGGAAAGCACATATCGAGACCCACACGTTCCGATTCACGGCGGGAAGCTCGCTCAGAAGCTGGGAAATGAGTCAATTGGGTACAGTCATAAGGTAGGAATGTCACGGTCTACCTCAAAAGCCTCATCGCGACCAAGCACCTGAGTGCATTGGCGTTGCAGCGACCAAGGGATTACAGGCTCGGGGAGGGAGTCGAGCAACGACAGAAGGACGTCCGCGACGCTCTGCGCATCCTTTTCGGACACGCGATCCTCGAACGACTCACCGGTGTCAAGCGCCTGGGGATGTAATGAATTTCAGGGATACGCATCGTATAGCTTGCGCACCTCATGAACAAGCCGACTTGTCTCCGTATTTCCGGGCGAGAGAAACAATTCATCCTTCAGGAAGATCAGTCGTGTGAGCCTGCACTAATGTTCCGCTACATACCTTGTCCAACCCGTTCGACATAGCCAGGCCACAAGACGCATGACCTCATTGGGAGCATTCGACGCCTGTCCTTCCGGAAGCAATTCGCGTCCAGCCTTGCTGGCTGCATATTCGCGCACAGGGCAGGGCAGCCGGGCCAGCCATTGTAAGTCGTTTGCGAAGCAGGTCGCTTCTACGAATAAAGATGAGAGGTTGACATTGAGACACGGGTAGTACGAACTGTAGTTCCCGCCTATGGCTACAAAATGGTCTTTACCACGGAGCGTGTGGATTACGAAGGGTGTCCTCGAGTCTCCGCTTGCCGCTATTTAGCGGGGCCGCGTTCGCTGCGGTAACGCGGACCGTCAGGCGAATAATCTCGCTCTCCCCGGGGAGAATGATGCCCTGCGCGAGGGTCAAGAAGGATCGGATCTGAGGGCATTCTTACCCATTGCGGTTTTATCAACAGCCACTTTTCACCTGAGGAACGTCAGAATGGGTCATGCGAAGATTGAAGGCAACGAACAGATGGCTGCATCTTCGGTCGGGGGCACAAATCGAAATCCACACGGTGCCTGCATATTCGGTCAGGCTTCCGATGCGTGAGTATACTCAGGGACATCCCTTGCCAACGTTCTTGATCTCCAGGGATTGCGACACTGCCGAGTCGAACCTTCGACGAATGAGAAAACTGATGCTTAGCGTGATTCCAAACGTACATCACATCGCCAAAGTCAAGGTTCTGAGCACTGAGCTTGACTCTTGGCCGATCATCGGAAAGAATCCAGTTGCCAATCCGGCGCAGCAGAGTCTGGACGAGCACTTCTCTTGCAGCTGAAGTCATGCTGTCTGTCTGGTAGGATGTCAAACGTGGCGACCGAGAGCCTGCTTATCGTCGCGCACCTCAACTTCAAACGAAGCCGAAATCGGCTTGTGGTCGCTGAGGAGCAGTTCCGGGTGTCCCGAATACGAGCTTTGAGAAACCTTGATGGCGTCCGATTGCAAGCGCAGAATCCGGTCCGTCCATGCAGGTTTCCGCCTGCAGCGACGATGAAGCATCACTGGTAAACCCACGAGAACGACTTACTTGATATCGTACCCGTTCTTATCGGCCTTGATTCCAAAGTCAAAGCGATATGTCCTGTCTGTTTGTGAGTGTGGGTAGAAGCTGAAACGCGATACGACGCGCACGGAAGAAAATGAATCTCGGCTTCCTCGAATCCGTCAAAGGCTTTCCCCGCGCGTTGCGAGGCCTTCAGCTACACAGATGTAAGAAATGATAAAACTTTCAAGGCCAAATAGAAGCGTACCTGGTCCCACTTCAACAGCGTCTTGAGATTATGTTTGTCCGTCGGGTGAAAGACGTCTCCCAACAGCTCGCGCACGTCCTGGTCAGGAAGATCGATGCGATAATTAAGGTCTGCGGTGTCGTTAGCTCTCCAGCACGCCAATCGTCTGAGAACGTCCATACCGCCCTGCAGGTGCTCGATGAGAAAACGTTGCACAAGGTACACAACTACTCACGCTCCAAAAAATACTGTCGCAGTCCCAAATCGTAGCCTTCTCCAGGAGGCGGACGTGCTCAATGGCAGAGACAGCGCTGTTCGAAGCGCTGGCGGCGACGGCGCTCGGTTCGAACATCGGATTGTCGCTGTCGACTGGAGGTGTGTTCCCGGCGGTCTGCAGTCCCGGAACGCTGTCCGTAGACGCCGCTGCTGGCGTCGGCGGCGGCACGAACACTGGCTCTGCTGTCGCGGTAGAGGCGGGCACGACGTCGGAGATGCCGCTTGGCATGAAGACCAGTTTGCGCACAATCTCGCGCCAGTCGGCGTTGCGTTTATCGTGCATCTCCTCGAAGGCGGCGAGGTGAGAGTTGACGAAGGTGAGCGTACTGCCGTCTACTCGGACGCGCAGCGCCACCGCGCCCTTGTTGCCCTGCGCCAGTCAGTGTGAACATTAGCGAGGAAGAAAATGATCAAGGCGAACCATTAAACCCATGATCCCGACTCCAGCCGAGCTCGTGCGGATGTCGCGTATGCGCGGCCGGACGGCCTTGGTCGCGAACAGGATGATAAGCATCCCGACGAGCTGTTTCGACGCGACCTTGATGTACTCGTCCCCGTCGGACCGCTTGCCCAGCGACTCCATGATCGCCGCCGTCCACGCATCCTCTTTGGCGGGATTGGTGCTGTAGAGGAGAGCCTCCGCCGAGAGGTCGAGTTCTTGAAACCCGACCACCAGCAGATCGGGTTCGTCGGCGCTCGAGTGAGGCTCTGCAGGCCCGGGCGAATCCGTGCGGACGATGTCAGGGATTGCGATGGGTTCGTCTGCCAGTTTTGCGGGAGAGGGCAGCGTGGTGGACCGGGGAGGGTGTGTGGCCAATGTTTCTGCACTCGCAGTGGACACCGCGGTGATCGAGGACGCTTCGGAAGGCGCATTCTCAGGCTGGGGGCTTTGCGGGAGTGTGCCTGCCCGCACTTGGCCCGGGCGTTGAGTACGTATCCAGTTTCCAAGAGCACGCCGCGCATCTTGCACGTTCGGCGGCGTCTGACCGTTCACGTTATACGAGCAAATCCGCAAGCTATAAAGCGGTCGGTTATGTTGCAAAGCTATGAGGGGAGTGACACACTTTATGATGCTGCTTCCCGGCGCGGACTTTTCGCGTTCTATGTTGAGTTGCTTTCGTATCCACTCGTCGCGAAGGAGTATGAGATCGGCTGTCGCGTCGTCTTCCGTGGGAGGCATACCCGCAGATGCGGGGGAGAGTCGCTTCTCAATCGAAATGTGAAGTGCTGCCACGGTTAAGCAAATGAATAGATCAGGGATGGCCGCTTACACTGGGGATGGAATAGATGATCTGGAACTGGAAGAGGTCAGGGAACGGCAAGCGCTTTGGGGACCGAACGTACTACCGTTGTCTGAACCTTGCGACGAGCTTGGCCGCGAGTCATCGCTGCTCCCGAATACAGATAAAGAATAATTAAGCAGTTGATGTTCGTAATATTCAAGCCATGCGTGCGATGTCGTTAAATGGTGTGTCTTGTTCCACGGCGCCTGTGAGCTCAACTCTGCAAAACTTTCAGGATGCACAAGAAGTGATATAAGGAATGGCTTACCTGCTTCAGCGCTGGCCTTCAGTCGCCTGCATTCCGCGAGAAAGTCTTTGAGCGAAGGGGAGGAACTGAGTAGAACCACTTCGCGATCGCGGCTGGGACTCTTCAACGTCAACAAGAAGCGACCAGGCCCTTAGCAGTTTCAAACACAAAAGTGAGAGCAATAATTGAGAAAATATGAGGCTCTTACCTTTGCCCATTTGGGACTGCCTTCTTTCTCGTTCGATATCGGCGGCAGCTGCGGCGACTTGCGCGACGGAGACATTGAGGTTGTGGGTTATTGGTAAAACCGATACGACAGCAAGCTCTCCGGTGTCCTTTCGCTTGCACGTGAAAACGCTGAGACAACTGAGAAGAAGGGTAAAAAATCTGGTTGACACGCACCTTCCCTCCTCTGAGCCTCCGGGACCACCGCTCGTTATTATGGCCAATACGCGTCGCCGGTCTTGCTCGTTTTCAGCAGCTTCAGCGCTGTGCTCGTCGGAAAACGCGTTGGCGGGCACCACGCCCTGGACAGATACCACAGCTGCCTCTGTGGGCCGTAGCAACGGTCGTACAAGCGAAAGCAGCTGGGCATCGGACATTGTCGACATCGTGTTATCTTCTAGAAGGATGAAGACGCGTCCCGAGAATGCGCCTCGATTCTGCTTTGCTGAGCGAGGTCTGAATGGTGATTGGTCGGAACGCAACAGTGACGTTGAAGGGCGCCGGCACGGAATTATGGAAGCAAATTCCGTGCACGATCCGGCGGGAACCGCTTCAGCTGTTCCCTTATAATTAGTTCGTTGAGTGCTAAGGGATTAATTATATCGCAATACAGATGCTACGGGAACGGGTCTCGGGAAATTTGTCCTTTGTCCTAATTCTTTAGGGTCCTGGTTCAAAACATAAATTTGCATCAGGCTCTCAGCAGATATGCCTTATTTAGTCTACGCAGACGGAACGCCCAAGTCACCCAGGCGAGCAGGTAGGTAGGTAGGAGCAAATCGCAGCAGAGTCGCGGACTTGGGGCCGCAGCTCCGCCTGCATGCGGCCGGCGTACGCTCGACTGCTCTTTAAGGAGACTATAGTACTACTGCACTGGTAAATATACCGCTTCCAGCATGCGAATTTTTGTGTTTTACGCTGGTTCTCCCTGGAAGGACACAAGATTCCCCAGCTATGTTAGCAGATTCCCCAAAGTTATCTAGTTTCCCGCCTACCCCATTACCACTTTCCCAGAGGTACAATAATACAACCAGGCAGGGCCGACTCCGAGTCGTTCACGTTCTATGCTAGAGGCGCCAGCTTGGCGCGGATGACAGCCCGGGGACCAGCGCGACGTTGGATCGGCATAACCGGATGAAGATCACGTGGGAACAAAGGTATGCTTTACTGTGTATGCAAGCGATTGTTGGTTACATATGCTAGTTCTGCTGCCGACTGCGCTGTTCAAAGATCTTGCGAACCTCAGACACCTCCTCGAGCGTGGGCAGCACGAAATCGTAGTGCCAGCGCCAAACGCGCCCGTTGATGACCTCGCCCTCCTTGAAGCCCATCTCCTTCCACGCCTCCGGGTCAGTGACCTGCTCAACATCGCTTATCAAGCCTTTCTTCGTGGCAAAGACGGGGTCGGTGCCGAGGAATGGCGAGTGCGAGGGGTAGAGCGCGCTGGTCAGGCTGAGGATGCAGTGAGATTATCACTACTGGGCGTTCCCATTTGCCAATTTTACTCACGTATCGTATCCCGGAGCAGTGATCTGGAAGTGGATGTGGGAAGCGCGGTGAATATGCCGACCTGCGAGGCGTTAGCTCGATTCGAGCGCTTGCTCATTGCATGCTCACCAAGTGCGGCCAGCATATCACCAGCTACTCCCTTATTCGGCTGCCGATGAAAGTCAGCGAGATGAAGAGCGAATAGAGGAAAATAAAACATACAACAGGGTACGCCGTGGGCAACACAGCGCGGTAATTGAACGAGCCGTCGGGCTCTGCGATGATGCGTGCGCGGTCGTCTGGAGAGTCCCTCACTTCATATTGCACGTCGTAGACGCCGTCTCCGTCGGTCTGCCACTGCACGAATGATAAGCCAACGGTTTACCGCGACAGCTTGAAGTTGGGTGACTTGTTACGTACCACTTCAGCCTTTGCGCCCGCGATGCCTTGCCCCTTGGTATTCTTGATTGTGCCCGAGAAGAACAACTTCTCGCCTGTTGTCTCGGGGTGGCAGATGGTTGAGCCGGAGGGGACCTCGGGAGCGTCGGTGGTTAGGAAAGGTCCCTCCTCGCAGCCGGGGGTACAGCCCTAATAATAGCGTCAATTACTGTATCGCACCGCTTAGCAACAGTGCAGCTATTCGCACGCACCTCGGGTTTGGGATGGTTCAATTCGTCAAGCAGAATGCTCAGACCGAGCATATCGCTGAGCAGGACGAACTCGTTCGTCGTCTCAGTGCTCTCCTTTCCAGCGCGCGTGAGCGCCTTGATCGCCGTGAGCCACTCGTCGTGCGTGAGCAGAGTCTCGCGGGCGAATGCGTGCAAATGCTTGACGAGACTGTTAAAGATGAAGGTCGTCCGCGGGTTGACGCTCAGCGTGTTATGAAGCTCGTGTATGCTGCAGCATCGTCAGTAATATGCACGGCCGAGGATGAGAGTACGAACTGGTCGGTAATCGTATATCCCCCGAGTTCGCTGAAGTCCTTCTCGAGCGGAAGATCCTGGATATAAAGCATGTCAGCAGTTGGCTACATACAGTGAGAGATAGAGAACGAACCCGCGGGATCTTGTGCTCGAGCTGGGCGCGGATGGCCTTGCCCACAAGGAGCGGGTCTTTCATCTGTGCGATAGTGGCCATAGTGTATAAGCTTGAGCAGGTGGAATGCACGACGTGGGCTTACCCTTTCAGTCTCCTTTATAAACACAGGCCGGAAGCGTCTCGAGCATTCAGGTGACGGCCGGCTTAGGGATCCAGTGACATTGCGCAAATACCATTGGCCGAAGAAGCGTAACACCGGTGAATTTCCTTCAGGTTAGAATACCGGGGCCCCAGCCAGGAGCGGGGCAGATCACGGAGTTAGCTATAAGAGGCTGCTGCACGTGAGCCGAACTGTTCGGCGCATTATTTGGAGCATTGACCTTTGTCATCGTCCGTGCACCAGTTCTGAGCTCGTGCTGCGTTTTCTTTGATCCCCGAGTATGAGGGCCTGGAGAGACATCAATGAATGCATCACATGACTGCAATGAACACTGGCCTGTCAGAAGCCTGCAAATCACCTCCACACATGTTGAATCAAACGATACCTCCGCCCGTTTGTGTTGCGGGAATATCAGCAAACGGAAACGCTCTGTTGCACATGGACATCGACAATACAGTCACGGACCACAGATGAGATCGTCATACCTTTCGGTACAGCCTCTAGGTTACATCGGAGGCAGGCGCATAGGCGAGCGGCCTTTCCTTCGTGGGACTGGGAAGGAGAATCACACTCCCGCGAAACAAGATCGCGCGAGTATGAGATCCCACTGGCCGATGTCGGCTTTGCTTATTCCGAATCGAGGATCACTGCACATCCTCTTTGAGTGCAATGCCTCGCGCGAGCTGAGAAGGCGCGTGTTCGCTTCCGGTCTCTGGTTATTCCAGGATTTTGCGACGACTCTCAGATGAGATGGATGCAGTCGTTCTGGGCCGTCGTCATGAACTACGGAGCTACGAGGTGAGGGTGACGATGTCTATAGTGCACAATCACTGAGGCTGAGCACTAGTCAATAGCAAAGTCTCGCAACTGACAAGTTTGGACTACGGCGGCGCGCAGAATCTGGAGGCAGTAGGCCTGGTCACACGCGAAACTTCGAATCCAGATGGGGAATACAATTGCGTCGGGCCAGCAGACATGTCATGACATCGCGAGCTGCAAACGCGCTGAGAACATTGGTTGGTGGTGAGTGAGAAGGGAGCGCGGGACGGCTCGTCGTGGCCATCTCGAATCATGGGTCGCAAGGGCTGAGCGCTGATGGAAGGCCAAAACAATAGTAGATTGACAGCGAGCGATGAGGAGAGACTCCAATCAAACGAGCAAGTATGCAAGTATCACAGAACGAGAGACAGTGTGCAAGTAAGTAAGTAACGGGCAAAAAAGAAGCAATCACGCCTTGGGCAGCTTCGTCAGATTAAACTGGACACCAGCATCGACGATCTCGAGCACAAGCCTGAGCTCTTCCTCGTCGCGCGGGGCGAACACGAGGATGAGGCCGGGGTCCATGCCGAACTTGCCGCCGAGCGGGAACGGCGTCGCCCAGCCCTTGGCGAGCAGCGCGCCGGCGTCGCGCGGCGGGAGCGAGACGTGCACCGAGCCGTCGTCGACGTGCACGTGCAGCCGGTCGTGCGCGAAGAGCGGCTTGGGGTCGCTCGCCGGCTGCGAGTACACCGACGTCGCCAGCGCGTTCTCGCGCAGCGACGGCGCGAGGAGCAGCTTGTGCTTCTTGGCGGCGGCGCGGAGGTGCGCCTCGAGCGCCTCGGTGTGCGCGGAGGATTGCAGTTGCGGGATGTGTCGGTGCGGGAAGGGCCTGCGAGCGGGGAGTTTGGTGAGATTGCTGCGGAGAGGAAGTAGGAGGAGGATGAGAGAGACGTACCATTTAGGCAGTTGTGCGGGCGGTCCTCGGCGGTGAGGGAAGTCGGCGCGGACGAAGGTGGTGGTGTCCTCGCTCAGCATGAGCTTCGCAGGGTACCCTTTGCCTCTACAAGTCATAAAAAAAGAAAAGACTGTCAGGAATCGGTTCGACTAAGACTTCGCGCGAAAGCGACGCACGGGGAGGTCCAGCGGGCAACGTAAAGCAGCGGGTAGATGAGCGGCTTCATGCGGATGTTGTACGCGAACTGCGACCACGCGCGAAAGTCGGCGGCCACCTGGACGGTGAGCACAAAGCCCGCGCCCGCCGCGGCGGAGACCAGCGCCAGAGTCGGCGGCGGCAGCTGCAGGAAGGAAGGCGACGGCGTCATTTACGACTTTGGGCATTGTATAGCGAGGAGGGGTTGGGGCTGGCTAGCTGGTGTGGGTGGGTGGGGGGAAATGCTGATGGGCTTGGTGGATCCAAGTAAAGATGCAGACGGCCTTTATACTCGCGTCGGCGGATCCTACGCGTATCCTCGGCAACGGGTCCATTGGAGCTGCAGCGGCGCTTCGGGGCTAAGCGGGATCTGATAATATGAAACGCGACCGCGGCGCAGGCGCGTACGCGCAGGATCGCCAGCTGGCAGTGCCAGATGCAAGACGCGTGCCCGTTGCTGAGTCACGCTGTACCGGAGCTAGGCGTTCCCCCACCCCACTGCTGCGTAAAGGCCAGAACGCGCGAAAAATATGAAATTTGCTCGATTCTCGTACCCCACAATATCTGGCCAGATTCTGCATGATCAGTGCCTGGATGAAACTCATCTAGTTCATCATTCAAAACAACTTCGAGATCCTCTCATCTTTGAAAAAGTGGGAGGATGGCCTGTCGGAGAACGTGTTTGAATCGAAGTCATAATCGACGAGTCGCCGTCAAGTCCCCGCCAAGGAGGCGTTCCAGAGTTCCAGCGTGAGACATTCTGTTTCCCGCCACCTTCGTATGCGCCGGGGGTCATCGAACGCCGAGTATTAAAATTGAGTGGGAGTCGGGCGCCACGTCGACCTGGAGCCGGCGCCTGCGCAGTCCCCGAAGGCGACGCGTTGATCGCAGTTCCGCAAGCTCAACGAGGTCGGAACCGTCCAACCAGCGCCGCGCAAGTACCTAGACACAGTAGTAGTTAAAATCAAGTACATGGCGTGGGAATAAGCTCAGATATGAAGATATCATGGTTGTTAATAATCTGGAGACAGGTGACATTCAGCGCGTTTTAGGAGTGAGAAATTTATCCTGTACAAGTTTCTGGCATTTTAACGTCCCATAAGGGCTCATATAAATCTGATTTTTATAATTGAGATCCAGGGAATCGTTTAGGGGAGCCAGGGTGGGATGGCTGTACAACGCGTCGGCGGAAGCAAACCTTACTCCGTCGATGATCGGGCGTTGCCGTCCATCTTCCTCGTCCTTCCGCTCGTCGCCGTCGTCGTTCCCGGCCCCTTCTAAATAATGGTCAAAAGTGCGTCCACAGCGCCCCAGTTCCGTAGCCATCCCCGCTGACAACGACGCCCGCGCAGTCTACAAGCCCGGCAAAGTGCGCATTATTTTACCATATTTTACTCGCTGTCGAGGTCGGCGCTGACGCTCGCGCTCGCTGCGCATTTGCAGGTCGCCATCGTGCTGCACGGCCGCCAAGCGGGCAAAAAGGTGGTGGTGATCAAGCAGCTGGACGAGGGCACCAAGGAGCGCCCGTACCCGCACGCCATCGTCGCCGGCATCGAGCGCTACCCGCGCAAGCCGACAAAACGGATGGGCAAGACCCTCCTCGCCCGCCGCTCCAAGGTCAAGCCGTTCATCAAGGTGCGCTTTTCTTACTTTTTGTTACTTTTTGTACTTAACTGGTTACCTGCAGACGGTCAACTACTCGCATCTCTTCCCGACCCGGTACGCGCTCGAGCTGGAGGGCTTGAAGGGCACCGTGTCCTCCGAGACGTTCAAGGAGGTCTCCCAGCGCGAGGACGCGAAGAAGACCGTCAAGAAGCTGTTCGAGGAGCGCTACCAGTCGGGCAAGAACCGCTGGTTCTTCACTGCGTTGCGGGTCCGTCTCCCGCCTTTTCCCCTGGTTTCATTTGCTGACTTGCTGGCTTGGTTTGTTTTTTGTAGTTCTGAGCGCGGAGGTGGCACTCGCATTTGCTGTGTTGTTCGATCGTTGAGCGTCGGCCAGCGCTCTTGCTTTCCCCGCCCGCCCCGAATACAAAACTGGGTCATCCCGCTATGTACCTTCACCGACTACCTGCATGCCCCCGCCCACGCAATCGCACATTCCATGACCTATGCGTTATCTCAACCAGTTGAGGCTCGTCCATGTGTGAATTAACACCAGCAAGCTCGTTTCAAGTCTTCAAATCCAGACAAAATGGACCGCTTGTACATTGCGCTGCAACGAGAGTCACTGGCGCGTGCTCGATTCGTCCCGTTATTGCCACAGGAGTGCAGACGTGGTTGCTCAACGTGGGCGCAATGGTCTCGTTCCCAGCAGACGACGTCGCGGTGCAATGGCAAGCAAGGACTCAGCGTAGGATCCTTTTCTTGTCATCGTACCGAGGCGCAGAACGAACTTGGTACATTCTATACTATCTGCTTCGCGCTTCTCTTGCAGTACCCCATCGTCAAACGTATTCGCTCGCGCGTGCTGGTCTTCAGGAAGGATCTTGCTCGCTGACCCTACATCCATCTCGGCTTCGATCGCGTTGACCTTTTGGTCCGTTGCGCGGTGCTCGATTTGCTATGACAGCTGATTGCAAAATTGAGAGAAATCTGCAGGTGTGTGTGTGTTCAGGCTCGTGGATTCGCGCTCTGAAGTAACAATGCTCCAGGTCACCGTATAGACTTCACCACTGAACACGGCCTATTATGCTCTCCAAGTCCCCCCGTGCAAATTTCTCTGGCGGCTCTGATGGAAAGCGCCGGTGGAGCGCGAATCCACGAGCCCAAACACACAGAATTGTGGATTTCGCTCAATTTTGCCAAACAGCTGGAACTGTGCCACCCGATCCGTTATGAGCTTCGATTTTGGGTCCCTCGTTGCTGCCGAAGCTGCGTGAAAACGAGCTGTGTCAGCAACTCGGGGACTTGAGACCGAATCTGGCATGCCGACGGAATGCGCGCCACCGCGCCCGGAGAGCCGTCACACAGCATGTTCTCCACTTTACAACATGGCGTGTAAACCTCATCAGGAGCTTATGTAAGTAGATGCACGGTGAGTTGAGACCGAGGTGGAGGCGAGACGCTCGGCCGGAATGCACGTTCCCCCTCGGAGAGCCGTCGCGCCGCCTGCCCTCCGCTTCCGCGAGGTGAATAATCCTGGACTTACATCAGCTCAGCCGTCTCAGGGAGATATCGATCTTCGAGTATAAAAGTCTGTGCTCGGATCCCACTGGTCGAACTAACAACTCAGAACCGCTCGATCAAACCAGAACCCGCAACTCGATGTCCACCACCGCCCTCACGCTATTCGCCATTGGCTTCGCCTACGTAGTCCGCGATTATTGGATGGCTGAAGCATAACGGGTACATCATCTACAACCCTTTCATCTACGCTGGAGTTAGGCTCATCCTTCCGATACTTCGTCCGTACGTACCAGTTGGATTTTCCCGCTCACTTGGGATGAAACGTCTGAGATATTCGCAGCGGACCGTCGCATGTCTCATGGCTGCGCTCCAGTCCTGACAAACGACGCTTCCTTGGCGACCTCCCCCAGCGCCGCGGCCCCGTTCCCATGCTGCCCGAATGGTATGCACTTCTTTGCCAATGTAAGAGAGTGTGTGTTCCTCATTAACGCCGCCTGCTTCCATTGTACGGCAGGTACTTCCCCCAGCGGCACATCCCCCAACTCGACTCGCCCGAGTACCGCTCGCGCATCGAAGCGCACATGCTCGCCGCCGCCAAGGAGCACAACCTTCTCTCCGGCCGCAGCGTGCGTGAGATGCGCGGCGCCGTCGCGGTCTACTCCCAGCGCTCAGGCGAAGCCAAACGCGATTTCATGCACGACCGCCTGCACATGCACGTCGACGACGGCTCGGTGCACCTCAGCCTCCCGCCGCACGACGCCGCGGAGGTGATCGCCAAAGGATGGGGCATGCCGTTCATCCTGTCGTACTGGGCCGCGGCGAAGTTTGATGCGGGCCATGTGCTGCTGTATGCGCCGAGGGATGAGGCGGAGGTGGAGGTTATTCTGGTATCATCGATGCCGGTGTCAAGTTCAACCTGACCAAGCTGAGCTGAAGGAACCGGCAAGTGAATGGAATGGGGTAGAAGTCGTACACCAATGGAATCCCTTTCCCGACGATAATCGCTGCATTTCGCATCAGTCTTTTCTACCTAGTTATCATACTGCAGAAAGTAATACATTAGTCTCAGAACTGGCCAATTCTTGCGATTTGGTGGGAATTTGAAAATTCAGGATTGTGAGCGAGTCCATTTCCCTTCCTTCCTGTCTGACCCCAGCTCAACCGCGTCATCTTGGAGCGCGTGCGGCCCTCCCCGCGCGATGCTGAGAAGTTTGTTGAGTTACGAGATCCCGAGCCTCAAGCACAGCCGCGATAGCCGTTCACGGTCAAGATCAGCACATTCTCAGTCGGATGAGAACATCAGCAGCGAATACGACAACACGGCAGACGGCGGGCCGCAGTGGAAAAAATTTCCGCCGTTGAAGACGATTCAGACGATAGCGATTGTGTAGTTACCGTATGATACACTTCCGCGCCGATGCACACAAGACGGAGACGAGGTCACTCACATAGTGGCCCATATAATCTTCCAAATTTCCGCTAATCCGTTTGCCATCCCAGTCCTTTGTCTCAGTGCGCACACTGCTAGGTGCAGTAATTTAAATAACTGTAAAATAAATACATGGCGTCTTGGCTCGCTCATGCGGTCTCCGTATCCATGCGCTTGGGCTTGGGCTTGGTGGGCTTGATGACCTTGCGCTCGACGAGCTTCGGCCAGCCGGACGAAAAGTCGACATAGTTGAAGCCGAGGAGGGCCGCCCCGCCCTTGTCCTTCTTGACCTGGAACGGCAGTCAGCTCCCAACGTTCCCGGCCTGGAGGACTTTGAGGAATACTCACATAGTGGTAAGCAATGACGTCGCGCTTGCTAACGGGGTCGCGGAACAGCGACTGGCCTGCGAAATGAGACCTGGTGTAAGCACGAGTACCGCGGCTCAGACCTCAACGACTCACCGCCGGGCGCGTAAATGTTGTTGTGGGACTCAATGACGATCGACCCAGCGGGCGACTCGGGCATCTTCGCCGTGAGCTTATCGCCGTCTTGTCGAGAAACGGACCCGACGGGCTCTTGCTGCGCCCGACGCGTACTTTGTATTCTCTACCCGGTTTAGGGCGGCCCTGTAGCGTAGAGTAATAAGTCGTTAAGAAACCTATCGTACGGAATGAACGGAAGTGGTCATACATTTCCAAAGAGCGTGACGCCATCGGAGAAGAAGAAATAGTAGTAAGGCTGGGAGGGTGGCTTGTACATGAACCCTCCCTCAATGTCCGGGCGGCCGTTATAGCCTAAGCGAGTATGTCAGACAAAGCCTTGTCAAGGAGAGCCTCAGCGTACTAGCAATTTTCGTGCCAGGGAGTTTCTGGATGAGGCCAGCCAGGGTTAGCACTAGCAACGGCGTTCCGGAAAGAAGGAGCACACGGACCGTCTTGAGAGTCTTGATGTCCTTCAGGTCGACCTGGAACAAGCCGCTCATGTGGCTTCCGAACGACAGCTTGAGGGTTCCGTTGGCCTTGATGATGTTCGGGTCGACTGTGCGGTGCGGCTACGATCAGCATCTGGGAGGGCTAGAAAGCCATCCACATACTTGCAATGAACCCGAGCGACCCAGTGGAACGAAGGACCTCACCGTGGTCGGTCCACGAGCCGGGCTCCATCGTCTTGCTCGTGGCAACGCCAATGACGGCCTTCGCCGAGCCCACCTGGGACGCCGAGTAGTACAGCACGTACTGGTTGTCGATCTTTGCGACGTCGCCAGCCCAGAGATCGCAGCGGCCCTGGATGTCCACCTTCGAGCAGTTGTTCGGCATCACGTAGCCCGCCTTCTTCCACGGTCTACAGTTCATGAGACGAATGCAGCATGCATAGGCAGCATGCCGCACCCTGAGAGAGCCGGTGCCTTCATGATCCTCATGCCCTGTCCGGTGCAGAAGGTGTAGTACGTCTGCAATGTGGGTTAGTTCCCGTTCAATCGAAGTCAAAGGGCCGCCAGAGGTTCACGCACCTGCGTCTCGGCGCGATAGATCGTTGCGGGGTCACGGCACTCGACATTAGCTGATTACAAACGCCATGGTCGGCAATGAACTCTCGCGACATGACGACGAGGGACGAACCGGTACCAGCAATGGGGGCAGGGAACGAGGCGGCGCAGACCAGAGTAACGAGAGACGAAACAAAGATAAGGAAACGCATGATAGAAACGAAACGAAAGAGGGTAAGAGACGAACGAGCAAAATCAAGGTGGCCAACGTCGGCCAATTTTAAGCGCTACCAAGCCCACGTGGCGATAGGGTCGTCTGAATTCGGTCAATCATCGCTCCGTCACGATCAGGTCACGATTCACTGTTGGATAGGCAAGATTGGCCACGTGGCCGTGGACAATCAGCGGGATGATCCCAAAATGAATTATCTTCGTCGAGGCGACGATGAGCTGCTAAAACGTTGTCCACAGCTCGAAGACGCACCCGGAGAACATACGAAGCAGTCGGACTGAAAGTGGGATTAGGGCTTAGGACTAGGGCGTCCTGGATCCACGATACGCGGAAAATCCTTCTGCAGTGCGAGATCCATAGCTGGACAACTGTTGGAAGGCCTCGGAGCAGTGCCACGTACGGCCAAGACCAGCGGTGAATGTGATTTGACTGGAAAACGAGCATAGGGGGCAGATACATGTCGTCATGGCGGCCAGGATTTCGTCGGTTTGGTGAACCTAAGAGAACAGAGACAAGCTGCGGGATCAACCGAGCCCATTCTGTCATCGTCAGGCATTTGGCGAGTGAGCGAATATCATTCCAAAGTTATGTAAAGTTCCAATTATAAGCACCTTGCCAGACACCAAGTTCTTTATTATGAAAGGCTGCTGCGACTCGTCAGTTAATAATCAGTACGCTTCCACAATCGATGACGATGCATCGGCGCTACCCGCTCTCACGCAGGTCTTCCCGGGGTGGGCCCGGAAAGCAATGGATCATATTGTACATGCGCAGGTGCAGTGCGTTCTGCACACGAATAATCTACAACTACAGGTGGTTCATGATCACGAATGGCGTACAACGAGGGGATGTAGACGCCGGGATCTACAAATGCAAGGTAATGAGTGTCGTGGACAAAGCTAAGTGCTGTAGAAAGGATAAATAGGTAAAAGAGGGCGCGGAGAACTACGCAGTCGACGGGGCCGATGGCCGCTTGCGACCCTTTGTGGACAGGGTCGGGCGACTGTTGGGAAGACGTGAGTCGATATCGTGATGCAGCGGAAAACAACTCACACGATGACGGGGCGTTCCTTACGCTTGCGAGACTCAGCAGGCGCGGCGGAGGGCACCTGATTCTCCTTGTCCTTCGCACGCCGTTTCGAGCGGCTGCACCGCGTCTCCGTTAGCACTCTCTTTGCGGTAGGCTTGGAGGATCTCAGACGCACACTTCGCGGCGGTGCGCAGCCAAGAGCAGGTCCTTCGCGTACTTGGACACCTCGGGAACCTTGGAAGGCTTCTTGTCGTCGACTCTGCACGATCAGAACGACAGTCATGAATCAGCATCCCAAGGGCAGCAGATCGACCGTACGCACGGTGCGGCGGGGGCCAGGGGCTTTCGGACCGGAACGGGCCCCTGACGCTTGAACTTGGCCAGGTCGATGTCGGCGAGGAGCGCCTCGACGTGTGCTTGCTGCTCGGTCGTCAGATGCGCCCAGCCGACCAGATGGCGCAGGCCACCGCGCGACTTGATGGCTGCCCTGGACAGCTCCGGGATGCACTCCCTGAATTTCTAGCTTGAGATGGATATCGCGCGACAGGGGAAACACGCGTCATTGGCGCACCAATGAGTCCATGGCACGCCGTTCTCCTTGCGGCAGAGTGCGATGTCGCCGACTTGGATGCTGCGCGTGCAGGTCGCGTCGCCGCAGGACACGTTGATAAGTTTGGTCTGTGTCAAAGAAAATCAGATCAGGGAAGAGCCTGAGCGTAAACGCATAGCAAAAGCACCGAGACGTCGAAGCGTGCAGTCATTTGTTTCGTTAAGAGGGCGGAGGGGGTGATGGGGTTGAGGAGAGGAGGGGGATGCGGGGAGGAAAGATGTACGAGCTTGAGGGCGGACGGGCTGTAGGAAAGAGGGAAGGGGAGGAAGATCTGGTGGGTGTGCCGCCGCGCATTTGTCCCGCCGAGCGATTAGGGGCAGCGCTAAACGTGGCGAACCTCCACACAGGTAGCTTCAAGACTGGTCGATATACCATGGATATGTGAGTTGCGTGTAACAAGAAAAATTCGAGGAGAAACAGTGTCGGAGCGTGGTAGCCATCGAAAGGTAAGCGTACGACCAGGCGGAGCAGATAAGTGCAAGAGCGAGTTGGATCCCCCGTTAAAAGAGAGAATTTTCCTAAAGGCCGCCATCTGACAACACGGAGGAAAGACAAGCTTGACACCAGCCAGAAGGGAGAGGAACGGCGATCAGGTGACTACAGTACCTAGAGCAGCCTGCACCTCTGACGTCCGGATCAAGCGCAAGAGCGCGCCTGGCTGCCACCGATCTCGCGGCATTCCTCAACGCTACGACGTATTCTATGTACTTTAAACGATCTCAGTTGGTCTGATAGCTGTCTCATTTTGAACATCTCCACCGGCAGCGGTACTGACGACCGAACAACAGCGGAAGCGGCAGTGCTCGAGCAATACAATCATGGGTCCGAGCGCACGTACCGGGACAGATGGAGCAGAGGATAGAACAGGGAAACAGACAGAGTTGACCGCGCACGCGAGTAGCGAGTACAATGTAGTCCTGTTATAAGCTGTAGACCTCAGCTCAAATGGTCGCCATCGCCGCCACGAGCTCTTAGCCTGGCCGCAGTGTTGTCAACCAAGTCACCGATGGGCGGGCTGGTCCCATCCCATCGCCCGCAATACTTACACTGTCGTTCTCGAACGGTCCCCTGGCCTGACCGACGTAGACGACATAGTCGGTTCACCGAGCAAGGCGGAAAGATTTATCGAGCGTGGCGTAGTATCCTTGAGGCGATATATCCGCGCCGGTACACAGTCGAAGTGCGGGCGACCAGATTAGCTGAGCAGCAGACAATGCGCGACGGCCAGCAGGGAACGTGAGGCGACGCAGGCACGCCTGTCTGGATGCCGATGGTGAGCGCAGACACAGGCACGATGGACACCCAGGACTATATATCGCCTCGACCGACGACGATAAACCTAGGGATGGCGATGCGTGGCCACGACAGCACGGGCCCGAACGCGTTACGATCCGAATCGCGCGCGGCGATGCTCTGAAGACTGACAGAAATGGCTTCATCGTCGTCGAGCGGTTGCACTACGGACGCGGAACGCACCTGGGATGATACATAGTGCGGTGACGAGGACGATGTGGGCTAATTACTCTCCAGCGCCGGTGCAATTCACAAGCGCAACAATCAGTGGAACAGCGGAAGCGCCTGATGGTTTGCTGGGCACGGCGCACAGCGTGGCTGGGCGCGAACAGGCGTAGAAGCGAGGACAACTAGAGCTTGGCAATGCGCGCATTTTGACCGTCACACTCAGGTGTACGTCCAAGGTGCGGTGCGAGATCCAACTCCGCAAATCATCTTCACATCCAAGCGCCGGCAAGGTGAAACGGGTGCTTTGAAAACTGGACAGTACAGCAGTACACCGCAAGATATGTATATGTATTGTGCAATTCTGTGGATATTCTACCCAATGTTCAGTGTCCTACTCAGTGTTCACGTTGCTCCACCATTACAGAACTTGGAGTTGCAACAGGTGCGCTCCGTTACGAGAATAGCTTCTTGAAGCCCGCCTTCTGCTTCTCCTTCCATATGCGGCGGCGCTCGCGAACCTGAAAGGATATCACACGTCAGAATCATCAGTGTACTGCGAAGGTGCAAACGCACCTTCTCCAGCTCGTCCAAGATCGCCTTGTCCTTGACGAGCGCGCTGGCGGCAACGAGGTCTTTCTCGGCCTCATCGTCGTCCTTCATGCCGGCGCTGGCGAGCGCACGGCGGTACAACAGCTTGGCCTTGTCGGCCGGCTGCACGTCGTCGAAATCGAGCAGCGCGCGCGACGCGAGGCGCGCGGCGGCCGCGTAGTTGTTCAGCTTGAGCGCGCAGAGCGCCGCGTTGGACAGCAGCGGGACGTAGAGCGCGACGAACTGCGATTTCAGCGCGTCCTGCTCGGGCGGGATGGTCGACAGCGGGCAGTAGTCCAGGTAGCGCAGCGCCTCTGCCGGATACGCGTTAGCAGGGAGCAGGGAGTGGGAAAACGATGATCAGGTAGGGCTGCAAACCGATCGCAGCCGGTAACATCGAGCTCGACGTTATGGACACGGTTTGCAGCCCTAATTGCAGGTATCAGCGACGCCCGCGGCGGATTTGGGTGAGACGGTGATTGCCTCCTCTCTCATAGTATTTGAAGACTGCTATGACCGTCACTGAGCAGCACAAATCCACCGCGCGCTGGTTTCACTGATATCTGCAACTGGATGTGACAAGTAGTAATGCGAGACTTACTCTCGAACTGCGCAAGGGCACCGGACACATCGCCCGCCTTGAACGCCGCGGCGGCCCTCGCGCGGATATCCGTGGCGATGCGCAGTGCGACGGCGGGGTCGGAAGCGTCGCGGTCGTCGTCCTGCGGCCAGTCCTCGTAGTCGCCGTCCGCGTTCTCCGGCTCCGGCAGCGCGTCGAGCTTTCCGCAGTCGGCGATCACGACCGGCTCCTTCGGTTTATCGTTGGAGTCGGTGGCGACGTGCTCGATCGCGCGGACGACGCTCTTGCCGCGCGCGACGGCGCCGAACACGACGTGCTTGCCGTCCAGGTGCGGCGTCTTGGCCGTCGTGATGAAGAACTGCGAGCCGTTCGTGCCCGGGCCCGCGTTCGCCATCGAGAGCAGGAACGGCCGGTCGTGGTTGACGGCGAACGCCTCGTCCTCAAACTTTTCGCCATAGATCGACTCGCCGCCGGTCCCGTTGTGCGCGGTAAAGTCGCCGCCCTGGCACATGAACGATTTAATTACTCTGGAATGATTTGTTAGGATTATCTCGGAAATATATCCTAGCGAGCTCACCGGTGAAACGTGCTGCCCTTGTAATGCAGCGGGACGCCGCTCTTGCCGACGCCCTTCTCGCCCGTGCACAGCGCAGGAAATTGGCGGCTGTCCTGGGCACAATGTCCGAGTACAGCTCAAACACGATGCGGCCTGCTGGCCGACCGCCGATGGTAATGTCAAAGTAGACAAGTGGGCGCGTTGTAGTCGTTTCGGTCGACATGGGGGATGGGAAGATGGCGGCATGGCGGAAAGAGCGCGACGGTGTTTATAGGCCCGACGCCCGGTCGCCCGGCCGCAATCCAGAACGTTCTACACTCAGTTCCCGCCGCCGTCAGTCCCTGTGTCAATTTTTTATTCTCTGGGTTCTGGCTCGTGCGTCGTGGTCTTGTCTCATCACTGCATTTCTGCCCCACTGGCAATCTGGCGCTGGGCTCTGCTTCAACTTCGGACCGACGCATCCTGACTGGATCCCTCATCGGGCGCTGTACAAAGCCCTAGCGGCCTTCCGCTTTCGTGCATGCCATGCGCGTGCCAACGCACGCTTCCCGATCTTCATTCTGCTGCCTGGCCTTCTCCCGACCCAAGCCTGGGGAATCCCGCCTAAAGCACCTTTCTCAGTGCCAACCCCCCTCCAAATGGTCAGCCTCACCTCCTGGACAGACTGCTAGTCAAGCTATTTACGTCCTCGCCATTAATACCTATTGGTCAGCCGTCCGTCCGTCTGAACAAACAGCGTCCCTGCGAACCCCAAGTCCAATTCCGGCTGCTGTCCTCACAACCCCTACGTAATCCTGCTGCATCAGTGTCAAACACGCCCGGGCCCAGTGTCATTTTGAGCTGCACTGTCTCGTGATTGCGCGTCGTACCGTCGGGTGCTGCTTCCCCCTGTCCGTCGTTCCCTGTTCTACCTGTATCTGTCCATCTTTGCTCAGCTCCTGCACGTACAATACGCACCGCACCATCATAGGCCAACCTCGATCTACATGACCAAGCGGCCATCGTACAATCCGTCCTTCATCGCACGTCCTCTGCGTCGCGCACTCTGTCCCCAACGTTTGGTTTCTAGCTTATCGCGTGCTTGTACCCGCAAGCCACGTTATCCGGTGTCGTGCGAGATACAGCACCACTGGCCCCGCAGCGATTGCGGTCAAACAGCCGCAACGAGAAATCATTGCCGTCTTGTGTGACTGCTTGATGTTTGCCCTCAGCTGGTGCTATTATACTGCCCGCACTGTAAGGCATGTCTGGACAGCGCTGCCGCTGCTGCTGCCATTGTTCAGTCCAGACTCGGACCACACATGCAACGTGGACGCTGTACGGAACGCTGCTTGATATCCTGCCGTCCAGCCACGCTCCCAATCGAAGTCGTTTCGTCCGGGTCCCACTGCCGCGCCATTGGCCCTCAGACTCACCATCACACGAGACCTCGAGCTTGGCACCATGAAGCGACCAAAAAAGTTCTGAGACGCCGCGCAGCAGTCAGGGAGAAATATATATCTGATACAATCAGAATCACTCCCTGCTGAAGACCCACTCCAGTCCGGAAAGAAGTATCTCAGATAGATTTCGGAGCACGGCCCTGAACATACAGATCCCAAAGACATACAAGACAGTCGACTCTCGTCGGAAGCGATGTAAGGGCTCAGTGAAGCATAAAGCGAGTCCTCGGACATTCGACAGAGCCGAACAGCGACAGCACAGTGACATTGGCGCTCAAGTTTAATCGGCTCGAGACACACGAGACACACAGTGCTCGCATATCTCGAGCCTTCCCCCAGCGCAGAATCGACGGAGCGACAAACGGGCACAGAAAGTGAGCAGCACAGCGCCGGACGGCCGAAGATCGGCGCCAGGAAGTCAGTCCTCGAGCGGCCGAGCAAGAAGCTGCACAGAACTGTCCGAAAATAGACGCGCGTGGACGACGGGGGCACAGCGGAGCGGCGACGTGAAGAAAGTGGGCGAAAGAAGAGCGCGACGCATCACCTGCCTTTATAGCTTGACACGCTCCAATCCGTTGGGGTGCCCCTGACCCCTGAGAGGAATCCGTTGGGGTGCAAGGTTTCTCGACGAAGAAAGTCCATTTTCGACGATCATCCTGCCAAATTTGGAAGCGATCCTGGACATGACGTCAGTGGTCCGTGGACGTTCAAGGGCAGATGGGAGGTATTTGCCTTTGTCATCGTTTCAGGCGGTGCAGAGGTGTGCGTCAGTGTCCAACTAAATTCTAATGATCTCTGCAGACTCTGCCTCCTGAAGCACCTCGACTCAGCGGTGGGCGTAGATAATCAGTCCTATGCTGACGTTCTCAAAATTCCCAACAAAGACATTGTTGATCTACTCAGGAAAGGAGCAACCATCCCCTTCTGGCTGGCGACGCTAGCTGTTCCTAAGAAAAACCTACGACGGCCCAGAGAACTTCAGAATGATTGCACTGGAATGCTGCCTGCTCAAACTAATGACGCTGCTGCTAGATGGCAGACTGAGAGAATATGCTGATCGTGAAGGGCTGCTCCCACCATCACAGAATGGAATCCGTCCGACCTTCCGCACTGAGAATAAACGGCCATTGAGAGCGTAAGGGCACAGAAGAAGCCTGTTTATGCAGCCTTTGTCGATCTGCGGAATGCGTTTCCCGGTGTCAATCATGATTACCTGTGGTACAAACTGTGGCGTATGGGCGTATCCGGTCCTCTCTTTGACTGGATGCACAAGTTGTACAAGAATATGCGCTACAGGCTGAGGCAAGGAAATTGCCTCTCTGATGAGATGGAGGCCAAACTTGGTATTCTCATGGGAGATCCAAGCTCCCCGCTGGCTATCCTGCTCTACCTCGAGGACTTCACAACACCGTATCACCAGGAAAGTATATTTCTCAACGGAGTTCGTATAGCACACTTAGAACATGCCGATGGGTCCTCCTCTCCACGTCACCAGAAGGACTACAGGCAAAGTTGAATGCCCTCTCGAGCTGGGTAACACAAAGGAAAATGGAGATCGACACCAGAAAGACACTGGTAATGATATTTCAGTGGCTCAATGGGCAGATAATGCGGGTGACAACTAGAAGTGCACCGCCTGACAACGATGTTCACTTGAGAACCTCTGCACTCGTGCGGCACCGGGCAGCCCCCGGTGACTCTGTCACGGGGGTAAGTCGTAAACTGACTCGTAAAAGGGCGGCGCACTGGGTGGGATGAATAGGTTTCCGGTATGATGCACTCAGCCGTTGAGATCTTAGCAGGCTGTTCTATGTAGGACCACTTGCCTGAATACTACTACTGCTGCCACTGGGACCAGCGAAGCTTGAACAGTCTCGCGTTGGCCATCTAGATTGAATTGTAGCTACTAACCAGCCAGATAAAAGTACAGTGGTGTCACGTGATATGACGGGACGTTCTTCGAACATTGCAGTTTCTTTTACTAAAGGCTGCACATCGAATACGTCCTGACAATTTGCTGTGGCAAGTGACGAGTGACTTCTGACGCAGCACGTGCACAGCGGAACTAGAGATCTTGTTAGTGTTTGTTTGCCCGCCTCTTGACCAGTTTCTGTCTGCATTTCAGTATGGTCACGCTGTCTATGCGTCGCCACGACGCCCTTCACGGTTACATAGCGACATTCTTGCGCGATACGCTCGCCGAAGAGCTTGCGCGTGCTCCGAGGTTAGCAGAAGTAGCTCTCCACTAAATACAGCTTTATCTCACAGTTCTTCCGCGCCGCAGCAAAACGCGCAAAGCCTCCTACGAATGCATCACCTCCGTCGTATATTCCCTCCAATCCGTTTCTCTCCGCCGTCCGGGATTTTTCTGAGGAATGGGCTGCGGCGCATGTCGACCCGCTCATGGCACTCCCCAGCGAGCTCGTCGCGCAGTGCTTCGCGTATCTCAACCTGCGCGATCGCATCGCCGTCTCGCACGTCTCGCAGGCATGGCGCCGCTTTGCGCTTGCCCAGCGCACGCTCTGGAGCGAGTATGACGTGCCGCCAGAGGAAGTGCCCGCAGAGACCGTCGTCCTCGCGCTGGAGGTGCTGTTGGCACGCTCGCACCCCGCGCCATTCCGCCTCACCTACTTTTCTGGCGATGACACCGCCACGGAAGACTGCATCCTGGACGTTGCACTGCAGAATATGGAGCGCATGGCTCGATCACGCTGGGCAGCGGTGCAGCGGTGCCACGCCTGTTCGATCCGAGCCTGGCGTTGCATGCTCCTCGTCTTAAACGGCTTGATTTTGGGTCATGGGGCAAAACTGCGCAGCTCGCCGCAATCCCCGCGCAGTGGGCCGCGCGCTGCGCGCCGCACCTCGAGGTTCTCATTCTCAGGCAGTTCTCCCTATCGCCCGGATGCGCGCCATTTACCGCGCTGCGCACCCGTCAAAGCTTACTTGCCCGAGGAAGTCTTCCCCAGGGACCTCTCCTTCTCCACGGTGTTTCCGAATCTGCGCCAACTCGAGCTCGGCGGCGTCGCGCAGCACTCGCTGCCCATGCTCACGCCGCTGCCGCCATTTCTCACCATCGTCCTGCTGTGGGCGCGTGGTGAACCGGATGCGATCGACTACTCGCAGTTCGTCCAAGCATGCGCCGGTCACAAAAGAATACACCGCTTCAAGATCTCGCGTGCGTCGCACTTCTCGGACGCCATGGAGCTGTTCTTGCGGATGTCGACGGGCGACTGGACGATGCACATGCGCGACGAGAGGCTGCAGCTGGAAGACGCCGCATGCGGCATGGACTGGGAAATCAATTGCCGCCGCCTCATCTCTCTGGCCCGCGAGTCGATATGCGCGACGCATCTGGAACGTCTCGGAGAATTGACGCTCTCCCTCACATTGTTCTTCGAGCTGCATAAACTCGGTGTTCGCGTGCTCCCGGCTCTGCACTCGCTGGCCCTGTTCATCATCTCCGACGAAGACATCGAGGCCGGGCGCTCCTTCGCACGCGCGGACGCAGATTCGTCTACCACCCAACAACTTTCGATGCCAGCGCTCCAGTCCCTCAAATTTCTGCCGGGAAACGATACAGACTTCGACAGCTGGCTCACGGAGGACGCCCCCGTCTTTCTGCCGCCGTTGCTTCGCGGTAGCAAGCTCCCGCTGGTGACCATCCATCTGAGGATCGTTGGCATGCCCCACCTCTCCCCCGAACACCGGGAATGCCTCTTTCCACTTGCGAGGCGCATCGTAGTTGAGTCCGCTTCATTTCCTGGGATGCGGGAGCTCGTCTTAGACTCGGAGGAAGGCAAGGAGGATTCCCGCGCAGATTGAGGGATCAATGGTTTAGCTGACATTTTGAGGACATTTCTTTCGCCAGCTCGTCGATGCGCGTTAATAATGCTATCCCAGTCTTCGCGAAGATGTCCATCTGCCGGGTGTGAACTTCGAGATTGAGATGCGCCCAGCGACGCAGCAGATTTTGTTGGTGCTTGTTTGCCCCACTTCTTCTCTTCGACCATCATCTCGTCGGCATGGTCGCTCTTCCGATGCGTCGTTGCATGGCTACATATCGACAGTGCTGCGCGAAACGCTTGCAGACGAACTCGCGCGCCTTCCAAGGTTGGCAAAACCGCTTCCCCCACTGGCACAACTCTGGCTTCGCATCGAACGCAAATTAAAACAAGCACGGCCTCCCACGTCAGCCGTTTCCGCCCTCCAAACAGTCGTCTCCGAATCTACGCCATCTAAGATTTTTCCGAGCAATGGCTCGTCGACCCGCTGATGGCAGAGCTGTTTTCCTACCTTGGCTTGCGCCGTTTCCCGTGCATGGCGCAGTCTTGCCCTGGCTGAGCGCACGCTCTGGAACTATGAAATGGGCGCAGATATGGCCCGCTCGAGGCGCTCGGACCCCGCACCGTTCTTCCTCACTGACGAACACATCCCTTCTGATTTCCACCATCACCAATACGATTTCCTCAGGGGCCGTCGACGGCACGGTATAAGTAATGGAGATTGCGCTGCACTGGCAGAATATGGAATGACCTCGCTCACCGCACCAGTTGTTTGATCCGGATACCGAGCCTCACGCTGCGTTAGTACGCGCAGTGCCACTGGGACGACATCATTAGCGCCCCTTGTCGCGATCCCAGGCAGTGTGCCACGCCTCGAGATCCTGAGTCATCCTGCGCAAGTTCTTCTTGCCCGCGCACGCATTTACCGCCAGAGGGAGTCTTTCCAGGCAGGCGTCACGTTCGGCGAGGACTTTCCAACACTCATACTCTGTGACGTTGAGCAGCACTCGTCCTGTATGGCTGTACTCGTGGGGCTCGACTACTTATACGCATTTTGTCCGCCTCTACTGTATCTCTCGAATGCATCTCCGAGTCACTTCTCCGAGGCGCTTGACTCGGAAATGTTCGTGCGGAAGGGCGTGCGCGCCGACCGACTAGTGATGGGTCGGCTTCGGCTCAAGCCGCGAGCCGGCCGAGCCGAGCCGCTTGCAGGCCGAGCCTGGCCGGGCCGTCCGACCGGCTCGGGAGGGCTTGCGGCTCGGCTTGCGCTCTGTCAAGCCGCGAGCCGGCCGCTGGGCCGGGGCTCACACTGTACAGCGTTGACAGTGCTATACTTCAGAGTAATTGACCCTCTAGGTGTTTCATTTTTCAGTATACCCAATCTGATTGTTGCTGTAGAATGGTTTGACTTTGAACGGACCGACCGACGGCTCGGATCGTTTGTCGGATCGCGCAGCGGCGCTCCGTTCATCCCCGCCGCGCTGTTCGCAGCCCTCCATACACGCCACAACATCGCAGAAGAGCTAAGGAACTATAAGTTGAGTATATGAGCATACAATGGTGAGGTTAGAGCTTCTTCTTCATTGCTGATATCCGTCGTGCTCAGGCCGTTCTGAGCCGCGGCTGGGCCGCCGGCTTGCATGAGCCGCCGGCTCAGGGCCCGGCTCACGACGTCGTCGAGCCTGAGCCCCTCGAAGCCGAGCCGTAGCCGGCGGCTTTGAGCCGAGCCGGGCCGGCACATCACTACGACCGACTGAGTTGCTCATCATGATGGAAGACCGTGACGCTGCATGCTGAACAAAATACAGAACGAGATCCAATGCGTGGCACAGAGCCATCGATATCTCTCTCTCTCACGCACGAGCCCCAATTTTCCGCGGTCGGCGGGCTGACGCTTTCCCTCCGTATACGTATGTAGATCTGCACCAGCTCGACGCCCGGCCCTGGACTCGCTGGCACTGTTCATCACCGACGACGACATCGATGATCGAACCCGGCGAGGCCCCACTGACAGCTCTCTCTGCCGGCGCCCTGGTCGCTCAAACTGCTGCTGGTAGTATATTATACGGCGCAGACTTCTGCAAGACCAAACAACGACGTCAGGGTCCAGCCGTATGCACAACGATAGACAGTAATAGCTCCCGTTGCGTGCTCCACAGCATGTAGCGGGGAGTAGTGGAGGTTGCTCCTTAGTATGGCAGGTCGGAGGCCTTGCAGACGCCCTCCGTCGGCCATACGAAGCTCTTCGCCGCCGTTTTGGCATCGCAAGAGCCTAAGGCTGCAACTAATTTAATTAATTACTAAGTATAATTAATTAACAGCCTATATAAATACAATTAAAGTACGGACTCGTGTATTTTTGAGTAATTAGTTATAATTAATTGTATCTACATGTCAACTTAATGAGGGCTCAGATCAACTGAGATGCATCTAGAGAGAGGTGTTATAGATCTGATACACATTTATAGAGACTTTCCTGCCATGGGAGTGGAGGTCCTTGACAATATGCAAGACTGCCAAGTACCTTACATGTTGCCAGAGTCAATTTCTGAAGTATCCTGAGGTTGTAGCATACGGTATCGAGCCATAAGAAGTCCTATTAACCAATAATGTACCTGAGGAGCAGGTATGGTATCCCAGTCATCAGTCATGCTTCATCGTGGATCGTCTTTCCCAATTTGGTAATACTCTCACCCAAAAAGATTTATTGCTTCTCCCTCAAATTGCAGGCATCCCAACACCTCAGGGACCTTGTATGATCAGTAGGTATAGTTATAGAAGCATGTATGATGTAGTCATTAGTTGCATACACCGAGTATAACTTGTCATCAATGGCACTTGATTTGATTCAGATATACAGTCAAAGCCCTTATAACCCATAGCATTTGGGACCACCCCAAAGCTATGGGTTATGGCGACTATGGCCGAAGAGGATGGGCGCTTATCCGGCGCCTATGAATAGATCCCGAAGCTTGCTCATATGTTGGAAGGTTGTTGAAATATTGTACATGCATAGGCTCAAGTCAATCATGCACTAGGTCTATCCCGTGGCCCTGGGATGGGAAATACATGCGGGACTGCTGAGATTTGTCTCCATGGCCTCGAGGCGGCATGCAGATCTTGTGCAGATCCGAATGGAACTCGTAACGCAGTGCCATTGGCGACAGACCAAAGTAGATCACCAGTGGTTGTGACCATGTCCAATTCTTCCAGGCCTACTGGGAGTGATATCTTATACTCAGAAGAACAATATCCGGCATGGGACTGCCATATGATGTATGGCTTTCGGCCCTGACAACCTATGGGTTATGGGATATAAGAAATGTATGGGTTTTGTATATCTCCCGAGTCGGGAGACGGCCAAAAGCTATGGGTTTTAGGGATTTATGGCTTAATAGGGCTATGGCTTATAAGGGCTTCGACTGTAACTAGTTATAATTAATTAATACTAATTACATACTGAATCTAAATAAAGTACGGCGAGGTGTACTTATATTTAATTTAGTTTCAGCCTTACAAGAGCCCCACCGAGCTAGAGGGCGCGGGTGCAGTTACTGTCTATCATCTATGGTTTTTGCATACGGCTGTCATGATCATCGATTCTGCCCAAGATAACTTCGCATCGGTGCGAGGACTTGATGAATGGCCGCGGTCAGGGAACTAGGTATCCGCCAATATCGAACCGTAAATTTCAGCGATAGTGGCTTATTCTGCCGACAAGAGACATACGCCTCCTTACAGCGTGTCATGCCAACCGCGAGCAGCAAGCAAAGGGAGCTCGCTGCAGTTGGACGTGCCAACGACGGCAGCAGAAGCAAGCGTCCCTGTTGTTGTTGTTGTTGTTGTATTCCATTTAAGTCCATGAAGCCGCTGTGGCGGCTTATGTCGGACTGTCTACAGGGAGGTATAAAGGTGGGTGTGAAATGAAGACATGCTAGCGGTGCGGCTATGCAGCTTAGGGTATAGTGTAGCCGATGTTCGGTTCGGTTCGGTTCGGGAGCTTTTTTTCCGAACCTCGAACCGAACCTCCTCCCGAACCATCAAACCCAAACCTGAGGTTCGGTTCAGGTTCGGTTCGGGGTTCGCACCTCGAACACTGTGTATATATAGATAATGATATTGTGAGCACCCCTCAGTGTACATAGGTGTAGTACTTGGCTTCTATAATGTTATATTGATCAATATCACTGTTATTGAGCCCCTGAAATGCTAATCTCAAGCCTGGTCTGTAGCATATCAGCTTGTGGGAATGGATTACATCATTTGATTGCTACCCAGCACCTCCCAAGCAGCTCTTGAGATCGGCTGAGGACCCTGGGTTAGGGGCAACATGCATTGTATAAACTGTCCCAGGTCATCTCACATCCCAGATGCACAAAATCAACTCATAAAGCCATACTCAAGTGTGATCAGGTTCGGAGGTTCGGTTCGGTTCGAACAGAGTTCAGACGAGGTTCGGCCAGCTGCTGAACCTGAACCTGAACCACCCCGAACCTCGGTTCGGTTCGGGTTCGGTTCGGGGTTCGGAAGGTTCGCGAACCGGACTCCGGCTACCCTAATAGGGTAGACAGGGGAGCATCCCGAAAGAGGCCGTAAGCATGGGTAATAGGGTACGGCGTTTAGGACTCACTCGAGAAGCAGAGGGAGACTCAGGTTCTAAGGGAGTGAAGCGAAGGGAGGGAAACTATGTCGTCGTGGTAGTGCGGGAATCGTTCGGTGTCGTGTATGTAACGGAGTAAATCAGGAATGGCTTTGGGGTTGTTCAGAAGGAGCTGAAGGGATAAAGGGTGTTTGATGCGCGTGCGAAGCGTGTGGCGGGCATGATTAAAGCGTGTGCAATGGAGGAGGTAGTGCGTGACCGTTTCCGGGACGTGGCAGGTCGAGCATCGTGAGGATGACTCTACCTTGATGCACGCCAGAAACCCATTGAGGCCGACATGGCCCGTTCTGAGCTGCGTCAGAATGCTCGCTGCCCGGCGTGGGAGGCCGTGGTATAGCTTGCGAAGATGGCCATCAGGAATGCCGCCGTCGATGTGACGCAGTTTTGCCGCTGCCGGAGATGCACTCCACCAAGCTGTACGCTGTGCCGAGATGACGCCCTTATAGCTCGCGCGGACCGCAGCTGCGCTGCGTGGAAGCGTGCCCTGCAGAGCGCGGACCGAAGTCTCAAGTCCGTCGCCCTCAGCAGCCCTCTTTGCGTGCTTATTGGCGAGCTCGTTACCTTGCACGTCACAGTGGCCTGGGACCCACACGATGTGCAGGTCCAGATTGTGTCGCTTGCGCAGTAACTTGCTGACTTCCCGGTGGAATGCATCTACCAGGTGCTGGCCAGATTTGCACTGCCGCTTGCGTATCGCGCGCACCGTCGCTTGATTGTCCAGCAGGAAGTAGATGCTCCTGGTGGCAGTGGGAAGCGACTGTGCAATCTCGACAGCAAGTGTCAGGCCCGCAACTTTGCCTTCGTACACCGTATGTGAGTCCAGCGGGCCCAGGTGGACCCGTCGGATCTGCTGGACGGTGTCTGAGCAGCATACTGCTGCAGCCCCAGCGCCGCCTTCGTACCCCGATCCGTCCGAGAAGATACATACGCCCCGGCGCAAATATCTGTGAACCTCCGCAATGGCCAGCTCTTTCGATGGAGCGATGCGCGTTGTGAAGGACGCTGACATGTCTTTGCTGCGCATTGTGGGGTGTATGGTCTCGATGTTGCGGATATCAGGGAAGGCAGCAAAAAGTTCATGTAGGGGCGAGCGGTGGAGTCGGGGCATGCGCCGAGTAGCACGCGTCGCCAGTTTCTGTAGCGGGTGGGTAGCTGGAAGCGTGGCAATGCGGACAGCGGCATCGTGCGCCATCTTGTTCAGACGGATGATAGTAGGGAGGATGTCCGCGTGGTACAGGAGCGCATCTGTCGATGTCGTGCGGAGTCCTCTAGCGCTCAGTTAGTTATCTCCCGCGAGATAACTAACAGGTTACTAACGTTAGGTGTTACTAACATGGTGTTACTAACATTGTTAATAACATTTGAGCTTTTATAATACCATATAGGTCGAGAGTACATCCTAGACATCACCCAGGCTAGTGATAGATTAATTGAGGTGCTGAAAGCAAGTCTTGAGGGCCCGGATTGTATGTTTGGTGCTCAAATACAACCAACTCACTTCCCACAGCATCGGGAAGCCGTGGTACACCAGCATGAGGGATATTTTACAACTTAGAGGGAGAACAGGTCACTCAAATGGTATGAGAGCTGAGATTCACATTTCAGGACTCCTTCAGGGCCCAGGATCCCTCCTTTGGCCGAGGGCTTTGATGTACCTTCGAAGTTAGTAACCCGACCTTCCCCCAGGACCTGTGTTACTAACGTGTTACTAACTAACAAGTTAGTAACAAAGTTAGTAACTTTCAGTAACTAACTGAGCGCTAGAGTCCTCCTGCTATCATGCGTGCAGCCAGTCGTTGAAGCCTGTCGCATTGCCGCGCGATTCCGACCGACCCCGTCCTGCGTTTGCCTCCTGGGCGATCACGGATAGGAGTGTACCAAACTGAGAGACCGTATTCGAGCCGCGGGAGCACTACGGCAATATACACACGGCGGATAAGATGGCGCGGCAGACCAAAACTCGGTCGCGAAAGCCGCCCACACGCCAGTAACGTCGCCGTAGCCTTTGCAATTGCCGCTTCAGCCTGCTCCTTCCAGCGCAGCTTCCCGTCAATGACAACGCCCAGGTATTTGACCGCACGTTTGGGCTGTATGGTCGTGTCTTTGACGTTCAGTGGAAGGTGGAGCGAGGCCGTGTGTCGTTGGTTCTTGGTGAAGTGGATAAGCTGGAACTTATTCACATCGAACTGACACGCATGGCGGGCTGACCATTCGAGACAGAGCGGAACGAGACTCGAGAGGATCTCGATATTGCTCTCTATCGAGTCAGACACCACGACAAGCATTGTGTCGTCGATGTAGCCTCCAGAGAATGCTGCCCGCCCAAATTGAGCTGTTACTTCCAGCAAATCTGCCGAGTAGAACAAGTACAAGATGGGCAAGAGCGGTGATCCCTGCGGGATGCCTGTCTCGATTTCGAATGGTTGCGACACAAAATCCGCAAAGCGTAGTCGCGTACTGCGGCCAGAGAGAAAGCTGGCAATGAAGCCAACTATATTGTCGGGCACGCGGCGCTTGCGGAGGTTGTGCAGCAAGCGCTCGTGGCAGACGGTTGGGAAGGCCTGCGATATGTCCAGGAGAAGAGCAGATGCTACGCGTCCCGTGCGCCAAGCATCTTTGACGGTGCGCGGCAAGCGTCCCTGATCGCGTGACGACGCGGGGTAATTGGCAAATACACAACCTTTGGCGTTAGCCTCCGCGTCATGTCATGTGCTCTGCGACGGCCGAACGAGAGGCTGAGCGAGTCACGCAACATTCGAACGAGGACGAGAACAAGAACAAGGACGAGGGCAAAGATAAAGCAGCAAAGGTAGCGAGGAGTTTATTATTGTACAATTACAGACGGGTCACTTCGATTCGATGCGATTCGATTCCGCGTCCAGCTTACTGGACCTGGGGCAGGGTGGAGGTAGTGGGGGCGTCGGCGAGCGGCGCCTGGAGGCCGGCCTTGGGCGGCGAGTGGGCGACGGCGGCGGACGTGCGGGCGATGGAGCCGAGGTCGACTGCATGCACGACGTCAGCACAAAGCAACGACGAGCACAACAGCACGAAACGCACCGTGGCCGTCCTTGAGCGCCTGCTGGCGGACCTTCCTGGCGGCCTCCTTCTCCTCCTCGGTCAGCTCGCTCGGCCGGCGGACGATGCCGGGCGCCTTGGCGGCGCTGGGGGCGACGGGCTCGGTGTCCGAGTCGGCGAGCTCGTCGAGCTCGGCGGCCATCTCGTGCTCGACCTCGTCCGCGAGCGAGCCCCAGCCGTGCGCGCCCGCGCCGTTCTTCTGGATCCGCTTGTCCAGGCCCGACTTGGATTCCGAGCTGGTCGTCGACGTCGACGTCAGTGCCCAGCGTATGCGCATACAGGACAGCCTGGTGTGCTCACCGGTCCTTGACGAGGGCACGGGGGTGCGATGCGCGTTCTGTGCGGGTCATCGTGCGAGTGCTGGTTGGTTGGTTGTGGGTTGTGGGAAGTTCAGGTTGTTGGGAGAAAGAGAGAGTGGCGCGTGACGTCCTTATAAGGTCGCGGCCGGGCGGGGTTGATGCTCCGCCGGACGAACCCAGCCCACAGTCCCGGTCGCTCGCGCTCTTTCTAGTCCGCCGCCCGCCGCGCTGCCCGCCGTGCTCTCGAGTCTGGACCTCCATGTACCACGCGCTGCACAGTATCAGGCGTCTGTCTCCGCCGCCGCCGCTGCGTCGTTGACCGTCGACAGTGAACGTGGAACGGTGGAGCGCGGAGTCTTCGACGACGGTTCCAGAATGATCGCCGGCTTTCGCGTCACCGGGTCCGCCGTGGCACAATGCACAATACGCAATGCCCAGAGTGACGCATATCGTGGCACAATGACACGAACGCGCTGCAACTGTCGACTCGAACGTTCACGAACAACCGGCTTCTGTTGTTCCAACTCGCGCCATGGCTCGGATTCTCTGATTCCGGTGGCTACGCCGAGCTCGAGCAACGATATTGAATGCGGCTGGCCAGCTCTGAGCGTATGCATCGTCTTGCGCACGTCTGTCCATCCGACCCTGGAGGTTACGTCTGATATTCCTGTTTCCACCAATGTCAAATGGGTCCAGCCCGACCGTGTGCCGTGTAACTTCGAAATTCGAACGTCCACCTGGGACCCCATCGCCTCGTTATTCAATTGTGCTACTCGTAGGTAGAAGAGTCGCCACCCTACGCACGGACTCGGAGCTGCCATTACCATTACCATTACCATTCCTCTTGCTGCAACTTCCTCTTTTCCATCGCTGTGGACGCCGCTACATTCAACAGTGCAATCTTGCTTGCTTCCTTGCCCGCGCGAGCTCAAGTTCATTCGCCTCAAGAAGTCTTGCGCCAGATCTCAGAATGCAAATAACGGCTCACCACTAGTAGTCGCACCGACAACTCGCGCTCCATCGTTTCCATATCACATCTGCGCACGTCGACACTTTATCTTACATACTGCCGCATCAGCCCTGAGTCGCCCACCGCGACTTGTCACCAGCGTTCTGCAACGTTGAACTGCACGGATTGTGGCTCCTCACTCGGAAGTCGCGACGTCTTGACTGTGCGGCGGCGCTTTTTGCTGTATTGCTTTGGATTTGTGGGCTGTGCGCTGCGATATGCCCTTGACACGCCCGGATCGACTCTGACTTGGAGCTGCAGCCACTCCCGGCGACACGAAGACCGGCAGTGGCAGCCTCGCCCGGCGACACGAAGGCCGGCAGTGGCAGCCGCTCCCGGAGACCATACACGGCGGTCCGCAACCTTAGGCTAACACCCCTGCAATTTCTCGCTACGACCTCCCGCACCGGCCTCGACGGGTTCCAGCCTGAGCATGCGAGTCGCGTCGTTACCACGGGCCGAGTTTCCATCGATGTCGCTGGTGGGGAGGGCAACTGCGGAGGCTCGTCGCAACAAGAGCACATTCATGATACTAATAGTAATGGGATTCCTCGCCTCAATTGACCGTGGATTTGACGATCCCCGGTTCCACGTCGCGCTCCCACATTGCATGTGTATTCCTGTCACACAATGTCAGCGGCGTGCGGTCATATCGCATGGGCTCCACATAAGTACGATCTCGTGCTGCAGCATCCTCACTAAGACTGGAGTGGAATACCTGTTCTGACGAGTCCCGGGATTCTCGACTGCCAGTGGGGCGCCATCAGATCTTACTAGGCGGTTTCTCCGTTCCTCTCAGTGCCGGTGGGTCGCATCCCCTCAGTTCTCACAGTGGAATTTCACGCGCACACCTGTTCTTCGCCTGCTGGAATCCGACTCCGAGCGCGCCCTCCGAGTCACACACACTCTCAGGCTCCAGCGCGAAGCATCGCTGGCGGCAAATGTGGCCCGCGCTCAGTCGCCCTCAACTCCTCATCGTACGGCGGCGCGGGAATCATCAGGTGCTGTGTAACTGCGTCATGATTATGCCTCAACTGAGTCTCAACTCGCACCACCGTGACGGTCCCTGCCCGATTCCGCAGGGATAGCTCTCCGTAAAGCTTCCTTGGCTGTGCCACCAGCCGGTGCCTCGTTTGGAAAAGGGCGGAAGCAGTGGACCGTATGCTTTCCAACTTACTGTACACTGGCAACGGCGCCATGGTCAAGTTGTCTGCCGAAATCTGGTGCTACATCGTGGTGATCATGGCGCGCGACGGCTTGGAGGAGGAGCTGCAGGGCTGGGTGGCGGCGCTCTGCACGACATCGCGCGCCATGGATGCAGTGGTGCGGCCTCTGCTGGTCGACACGGTGGTGATCGCGAGCCCGCGGGCGTGGTGCGCGCTCGTGGACGCATGCCGACTCGACAAGGACATGCTCTCCGCGGCCGGCAAGAGCCGATTCTCCGGGACTCACGAGCTCATCGTCACGATTTCCGACGCACAATTTGGCGAGTCGCTGGCAGACCTGCGCTTGCCCAGAGACGCATTCTGCAGTGTCCGCCGGTTCGGCGGCCCGTTCACGCTCTTTGCCAAGCTCGCTAAGCCCTGGCGCTGTTTTTATCCACGCTACGTCTCGCTGACGTCCTTGGGTCGGCTGGACGACATGGCGGTGGCGTTCCGGTCTGGCTCTCTCAAGTTTGTGACGCACCTCAGCCTGCGGCACAGCATGGACAGGTTCCCCAACCTGCACGAGTGTCGAAGGCTGCTCAAAGGCGCGAGTCTACCCCGCCTTCGGCATATGATCATCGACCCGGTCACAGAGCGCCCACAAGGCGCGCCAGCGACCGGTCTTGCTGACCATTGGCTCGAGAACTGTGGGCGTTTCACTCTCACCGTCCGCAACGCGTCAGGCGGGGACTTGGAGCATTTTTCGTCTCGAATCGTTGATTATCTGCAGCAATACTCGCTAGCCCGCCACTCGCGCCGACTATGGCCCCACAGCGGCACAAAGCGTATTTTGAAATCCAGACGGGCACGGCGTGGAGGACAGCAACCTCAGCTTATGAAAACTCAGCCCGATCGGATAGCATTTGGTAACGCATACTGGGCCACACCTGTGAGATCCGAGTACGAGGACTGGTAAGGACTAGAGGGCTCCAGTGGGTCGCTGGCACGGCTGATCCCAGTGCAATTAGGGTTGACGGCTCCGTGAAATGCGCCATGCGTGAGTATTTTCATAGTATCAAATCATCCGCCTAGTACTAACCAGCTGCGATTCTAGTTAGAGACTTGACGGACGATATACAGAGTATAGCCCTCAGTCCATGCGCGCTCGGCGGATGGTCGGACGTTTACCGGGCAACTTGGAAATCTCAATCAGGCGAAGTTCAGGTGTGCGACCGAACGGAAATGGGGAACGTCCAGGAGTAGAAAACTCTCATGTGTCTCACAGGTCGCGGTGAAAGTCGTGCGCACGACTAGCAGACACAAACATAAAATCAACAAGGTATTGTAGGAGCATTGGATTAGTTCACCTGATTACCATCGGGCTTTTGCTTACATTCTCCAGCGTCTCCAAGACGAGATACGAATATGGGCGCAGCTGGATCACCCTCACATACTGCCGTTCTATGGCGTCCACTGCGAAGACGGGAGGTTGCCTGCACTCGTCTCACCCTGGAGCGAGAATGGAGACATCTGTAAATTCCTAGCTGGCATGGTTGGAAACGCCGTGGCCATTGTGAGACTGAACCTGGTTAGTCGGTAACCCTGGCTCAGTATGCGTGGTCGCTAATCTTCACTTCTCCGCCAGTTGGAACAAGTACTGACGCGCAGGTTCCGGGGCAGAAGGAGCTAGAGCTGTCGGGGGCGGGGACCCGGTAGGAATACTAGCCCTGTAGCACAGATAACGGATAAATCCCCTTCTGGCGTACGGAATAGATAGGAGGTGTCGATAGGGAACGAGTGGGAAGCAGTCAGACGGATGGCCGCCGATCTGACGCTGTGAGAACGGACTTGAGGTGCCGGAGAGCTGATTCTGAACTTGAGGACTGAGAGCAGCTGAGAGAGAGTGGGGAACTATATTCTGGGGATCAAGATGCACACTCTGAGGTTTAAGTACACTGAGGGCGAGCATATGGGCAACGGAATATCGGATCTCAGGCCGTGTACAGCAGACGGAGGCAGAATGGAGAGGAAGGGAGAGGATGGTCAAAAGGCAGCGAAACCGGTCGGGATGTGTTCAGAATGACGAGGCGAAGCGATTGGTATACATATCTTGGGGGGAAAGGCACGCAGACGGGAGTGGGAAGTGTCTCAGACAGGGGGAGAGCGGGGGCAACCGCAGTGATGGTGCCGGACGATTTGATAAGGCCGCCGCGGTCATCCCGGGCTGCTGCTGGCGGATTAGCGAGAGGTCGAGAGCGCCATACTGAAGATGAGTTGACGAAAGGCTAGCGGTGGGGGTTGACGCTGTACGACGTGAGCGAGAACGGCTGCGTGGCGGTGCTGACAGCGCGAATCCGGCCTAATCGGGTACCTTCCATATCCGGAATGGCAAGCTGGAGCACTGCGCCCCTGGTCGCCACGAGCGTAGCTCGTCATATCCCGGGGTACTTAAATCATGGCCGTCCTCGGCCATCATAAAAGGCGAAGCAAAGCGAACTGAGAGGCCATGGAAACTGCAAACGTCGACAACACCCCCGAGCTTGACGAGGCGCGCGATGAGGGCGGCGGTGATCGTCCCGGTGAGACGATCGTCCACGTCACGGCATGCGGCTGACATGCGTAGATGCTTGCATCTTCTGCTCGGACGGAGTACACCAGCATGTCGAGTGCCCGACGATGTGAGTCCTGCCGCGTAGTACGACCCGAGCTGACTCGCGCAGTGTCAACCGGAACCTCGGGGCACGTCGCAAGTTCTTCATTGACGAAGTCGAGCTCGCCAGCGGATCCGTGCGCCGCGTATCCTTTTGAGTCGTCAGCCCGTTACTGACTGCCGTGCAGAGGGTCGTGGAGAACGCATTTGCCAGCGCACGTAACCTCCTCCTGCGCGTCGGTCTCCTGACGCAGGACACGCAACGCGCCATCGATGCAACGTCCGCGGCTGTCTTCTTCGTCAAGCTCACGCTGCTCGCGTACGCGATCCATCGGGAGGAGCCTCCGGCGTCGGTGGATGGCCAACGGCTTCACGACATCGTTCGGGACTGCGAGCGCATGGCAGTAAGTGGCGCGGTCGGGCGGAAAGAAGGGATAATTCTAATAAATAATCGCAGTTTATCTTGGTCAATTATTTCGACTGCGGCAAGGTCGGGAGCGACGCGACCGAGCTGTACGACGGATTGAAGGCGAAGCAAGGCCGGCTCTGGAAGCGCATTGAGTCGGGCGAATATTTCGACGCGAGGCTGGGTATGATTAAGAGCAAGTACGAAGTTTGGGAGGAAGCGGTGACAGAGGTCGGCGTGATGAACACGTTGTCTCGCGTCCGCGGCGACTGGGGCGAAACGGTTGTCCCGCTGCGCGACTTTGTGCAGGCCCTGCGCGACGAGTTCGATAAATCCACCCGTTACATGTCCTGAGCGCGTCGTCAGAGCCTGAGGGTGTCGTCGTCGTCCGCGGCGTCCTCTCGGTTTCCATCTTCTTCGGCGTCATCGTCAAGCTCTTGTATTAGCCGCAGCTGAGCCTCAGCAGCCTCCAATATATCCCTGATGTCGTAGATCATGCCATAGCGGGGGAAATAGGGAATGACTCGAAAGCGCGCGCAGCGCAGAATTGACACGGAACCGTCCAGTTCGGCTACGGTATATGCACCTCCGTTGCGGCGGCGCACGACGACCATGGGCCCGTAGTACCGATCTTCGGTTTTCTTGAGGCCCAGGTCTTTCTCGATGCGAGTATTGCGCACGAGGACGAGAGAGCCAGGTTCGAACTTCCAGTCGCGGACGGAACTGCCATGGCGACGCATATAATCGAGCATATTCTTGTTGCGCGAGTCGAGTATGCGCTCTCGGACGGTCTCGAGGTCGTTCTCGCGGCGCTGCAGCTGTCGGGCACGCAGAACGATGAGATCGGTAGTTGACAGTGGAAATTCAGGCGGCTGGACGAGGTAGGTGGCTTCGGCGATGTCGAGCGGCATGACGGGCTCGACCCCATGCGCCATGTAGAACGGCGACATCCCGGTCGTTTTGCGCACAGTCACGCGCTCTGCCCACAGCACGAGGTGGTAAACATCATGCCAGCGGGACATATCGCCGTCGCAAAGCTTGACGAGCGATTCGCGGACGTCGTAATGCTTGCGTTCCACCGCGCCGTTCGCCTGGGAATTGTAACCAGATATTTGTATATGCCTTATGCCGTATCGGCGCTCCAGTTCCTCCAGTGCGGCGACGAAAGGTTTGCCGTTGTCAGTGATCCATTCGCAGCAGAAGCCCCAGCGGCAGAGGATGTCTTCGAAGAAGAATTCGGCCAGACTCTTTGCGGTTTCTCGGCGCAACGCACGCGCCTCAGGCATTGAGGTAAGACTGCAGCGCGCCTGTACGAGGTACTTGAAGCCTCGCGACGGCGGCAGGTGCATGGTGTCGACGTAGACGCGTTGGAAGAGAGTCGCGATAGCCGCGACAGTCGGGGGAATCTTCAGCTTGAAGGTCGTCCGACGCTGGCACGTATCGCACGTTGAACAATACCAGCGGACGTCTTCTGCGAGGCCGGGCCACCATAAACGCTCACGAATGAGCGCCTCCGTCGGAAACGCGCCCTTGTGCCCGGTGTCGTCGTGCGCGGCCTCCAGGATCGCGACTCGGCGCATAGGTTCTCGTACAACGATCTTGTGTTTCCCGTGCTCATCGCGGCGCATGAGTCGTCCTTGAGCCGATACGAAAAATTTTGCAGCCTGCCGGACGAACCAAGGTATATGCTTAGCGGCAAGAGAGGACGGCGTCTGGAAGGTGCGGAGGTACGTTTCGAAGTCCACCAATTGCGCGTCCTTGCGTTGGAGTGCTTCAGAGCGCGGTGGTACGATAACAGAGCCATCTTCGAGGACATTGGCGGGCAGAGACGGTGTGAGACGCTCGGGTCCGTCAGACAGCAGGATCTGCGCGGACGACGCGGCGAAAGGCCCTCCCCGGGGTACTTGGCTGTACGCGCGCTCCCGCGCGCTCCGAAGACCGTCTGCGACCGGGAAACCAGTGCGCGAGACTACTGGCAACGTGTGATATGGAAGCGTCAGATGTGCGGCGAACCAGAGACCGAGCGCGCGGTCAAGCCAGTCCTCTGCGTCGTCGGGCTCCTCAGGATCGTCAGGCGACGGGCGTCGACGTGACAAGCCGTCCGCTGCAGCATGCCGTTCGGCAGGGACATGGACGATCTTAATATTGAAGAGCTGTACGCCTGCGATCCAGCGGTTTATCGTAGCGTTGGGCTGGAGGTCGGGGTGGTTCAGCATCCCCTTGATATACTTGGCGTCCATCTCGACGAGCAGCACCGGCAAGCCGAAGACGTATATGCGTACGTTGCGGAGCGAGCGCCATAGGCCGTAGAGCTCGATCTTGGGCTGGGAATAACGGGACTCGACCTCATTCCAGGCAATGCTGCCAAAACGCGCGGGACAGCGTTCTCCCGCGGGCCCAAGCTGCAGTAGTATGAATCCCACCCCGTAAATAGAAGAATCAACGGCTAGAACGACGTCGCGGCCACATTTGTAGTCGATAGGCTTAATGCAGGGTGCGCGCGCGACAGCCTCCTTGAGACGCAGCATCGCCTCGTGGCACTCGTCACCAAACTGGAACGGAATGTCCTTCTTGACGAGATTCGTGAGCGGGCGCGCAATAAGCGCGAAATTGCGTATCCAGAGACGCGCGAGCCCGACAGTGCCAAGGAACGCGCGGACGTCGCTGACGTTCTTGCACCGCGGCCAATCGATTACGCGCTGAACTTTGTCTTGCAGCGGACGGCGCCCCTCGAAGGAGACTTCGTATCCCACGACGACGAGCCCAGGCACACATATCTGTGCTTTCTTGCCGGAGATCGATGCGCCGGCGTGTCGTAGGCGTTGAATGATGCGGTTGAGAGACTGGGCATACTCCCATACAAAGCGTCGGATGCCGTTATTATCAGCGATTGTCTCATACGCGCCGCTGTCGGTGAGATAATAACTGCGAGGTCCAAGCGGGTGCACGTCATCGACGAAGACCTCGACGTGCTCAGGCATCTCGGGGCTGAGGAGAAACAGCAAGTTGCCATGCTGGACGGCGACCGCATTGGAATAACCTTGAGGCAGGCACGTCAAGCGCAGTGTCCCCACGAGCGTCTGGAAGGTCGTAAGGTCGCGCGAGTCGGGATGGACGAGCTGCAGATCGTATGAACTGAATTGATCGAGCGCGCCGATGCAGACGCGCCCCGCGCAGCGCTCCAAGACCTCATCCGGCGACGGAAGCGTCCCCGCATCGCGTATCGTGACACTATTCAGACGTTGCAGGTCGTGGACAATCCGGAGTGATGACCCGTCCTTCTTGACAACACAGAACCAGCCCGAACGGTACGCCGAGGTCGACGGCTCGTACACGCCCGCTGCTATCTTGTCCTTCAACAGCGCGATGACGCGGTCACGGATAGCATGCGGTATGGGGATGTTTCTGTCTGTCCAGGGCTCGTGTGGGACGACAGGGAACTTGATCGGTGGGAAATAGTCGCTTCGGAAACGGCGACGCTCGCGCTCTTCCCAAGCAAAAACCTCTTGGTGTCGTTCAATGATAAATTCGAAAAGCTTGACTTCCTCTGGCCAGAGGAAGCCATCCTTGTCAAGCTCAAATCCCGCCATTCTCTCGCGGGTGAGATGCACTGTGGTGGGCGCCCAGGGCGGTGGACGCGTCGGTAACGTCGGCAGCTCGTCCATGCAGTCGCGTGGCCGATGACGCTCGATGCGATACTCCTCGGGCATTCTCTCCTGAAGCGGCTTCACTTTCTTCGCGACGGGCTTATAAGGCTTCTTCGGGCGTCCAGTATCGGGCTTGGGTCCGTCGGGAACGTGACGGGCACCGTTGGCAGCGTATTCGACTTTGATCTCCGAGAAGACCTCGGCATAGGTCTGAAGCGTCGCGGATTCGGGCTGAGCGGGCATGTACTGCAGATAGAACGTGTATTCGTCGTCGCCAGCAGGCGGTAGCGATACATATTCCTCCGCAGCAGACGGAGAGACGGGTGGCGGATTCGACAGCTCATAAATGAGGCAGTCTACGGGCGGACGAGCGGCGGACGGACGGACAGACAGATGGACAGATGGACTGATTGACGGATAGGCAGACGGTAACGTTGCAGACAGCGGATCGGACAGCGCGGGGCTAGTGAACGCAGGCGTTGCGGACGGCGCTGGTGCCGCAGCACAGGCCGGTGCAAACGTCGCGGGGGAGATGCGTCGAGCGTCTCCCGGGGTACTTTGTGTGACAGCGCGCATCCCGAGGCCAGCGTGGTCGTCCCGAGCACGCGGAAGCGTGAAGCCTTGAGTAACGCGCACTCGTGGCGCGACGGACGGCGCGTCCGGCCAAAGCGTCGCCAGGACGCCTCGGCGCTGATCTACAAACTTGGCGGTTAGTCTCGCGCGGATTTGGGGATGAAGGAGGTCCATTAAGTCAACAAAGAGCGAGGCGAGAGGTGAGCGGACGAGATAGGCGGAGAGCATAGAGAGAATGACGAGAAACTTGAAGTGCAGAGCGGTTTCGAGCAGAATCAGGACGAGATAGACGAGGGGAAGCATGGCGATATACGGGTATACGTGAATGAGCGAGCGGGGTGCGTTCTGGGACGTGTCTGATGAGGGAAGGGTCGGCTGCGTGGAGGAGTGGTATACGGCGGCGCCGAAACGTCCTTCCCCGCTCAAAAATCCAGCGGCATGGATTCTGGGCGCGGAGAACGACGAGCGCGCGTGGGGATACGAACAGAACGTCCGGTGTTGTCGTCGTTGAGCGTGAGGAAGGAACTGCCGTCACCGCGAGTGTCTTCGGTAGCGCGGGCAAGAGCCAGGAATGGACGGCCGAGCAACAGCGAAAACGGCGCATCTTCGACGACATGGACGCGCAGATGGAATGTCAGGCCAGCGATGACAACTGGCAGTACACAGAGCCCGAGCGTCAGGTTCGAAGTCTTGTTCGCGGCGGTCAAGTTGACACGGTGCTGGGCGTCGATCGGACTGCCGAGCGCTTCCCAGAACTCCTGGCTGATGATGACCAGCTGGGAGCCGTTGTCGATGACGCCTTCGGCGCGGAAACCGCCAACGAGGCAGTCGAGATAGCGAAGAGGTAGGGCGGCCTCAGCTGTAATTAGATCCCGCGAAGCGTCGGCCGGCTCCGCTTGGCGGAAATGGAACACCTCCGCTCCATGATCAGGCACCTCGCCGGCGCCGGCGTATCCGACGACGACCCGCTTCGTAGACGACTGCTCCTTCCAATGGCGCCGCAAATACGGGCTGATGGCCAGGAGTTCCTGCACGGTGAGCACGACCTTGGACTCCATGATGCGCTCGCTGATAATTTTAGCTAGGCCCTCATCTTCTAACGGCGCCTGCAGCTTGAACTGCGGGCGCGGGGCAATAGCGGGCGCGACTGCAGGCGCAGCAGCGCGAGGCGGAGCGGGAGCAGGTGCGTCGCTGTCTGGGACTTCCTCGATCGTAGCAGCAGGCACTGACCGACGGGGCGGCGCCGCTGCAGATCCCGGCGTGATGAACCGACTGGCGGGCGACACGCCCTCTCCAGCAGCGTCGCGCACGGGGGGAATGCGGTCCACGGTCGCCTCGAAATGCGGTGGTCGTTCGCGCGCCGGTTCGGCTCGAGTTGTGGTACCCGCGGCCGTGTCTTTGGCGGCGTCGGTTTTCTGTACGGGGCCGCCGCTTCGCAGACCCGGGCGACGTGGCTGCCCGTTAACGGTGCATCCTTTCTCGTAGGCGTAGGCATGCTGCATCATGACATCGTACCAGGCAGCCTCAGCGCTCTCCGATTCGAATTCTGGAATGGAGAACTGCGCGGTCGACGCCTTGGTAGGCGCATCGAAGAACGCCTCGCCGAGCTCAACGAGCATTGCCGTCGCCGTCGCGGACACCTTCGCCGTGTACTCCGGGTGCAGGCGGTTGAATTCCATGACTTTGTCGCGCAGAGTCGTCCCGAAGCTGGTGCGTATAGTCTCTCCATTCGGGTATACAACGCGACCCTGCTCATTCTTGATGCAGCGGCCGGCCTTGATGTCCTCCGCGAGGTGCACGCACTGCGAAATGCGATCGTCGCCGCCGCAGTAGTAGCAGTTTGGATAGCGGGCAGGCTGCGCCGCCGTCGGAACGTCGGTGCGAGTCTGCGCGGGCGCTGGAGCGATCGCCATGGTCGGCGCAGCAGCTGGTCCAGGTACGCCGCGTCTCTCGAGCGCGTCCATTCGAGCGTTGATACGTTGCAGCAGCGCGAGCGTTGGATCCTCGACCTTGACGGTGACCTGCGGCGCGACAGCAGGCGGCGACGCGGCGAGCGGCTTCGCAGCGCCTGCGCGTCGTTTGCTCTCGGCCTCGGCGTCCTTCAAGATGATCTTGGCCTGCTTGAGCGTGTCCGTGACGGACCACTCGCTGCGGCGCTTGTCCTTGTGCTCGGCGATGAGGCGCGACACGAGCTCCTGCCCGAGGGACTTCTCAAGAACATCTACGTAATCTTTCTGGACTTCCTCGTCGTGGATGGCCTTCGCGCGCTTGACGTCCGACGCGAGAGCGCGGAACTCACGCGTGAACTCCCCGAGCTTGTCCGTCGTACGGATAATCGTGCCCATGGACTTCGCGACGAAGTCGTCGTAGTCGGCGCGGCGGTAGTCAGACGGTGCCTCCGCGTCGACATAGTCTTCAATCATGCGCGCGCGAAACGCGTCCCACGTCGTGGGCGAGCGGAATTCGTCATAACGTTCGACAAGCGCGCGCGGCTTCGCTGTCATGTACAGGACGACGCGCTCTATTGCCGTCTGATCGTCATACTGCGCGGCGGTGGCGAACGTTTTGTAGTCGCGGAGAAAAGCGATGAGCAGGCGTCCGTCACCGTCGAAGTGTGGGGCGCGACGCTCCTTCGGCATCGGCATTTCGGCGGGCTGCGCCATGTTAGGTGGTTGAACGGGCGGCGACGGAGAAGGAGACGGTGACGGAGACGGTGCAGGGGGTGGCGAAGGCGAAGGTGGCGGTGGGGGAGACGGATGCGGAGGTGGCGACGGCGGCGGGCTCGGAGAGCGAGGTCGCGGCGCGTTGAACCTAGCGAGAAACTCGGCGACGGACGGTAATCGAGACGAACTAGGCGACTGTGCTGCAGCAGGCGCTGAGACCGCGCGCGTAGGCTCGTAGCTCGTTGGTGATGGCGGATCGGACTCGGATTCGCGTGAGAGCTGTTGCGCGAGGCGGTTCGGACTCGAGGGGAGTGACTGCGGTCCCTCTTCGTCGCGCTGATTTGGACGCGGGGACGCGAAACGAGGTCTGGGTTGTGATTCGGGGAGAGCTCTCGACGTCGACGAGCTAGCGGATGCAGCGGTCGATTGAGCGGCTGCCTCTCGTTCCGCTCGGGCGCGATCGGTAGGAGATGGCTCGTGAATGAACGGCTGCGCGAGTGACGACGGCGGCTTGGGCTTGGCGGTCGCCTTGGCTCGCTTGGCTGGAAGTGGTGCGACTGGACTGGCGGGCTTCGGAGCTCGGTGACGGGTCGTGGGCTGCTGACGGTCGTAGAGGTTGCGACGCGGGTCGGAGGCCACGAGGACGATGCGGGACTGCGGATGGGGTTGCTATGGGCCTACCTACCTGCAGTCCCTGCGGTGGTCACCAGTATGACGCGCAGGTTCCGGGGCAGAAGGAGCTAGAGCTGTCGGGGGCGGGGACCCGGTAGGAATACTAGCCCTGTAGCACAGATAACGGATAAATCCCCTTCTGGCGTACGGAATAGATAGGAGGTGTCGATAGGGAACGAGTGGGAAGCAGTCAGACGGATGGCCGCCGATCTGACGCTGTGAGAACGGACTTGAGGTGCCGGAGAGCTGATTCTGAACTTGAGGACTGAGAGCAGCTGAGAGAGAGTGGGGAACTATATTCTGGGGATCAAGATGCACACTCTGAGGTTTAAGTACACTGAGGGCGAGCATATGGGCAACGGAATATCGGATCTCAGGCCGTGTACAGCAGACGGAGGCAGAATGGAGAGGAAGGGAGAGGATGGTCAAAAGGCAGCGAAACCGGTCGGGATGTGTTCAGAATGACGAGGCGAAGCGATTGGTATACATATCTTGGGGGGAAAGGCACGCAGACGGGAGTGGGAAGTGTCTCAGACAGGGGGAGAGCGGGGGCAACCGCAGTGATGGTGCCGGACGATTTGATAAGGCCGCCGCGGTCATCCCGGGCTGCTGCTGGCGGATTAGCGAGAGGTCGAGAGCGCCATACTGAAGATGAGTTGACGAAAGGCTAGCGGTGGGGGTTGACGCTGTACGACGTGAGCGAGAACGGCTGCGTGGCGGTGCTGACAGCGCGAATCCGGCCTAATCGGGTACCTTCCATATCCGGAATGGCAAGCTGGAGCACTGCGCCCCTGGTCGCCACGAGCGTAGCTCGTCAGTACTCGAGGGTCTAGAATATCGTGAGTCATCGTTCAAATCATCTTTGTGTAAAGATTCATACTACATTCAAGTTCACAACCATAAGCCATCAATAGTGCATGGAGATCTCAAAGGGGTATGTATTCGTCTACGGGCGGCGATCGACGTGAACCTCATACCATTCGGTCAGGGCAACATCCTTATTTCATGGCGTGGGCAAGCTCAGCTGTGCGACTTCGGGCTGGCGACGTTGGAGGCCGAGGAAACCGGTTCAGCACAGTCCCCTCGTTCGTCCGCGAAGGGGACTTATCGCTACATGTCTCATGAACTCTTGTTATACGACGACGCGATGCCAAGCAAATTCAGCGATGTCTGGGCATTTGGCTGCGTCGTTTACGAGGTTCGTGAGGACGCGCGCCTTATTCTTCCCTTGTACATGACTGAGGGAAAGTGTCAGGTGCTGAGCGGTACACTGCCATTCTATGAGATAGACAAGGAACCGCGGGTTATTTTGGCCGTAACGCTTGGACAGCTCCCCTCTCGTCCGCTTGGAGTCAACGATGTCATGTGGAAGATGATGCAATCGTGTTGGCGGCTTCAGCCTGGAGATCGCGCCACCGTTCGGTCTTTATTGGAGCAGATACAGCACATTCTCTGGGTGCAGATGCGTGAGTAGGTACTGTTCAGTACAACATGTGGTATCAATGAATGGATATCCGTAATCGATGATAGTACATTTGCTTCCGCGTTGCCCCAGGCACAGGGCCAGAGTGTGATTAGGCAAATATCAACTTGACAAGCAATTTAAGGGATATCTCACCTTTGCAACCACCGTTCAGAGGCATCCTGGAATGTCAGCCGGGCCACGGAGCCTAAGCACCCCCAGGATTATCCTGGCTGGGGCTCTATTTCAAATCGGACGATTCCTTTGCACGTGTCTGCACGACGTGCCGCGCAAGCGCCAACCGCGGGCACCGGTCCTCGGGCGGCAGGCGCGGGGTGCCAGCAATTTTGAGGCGGATGGTGGACAGCGGGAGCCGGCTGCCGCATAGCAGAACAGGGAGCCAGGTGGTCAAGTCTGTCGCGGTGTCGCTTCGCAATCCATATTCCGCGGCGCAACGTCAAGGATGCCGTCTACCGAGACGCCGTTCGAGTCTTCTTCACGGTCGGCATGGTCGGACTCATCGGTGAGGAAGAATGGCGCAGGCTGTGAGCGCGCCGTGAGTGCCCGCGCAGACGCATTCCCTCTGCGCCGCGTCGGCACAGTGTATGCCTTCCAGAGCGTGCACTGTTTCATAGAAAAGCTCCGCCATGCCTGAGAGACGTGCGAGACGGCAATGCGCCCGCGCAGGTCCGAGGTTCGCGAAACTCTGAGTGACGAGCTCGTCGGGGAGCGGATCTACGTGCGCTGCGGCCCATTACTTGGAGAAGGCGCTGACAGCAGAGGAGACTACGGCTTTGAGATTGGATACAGCAGAGATGAGAAATTCGTAGGGGGCTATGCGAGTATTGCTACCGTGCGGTGTGTGTAAGGCAAAAGTCATCATTGAAAGAGAATTACTCGCCTGGGAAGGAGCGCGAACTGTTCAGTGAGCGTGTCCCGCAAGGCAGCTGATATGCAGTCATACACGTCGGTGCGACGGCGGGTTGAAAGCACCATGTTGCTGACGAGCTGAAAGTGGAAGGGACCGAGAGAGGATTACTGCCATCGGCGTTCCCGAAGGCGCCACCGGAAAATCGCCGAAAAACGCGTGCGCGACCCGCCGCGACCGTTCGCGACCCCGCGCGGCCGTCGCGCAAGCTACACCCTTCCAACCTCGGAAGCAAGGTCGCGCAATCATTATACGGCTTCCAAGAGCAGGATTAGGGCTGGCATGCGATACATATCAAGTTGCAGCAATTACCCTCCCACACGGCTGCAGCGGTTCAGCGCCGCGGGCGTCGAGCAAGAGGCCAAGACACAGCATGCACTGTATTCCTAGCACCATAATACACCCATTTGACACCTTCTTCAGCACTATGTCGTGTTCAGAGGCTCCCGAATTGCCGCCCTGCTGTATGCTGTTTCACAATGCCTGAGGAGCACACAGGCTGGCCGATTAATTCAGAAGAGCCTTTGGACAGTCCATATTCATCCTATACCTACGTGCTCCTGGTCTCAGATCCGCCATAACTGCCCTGGATGAGCCAGGAGTAAAATGCAGCTGATATTGGCAGGAAAACTAAGTACTGCACACCGGCCCTGATGCAGTTTGGATACGCCGTCTGGTGACCATGCAACCCTGCTCCCAAAGTCTACACAGGGTAGCTTGCGCGACGGTCGCACGGTGACGCAGACGGTAGCAGCGGGTCGCGCGCGCGTTTTTCGGCGATTTTCCGGTCGCGCCTTCGGGCACGCCGATGGCAGTAACAGACACCAACAAGCTCCTCCTTGTGGGCTCACGAGGGACGCATAGGCGCGCAGTGGATTTTTAGCGGGTGTGACTGGGCACGATTGCCTTCCCGCGCGAGTGTATTGCGAGATGTGAAAGGCCAGTGGAGAGGGCTAAAGACCGAGTGTGAGGCGAGTAATACCGGTAGCCGTGTCAAGCCGCGTTCAGCATGAGACCCGCCAGGATGGGGATCAGAGCAGGATTCTTCCGAATGTAAATCTGGAAAGCTTCGGATGACCAGCGCCCGATGCGCTGTATGACGTTGTCCGGGACACCTCGTAGAGCCAGGTCAGTGGCGCCGCCGGACCGCGTGGAGTGGCCTCAGATGTCCTCCGAGAAGTTCAGCTTCAGGTATCTGATGAACCAAGAACGGCGCGGGATCGTCCCATCGGCGCGCACGAAGAGCGCAGGGTGCAGCCGCGTGGAGGGATTCGCTTGGCGGTGTTGAAGGTAGCGCCGCATGACGGGCAGGGCGTTCACTGAATCGGCGCGCGCGGTGACGATGATGGTGTCACCGTCGAAGAAACGGTTGCCCTTGTGGCTGGGTAGGGTGAAGGAAAACTGTTCGATTCCACCGCCGGCGGGTGCGGTAGCATCGCACCATGCGAGGGAGGAAAACGGGATGACCTTCCGGTACTCCTGAGAGTCCACGGTATCGGGCCAAACCAATTCGCCGAGGCGCATCAGAGCATTGAAGCCGGTGAACAGTATGGTCAGGAAGAGCAAGTCGTCGTGAGACTGCGATGAGCCATACTTAGCGGCCATGCGCGCGAGATCCTGCTGGGATAACGGGGATTTGCGCTTGACCACGTGCGACGAGAGCTTGATGCATCCAGCAACGGTATTCCGGACGAGATCCGATGTGCGGTTCGCGCGGACATGCGGATAAAACGGTTCAAGGGAGTGCGCGATCCCAGAGAGGTAGGTTTGGACCGATTTGGCAGAGATGTAGTGAGACTCATAGGCCGCGTACAGTGACAGCGTATCGGGGGTCGGGTCAACTGGCAGGGCATGACGCTTGCAGAAGTTCTGATACGATTTCAAATGCGAGTTGTAGTTACGACGAGAGTTCGGTTCCAGGGAGAAGCCCAGTGCGGTATTTCGGGCGTTTCGTAGCTCGTCCATCGTCCAAGTTGTCCTCTTTGTGCGCGTGTTTGCGCCGCTTCGGGATGGAGACATGCTGGACAGCGTGGAACGTTGAGGGAGGGGAGAACGAGTTAATCCGAAGGCCCGGGACGAGCTCACAGGCCTTGTCCAGTCGATTGCGCGATAGCGCGTCGGCAACAGTGTTCTCCAGGCCTGGGATGTGGTAGACTCGGAAAGAGACGCCGCGGGTGATCGCGAGATTGCATGCCGCAAACAGAATCTCATTGTACGCGGGTAGAGCTTTGAGGCTGGTGAACATATCGGCCGCGTTCTGAGAGTCGGTGAATATCGCAACACGCTTTGGGCGCGGTTCTTTTTGCGAGCGAGAACTGGCGAGCGAAAAGAAATGGACGACTGCGAAGCGCGCGCGAGGCGCTTATATCCCACGAGGGATCGAGCGTCGCACCGCGCGATCGCGGTGCGGACCGATGATGCGAGCACGCCAGTTCCCGCTGGGCCACACAAGATCACTGTAGCAAACTGCTAAACTGCAATTATAAGGCTCCTGGTGTCATATATTCTCAAGGCGTCATTCAGTTCGCTTGTTATATATTTCTGAGGAGGAAAACTGTTCCTAAGCAGGCACTATCGACTAATCCTAGGATTGAAATATCATAAATATAGCTGTAGGTGCCTATTCGAGTAAATCTCCCTGACCCGTCCCACGAGTCGAAGTGCGCAATATTGAGATGACAAAGCGCGAAGAACCTGAGGCGGGATGTCACATATCTCTTGATATGCGAGAGTAGCGTGCGGCACACACGGATCAATCGTTTTCTTGAAGTTTGCAGGTGGCGGTCATCTCTAGGTCGTGAGACTGACCATATCAGTTCCAATGAGCGAATGTTCAAGGTTCCCGTACCCTACCTCGGGTCTGTTGAATGCCCAGTGCGTGTTGGCGCCCGCCGTCACTGCGCTTCCCCACAGCACGTGACGGCTAGAGACCCGCTGATTGAGCGACGCGAAGAGCGAGTTGCTGAACATCTTGGAGCTGATACTAAAGAATGCAATCCAGACAACTGGATGCGGGTGAGACATGATTATGACATGCCTTCGCCACGCGGTGCAACTTACAGTTTCCAGACATAGTGAGATACTGGCGTTTATACCATATGAGTAAGATTGAGGTGCAATCGAGACAGACGGGCTGAACTCACCGCTACTAGCAGACAAATGGATATACAACTGGTGAGGAGACCAGATCCTAGAGTAAATTGCCTTTAGCTGATTTCACAAGTCCACGCGAGACAACGCTCACCGATGGTGAAAGCGACCAACCGATCAATAAGCCTATCACTACTTGCGAAGCCAGTCCGGCGCACGAGCAGACCAATGCACAGCGCCACTGCAGTGCAAACATCGGTGAATGCAGCGATGGATATTTCCAGCACTGCCTGCCATTTGAACGCCGTGGTTTCTGTGACTGCCAGGGTCTGGTATCGCATAGCGAGCACCGTGATGCTGATAGTAAACCCCATCCGGACGACGGCCAATATCCAGATTCCCACAGCTAGTACTGCGCTCTGCGTGACACGAAGTACGTGAACGCCGAAATAACACTGCGAGGGTGTGTGTGATGAGATTTGTGTGACGGTGAAGTTGATAACTCACCTGTACTGTAACAATGATGAACGCCTCAAGCAGTAGAGAGAGCTCCAGGCTCCATACTGTCTTGATTAGATGGGTGAAGTTGGAAAGGCCGATGATTGTGTAGAAGTGCACGCTATGCATGAACATTACAGAATGCAGTACGTCTGCCGCGCTACCAGAAAGATCAGTTAGTAGAAAAAACAGAATAGCACCGAACTCACTAGACCAAGGCGACCTGGACTTGTTCAACGATTATTAAACTTGGAAGCGGGCGACTGACCAGCAGCTTAAGGTAAGGTGGATCTTGCTGGAAGTCTCGAAAGTACTGCTCCTGGCGTTGACGAAACACCGCCGATTTCCGCGACCGCGGAAGAACTCACATTCCAGGCCTGCACACTGTGAAACCCAGTCCGCGCCATTTTGCACCGGTCATTGGCCGGTGTACGCGAGATTTCCGCTTTCGGCCGGTGTCTGGTGGAAACAGTTGGATTCGTCCCCAGTCGAGATCCAGCCGGAGTTCCGGTCGAATTGACGGCAGCATCAGAAATCACTGCAAGACACCTTGTAGACGCAGGAGCCAACAGTTCAGTATATTTTTTATGACAATTCCACGGCTTTGATTGTCAGGGGAAGCTCATGGATGCTGTCCAGCGTCGGTGTGAGGGAACGGACCGTCGGAGACTCGGAGCCATGATACTCGGAGGTCGCGGAGCGAGCACCGACCGAGCGCAGCAGTGTCGGTCTCGCCGATTTCCGTCTGGCCATCGCCTTCCAGACCTCGGGCGGAGCTTGACTTGTACTCAAGTTGTGGCCCAGGTCCTCAGCTATATAAAGGCACCTTTTGCCCGCAAGGGCATGTTCACATTCAGAGCTTCATGCTCGTCTCCAGCCGTCATGACACCAAAGTTCCCAACCTGTGCAGGTATGCAACCTTCTTCCTATATACATGTCTTTGTCCTGACCACTGCCCCTGCAGATGATGACTGTCTGCAGCAGCCGTGTATTGGGATCACGGTCACATCATGAGAGAATGTGGTGTAAATTACTGATTAGTATTAGTATTGCCCAAATTGACTCTTGTTGATGTTCTTGTCACGTCACTGTAAATGCTGGGAATGGCAAATGGGAAAGCCTTATGAAAGACCCCGGGAGCATCTCATATCAGTGTACATTTCAGCTGGCCGAAGGCAGTTTTTCGTTTCCGAGCGCACTTCGGGGGACGGGTCGAAAGTGCCAAAAACAGCTATTTTATCGTCCGAAATGGACGGCCCAAAATCGTCAGGCATGGTGCAAAAAATGCCGGAGGACGGCTCGACTCTGTTCGGAGGCCGGTGGAAAGACCGCGCTTTTTTCGACCGGCCAAGGTTTCACAGTGTGCAGCGTAGCCACGCCGAGCAGACTGTTCCATGCAGTCAGAAACAGAAGCGAGGAGGTAGGCTCGCCTCTCACGAACAACATAGATACAAACGTCCCGATTTCGAGGGCGCCAAACGACGAGTCAATATCGAAGATCGGAAGCGGCATTTTCTTTGCGAGGTAGTGTGCAACGTGAACGCAGGCGAGTTGGGCTCTTATACATCTTGCCTGAGCTGCATGAGGAATAGCATGCGCATATATCTGGAAGACCAGACGATTTGGAGGCTGATTCGAGAGATGTTTCTGGTCCAACTGAGTGAAATCGTAATCCCATACAGTACCCTCAAGGTCCCTTGCTATGCTCAATTTGCTTCGGCCTGTTAGTCAAGCTAACCGTAGAGGCGGCCATAGCCATCATCCCTGGGGGACAGCCGCAAGGATGCAGTGATCGAATGGTGCGAGGAATGCTTAGAAGACCAGGGTCAGCGACGCATACGATCTTTACGCTGGCCGGGTCTGTACAGTTCGGAAAAACGGCAGTAAAGGCGGCCGTGTTTTCGTAGGCCAAAATTCAGGAGCTTGAAGTCGAGAAGGAACCATCAGAAACGAATGGTGGCAAAGATTTTACAAACCGGGAAGCAGTGCTCACCTCAAAGGCGCCCTTGGTGGTAACGGTGATGCTGCATCACGGCTATATATGGCCCAAGAAGCTGTCAAATCAAGCACCGTACTACCGTTGGATCCGCGGCTGATGGCCAGGAGCTGTAGGATGGCGCAACCGGCTTGCATGGGCGGGAGAGGAGGTCCCACCGTTTCGAGCTCCGATCCCGAAACTTCAGTTCTGTCGCACACATGTCGTACACTCCGGTTAGGTACGGCAATAATGTGCACGGTTTGATCATACTGATTCTAAATCAATCTCAATTACAGTCATGAAGCGGTAGACAATGATACGGAGCGCCGAGCTGTCCATATTTCATCACCTCCAAGACGACAGCCAGCCAGAAGTTCCTGATACAAAGGTGGCAGACCCGATTTGATAAACGAGGTCGACTGGGTCTGCGGCACAGTGCCGCCGTTAAAAAACGCCGGCTTCCGATAGCTTCTTCCTTAGCACACGCGCGCGGTCAAGCATAGCATCTTGCTCGACGTAACAGCCCTTCAGCCACCGACTCGGCTCGCCTTCTCCAACAGCTGTCTCAGCAGGATCCTCGAAGGCCTCCCTCGCGTGCAATACGCGCCGATTGTCGAAGATCACAGCATCGCCCTCCCGCAGCAGGTATTTGAATACTCTGCCATCCTCCTGCAGGATGTCTGCGAATGCTTTGAGTGCGTCATAGACCTCGTCAGTTGTATCTGGGGGCAACGGCGCCTGGAACGGCGGCGAATAATTGATATGGCCTATCGCGTTTGTGAACGGATCGAGTTCGATGGTCGGGTGAGCGCGGTGCAAGTAGTGACCGTCGTTCTGATAGTGGAACGGGATACGCGTCTGCGTCAGAACCTCGAAAGCGCGAGGCTTGCGCGTCTGTAAGGATTGCGCGGCCGCGAGCGCATCGACGAACAGCGACGTGCCGCCCCGCACGCGGTTGCGCAAGCAATGCAAAAACTGAAGCCGCGGCGGGTGTTCGAAGTACATGAGGTCCATGTGCAGCCCAAGGAACAGACTCGTGTAGGCGATGTTGGTGCTTCCGCGCTTCGCAACGACATCCCACGTTTGGCCGTAGAATGTTTCGCGAATCTCGCTAAAGACGCCGGCAAGGGTGCGCAACTCGCATTCGTCGTTGCTGGTTAGTTTGTTCGGGACGCTCGTGATAAACAGCAGGCCGGTGCGAGCGAGATGTTCGAAGGCGCGTAAGCGCGCCTGGTCGTCCGCTCTGAGTGCGGTGTACTCGACAAATAGTGACGGATCGCCTCGAAGCTGCTCGACCGTCCACCCGCTGCGCTCGAGATGATGTTCACCGGCAGGGCTGGACGCTCTGCTAGCTTGCAGGAAAGCATTGTCGTAAACTGATGGATGCTCGTGCCCCGGCCAGTGAATCTTCAGATTATTGCCATGCTCCTCCAGTCGTTCAGGCCGTATATGGGCGGGTATATCGGACGAAGCGTGTAATTTCTGACGTGTCGATGGGTGCAGACACGACGGACACTGACAAGCATCGCGCAGCCAACGAAACGGAAATGTGCCGACGCCATTGATGGTTACACCGGAGTCGTGTACTGCCAGACGAGACGTAGACAGGCGGCGCGCGAGTAGACTGAGAGAGCTGCGCATTGCGACGGTAAAGGATCTGGACAAGATAGACCGGTAACGGAATCTGATTACCGGCGCTTATCTCAGACTGATAGTATGGCCAAAAACGCTGTGTCTACGACTACGACGATACAATAGTGCTATAATTCATATACATTTCTGCAGGAACTCCCGCACGATGTCACATTTTCGTTTGTTGCCTGCCTCCTCAAAGTGCTTCAGAGCGCTCCCAGCCCGGTGTCGCGCAAGAGCACGTTGGTTAGCCCGCTTGGCGACAGTAGCCGAATAGAATAAAAGGTCCCCGAGGTTGTAGCGGAAGTTCAGGCGAACTAAAGGGGCAAATATTGCCGCCATTATCACCTGTGACAAATCGTCGTCAACAACTTGAGCCAGAGAACTCAATGAACGTAGAGTCGTGTTGACCAGGCCAACATGGCGATTCGCTATAGCTGAGGCGATCAGCCAGATCCCCGCGGTGTCGCGATCTCCTTCGGCTTTCGCGACGAGTCCAAGATCGAGAAGTACGCTAGCATCTGCGTGCTGCATATCCTCCGCAGAAAAGCTAGGATCTATGACTCGCGAAGTCATCCGCGCCCCGTAGAGCAGCGCCCGTGCGCCGGCGAAGTCTCCCAGCGCTTGATGTAGCCGCGCCTTCATAGCCGTGCTATTGCAGAGGTCGAGGGTCCATGCGCTCCCAGAGCCACGAGTCAGGTCTTCCGCAGCTTGGAGAAACTGCTCTGCCTCGGCGTGGTTGCCCATGTGGATATGGGCCGATGCCAATGCCCTCAGGCAGTTTATTTCGCGTCGTGCGAGCCCACCAATCCGGCATGACCTAAGGCCAGACTCGAGGTGAGGAATTGCACTCGAGATATACCCCTGTGTAAGTAGCGTATCGCCCAGGAGATATTCTGCCGTCGCGAGCCCCAGCAGGAAGCCAGACCGCCGCAGAATCGGGATCGACTCGCGTATCTTCTGCACACCCAAGACGGCCTCGCCGCAGTCCAGAGCAGTATCTCCGAGACGGAAGATGCACCAGCCCAGCTGGCGACGCTCGTTCGGAAACTCGGCCTGCAGCGTCGCGACGGCCGCCGCAAGATATTCGCGCGCAGTATGACGATCGCCCATCCGCTCATAGACGTGCCCGAGAGCCTGGTCGCAGCGCGCCTCCCGCCACCTATCCCCGCGAGATGAAGCGAGGTCGCGCATTTTCAGGCAAGTGGCAAGCGCCTCGCTCGGCGGGCTATACCAGGTCAGATGCAGAGTCAGGTCTATCACGCCGTCGATATTGCCGAGTCGCTCGTGCATGTCGCGAGACTCTGCGAAGAGGGCGCGAGGGTCTCCGGGGACGGGCGTGTTGCACGCCATCAGCGCCCATTGGTGCAAAAGAGTCGCGACTTGGTCATCCATGTTGTCGCGGCGCGCGATGGCCAACGCTTCGGTCATCAGGCTTGGCGAACCCATTCCAGTGTCATTATACAGCCTGCACATGCATACTGCGGCGCGAACAGCAGGGCGTGGCTGAAGACTGTGTTTGAGAGCGTAGCGGATGACCGATTGCATGTTCTCGACTTCCGGACCAATGGAAGCGACGGCTTCAAACCCTGAAGTATCAAATCCTGCGCTGAAAACAAGTTCTGCGAGCCCGAAGTAATGGTGGAAGAGCCCGCGGGCAGTGGCGTCAGTGGGAGGTATCTGTGAGAGTGCGAAACTTCGGATGGGCGCGAGGACACGGATGCGGCGATCAGAGGTACGGTACGCCAAAGCAGTCTGGATTAGCGCCGAAGCGGCACGATTCGCGTCCATTCCATCTGCCCAGGTGACCAGGTCCGTCTCCATAGCGCCGCTTGGAAGCAGAGACAACAGGCTCAGGAGCTTTGCCGCATCTGGCGAGCTCGTTACGCGGTGAGACTGGAGGGAAAGAGTGATTGAAGCGTCGAGACTGTTCAGGCGGTTGCAGCCGTCGCCGCGTTTGAGCATCGAGGTACTCAGCTCCTCCCAGCGCAAGACTAAGGCTTTCGTCGACTCGTATTGCGCGAGGTTGGCCATCAAGACTAGCGCGAGGGGAACGTTCTCTGTGAAACCCATCAACTCGACGAGATGCATGTCCGATTCCTCTTTGTCGGAGATGGTGACGAAGGTCATGAGCGCAGCGTCGTTGCGAAGAGGTTGGAGCGGAGGGAGGAAGGGACGTGTCCAGGAGAGTCCCTGCGGGCGCTCGGTGCCGCGAAGAGTGACAACGATAGAGACAAGTGGTATTTCTGCCAGAACCTGCAGCAGTTGCTCGGCCTCCTGCCGGAGCTCCGGGGGTTCCCATGCGGATTCGAAATTGTCGAGAATGAGCAAGGTAGGGCCACCGTCAGACATCCTAGCAAGCCTCTTCTTTAATGCGGCGGTCGATGAGCTGCACAGGCCAAAGGCTACCGAAACGACCTGCGCGCAGGATGCCTTTCCATCGACTGCATCGCATGGAACGAAATAGCGAGCGCCCCCAAAGTGACTGACCACGGCTGGGTGATGGAGCACGCTCAGAGCAAGCGAAGTTTTGCCCATGCCAGGACCGCCAATAATCGCCACATATTGCCCTCCTGTGCTTCCGACAAGTGTAGTGGCGACACTGTCGACTTCTTGGTCGCGGCCGAAGAAGTTGTATGGAGGTGGCGGAATTTTAGGAACATAATCAGCAACCGGCGAAGCAGGACGGGTGGTCGAAGGACGATGGAGCGAGGTCCTATGAGTCATCAGCTCGTCCATAGCGTACGAGGTTTCCAACGACTCGTTGACGGCGTCCAGAAGTTCGTGAATTCTCATGTGTGCTCCAACCTGGATGGCACAGTCAACTAGCGCCTATTGATCGCTATTCGTCGCGCAAACGCACCATGAGCGCATCAAACGCAACCTGTGCGCGATTGAGAAGCTTTTCGAGCGCTTCAGAGTCACGTTCTTGATGCAGAATCTGGGATAGGTAGCTGCGGTTCTCTTGCTTGCGCAGATGTTCGTAGACGTCTCCCAGGATGCTGAGAGAAGAATCAGTTGACAATACTCTAAATCACAGATGCTCTTACTCCTGAAAGTGTGCTAATGCCTGCAGCCACTCGTCCGACAGGTCGTCATTCTGTCGCTGTTCAAGCTCGGTAGTTATAATGGTCACAAACTCGTCGACCCGGCGCGCAAGTCGTAGCGCGGAGGACTTGTTGACTTTGATATTCTATGGAATGGTCGTCAAATAAGCGAAAAGTACGTGGTGGTTTGCCAACCCGTGCGCATTCCGCGATTAGATGCGCGACACCGAATAAAGCGCGCGACACAGGCTGCCCAGCAGCGTCCGTGGCTTGCGCAATGCCCGCCAGGCCAAGTGCTAAGGACATGACGGTCGAAGACAAAGATAGGTTCGGGCGAATGCATCGAGCAACTGATTGAAGTGGATGCGCAGGCGGCGCAGCATCATGATCAACGGAAGATTCGGAAGGAATTCCATCCCGGATCCGGATGCCATATCGGGCTGAGAAACAACAATTTGCCTCATCTGGACGTCCGTCATACGCACACAGATGGTGCGCTGCCATGAAAATTGAAATGAGGTGACGCAGGATGGAAGGCTTGACAATATCCTTAATTCAGTACCTTGAGGAAAATTTCAGGTTGGTACGTACTTGAATCCGCCAAGCAATTGCATTCCGAAATCCACAATGGACCCAAATGTTGAAACAAGTCAAAGACTGACGCCGGCGGGGAATGCGTCCACATCCACAGTCCCGTTGTGATCAAGTTCCTTCGTGGGCTGAGATTAGAGGGGTCAAAATATCTTAGCAAGGTCAAACTATGGGAAGAAAATTATCTTGTCTTCGCCAGAACTTTATCAGGAGTCAGGACTCTGGTCGAGGTCGGCAGCTGTAGGAGGAGGATTGATTACCTAATGCTCCGGATGCAAGGCAGTTGCCGATGAAACCCCGAACGCTTGCTTCTCTTTGCTCTTCATGGCCTTAGACCTGCCCCCGGAGTTGTGCTCAGAGATTGCCTTGCACCTAGGCCTACACGACCTCGAGCCTTTACACTTGCCTGCAAACGCTCCGCCGCGGCCGGAGTCCCGGTGCTTTATCGGCATGTGCTGCTCACTCATCGCACACCTCGATTGCTCGCGGAGCGCCTGTTTGCTTTACTTGCTACCAGCAAGGTGTTGGGCTCTTTCGTTAAATCTCTAGCCATCGACTGGCAGGTCGTTTCACTCCACGAATGCCAGCAGCCAGCCACGAGGCCAAGCCCTCTGCTGACAAACATAAGAGCCGCTCTCAACGGCATGACCAATCTCGAATTCCTGCTACTCTCCCGTCCAGTCGACGGCGCTGCTCTCAAAGGCGTGCGTCTAGCCTCTCTACGCCGCCTGCAGTCAGCGGTCCCAGTCCCAGCAGTGTTTTTCTCTCAACATGCCGACCAACTCTCCGACGTTCGTTACCTCCTCGACGAACCATTGCCGGACCTCAAACTTGTCGTCGGAAGGCCCACCTTTTCAAGGCTACGGCACTTAGCAACGACCGTAGACATCGCTGAGGCTTTGCTCGAGGACGATCTGTGCGGCCCTCAGCTTCTCAGCATGATACTGCACGCGAAACAGCGGAATATCGCATTCCCTTGCTGTCCATTTTACACTTTGCTCGCACAAAAATGTCCTGCTCTGCAATCATTGTGCCTCGTGGATTGGGCTCCGCCCAATTATAACGACTCGTCGCTGCCGCCTGCCACACCCCACTTGGGCGTCCGCACGCTGGGCCTCTATCTGACATACTGTTACTGTGTCGCAGACATGACGTGTCCCAACGGCGCATTCGTCTGGGAGGGCTTTCTCGAGTCGGTTGCGTATGTTTTTCCCAACATCGAGACGCTAGAATATCCCTGCGCCCCCGAGTTCGCCGGCGACGATGATAGCGACCACCTGCCCTCGCATATGGTACCTACGCAGTGGAAGGCACCGGAAAAGTATGCCAAGCATCTTCGTCGTCTCAGTGCCGTGAAGCTGGGAAACGGTCTGGTGTATTCACGAGGGAGCGACGGCGCTTTCACGCTCGCGTACGCCGGGGAGGCATTAGAGCCGCCTTTCATCGGTATTCCCAGGACCCTTCGCCCATGGGTTCGTCAATAGGTATGTTTTTACCAGTGCATTTTTAGTGCGGTACGCCGGCTTATATGACGACCTTGCGGCTCATTTCCTGCTTTCAGGGCCGCCATCGCACGCTCGCTTTCCACTGCAACAATGGAAGAATACGGATGTAGATTAGTTGTTCGTCGGAATCATCTCTCGCGCTGGGATCGTGCATCATTTCAGCTGCTGTCGGCCAATGCTCGACGATTGTGCGGCGATAAATCGATTCACTGTGGCGGCGTGATCGCTCTCCTCCACCTCATCCCCTTCCTTTCTTAAAACGCCCAGCTCTTCTCCCATGCCCAGGTGATCACCTTCGCCTTTTAGCGCTCCGGCTTACTGACGCCCAGCAGCGAGAATACAAAACAGATTTGCATCGTGAAAGAGCTGCAAGTCCCGCGCGAACTGGTCTTCTGCCATGTACGGGTGCCGCGCACCTGCGCTGGTTCTCGCACCCGAACACGCCCGCGGACGACCCCATCGCGGTCAATGCGCGCGCCGGCGGCGTGTGGCGCCAGCGCATGCTGATCGACGACACGACCGACTATGTGACCGGTGGCGTGTTCACGGAGGTCGTCTCGCCCGCGCTCATCGTCTTCGTCTGAGGCGCCGAGGGTGGCTGGCCAGACCTCAAGTCCAACCTCGTTGCTCAAGTGAAATTCGAGGATATCACAGACTAAGACCAAGCTGCATGCCGCATCACCTTCGAGATGCCCTCCACGACGACTGAGAGGACAAGGATGTGAAGCAGTGCCGTGGCAGGTGGACTGAGACTCTCACGCGTTCTGTGCCTGCTAATGCGGCTTGAGGCATCGTTTCTGCGCGCCCGGTGGGGTAATGTTCCTGCGGTGTCTGAACCCGTCCCCGCCCATCCATAATCATCAAGAGATCACATGTTCGAACTGTGGCCGCTGTCATGAATCCGGTTTGGAGCCGCTGCATGTGTAATGAAAGCGCTCAGTGGCACTCTCCTTGCGATGCTTTCCAGAAACTGGCACCTTTGGCGTGCCGCATGATTTCCCTTCTCAGTATCCTCCCTCATCGAAGATCCGGTTAGAAGTCTCATGAACTGCCGCTCTCCAGTACCTGGGTAGTTCCTAAACTTGGTTGGTTGTCTGAACGATTACGAAACTGCTTCTGATCTGGGCTTGGATTGAGACGAATGTTCGGGCAAGGATTGAGATCAGCGTTGCGCACTCACACGCCGTGTCCCCCACTCCGTTCTCGCTTGCGGATGGTTTTCAACCATCCGCCCACCAATACAGCTCGCCCTAAACTTTTTCCAGGCTCTAGTGGCGCATACGTTACCATATGGATGGTTCCTATGGCCTGTGTATTTGATTTAGACAGTCCACAGGAAGGCCAGACAACCGGCAGCGCACTATACGCCTGGCATCGGTCTATATAGTTCGATGGAGGCGAGCTCCTGTGGCTCGCTGAACGTCGCACCAGCCTTCACATGCGCCTCTTGATGCCACTCAGTCTCGTATCAGTTGTTGTGGTCTTCGCCGGCGTCAACACGGCCCTGTCCTGTACGCCTCTTCCCCTGGAGGAGGGGCCATGCATTCCAGATTTATGTCATTCAGCGATCATAGATTAACGAGCATCTAATCATCTAGTCCGTGCAGCGCAGCGTGTGAGGAAACCCGAGTACGTACGGCTATCGACGTCTGCACTGCGACGACCTCGAATAGTAGTACCTGATGGCAAATCACCGGCAGCGGTGACCTGAGCTGTTGATTGTGATAGTACGAGCCTGAGAGTAGCTGCGGTATGAAATCTCACGCCACAACATGATTCCCAGGCTGTGGACCAAACGAAATGTCTTCTCTGCCCCTTCGAAACGTTTCTGTTAGGGACTCTCACGTCTGTAGCCACAGTTACGTAAAGCATTTGAGTGCGGGGAGTCCGCTTTGAGACACTGAGACGGGATGAGACGCCTGGTTCCTGAGATCGTCTAAAGATAACGTATCGTAGGGGCCGCTACCACCTCAGGCTGTTCCGGTGCGCGCATTTACTGAGAAAACTGCTGAACGCGATGTCTCGTTTCACGCAGAGGCGAGCGTCGGCTTCTGAGGTACATAACGCGCGGACGGCCTCAGGTTCATAGTTTTAGGAGGCCGTGGTCACGCAGGTTGGTCCTCAGACTTCTCTATCTCCATTTCCAGAGCCTGAGCTCATCCGTTTGAACCTCCCAACGCGCCGGCATTCTATTCGGCACCGGGCCACCGGCGACGTCGCCAGAACACTGTCACCACGTCCAACGTGACACGACCGGCGCTGTGGCGCCGCCACCGGATCCTCGCCTGGGATGAGGGGTGAGAAATCCAGAACGAACTCGGCGCGTATCTCATTTCGCGGGGGCAAATGGCAGCGCGAATGTGACAGGAAAAGAGGGTGCGGCCCTCGACCTAACGAAATGGAGGGCGGTTGTTTGGGTGCTCAAGACGGTGACAACCCGGATGGCATTCTGGTGCGCCAGGCGCTGCCGTGCGAATGCCCTGAAATGTGTTGCGATGCCGAGGTCACGGGATCGTGAGGTTTGTGGACGGAACATATCTCCTGGAGTTGGTAGACGAAAATTGGATCTGGCGCGACAAACCGGACGACAAACGCTGCATTTAACAGTACAAAACCAGGTTCACGGCGAATGGGCTGGTAGTATGTACCTCTGAGGTGGAAAGGAGGAAGCTGGATATGACGCTGGCGCTGCGTGCCTATCTCATTGAGGCCTAATCTCTGTTTGGCTCAGACTGGATATGATGTTTACTGGCTGATCGTCAGTATCCTCTGAACGTTCCGAATATCGCAGTGGAAAAGCCTCGCGCACGTTGGCCGGCATCACTGGGCGCCTGCTGTCTCGCTCAACTAAGGTGCTTGAGACTGTGGCGTGGAGACCTCAACTGCGCCTCAGTGATCCCCGTCAGTTGATGCACATTATCACGGTCTCAGAGGGCAAATACAATTCATTCATCGCTGGGAACGCGGCCAGAACACTCCAAAGATATGAGCCATATGCCGTAAAAGTGTCAGGAGCACGCAGCCACACATGGGAGACGGTGAGAAAGCATTCTCAGCGAGTCACGAGGGGTGTGTTGGAGGGAGAGGTATAAAAGCGCGAGGAGACGCAGCAATCGAGTTCCTTGCCAGTCAGGACTCAACGCCTTACTTGCACTCACCGCTCAGCCAAGTCTCGAGTCGTCCTCATGCGCTTCAACGTTGCCACCATCATCGTCGCTTTCGCCGCCTTCGCGGTCGCTGAGCCGGTCCCCAAGGCTCTCGAGGCCAGGCAGCTGAATCTAGGTGAGCTATTCAACAAGACATAAATGTGCAATAGGCTCATAATTTGCTGAAGGTGCCTGCATTACTGCCATTGCTGCACTTCCTGGGGACCTCTGCAACTTAGAGGCTGACGCCCCGCTATCGGATGTTGCAAGTCCGTGCCCATATATGTATTATGACCACTCGGTGTTTGCTAATGCGGTTGTAGAATGCGTGACTGTACTACTACAAATGGACCTGGTTCCGGTGAGCTCGCGATAATGTCCACCCATTTGTGGACTATTATTGATGCTACCATAGCTCGAGTGTTGCATCCCCGTACTCAAGGTTCTAGTACCGGGGCTATGCAGTGCCACCTGAAGGCAGCACCTGTTCAATCCTCCCTCGCTACTCGCCAAATCATGTACTATCACTGTTGTCGATCGATGAATTGAGCTTTGGCGAGCTTTATCGGAAATATGCGCTGAAGGGCCCAGAGAATGGCAGCAATACTGGCCGTATGCATGGAGCCTCCAGTGTTGATGATCAGGAAGGTACATAGGATATTAGGGGGTGTTACCATTGCAAGGGCCGTTCATATTCGTCCGGAATTCAGAGAAAGTTATCTGGCACATCTCTAGGGCAAATGCGTATCGGCCGGGCACGGATGAGACCGGCTGTGTGAAACCCACACTATAGACGTTATCTGCGTCCTCTGTTTAGAGAAGCAATAAAGAAGAACACTTGCCGCAATGCAGCTCGAGGGCAGCTCGCGGAGTCTGAACTCGGGCTCAGAGCCTATTTACCGGGCGTTCCCGATTCGTTGATTCGCATCCCACTTCACTTCTCCCCACACTTTCATAAAAGGTCCGTCTGCTTTCGTCGTGCTCGTCGTCGCTGATAGCGTTGCTAACCACCCTTCCGTGTACAGATGCGTGAGAAGTGGAAGAAGAAGCGCTCTCGGAGGCTCCGGCGCAAGCGCCGTAAGATGCGGGCCCGCTCGAGTGCGTCGTCGTCTACGCTTGGCTACCTTTTGTCGTTGCTCATTGCCGTGCAGAGTAATCGTGATGCGTCACAGTCACGAGCCCGCCCCATGCCACGAACACCCAAGCCAACCCATTATGTCGTGTGCACAAGCTGTCATGTTGTTCATCGCATGTCGCCCTCAGAAAATCCAACGTTTTGCTGTCGTACTGCATGCTCTCGTGTTCGTCTTGAGCTTCTGCCACCGTTAACGATTCCTTCCTCAATTGTGGACTGCCAAGCAACGTCGAGGATTCAAGGTTTCAAGTAAGGTTTCAGGAGCAAGATGCTATCGGCGCAACGCAAGCACAATCATTAATCCGTATCGGCTTGTGCTTCGTTTGCTGTTGGGCCGTCGCGGCTGGCCTGCCGGTTTCACGTCAGGCAGCGACGAGCAAGCCAGTAATACGTGCGTTGGAGCCTGCCCGGGTATTAGGGTCTCTGCTTCCTTCATGTCGTCATGCCGGAGACAATTCGCGTTGCTGTCAGCGCGACTGTGCAGTGGTTCATATAATAGTCTACCTGAAAGCGACGATCTTCATAGTCTTGTCTGCGTCAAATTCCCCTGGATATGCCAGGCTCGCGTCCAAATATTTGCTTACACTTGCCTTTGTCTGTTCAGGCCGTCTCTGCATTGCGCGCGCCTCGCGCCCACACCCTTCTGTTCTGGCTCTATGGTTTCGGAATCTATCATCGACAACTTTTCCACCCTCGCCAAGCTGGCGCTCCTCATGCCCGTCAGCCAACGCTGGACAACGCCCGTCATCGACCATCGCGCGTACTGGGTCCAGGTTGATCTCAAACATGGTCCTTCTCTGAAATCTACAACACCAGCAGAAATTTCTCTGTTCTTCCCGTCACTGTGTCGTGTGCGAACGCGGATGCGGTCCTCCCGCATATCGCAGTACAACTCGCACATAACTAGTCTTAAAATCACGGCAATACCGCCCCACGCAGCGAACGCCTTCTCAGCGCTCCGTCACGTCGCTGCGATTCCTGGAGTGACTATTCATCTATTTCGACGACGGGTCTATCTACTGCATGCTGGACCCGTTCCCGTAACTCTCAGTTCGACTTTGATGCGCCTGCGCTGAAGTCGCGTCGTTCATCTAGTCTACGGGACGCAGACGCTACTTGATCAGCACTCCTCTATACCGGCAAGCGGACAGGAGTGCTGATGTATGTAGCTCAGCGTCTCCCATTTTTATTGTCTAGAAGATCTCGGCGCTGTCATCACGGTGCGCATCCCCGATGTGCATTCGGGATCCCAAATGCGTTTTCTGCGTCTCCCAATCTATGCAATACGAGGACGTTGTTGCACTCAGTCCCGTATTCTTGTGACAGGCAGTGTCGCATTCTTCGCGGGCACCATCGGGCATACCTGGCTGTCAGTCTCCGCGTCCCCTCCATCGATCTCAACATCGTCCAGCCCATGCTCGTTCTCACTGGCATTGCATTCGCCGACGAAAATCGCTTCGACCTCGTGCTGAAAAACGGAAATTCGGGGCGCGCGCCTGACTCGTTGCCCTCCTCCCCACGGACAACTCGTGACGACTGGACGTGAACGCGGGTCGTCTGTCTGCGTAGTCATCGCGGTTGAGCACCGGGACGACTATGTGCCCTTCTCCGGCCTGCTCCCTGCGCTGGGAATATCGTCATTGTTATTGTGGTGCTTCCGAATATGCAACAGTGGACTGCGACGGTGCCCCTCCCTCAAGCGCGTGAATCTGCGCATGCGCGACCCCTGCAGGGTGCATTCCGAAACGGTCCCAGTGAGCATTGAATTCTTATTGCGGGGCTCGCCTCCCGCGTTCTTCATGGCGCCCCGTCCCCAGTGGATCTCCACCAAGGGAATATGAGCGGCTAAGACGTCCGGACGACCTGCATGGATGAGAACTTGTCATCGACTTTGTTGTCGTCGTCGCTGTTTGTCTGACTCTACGAAAACGGAAGGATCGCTTATCTCACTGCTGGTCTGGTCAGAGTCTCTCCCCGCCCCTCGTATTCCTACGATTATATTCATCTGTGGGTGCCCGAGGAAACCGGAGTATTAGAGCAGACTTGGCAACGGTTGCGAGCAGGCGGCATGCGTTGGTGCACTGTGCCGCACTGTTACTAATCTGTGTCAACGTTTACGCTGGTTTTCTGGGACTTCAAGCTTCAAGGTGTGGAAGCCTGGTGGTGGAAGGCGATGACCCGGCCATGGAACAACGTGCCTGGCCTATGCTCAGACAGTGCAGGATGTATGCGCCGAGGAGGAACGCGACAAACAATCCCAAAACTGGCGTTGATGGCCGCGGAGGCGGCGGGCAACGCCCATCGTACTCGTCCCACACCAGTGGCTACATGTGCCGAGAAACAGGTTCAGAGCACCATTGGGTTTGTAGTATCTAAGCGGCCGTTCCTGAGGCAGAAGACTTGCGTTTTGTGATCTGTCTTCGAACCCATGTTTAGAATTTTACGACTCCAAGAACAAGTCATTCGTGAAGCACACATTTCTTTATGAGAGTAGAAGGGTACAAGCTGTGAAGCCTTCCGTCGACGATGCATTCGACCCTGGCTGCGGAGCTCATCAACACTATACAGGACAACCCTTGATCTTTCTGCTGGAAGTGGCTCGCATTTAATCCATGGCGCTCAATCATTGAATCAATGCATGTCAGCGACCCAAACTGGCGGAGCCGAGAAGGCTACCCCCGTTGTCGTTGCTGCACGCCCCGGCTGTCGCGAGCTGAGGCCTGAGGATTGACCAAGGATGGTGCCGCGAGCCTGCGCGCATGCCGCCTGATTCGTGTTGCACGATGTGCAGTGAGGTTGCGACGTAAACAAAGCTATCTCTCCAGGTTCGTCGTCATCGAAGCCGGACTTTGTTGTCAAGCCGCTCAAACAGATGGCTTCGAAAATCAGATTTTCACCGGGTCTCGGCTCGTCCGGTTCAGTTAGCACGCGAATTGGTGTGCAAACGCTGGCTGGCCGACGCGCCTCTCTTTCCCCGCGCCCGCACATGTCGCCGCAATGTCCTCCCCGCTCGACGTCGACGCGCAGCTCCAGATCATCCAGAACGGCCAGACGGCCTCGTATCTGTTGTGTACGCGCCTTTTTGTTGTGATTGCTGGATCGGCAGCGCAAAAGGCTAATTTTTGGCGGCGCGAGATAGTAGCGTTTTTCGTCTGCGGGGTGTACGATCACGGTACGCGTTCACCGGCGCCCATGGTCGCGAGACGGGCTGACCGCCGCGTGCAGCGAGCTCGCTCGATGAGGAGGTGAGTAATCTGAGCGCAGGAACGAGCGCCGCGCCTGACAATGCTGCGCGCAAAGATTGCATGGATCGGCTCGACGCGCCTGCGCAGGTCCAAAATCGTATATCTCACTGTGAGCATGAGCTCCTAACTCTCGCGCACGGTTGCTCAGACAGTTGAATACATTAGAATCGGTACACATTCCTTGCTTCTTTCCTCGTTAGGGTTGCAAGTGAGTTCGGGCCCACGAGCATGTCTGCGACTGTTGAGCGCGGTCTCTCCAGCGGTCCTCATACCGGAGCCAGACTTCGACTCCGTGAGTGTCACTATGGTGTTGTCCCCGTAGCTGACCGCTATCATTAGTTGTCCGTCTAGTATCGTCATCGCGCGACTTTGCTGAGACGCCCCAGCTGTAGACCTGCAACCGCCTTCCTTCTTGGCAGCAACATCCTCTTACACACCATCGCCAATAGTACGCCGTCAATTGTGTCTCTAAGCCGCGATCCTGATTTTCCCTGGCAGTTGCCCTCTCCCTCCGCATCCACGCCCTCTACGAGGAGGAGCGCCATATCAAGCTGGCACTCATCACCGCCATCACACTCTACGTCGCACTGTCCATTATCGTGGTTCCATTAACTTGGAAGGTATGTTCGAACATTGCGGTCCCAGCTACAGCTTCGCGCGTGGCTCCGCGTGGTATGATACAGTACAGTGCGCGCTCATCCGATCGACAGGGTGGGATACTTCCTTGGCCGAAGCTCGCACGTATGTGTCTTATACTCAATTTGGACTAGCTGCATCATTGACATTTTCTCCTGTTCCGCTCACAGCGGGCCTACCAACAGGATGTCTCGTCGTGCCGCCTCAGAAGTTCTGGACGGCATTCATACTTGACTTCATATTCGAAGGTTCGTCGCGTTACAGTGCTCGCCATGGCCGCTCGTAATTTGATTAATCTCGTCCAATGTTAGCCACCGTCTTCGGCTTGACGGCACATAGGATATTGCAGTGGAAGCGCGGGTTCGCACGCGATACGGACACCCCGCTTATGACACACATGCTCAACGCCGGGCTGGGGTACTTCGCCGCCATAGCATCCACGCTGGTCTTCGCGACGGCTGTGTCGTTCACACGGGTGAGCGATTTAATGACCTACAGTCTTCTCTCATGTCTCACACCCCGCTGCTGGATTGATTTGCAGTGGAACGCCATATTCGGTGGCACAGCGTCAGTGAAATTAGCGTTCCCACGAACATGGTGCTGACGGTAGTGCCTCTAGGTTCACAGTCGCAGTGACGAGCGTGGCGTCATCCAGGATGCTCCTCGCGCTACGCACGAAGGTCGAGAGCCCGCCGCAGGTCGATCTTGCCTCCATCGAGCTTGTAACGACGCGATTCTTTTCCTCGCCGCCTCCCTCGGGGCCCAGCAACAGCTACATCGTCTGTCCCCCGCGGAACAGCGTGTCGCCCTCCCCGACCATCCCGCGCGTCGTCTCCCCTCCTCCCTTCCGAAGCTTCGGGTCAGCGCGTTCGCGATCTCGACCAATGCGCCCGTCGCCGCTGCGCACGATGTCTCCGCCCATCGATGGGTCCATTGCCTACGCGCGCGTCGCGCTGAACTCGCCGTCTTCCGCGTCGCCCGGGTTCCGCATCGCAAACACGCCTTCGACGCCGTCAACCGGCTCGCCCGCCGCGTCATCTGCGTCTCCCCGCGGAGTCTCTTTCACCGTCGCTTCCCCGTCGCAGGCGCGCCTCAGTCCCTAGCGCTTTCCCCTTCCCTCCGATATCAGAGTGTTTTCGTGCTTTCTCCTTGCTGTCGGAACCGTTACAATCTTGGACGTTGGTTTTCGTGCGCATACTAATGGCACAGCGGGGGTAGAACTTCGATGGATCATACTACTTTAGGTGTTGTCTTGTTGAGAACTAAATAATCAGAATACTCCGGACCAGTGTGAAGCGGAAGCAGTGCATGAGGTACATCATGCGGGAGGTAGATCACGCTTTCAAGGTCCGTCTCGTTACTTCTGCTTCTGCCACCTGCCCTGGGTGTATGATCACCATTAAATCTCGACCGCGTCAGAGCAAAAGTCCTTAATTTCGGTCTGTGGACCGATGCTCATAGCCACGTGAGGACTCTTTCGGGATTGCTGCTGCGGGCAATCTAGTTTTGTTCGCCATCTCAGCCGGCGCTGCTCTGATAGTATGGTATAAAGCTCAAGCCACGTACAGATGGTCTCAGGTCCCTCTTGTCATGCTGCTGTCGACTGTGTCCTCGCTATTTCTCGCGGGCGCTGCGCTCGCGACCTACGCGCCCATGGCGCAGGTGCCCCTGGACTTCCCCGCACCCGAGCAGGACCTGAGCGCGCTCTCGACCAACGAATTCACCACGCTCACGCACCAGTCCTACCCCGCGCATAGCGTCCGCATCAAGCGCATTGCCGACTTCTGCGACAAAGAAGTCAAGTCCGAGCGCCTATCCTGCTCCTGTACCCAAAATCTCTGACTTCGTCGCGCGACTCGCGCCAGGTCGTACTCTGGCTATATCGACATTGAAGCTCGCCACCTGTTCTTCTACTTCCACGAAAGCAGGAGCGATCCCGATGCCGATCCCGTGCTCATGTGGATCAACGGTACGCGCTCCTCGTTTTATTGCAGTCTCCACTAAATTTTCAACCAGGTGGACCTGGATGTTCGAGCGCTATTGGGGCGTTCATGGAGCTCGGTATTCCCGCTGCGCAGTTATTGCATAAGAAAGAAGTAATCCAAGGTGAACAGGGCCATGCAGCATCCACAATGCAGATGGACCGAAGTACAACCCGCATGCGTGGAATAGCAACGCGAACCTCTTCATTATCGACGAGCCCATTGGCGTGGGCTTCTCCTATGCTGACCACGGCGAGACGGTCGTACGTGGATCTGGCTTCCTCGCTTATCGCCTGTTCACCATTTCTGTCTGGCAGGCAACAACGGAAGAGGCGGCAGTCGATATCGCAGCCTTTGTCACTGTCTTCTTCGAAACGTTCAGAAAGTTCAAGGGTCGCCCGTTCCACATGGCCGGCGAGAGCTACGGGGTTCGTATTTCCAAACTGCGTCCTGTTGAGTATTTCATCTGAAATGTTGCGCTAGGGACGATACCTTCCTGTCTTCGCGTCGGCCGTGTACGACGCCAACGCCAACGCAGTCGCAGAGGGCCGCATGCCCATCAACCTGCAAAGCGTCCTCATCGGCAACGGTCTCACGGATTCCCACAGGCGCGTTTTCTCTTTCTTCTTGTGCGTCCTAGTAGCACTAACGCGAAGTTCAGGATGACGTACTCCTTGTACGATATGGCATGCACCAACGCGAGCGTGGACCCCGTGTTACCCATTTCCTCCTGCATTCGCATGAAGGCCGCTGTGCGTGCAATCCAAGATGCCGACCTGCAGCCCGCAGCTCACAAATTGCAGTTGCCGCGGTGCAAAAAATGGCTTGAAGAAGGCTGCATCGACCAGTTCGACGCCATCTCGTGCGGCGCGGCGAACCTTTTCTGCCAGACCGAGTTCATGCTGCCGTTCGTTAACAGCGGTAAGAACCATTCAGCATTATCCCGAGACCGTACTCACGCGCTTTGTGACAGGCAGGAACCCTTATAACATCGCGGAGGAATGTGAAGGCGGAATAGGAGAAGATCTATGCTATCCTCTGACGAGGTATGCTCGCGTAGTCCGCGCGCGAACAATTGAGTCCTGAACGCATCCAGACACATTCGCCACTACCTCGACCAGCCGGACGTGCGCAAGAACCTCGGCGTGCACAAGAGCATTGGAAATTTCAGCAGCTGCAACAGCGATATCCTCGCGCAGTTCCAGGCGAACCTGGACGATATGCGTGGTAGCGCGCCGTACGTCGCCGAGCTGCTGCAGCGCGGCGTGCGCGTGCTCGTATACGTTGGTGCGTATCTCGACCGTCTTGACCAACGCACCACACTTTCTGACTTGCGCCCGCGCGCAGGCACCTATGACTGGGTCTGCAACTGGGTCGGCAACCTGGCGTGGGTGACCGCGCTGCAGTGGCCGGAGCATGACTCGTTCGTCGGCCAGGAGCTGCGCGAATGGACCGTGGACGGCGCGCGCGCCGGGCTGACGAAGAGCGCCGGACCGCTGACTTACTTGACAGTCGAAGCTGCTGGGCATATGGTAAGCACGAGTATTGTCAACAGTTTGGGCACATCTGATCACTGTGCTGAAGGTGCCGTACGACAAGCCCGTCCAGGCCCTTGCAATGCTCAATCGCTGGCTTTCGTCACAAGATTTCTAATTCTATCCCGCTTGAAGGCCTACCTTGTTTGTGTACACTACCCTATGTGTACAACCGATCAACATGGCATGGCCCCTCCAACGGCGCCCAGTCTGTCCATGAGCACATGGCGCCAGCCCGGCAGTTCAACTGACTAACTGAACTCCCACTATGGTATGCTTTTATTCAATCGTTCGGTGAACCCCTACTCCTCAGTAAGCAAATGTGTGCTGTAGAATATAACGCCGACGATCGGTAGGCGTCTGCGCACTGCCTTCCTCTGGATCCGCCTGTCATTTCCCCGTTTTGCCACGCCGCGGCATCTATTTATTAGGCATCGCTGATAAACATGTTGCAAAGCATCGAGCCAGGTGACCGCGGGACCGGAAGCGAGGATTCTGACTTGAGCTTGGGCTCGAACCAGCAGCGTATCGGATAACGCGCTCCGATCAACGCAGCTTGTCTTTTGACCACCACCATCGCCTCCGTAGCCTCTTAGCAATGGTTCTGCCCGTCGTATTAGGGGGACTCGCACAGGCCGCCGAGGTCGCTGGCGAAAGCATATCTCGCACGCTGCTCGGCGCGTCCCAGCTCATCTCTGAGTATGCACGGGTGCGCTCCAACTACTTGCAAATATGAATTTTAACCTAAACCATGGCCTTTCATAGAACGTCAGAGTCAACAAGGATGCCGCACTGGCTCTATCTCGTCGCATCCACGAACTTGTGACAGTCGTTACCGCTGAACTAGACATCACCTCAGTTGGAGACGACCAAACTGCCGAATGGCAGTCTACGCTTGCGCGCTTCGAATCGTGCGTGCTGTACTGCCAGCTTGTCGAGGAGTAGTTAAAACCCATTTAGGTTGCTACTTGAGGCCCAGGAACTCCTCCAAGCGCAAGCTCGAAGAAGCTACCTATCGCAAGTACTGTTCCAAGAGCGAAATGCGGGCGCGATAAAGGACCTCTCTGAGCGTATTCGACATGCGTTTCGTACACTCATGGTAAAGTCGCTTCTCGTCTCTGAACTTCTCCGCTAATGGTTTCGATAGATGTCTGCGCACATTCAACTTCAAGTGAGCTCTGACGCGTGGTTCAACCCCACCGCGGCTCCAGCAGCTCTGGCGGCACTTGACGCCCAAAAAGCAGAGATGCTTGCATCGCCATCGGTCGAAGTGGTTAATCAGCCGCCCGCGAGGCTTCCGCCTCTCCCCCTGCTTCATTTCGGGCGAAGTGAAGAAACTGCACGCTTGGTCAAAATGATGACGAGCCCAACTGCATCGTATGTGGCTATTCTTGGCGGACCTGGTATGGGGAAGACGTCTCTTGCGCTGTCGGCAATGCACGATCCAGCTGTGCTCGCCAACTTCGGGAACCGGCGCTTCTTTGTCTCTTGTGATGCAGCCGACGGTCACGCGTCCTGCGTTGCTATTGTTGCTGGCTCTCTGGGCCTCTCTAGCGTGGATACGAAGACGCTTGAGAAAGCATTGCTCGAGACTTTACGCGACGGCGACATGCGAACTTTGCTCATCTTGGACAACTTCGAGTCGGCTTGGGAAGGCATCGAGAGCCGAGCTGACGCCGAACGCGTCCTCGAGTTGCTCACGTCGATCCCTCACCTCAGTTTGATCATTACACTCCGCGGTACAGAGCGGCCGCAAAGGGTTGGCTGGACGCGACCATTCTTCCCACCGATCGCGCCACTGTCGGACGACGCAGCACAGCAGCTATTTCTCACTGTCTCTGACCTGTCGGATGCCGATCCTCATTTGCACTCACTTCTGGCGGAGCTGGGAAACGTTCCTCTGGCCGTTATTCTCATGGCGAATCTCGCGCAAGATGAGACGCTGTCAGTGCTTCTCGCGAGATGGAACGACCTTCGAACTCAAATCCTCACGCTGTGCGGTGGAGAAAGCAGGATGAGTAGTCTCGATACCTCAATCAGACTTTCTCTGCAGTCGCCGCGGATGACAGCTCAGCCAGACGCGATACAGTTACTAAGTCTTCTGTCTGTGCTTCCGGATGGTTCGTTTGATAGTGACATAACTCAGTGGGCATCTGTCTTCGCGACTCCCAGCCGTTTGTTGTCGGCCTTGCTGCAGAGCGCCCTGGCATACAGGACCGCTGAGCAGCGCGTGAGGGTCCTCCCTCCCATTCGGGCTTACATGCAGGCCTACCACCCGCCAGAAGAGCGACTCACGCAGGGCCTATGTGACCATTATTTTGGCTTGGCGCGTCTCCTTCTCCAGGAAGGAAAACCAAGTTCGCCACCCTCAGCCGTTGCTGCGGTGACTCCTGAAGTCGCGAACATTGACGCTGTTGTGCGGCATTCCCTCGCTCACAGTCGCGACATTTCGCAGGCGTTAGCAGCCGCGATTTGTATGTGTCGTCTCTTCGCCGACACTGGTATCGGGTCTCCTGATCTGCTCTACCCCGCTCTCGCTGCTGCCCGCAGAGCCAACTTGCACGACTTGTCCGCGGACTTGATTCTCCTGCGCGCCATGATCTTCGGTGGCACGGCCGCTTCGGCCGAGCTGCCTTCCTGGCTGCGCGAAGCTCACAATCTCTACGTGCTGACAGGGAATACGAACGGGATCATAGATACGTCAATCCACCTAGCGCGTTTCCTGCCCCCTCATGAGGGAATCGCCACCGTCTCGCGTTCTCGAGAGGTTGCTGAAGCACATCATGACTTCCGCCGGGCAGCGCGGTGCAGTCAAGCCCTCGCGCGGTCGTACGAGCGCTTGGCCCGGCTGGACCTCGCTCGCCAGAGCCACGAGCAGGCCATCTCCTCATTGCGTGCGACCGGCGATGCGGAAACACGTCTGATTGGTTTCAGCATGTTCCGCATAGCGGAATACGCACTGCAGACATGCGATATACAGGGTGGTATTCGTGCGCTTCGCGAATCTATCGAATCGTTACGCGCTGCGAACTACCCTCCCGCCATCGGGGAAGCTGAACGCACCTTGGGCACTGCGTTTCTGGGGCAAGGCGACGGACACGGTGCAATAAAGCACTTGACCCTTGCATTGGAAGCCTACACCAAGGCGGGTCAAGTCAAGAACGAGATTCGCTGTCTGGTGATTCTCACCATGGCACACTTAATGGTCGGCGACGGGTCTGCAGCATCTGATGTTTACGCTTCCGCATTGCGTGTCAAGAGCACGATCAGCGAGGACTGGCCATACGGCCAAGGAATGCTGCTCGAGGCCGCAGGAAAGCTGGCCTTGTATCACGGCGACCTTCCTAAGGCTTTCGCTGCGCTCCACGCCTCTCGCAGTGCGTTCAGAACGAAGGATCCCTTCATGTCCCAGGACCTGGCGCGCATAGACGAAGCAAACGTCCTCGTATGGCTCGGTGAAGCCCATCAGCGTGCTGAGAACACATCGGCTGCCCGAGAGGCCTATCTTGTCGCTGCGATACTCCACCTGAAAACCAACGTTCTTTTCTCTGTCGTCAGCGACTTGCGCCGCCTTGCTCTCGTAGTGGACGACGACACGTCCTATCAGCTTTTCCTCGCTGTGCTGCCTCCCTTGCTCAGATTTGGTTACAAGAGAGATATCGGGAGCGCTTTAATGCACCTGGCAGATATTGCGAGAAGACGTGGGGACTTACGCACTGCTCAGCATAGGTTCAACAGGGCTCAGTGTTATCTTAGGGATAATATTGCCCAAAATCAGGTAGAATAACGGTGGAATCTTTCAGCTTTGGCAAACTTGTATCATATTCTAATTCAAGTAGTAGACTGTAAAATGCAATTGAAGGATAACACATTCAATTGAGATTATCTTTCAACTGCGGATAAAATGACGAAAAGAGTTGAGCGTGAGCTTTGAGAGTTGGTACAATGTCCACTTCTCGAGTCGCGGGAAATTTTGAACTGAGAGCTCCCGTCCGGCCGGCACGGACCGGGTCCGGCGGTTGACCTGTCGCTGCTTCATGATTTTCATCCAGCCTCTCAGGACCATGTGGCCCGACCTTTGCCACGAGTATGCTATCCATCTAAATAGCAGCTCACGCAGCCGTCATGCGCTGTGGTATGGGCGGCGCTTGCTGGTCTGAGAAAGAAATTTGCGTATCGTGGTCCGTGGATATGCGCTATCGCTTCCTAAGTAGCACAATAGGCGCTGTTATCATTGTGCCAGACCTCTCTGCTTTACTGCGCCCTTCCGGAGAACGATCCGCCTACTGCATCCGTATTCGGTGTGTGCATCAGGTTCTCGCACGCTGAACCTACTAGCGCTATTGTATCAATATTGTGCTCGAGGTCGCGCTTTCTAGGTCCGCCACGCTTCCCGATGAAGAACATCAACCGTACAATGCTGCGTGGCAACAGCGACCACCCCGGCCGCTACCCGATTGTGCGTGCACGGCACACGCGATGCTACAAATTTCGCACCCGGAGAGTTGAGGCAACTCGCGCCTGACTCCATCTTCCTCCTTCCCTCCCCTCGTCATGGACGCCCGATACAAGGAGCGCTTCATGGATTATGTTCGACGTATTGGGACGCATGCGCTCAACAACTGGTCCGATCCTATGTGCGTCTTGTATTCCACGTATCCAGGTCGCCACAATTTACCAACTCACGCCTAGGATGTTGCCGGACGCAGTCATGACTGCTCTCAAGGAAGAGATCATCGAAGTCGTTTTCGCTGGCCTCGCGCTCGCTGGCCGCGAGTGGAACTCGCGGCAGCCGGTCAACATGCTCCCCGTTGAGCTCATCGGCGCCGTATGTGCAGAAATGACACTCCCGCAGCGCGCGCGGGCCTCGCATATCTGCACGCACCTGCGCAGCTCCATCATCTGCAATCCGACGCTCTGGTCCGTGATCGATGAACACAACTCCAGTCGGGACGGTTTACCGACCTTCCTCGAGCGCTCATGCTCTGCCCCCGTCACCCTCTCGTGCTGGAATTTCCCGAACGACGCAACTGCATACTGGATTCAGAGCCATCTGCACCACATTCGCGTCCTGAATATCGGCCTGACCTCCGAACGGGCGGATATCGTCTTGCGCGAGAGGGCTCCCATACTGGAAAGCTTTGCGATGCGCTCCCCGGGCTATCAGTTGCATTCTAGCGCTTTCGGAGGGGCCGCCACGAAACTCACGCGTGTGACACTGTTCTCCGTCCGACTGCCAGAGGAAACTCCAGTTGTAGCGTTTTCTGATGTCAAAGGGCTTCATTTTCAACCGGCGCAAATCGAGGATATCGACGTGCTTCATATGCGGAAGGTTTTCCCTCGAGTCTCGTCGCTTATTCTGGATACGACCAGCTGTGCGCAGTCCGCTTCCGGGCCAGTCGTTCCGCCTGGGCTCCAGATTCGTGGTCTTCAAAATGTTGCGCTGAGAGGCGGCGCTTGAACGTTTCCGCGCTCCTTCGTCTCTTCCACGCAGTCCCCCGTATCACCGTTACCAGCTCTCCGAATGTCTTCGCCGAGCTCATGATTTCGTCCGGAATGTCCGTCCGGCGACGTCTCACATGGCTGCACCTGGACGACACCACCTCGCTCGACAGCATCGTCATGTACGAGTCCTCTGAACCCTGGGACTTGCCTCAGCCGGTCTGGCGCTGCTTCCAGCGGCGGCACGTTGAGCGCGACGTCGATCTTCGTTGGATGCTTAGCACCCCAGCATACACGGAACAACTGACCACGCTCGTCATTCACGACACATTCTGGCCGCACGGCACTTCCGAGGTCATGCGCATGCCCTGCCTGCAACACCTCACCGTCCTCTACGCCGCGCGGCTGGGCAGGGACGAGATCTGTCTCTGCAGGCAGGGCTCGGCGACAATGGAGTGTCCATCCCTATACGCTCTGTGCGTCGGCGCTATTGTGCGCAGCTGGGGCGAGCGGACTTGGATGACCATCGCGCCTGGACGTGTTGTGTTTCTCATTCGCGAGATCCTGGGATTTGGCCAGCCGACAGGGCCCGCTGCTGAGCCGCGCAAGCTCAAGGAGGTCTGCATCAAGAATCTCGTGCTGCAGAACGAAGGGCGCGAAGAATTGGACGAACTTGCGGAGCGGATATGGTCGGATGACGAGCCTGGCTGGGACGGGCTTTATTTTTGAGAGGTTGCATCTGCGTGTACCCGGGTAGGTATGGTCGAGTATGGAGTAGGTTGGCCTGGTCATCTTCTGCGCGACTTCGTACTCTCTTGGAATCCAGCAGAAAGCAAGGCAACAAGAATCGTTGCGAAGCAAGTGTTCCACCGGAGCCGCGTACCGGACACAACCGGCTTCTATATTCTGCCACGTGGCTTGGCCCGGCTCAGTGGTTTGGCGCCGAACCGCCGGACAACAGCCGATTCATTGTTCTTTTTTGCTTTTAACGCAGGTTGCGATGGACGGCCAAACGCTCCCCAACCACCCTTCCCGTCATGACCTACACGTACTCTACCAGCTCCAACTCTTCGACCACGCTCGCTATGTATCCTTCTACCTTCACTCTCAAGGAGCTCGGTCTCGCCGCGACTGCGGCCCATAATTTCCTGAAAACGTGGATCATCGACCACGCGTTCCTTGGCGGGTTCATGTCTCTGGCCATTGGCAACGCCGAGCGCGTCGTGGACAGTGTCGACGTTGAGTGCCGCAAGCCGATCTTCGGCCTGAGCAGCATTGCTATGCTCCTGGAGCGCGAACCTGACTTTGCCGTGGAGGCACCCGTTCGTTCGAACACGGTGCGCGCCATATACCGCCCTAACGGAGTGCCCGTCAACTTCATGGCCCGGTAAGTCTATATCGCGGTCTTCTGAGTACTATTTCTGATTGCAGATTTGATTTCAGCGGCATGAGCGACCTCCTCCTGCCTGGTGATATGCAGGAGCTCGACGTGGCCGGAGAGACTCTCCCGTTCCTCTCTCACACAAACTTTATCATTGAGAAGATCAAGGCCGCCGCTGGACGGTGGAATCGCATGGACGAGGACGACCTCATCTACATGTGCAAATACCGCTCCTACGACATCGAGTGTGCTCTGGTCCGCAGCCGGCTCAAGAAGTCCATCGTTCGCAAGGCTGCTGAGAAGCATCGCTGCCTCGCACCTTTATTCCAGTCCATGGGATTCTCTCTTTGAGACAGGTCTGCTTTCTTCCCTCGCCCCGAGTCATGACGAATCATGAATTGTTCCTATATCCTGTCCTACTCTAGAACTGTGCTAATATTAGACATGTAGCATATCACGCTTCTTAGCAATACCCTGTTTACCATAGGCATAATAATCTTTTATGATAATCGCGTCAGCTCGCTAATCATTAAAACCCACTCGGCAGCACAGTTCATCGTCGAATCGACTGAAAATCGTGTTGGCCGATGGTGATCACACCTTTGGTGGCGAGGAGGGGCTCTAGACAGGGACTTATCCGAGCGTATGACGAGTGCATAGATTTCTGAGCTGCATTGATTTTTGCCAGCACACGACATCTCAGCTGGGAAGGATCAAAAATACTAAATCGGGTTGCAGCGTCCACGTCGGCACAGCCGCCACGTGGTATCTGCCTTGCCCCGTCAATGGCAGGAACAGGATTCGTATTGTGTAAGCATACATACCCCCCCTGAGCGCAGCCTTTCTAATCGCTGTGATGGATCGCCTTGCATTGATCTCGCCGCAGAATTAGAAAATGAGACGGCGAACCTCGGCATTTCCGGAGATGTCACCCACGAGTCCCTCTCCTCGCATTGGAGCCATTCATTTGGGTGTTTGCGCGGTTTGGAATGCAATTTATAACTCATACAAACGACCGGCTATGTCAACGCGAACTGCGCCCATGCGAGCTTCTTGTGCATTGTCATGACCATCGACAATCATGAGCGCGTAACCATACCCTTGGCGGACACGCATTCACACGAGGCGATCTTGAGACGGCTGGCATAGTAGCCGTGGCCTCGCCTATAAATTCTGCGTTCCTAACGCTTGTTGTCCCTCGTTCAACTTCATCCTTCCCTCTTTTTGCTTTTTTCGCCCTTTCAGGCGCCAGCCTATTCTTCTTCTTTCGTCCTTGCATTCCCCCTTCGAAATGGCCAAGTTTTCGATCCTGCTCTTCTTCCTCGCCGCGGCTTCGACGGCATTGGCCTCGCCCGTACCCGACGTCAACACGGACGTCAGCATCTCCGGCGCGGACGTCGCACTGTCCCTCGTCGAGATCGACGGTGTTCCAATCAACATTGATGATGAGGACTACTTCGAAGACGAAGAGGACATCGAACTCGAGGACGTCGATGACATCGAGCTCGCGGACGACGAGAACATTGAGTTCGAGGACGACGATGAGCTCGACTCCGAGGCCTCGCTGACCAGGCGCGAAGTCTGCAACGTCGGCCAGCCGAACCTCAAGGTAGTTATTTATCCATTTCCCCTTGCTCGATATTTTTTTCACACTTTTGCAGGTCGTCGACAAAATTTACGCGGTTGCTCGCAAGCGTAAGGTCAACTCAAAGGTGAGCGTGATGATCATCTCTCCCTCTCTACCGCTATAATCAAGGACGTTTGATAGGTTATGCTCGCCATGTTCGAATGCGCTGCCATTGAGACCAACTTCAACAACCTGAAGTTCGTCTTTTCCGTTCTGCTGTTAGGCGTGGCATTGACAGTGGGCGCGCAGCTGCGGTGACCAAGACTCCGTCGGTGTATTCCAGCAGCGCCCGTCTCAGGGCTGGGGCACCGTCAAGCAGATCATGAATGTTGCGTACTCGACCAACAAGTTCCTCGACAGGGGTGAGAATAGGCTGTCTTCAAGTTGGCGCGCGTTGAGACGGATTTTGACGGCATACATCAGCCATCCCCAACGACAGGGCCCACCCCGGATATACCGCTGGCCAGGTAAGCGTCGAAATGCTCTCCACGTTGTTTGGCTGCTGCTAACGACAGGGACTCCGCAGCTCGCACAATCCGTCCAGATCTCTGATTTCCCTGACCGGTGAGTTTTACAGTTACTCTTACACGCCTCCCGCTTGTCGCGACTGAGAGCTGATTGATTTCCCCATTTCTTCAGCTACGACACGCGCAAGGCCCAGGCAGAGAGCATGATTAGGACGGCCAAGGCGCGCGCCAGCAAGAAGTCCAAGGGCAAGGGAAAGCCGAAGAAGGGCTCGAAGCCCAAGACGAGCTCCGGCAAGAAGCCCAAGAACCTCGCGAAGGGCTCTGCCACGGGTTGCAAGAAGTACAAGACCGTCAAGAAGGGCGACACTTGCGCACCTCTTGCCAAGGCCGGTGGCATCACCGTGGCTAAGTTCCTGAGCCTCAACAAGGGCGTCAACAAGTGCGTCCACATTCCATGGTATTGCGTCACTGCGTGTGCATGCTAATGATTCAATCTATAGGAGCTGCTCCAACCTGCAACTCGGCAAGGTTTACTGCCTCAAGAAGTAAACACGCTTTCACCCGGGTAGGAGAAGCAGATTCTGGCGCTTTTTTATTCATTTATTTATGCGGAAATATGAGAATTCAGTTGGATTTAGTAAAGTTGCACGAGCGCGGTCCTCTACCATTCCTCTGGAATCCAGGCTACTTGTTCTGCTTTCCTCTTCCAATCAGCTTGTGGCAGATTTTCATACCGAGTGAAATTCTCCGAGCGAGTATAGCCTGCCTCCCACGCCTGCTCCGCATAGTACACAAATTTCTCTCGTCCCCTGAACATGTGAGTTTAGGTGAATCATGCTCAGATGAAAGGACGTACTCGATGGGCCATGGCGCAAGAAGCCTACCGCCATGGACCAGCGCCTCGGAGTTCAGATGAACAAGAAGTTGCCGATTCAGCGCTTTATAAAAACTTCAGCATCATAGCGCTGGAAAGACGCATCGACTAACCTTCCTCTCCAAGTGTTCCAAAGCCACCATCGAACGTCGACGGACCACCCGGACCTTCGTATCCTTCCCATCGTAGCCGCTCATTCGGAAGTCGTGCCTTGCCCTTCCATGTGCGCGCAACAAGCAGGGCGTGGTATGTTCCAATAGTCCAAGGCCGACCTGTGCAACGGGTCACGACAAACCTCGCGGCGAGGACGGCTGATAATTCTTACCGATCTTGTAGACGAGTGTGGGATCGGGGATGTAGTGGCCGGTCCAGAAGAGAGATCGCATGTGCGAACCATCAGTGATGATGGGATGGACACACACATCGGGTTCTTCGCGTCCATGAATAGTCCTAGTGTCGACTCAGTAACGGAGCAGTGAGCGCGGTTGTGACGCACGAGTTGTGATAATCTGCCAGGAATGGCAAAGATCTCACGAAACCCGTTGCAAAGATGATCTATAGAATGAGCCGACCCTCCAATCAACGTAGATATACTGTAACACACCTCGTCGAAGCCGCTAAGACTGGTACCGTTTACCAACTCAATATTCAGGTCCCGAATGCTTTGAGTGTCCGGCGGAATAGGAGCAAAGGATGCAATCTCAGGAATATGCGTGATGTTGGTAGGCAGACGACGAAGGCTGCGGCGTTGCATATACGTATTTCTCTCGTGGTCCTGCAAGTATTTCAGAAGGTGAGAACACGGCCAAGGCAAAGATTTCTCACACGAATGCTGACAGCGAACGAGCGCACATGAGGTGCAACATCCCGCGCAATTTCCGACGCAGAAACACTTGCGCCTATGATAAGTACCGCCTGGAAGTAAGAGCATTTATCCAATACCGCCCAAAAGAGCAGTCATCGTCGCGAGCCTACCTTACCAGATACCTCTTCAGGCCGCCTGTACTCCCGCGCATGGTAGACTTGATCGGGGAAATGGTGTGCCCAAGTCGCAAGGCCGGGTATGTCGGGCACATGCGGTGCGTCGTAGCCCACCGCCACGACGACTGCATCGAATTGCTCTGACCACCACTCCGCCCGAAGCTTGTCGCGAATGTGTGGATCGACCCAACGAATGCGACGCAGGTGTACTGTCCAGCGATCGCCCGGGGAAGACTTGTGGATGTACTCCACGCGGGTGGAGTAAGAAGTGATGTTGCTACTTTCCTCGTCGGCTGCCCCGAGTCCCTTCGAAGCAGCATAGGCTCGAACGTGTCGCCGTATCTCATGCTGCTTAAGAGCCCATTCCTACAAGACTTTGGTTAATCAGCGTATGAGAATCTGCGGCGCAACGCACCACATCAGGTGGATACTGAGTGTCGGGTAGTGACGTGAAGAACTAAACACTTGTTGAGTAGAGTCAGAAAAATTGTGGGGACCATACCGGAGCGCTATTCGAAACCAAGTGATCCCATACAGGACTAGGATTCCAATGCTCTCGCCAACTAAACATGCATTCAGTATGGTCGAAGTACGACTAGCGGGACATCGTACCGTTGCCTTAAGGCAAGGCCGTCCTCACCCTCAACATATTCATGAACCTTCGGCACACTCGCAGGTATATCAGGTTTGAAACCTCCAATCTTGATAGGTCTATCACTACGCTTCGTCAGGACGGTTTCTTTCAGACTCTGGAGAAGATTGTGCGTACGGGAACGAGGCTTTGATCGGTTTCTCGTTGGTTGAAAGCCAATTCCCACCGGGACCGGGAGCTCGATCGAAAAGCCTGACCTCGAACCCTTCTTCACGCAGCACAGCGGCGTATTGCAGACCTGCTGGACCAGCTCCAACTACTGCTACGCGCTGGATAGGTCGCAAGAAGTGGTGATAAGGGTCTTCCTGTCTATTCTCATCAAGCACGACCTGTTGACCGACGGCAAGCACAGGCAGCAGCAGCAGGACGTGAAGTCCGAGTAGCATGGTAAGCTAGCGGAGGCGCGATATGGCATGCAGCGCGCTATTTGACGAAAGAATAGAAACGGCGATGACACCACAAAGTGGCTGTATGGCGTATGTTCGTACCCAATCATCCGGCGCTGCATGCATTTGAAGATTCAGGGCATGCTGTCAACGTCGTAAAGAAAACTGGCCGGGAAGGTGAAGCAATTCAGCTCGTCGCCGCGGTGTGCAGCGCCGCGTAACGAGCATCGGGGAAAACCGTTTGGTGCTGGCCCGTGATGGCGGAGCTGGCCCGTGCTGGCGGCGCTGGTCAGTACATGGCCATCACTCCACCAGCTGGTCGCTGCCGGGTTGCTCTGCTGCCAGCTGGTCCTCCCCTGGTCCTTCCCGGGCAACTCAGCTACCAGACGGCGCTGACCCGACCAAACGCTGACCAGCCTCAAGCGTGGCTGTGTCCAAAAGATTGAATGCTTGTCGCGTGCCATGATGATAGAAATATATTGATTATATCTTTTACAGCTGCCTCTGGACACCCGGGACACTGAGCATCTGGGGGAGCTTGGGGAAGGGGGCGGGCGAGGGCGATGCACATGGTCATCAGGTCTCTGTGTTTGCCGTTCTCATCGCTCCGACACTGAGTGTGGGAGAAAACCGCTGAGTGGTTTTCCGGCTCGCCCGCAAGGATCTATGTGGGAAGATACACGCAAAGTGAGCGAAGATTCCCCATAGACCTTGCATTGGAACCCATTGAGCGAAGAGAAGGCTATGCAAAGACTGAACAGAGCAGTCTGATTTTTCCACCAATCAAAGGGTGAGGAGGGAGGGTAGAAACTTGATGCTTGAGACAAACAGAGCTGTCAGGCTACGAGACGAAGCTTCTGACAGTCACAGAGGTGGCGGTCGCGATGAGAGAAGAACGGCGCTAAATTCCCACTCTAACGCAGACCTAGCTCTGCAACTACATTCGTTCCTCATTCCATTGCAGACCCTCGTCTGTGTTTGCCGTTCTCATCGCTCCGACACTGAGTGTGGGAGAAAACCGCTGAGTGGTTTTCCGGCTCGCCCGCAAGGATCTATGTGGGAAGATACACGCAAAGTGAGCGAAGATTCCCCAAAAGGAAGGAGCAACGCGACGCATCGAGCGAGCGAGAGCCCCAAAAAACAAGGAGCGGGCGACGCACCAGCGGACGGGAGGCATTGCCAGCCTGGTGAACTCTGCGAGCACAGCGGGGTTGGCCTGAATATAGGGCGCCATGATTTCTGCATGTTTGCGCAGGTACTTCAGGAAGGCGTCGCTAGCCCATCGGCCCTTTGCGCGCATCACGTCGAATGGCATCCCGCGCAGCAGGTACTCCGTTGTCGAGCCAATCCTAATGCTGTGAGCCGGGGGAATGGCGACCCCGGCCGCGGTACCCGCCTTCCGAAGACGCGACAAGAACTTCTCCCTTGTGAGGGGCAGCATCTTATTTTTTGAAGCCTGATAGGCAAATAGATGCGTGCCCGACGGCGGGTTGTTGAAAGCCAGCTGCCGCTGCAGGGCGGCACAGGGATCAGCAATGCCTGCCAAAAGTAGGTTAACAAGGTACTGCGCGCTGCGAGGGGTGGGGGTCAAGTACCAGGCTGTGCTGCAAAATAAATATCTTCGCCGTGCACACGCGCGCATTTTGTGCTCGGATGGTGCAGTACTGTAACTGAGTTGCCGTGCTGGTCGACGCGGTCGGTGACGCTGTCGCGAGTGAGGTGTTCTGTGGCTCGGAAGACGATCTTGGCGTTTGGCACGACGATCTCTCCTAGACGAGCCGTCCCCCAGAAGCAGGCAGTAAGTGCCGCTGCAACGGCGACATCCAGCGGCTTGGACGTGTCGAGGTGCTGCAGCACTGCACCAAGGAGTTCAACTGTGAACGCGGGGCGAGGTGGCAGGCGCGGCGGTGCAGCGGCAGTTGCACCGCGAATTAGCAGCTCAACTTCCTTGTCGTTTGCCAGCCAATCTATTCTGTTGATGGTGTGCCACGCGCGTAATGCAGAGACGTAGTTCCCGATTGCCGAGGCTGAGTAAACGCCGGCCAGGGTAGAAATGAAGAGGGAGATCAGCGCTCGGGACGCCGGGGCACGTAGCGAATCTGCGATGGAACGGCTGTCACAGAAAACATGGTAAATTAAGAGGCCCGATCCGTAGGTCTGCAGAGTCGAGTCGCTGAATCCCAGGGCCAGCAGGTCGAGGATGCGACGGCGGTCCGCTGCAGATTCATGGGGAAAGGTGGGCGACACTGCCGGCTTCCACGTGACAAGTCGTTCCCGTGCAGCACAGTGAGGTCGAAGGAGTGATGGGATAGGCGCAAGACCCGGCTTGTAGGGGCGCGGGCGACCAGGAGGGTAGGGGGCAAAGCGAGGGCCGAACTCAACAGTCCGTATGATCGGGCGTCCACCAGGTGCGCTCGTCGTTGAGCCAGGCATCTGCGGAACGCTCTGGAGCAAGGTTAAACTCAGTACGTCGCCTGAGCTCGTCGGCAGTGAACGATTTCCCGCCAGTTGAGCGACTGGGAACAGTGCTGCTGTCCGAGCCGTCGGTGTCGATGAGGAACTGCTTGAGCTCGATGGGCAAGTCAATTGGCGGGAGAAGTCTGGAGCGCGGCGGGTAGCGACCTCTGGACGGTGCGTCTGCGGGGTTGGCAGTGCCTTCGACATATCTTTGAAGAGCCGGCAACTCTTCAGAAAACGAAGGGCACACACATTAACTGCAGCCATTGCGTACCTTGTGTGGACGGAGAACTGAGTCTCATCAAGATGTTCATGTAGCCTGCGGAAGACGAGGTTGACTGCGCTGTTGTGGCTGGAGAACTTGTGCCAACCCTCGACGACGGCTTGGTTGTCGCCGAAGGCCTTGAAGCTGCAGTGCTCGGGGCAAGCAGCTGTGACAGCGCGGACGAGCAGCTCAAAGCCAACTGCCTCTGCCCACTGTATATCTCGACCCTGGGACTTCCACGAGCCAATGAGGCGCCATGCGCGCCAGTAGCCGCCGATAATGATTGCGACACCGAAGCCGGAACTGGCATCTGAGAAGGCGTTGAAGTATTTGACAACGATGGGCATTGGAATGGGTCGCTGGCACTTGGCTGGGTCGGACAAGTGTTGCCGCCACCACTCAAGGTCTGCGGGCGTGTCACGGTGCGGGGTGCGTGGTACATAAGGACTGTCTGTTAAGCGCGTGACCGGACCGACTAGGACGCCTCGGATCGACCGATAGACCGATGTCTAAGACGGGGAGCCAGGCGCGGATGGGGAACCTTGACGGGTGGCCCGACAGATGACCTATGGCCCCCGGAGCCCGTAGTGGGCGAACGGGGGCGCTCGAGAGGTAGTCGAGGTACTCGAGCGTCGATAGAAGGAAGAGTGAGCCGAAGGTGCCGATAGAAAGCGAGGCGAGCGAGGAGAGCGGCCGGATTGAGTGGTGCGGCTCTAGTGAGGTGGGACGAAGCTAGGCTGTTGCTATTTCGGTTTTCGAACTAGAGTACATCAAAGCGAGGCAAGGATACAAATAGGAAAGCACAGAATCACATGGGAGACACTCGGGTAGCTGCTAGACCGGTCGGATCAACAGTAGAAGTACGAAACACAGGAATGCGCAGTGATTGCAGTCAGAGTGATCCGATATCGAGCGGAGTGAGTCAGGATGATGACAGAGTGCTTAGGAAGCGAAAGGGAGTGACGGAAGATGATTAGAAAGATACTAGAATGTGTTAGAAGGTGATCCGGGTCGAGCGGAGCGATGCGAAAGCGAGGCGAGACCGATAGGATCGAAGGGGAGCGGGGCAAAGGGAAATGGAAGGGAATGGAAGCGAAGGGAAGCGAAGGGAATCGAGTGAAGAATAGATATACTCGAACCGAAGGAAGGGCGGGGCGAGAGGACCGAAGGGTAGAGAAGGGTCGGACGAGCATGGGTCGTAACACTGTCGTGCGCGAGGGATAGGAAGGCCTCCAGGTGGGTGATGTAGGCCCTTCCCATGGGAATAACAGCGCACGCGTGGAGAAGCTTGCCATACAGCTTTTGTACGTCGCTGAGGTTGTGCCGGCGAGACTCGCCGAAGGACGCAAGCGCGGTGAGATATTTCTCCCGCTTTGCCCTCGGGAGTGCGACCGTGCGCGACTCCAGATCCCACACGAACCCCGCATATACTGTCGACGGGCCAAAAGCCAGGTCTTTGTCCGCATTCCAGATGTATCCCAACCGTTCAGACACAGCGTCAATGTCAGCAAAGCTGTACGTGTAGCGTGCCTCTTCCTCCGAGCGTGCTGAGGCCGAGGACAGGTCCAGGACGGGAAAAGAGAAATCCTCGACGAAATCCTCGACGGTATCGTCGGGCAGGATGCCTCCCGCAAACCAAATCCGCCCACGGACATGTTGTCTGCCTGTGATGCGGGCTCGAGCGGAACGACGGCGACTGTTGAAGTCGTCGAGGTGCTGCCGCAGAATGCGGAAGAAGCAATGATCATCGACCCACTTGGCAAGTGGACCGATGCCAATGGAGCGCATGAGATCCGCGCCCGCGTCTGCGACGTGGCCGTGGACACCGGGGCAAGAACTTGAACCAAACATGGCGCAAGGGGCTATCTCAAGCTTCTTTTATCTGGTATATTGGTCCCAACTATCTATACTACTAGACTTGGGTCCCAAGTCCCAGATTTCTCTGAGACCCGCTCTCAACTCCAGCACCAAGTCCCAAAGTTGGGACCCGGCCCCGAGGAATTTAGCACCAGAGTCCCAAGTCGGGACCAAGTCCCAGGTTTAGACTCGGTGCCAAACTCCCCACCGAGTCCCGACTTCGGGATCTGGTCCCAAAGTCGATAAGTCCCAAATCCGGGACCGAGTCCTGGGTCTCAACGGTCACCGGGATATCTGGGACCGAAGTCCCAAATCTCAACCGGTCCCGCATTCCCTGGTCCCAAGTCCCGGATTCATCTGGGACAACCCCAAGTGCCTTTATGTACATTCAAGAAATACATGCCGCAGCAGCTCTCATTTGCACAACCAATCTTGCAGCTGTGCTTCCTCTGCGGTCAATCTCTCTGCCGCATCCCTCCTGAGCAATTTCCTTAACCAATCCTGCGCTGTTCAATTCAGACAATGGCGCATCGCGTTTGCCTCACAACTCACCTCCCTCGCTACATCCCCGAGTCCGCAGTGCCGTCCAGTCCGGTCTTTGCGCCCCGGCAAACGCAAGTGACAGCGTCTCTCCCATCAGACTATGCCGCGTCGTCAGCTCTCAACACCATGTATACCTGATCCCATCCACTCACCAGTCAAAGATAGTCATGCCCAAACTCCACATATCCACAGCGACAGTATATCCCTCCAAATGCCCAACCTCAGGCGCGCGATACGCTGGCGTTCCCGCCATACCCTGTGGTTATCACTCAATACTTCCAGCGTTTCCGCCCGCATTCTGCGCGCGCTCACCGAAACCCTGCCATCTGACGTTGAGACTGCAGCCACTCCAAAATCCACAAGCTTGAGTTCGAAATATGTGGCAGACGACACGACCACGTTCTGCGGCTTGACATCGCGATGAACGACGCTGTGCGCGTGGACATGTGCGAGCGCAGAGCAAAGATCGCGTGCCGCGCGTTGCGCTCTGGGCTCATCTGGCAACTCTGACATTTAGTATTGTTCTATCGTATCTCGAAGTCCATCATCCTACTCACCGAGCTGTCCTCTGGACGTCACAAACGCCCACAGATCTCCACCCGGAACATACTCCATGGCCAGACAGACATGCCCTCGCCGCTCGAATACCTCCTCGAAGGTCGCGATTTTGGCATGGCAGAAGAGCGCCAGAATCATTGCCTCTTGAAGGAGCTCGCGGCGCAGCCGACGGTCTTCTGCACCCAATACAGTCTTCGATATCTTCAGTGCGCAAACTCGTCCGTCTCGCGCGCGCTTTGCGCTATAGACCTGACCGTAAGCGCCGCCCCCGATGCTGCAACGGCTCAGGACACTGGGCACGCGCAGAGGACAGACCGAGACGTACTTATCTGTCAGCTCGTAGAGCCCCAGCACGAGCGCCGCCGGGTTGTATGTGTCGTACTGCGAGGAACCCCAATCCTTGACGGTCGCGACCTCGGACATACTCTGCTGCAACTGTTTCAGTTTTATCTCGCGCCGTTCAATCGCAGCTGCAGCTTACCATCGACCCCTTGCAATTATCTGTGACGCTGATTGTAATCCCGCAGCGACGAGCTGGCTTGTCATGCACCCGCGTAGCCGTCCAGGTCTTCATGCGCGCCTTCAGACCGTATTGCTCAGCTTTCCGTGTGGCCACAGCTGGGTACAACAGCAGGTCTGGCGTGTCCGCGACAGCGAGCGGCGCGACCACCCCTGCTTGGGAGGCGCAGGACGGCGTGCTGTGCGACCCGTGCGGGGCGTATGCTGCTGACTGCTTGCGCGCAAGGCGGTCACCGACCTGCGAGTCTGCAGCTGACAACGCCGATGAGCCACCGATGTACATGTTGCCGCTCGATATCGAGGCCTTGAGAGTGCGAAAGGATAGCGCTCCGTTGGCGCCGCAGACTGACAGCACAGAGCCGACGTCCGGCCTGACGCGCGCACCGCTGCCTGCACCGTTGTCGAACCCAAACCCGCTGACGGGCTTCGGGCGCAGTGCATCCTTCTCCATCTGTTCGCAGGTGCACGCGCCGGAGCCGCCACGACCTCGGGACTTGGCTCTTTCACGGCTCCTGCGGCCGTCGCGCATCCCGTCGTCATCGGGCGACGCCATCCACAGGTACTCGCTTTAACTTCCTGCCCCTTCTCCCAGCAGACATACCGCGCAACGTCCATGGTATCGCAAACGAGCGCATTGCCGCACGCATGGTGCATCGCGCGCTCGACGGCGGGGTCGAACTGGATGACTTCGACGGCGAGCCTTGCGCCGCGCGCGAACGAGCGGAACTTGTCGTTGATGGGCTTGACCTGGATCGTGTCGGGCGGGATGAACGTCGCCTGGCCCGCGCGTTGCATGCGCATATACTATCGGCAGCGCGGCGGAGCGTCAGCCGAAAACCCATACGTCCACAAAAAGCAAAAGAAAAAGAGGCGCACCTCGATGAACTCGATGGCCGTCTTCTCCGTCTCGACGACGCCGGCGTCGAGGTTGCGGCCGAGGATGACGCCGACGGCCGTCTCGTACTTGCGCTCCGTCGGCTTGCACAGGTCGACGACGCGGCCGCGCACGCCGGGGAAGACACGCTGCAGGGACGACAGCGTGTCGTTCAGCCGCGCCTCGCGCTCGGACTCGCGCCCGTCAACGCCAGCCTGCAGCGGCTTGTTGTGGATTTCCGAGAGCTTCTCGTTCACCTCGTTCTCCTGCTGGCTATAGGTTGTGAGGGTGGTGGAGAATGATTAGAATCGCGCGAAGTGGGAGAGCGGGTGGGATGACAAGGACGTTCTTGATTCTCTGCCGCTCGGCCATGATTTTCTCCAGCTCGGAGCGCGCTTTTGCCAGGTCCTCGTTCAGGGTGGCCATCTTGGCCTCGAGCTCGTCCTTGCACGCCTTCTCCTTGTCGTCCTCAGCCTCGAGCCTTTCGCGCGTCGCCTCAAACTCGGCGAGCTTGGCCTCGTCAGCAGCAAGCACGCGTGCAGACGTCTTCTCGTCTCGCTGCAGCGACTTGAGCTGCTGCCGCTCAGAGACGGCTATGAGCTGCGCCTGCGACTTGAGAGCGCGGTATTCCTCCAGCACCTGGGGCGACAGCGAGACATTGTGCTGCGACGCCCTGCACTGCTCCTCGGCCGCCTGGTCCACCGCACGCTGGACGGCCGCAAGCTCCTTGCGCGCGAGCTTGATGCGTTCCTCCGCCTTGGCGATGTCGGCCTCGAACGCCTTGGCTACCTTCTCTGCGTTCTCCTTCTTGCGCCGCGCGTGCGCCAGCTGCGTCTCGATGTCCAGCAGGTCTGGTTTCTGCGCAATTACCACATCAGAAAGGTGAACAATATTGGAAGAGACAGAGAGACTTGCCTTCTTCTCCAAGTTCTTCTGCTTCTTGATACCCTGCTCTTTGGAGATAACCTCACTGCGCGCCTTGACATACTCGACCCGCGCCGCCTCCGCAGCGGCGGCGTTCAGCGCCTGCTCCTTCCTGAGCTCGTCGAGCGCCTTACTCTGGCTCTTGATCGCGCGCGAGTTGTCCTCGATGCGCTCCTCGATATGGTACCGCTTCCACAGCAAGCGCTGCAGCACGGCGTGCTCGCGCTCGTTAACCAAGCGCTCAACGCGGTCCGCCTCCTGCTTCTACTCGCCGACCTGGCGGATCTCGCCCGCGATGCCGCGCCGCTTGGTGAAGTTGAACGTCGCGTTCTCCGTCGCGCGCTGCTGCGCGACCTTCGCGCGCTCGTACTCGCCCGCCAGCTCGAGCGAGCCGGATAACTGCTCGATGAGCCGCGAGAGGTCCTTGTGTGATTGAGAGGCGATCGCTTCGATGTCGCCTTGGATCGAGGAAGTTCTTCGCTTTTGACGAGGATGTTTTCGCCCTCCAGTGCTGCGCCGCGTTGTAGGCGTTGTAGGCGTTGTAGTTCACGACGCGGCCGTTGAGCTTGTATTCCCTCGAGCCGTTCAATGAGACACTGTACCAAAAATGATATAATAATCAGAATCATAGACACGGTATTAATATTTAGAACCAGGACTTACGTGCGCTGGAACGTCCATTCCTTGTCCTGCGAATCGACCAGAACAGCGAGCACCCACGCCTTCTGGGCGTCTCCCTCGCCGTATGCTCGTCGTCCGGCCTTTCATTGCTTGTCGTTCTCAGCGATTTGTCGATGAACGCTGGCGCTCAGCTGTGCGCCCTTCTTCCTACCGCGCATTGCGTCACGCACGCGGCTGGAGGGTCCTTCCTTCTCAGTTCGCCTTGCTTGATGCCCATGTCCCGCGACATTCACTTACAGCGGCGTATAATGCCTCGACCTTCGTTTTGTTGTTAACTCCTTGTACGGACCCTATGAACTGACGTACCAGACCTTACTCTGGCTTCGTTTGCGTTGCCGATCATCACGTCGCCTCGCGGCAGAAAGGCAACGCAGGCCTTGCCGGGTCTGGTTGTAACGCATCGGTGTCTTGTACTTTTTTCTCCATCGCCATGTTTGTTGCGGAATAAAATGTATTACCGTCTTCGCCTTCTCGAATACATCTGTCGCGTCCGCGTTGTAATCGTTCATTCTCCCTTCCGCTTTTCTTCGTTTGTTGTTCTGCTCGTTGTCAGTCGCGACAACAAGCTTCCCAGTAGGACCATACCTCCGTTTCCACTCCATCAGTTGCGTACGAGTTCATCATCTGCGCCGCTTCTTCTGCTGCACTTCGTCGCGCACGACGAGGCCAAGTTGCTCGCGCGTCTTCCTCCCGCGCCGCATCTTTTTCGTTTCTTTCCTCAGAGCGGACAGTTCGCGTCGCCTGTTCCAGATCGCCAGGAATACATAGCCGAAAAGAATAGCGTGGCCTTGAGACAAGTACGATAGCGTCTTCCGTATTTTTCGCAGACCTGAGTTGCCGCACTCCGCCGCGCTGGTGTTTATTTCTTTGAGGTTCGAGTTGAAGTGCTTGTAATTATTGATGAAGCACGCCGGTGAGCACCGTGAGTGCCCCTCCTTGTGAAACTCGTCGATGAGGAATATTGTATCCTTGAAGAACTCGGCCTCGCGCAGCATGCAGTAAGGTGCGAGCGCGCACGCGAAGTCGTATATCACGTATTTTGGCGCTTTCTTCCAGTGCGTGAACAGCGCGGAGAAGACGTCGTTGCGACCCTCGCCATGAGGGATGACGTGAAAGCCAAGGCATATACTATGCGTACACCAGACGGCCATAAGACCACCGGTTATGCCTTTCTTGACGTACTCTTCGTAGTACTTCGAGCAGCCCACTGCGCCGCCGGCGTCGCTGACGGTGGCGCGTTCCGTCTTCTTGTCCGTCGGGAGATGCGGGTACGTGGGTCGGTCGCGAATGCGTGGGCGCCCGTAGAACGTTCCTGTCTTTGTGTGCCGATGAGACATTATCTTTAATTATACTCCGCACGACCGCGTACCTCGCGCCAGTCTTCCTCGGTTGGTTTAATCGCCGCCGATTCCGGATCGTTGCTCGACAGACTCGCCAGGCTCCTTGTTGCGCGATCTACGACAAACCGTGCAACGTCTCTGAGGGGTTCCGATACCGCGCCGTCAACTTGAATTTCCCCTCGAAGAACGCGTCCGAAAGCGGGGACTGTACGCAGCAGAGCTTCGGCGGATTTTTCGTGTCCAGATTTCCCGACGAGATCCAGAGATTCCCATGACTCGCGCGGCGCGAACTGAATCACTGGCTCATATGCGAGCAGCTACGGCGACGTCAGCATGTTTTCAGCCGAATATCAACCATCTGCGTTACCTGTTCTAGCAGCTCGAGGTATAACTTCGTTCGCGGCTCTGTCGCTTCTCTCCACGTCGATCGTACATGCGTCTCGAATAGCGTGGCGAGCCCCATGTTGACTTTCTTCAGCTCTTTGACGATTCCGGGGAGGCTCTTCTTCATTGTGTCGTCCTTCTCGTCGAGATCTTCGCGACGCCTTTGCGCGCGCCGCTGTGCCGCGGTCTGGTCCACATCCTCATCGACTATCATACTGTCGAAGACCGCTTCCTGGCCGCCGCGTCCTTGCGCCGGCAAGGGACTCTTGTTCCCTGCGCCGACCTTCTTCCTCCATCGCACTGCGTTCTGCGCGCGCGTTCGCAGAGCACCCGTCACGAGCGTCAACTTCTCCGACGGCGGGACGACGTTGGTCCTGACTGTGTCTCCAGTCGTCGTGGGTGGCCTCAGAGACGCCGTTTTTTGTTTTGCGTCAAATCCCGCAGTGACTCCGTCGAAAATAACAACTTGAGGACTTTCGCCGCATTTCGAGCACGCGAAACTGTTCACCAGTTGCTGGATTCTGAGCAATGAGAACCAGACTTTGCGAAGCGTCGTGTCGGACACGAACGGCTCCGGGCTGCGGTGCTCAATGTAGGTATTGTCCGTGTGCTTGTGAAACGCGTGGAACGGCGCCTCATAGCTTGACATGCTGCTCGTGAACGAGTTGAGTAGCTCGTGACTGTAGAGGTGTGCGTTGTTGAAGTTGAAGATCCCCAGGTCTCGGAGATCAGGCCCGCAGTTCTTGCGGCACGACGAGCAGCGCCGCACCTCGATCCTGGCTTCGTACGCGCGACAGGACGTGTAGAGGATGCATTTGATGTCACGAACCGGGGCGAGCGCCAACGCAGCACTGCCACATGCACAGCGTGCCTCGGTGTCGATCCTAAAGCGCGTAGGTATGGGATCGACCAACGGGAATGACGTAAGATCGTCCCGTGCCAGACGCGCCCACTCCGGAGGGGCGACTGGCTTGTACGACACGCTGCGGTTAATTTCGGATTCGCTCGCCGTCTCAGCTGCGACTTCTTTAGCAACTTCCTAAACAATGAAACCTGCTACCGTCCTTACCTTGTCCGTTCTTCCCTATAGTCTCTCTGTCGCCGTGACATCCCTCGGTTTCGCAATCGTGCTCGTCCGCTGCCGCTTCGCCTGCGATAATGCGGAGGAAAACAGCGTTTCTCCGTGCCGCGGAGATGTGCTCGCAGGCACGGCCGTGTTTGCGACACACCCACTCTCCCCCATCGGCCTGTCGTCCATAGTGCGATACGACTGCTTTGCCCCTCGTGCGCGAGCTGCATAGAAACATTGAAAGCGCGTGCGGATCTTTAGCCGCCTTGTTTCTTTGAAAAAGGACGGATTCGGGGTTGTCTCGAGTGATCGTTAGCATACGCGAATTTGACTCTGAGCTCTTCAGACTTACCGTACTGCGAGAAGGGCAGCAACGGAAATTTGTTCACGTCCTCGAGTAGATGGGTATGCACGCAGCGCCCTTGCTCTGCGAAATCCGGGCACGGACTGCAGGTGTAGGTTGACTTGTGTGACGCAGTCACCTCGACTTCGATTACCGTCCATCCGTCCACGCCATCTATTGCCTCGAGATTGTCCCCGTCACACAGTTGTGCGACCCACGTCCTGGGGTCTATCTGGAAAAATCCCAGACTGCGCTGTTCGACGGCATGACGATAAACCGGATACAAGTCTTTTATGGTACTGTTAAAAGCTTTCGGTTTGCGACGACTGGGACTTTTACAGACAGATGATGACAATGGGTATGTACTGGTCGATTTCGAACCTGAGACCGGGGGGGAGGGTAAGGTGGGCTGACTAGCAGCGTCTGGGGATTGGCCAGTCTTGCGAGCCGGTCCCGTCCACGCCGCAAAGGCGGCTCCAAGAACACTGGTGGCATAGGCTGCCCACCTCAACGAATAAATTCAGAATCATGCCGATTCTCGAGGTGAAATAAGCGACTTAACTTGCAGCGTACATTCCTCTAATCACGCTTCTGGTTGGTGAACACCGCCTCCGTCCGTCCCAGCGGCTGCCGAAACAACCACAAAAATCGTCGGGTCAGACATGAGAATTATCGTGAATTTTTTGTGGGCGTGACACGCACATTGTCCCAGACGGGCGCAACTTCACGTGTGCACAGTCGTACTGACCAGGCCACAACGCCAGGACTTTCGAACGCAGCCGACTCAACAGGCACAACACCTAACGTCTAGGGTTGGCTCGTCGAGACGGTGCGCGGGGAGGGGGTGGGGGTGGGGTGCGCGCGTGAGCGCGGTGTAGTGTTCCCGGTGCCCGCGCATCAGCGGTTGCCAGATTACTGAGCATCTTCTAGTCGCGACTCCACCATGGGCGTCTGCCAGCGCGATCGATCCTCACATGGTTCCTTGTGCCGCCGGACGTCACTCCCTTCGCGAGTTCATGTTCCCCTCCTCTCCAGACCGTTCTCCTCAATTCTAGCTTTCCCACATGGACCTACATTTCGCCTAGAGATAGCTGTTCCCGTCCCCTCAACCATGGACTCGACTCCGCCCTGACCATGTGCATTTCCGGCACGATGAAATCTGATATGTACCTGTATCATCCCTGCTGCTGCGACCACTGGAGCGGTTTCAAAATTATCCCGTCAGAAATCTGCAATCTGGAATCTCGAGATCTGCAAGCGCCAATATGAAATAATTTTCGTCCAAAGTGTAGCTGCCCTGCTACCGGGTATATGCCCTTCAAACTGCAGCCCTGGCACTTTGCTGACGTCCTGTACAGACAGCAGCGACAAGTCCAGCCTGATATCAGTTCCCCTTGAATACGCAACCGCCCGAGCTTCGGTCAGTAGTTTAAGCTGCCATCACACTGCACAATCATGCTGATTGGCGTTCTTTTCCATATTCGACTGACGTTGGCACTTATCCCGATAACCAGTCTCAAGCACGTTCCGAAAATGAACATTGGCATTGGCAACAATTGGGTATCTACTGCACAACCGCTGCATACACTTTACCGGCGGAGGCGGCGTGCCCTGAGGCGCATCTTCACGACTTGGGACTTCAGCTTCTCGTTCTCGAGGCTCGCCGCCCTGAGGGCGTCCTCGGCCTTCTCCCTCTCCTTACGAAGATCATCGAGGGCGACTGCCATCTCAGCAGCCTGCTGCTGGCGCGCCCCGCTCATCTCGCGGAACCACACGTCCCGAATCGCCTGCGGCAGAGTGGGCGCGTCGACCTCGACGCAGTCGCTGTGCCACGTGTATGCGTGGCCGAGCCCTTCCTTGGGCATCGCGATGATCATAACCGACGCGCCGAAGCAGTCGGCCAGATACTCGGCCTACGATGAACTTCGTCAACGACTGCCAGTCACCACTTCCGAGATCGAACGTACCTTCTGGACGACCGAGTTCACCATTGGCTTGAAATCGTGTTTGACGGTCTTGTGGACAGCTTGCACGCGAGCCCACCTGCCCGGGTAGTTTCGTTTGTATGCTGACCACACAAAGAATGGTAAGTACAGCGAGCCAGAACGAAGAATGAACAAGACTGACTGATGATCTCGCCCGCAGCGGAACTGCCTTTCCAGCCATTGGCGATGACGGTGGAGGCCTTACCCTTCTCCTTTTCGAGCTCCACTCGCTGGTCGACCGTCTTGCTCAGGAGCTCGCGAAGAACAGCGGTCTTGGCGGCGGCGGTCTTGGCGGCGGCGGCGGCGGCGACGGGGTCGGGGTCGCCATTCGGAGCAGCCTTCGCGGCAGCGGCATCGCCCTTCTTGCAGGTGGCCAACAACGACTGCTGCTCGCTCACCTTCTCCGCCGAGGGATTCGCCAACTCCAACGCGACCTTCTGACGCGTCTTGTCTGGCTCGTTGGCGATCTGCTGGTGGAGCTTGACGAGTCGGGTTTCCGAGTCCATATCGTCGTCGCTGTCGATTATGCCAACGTGTGCCGCCTGGTTGAAATACTCGACGGTCGGTTCGTCGTCCGTGAGCTCCTCGCCCGCCATCCCGGTGTCAGCAGTGGCGTCGGCATCGGCGCCCTCGTCGCTGTCTGCGTCGTCGTCGTTGTCGGTCGGTTCATCCGCGTCCCCGTCCCGGTCGAGCCGTCCTCGCCGTCCTGGTCCGGCTCCGCGTCTACACTGGACTCGTCTTCAGTACCGTCGACGTCCACGACGTGCTCGCTCGACTCGTCGCCGCTCGCGCCGTCGCTGTCAGCGTCGTCGTCACTGTCGGCGTCCGCCTCTTCATCCACCTGCGTATCCTCGCTGGCCTGGTCCTGGCTCGCGCTCTCGGCGTCGGCGTCGGCCTCGCTCTCGGTGTCAGCGTCGTCATCGTCGCCGTCGTCCTCGCTCATGGCTTCGGCGGCGGCGTCGTCGTCGTTGTCCTCGTCTTCGCCATCATCACCGTCGGTCCTGTAATCATCATACCCAGTGATTCCGGCCCAGTCCTCCTCCCCGTCTTGCATCTCGACATCGGCGGCGACGTCTGAGGAGGGGCCCGGACCAAGCGAGATGGACGTGGTACGATGAACGAGCACCAGTGAGGACCTGTCACTGGCTTCGGACTTTGAGTCCAGTGACATGGCGTCGGACTCCGCGCCCGCCTCGAGCAGGGCGCTGGCGCTCTGTACTTCTGCCAGCATGGCCGCCTGGCGAGAATCCGTCTCCTTCGCCCGTGTGGCCTTTTTGTTGAGCTTGGCCGGCGGCGCAGAGCTCGCGCCGCCGGAACCGCTCAGCGTCCTGGCCTGCGACCCGACCCGTATATCAGTCGTTGCCCGTTAGATAATGGCGGAGAAGGCACCCACAGGGCAATGCGTCCAGTGGTGGTGCACTTTGCGCCCACCGCCTGAGCAGGTCTTGCACACCGGCTCCTTCTTGCTAGACGTGGCAGACGCCTTGGAAGGCGCACCAGCCCGCGCCTTCGCGACCTTGACGGGCGAGCCAGGACCCGAGCGCAGGCTTCGGCGTCGTGACGTGGTTTGTCGGCGAGTGTGGGGCGGCATGGCGAGCGTCGAGGCAACAAAGCGTAAGGAGCTGTTGGGGTGTTATGCGGGGGGAAAGTCGAACGAGTTGCACGAGTTCAAGTCCGCCAAATGATATCTGGGACTCAGCCCAGCAAGCACTCGTGCGTCTGTGACACCGTCGGCTTCTCACGGTATCATGCTAATTATTTATTTTTCGCAGGGTTCTCTCGGATCCATCATGACACCAACGATCCCGCGGCGCGGCATGTGCTGCCCTGACCGAGGCCTGGGAAATTTCCGCGCTGGGAGATCAAATCGACTTGGCCAAAAAATTCAGTCACGGTTCGTTGGCAATTGCTTTGTAGTGAGCGCATTCTCACATAAGGCAGCTCTCTGTGAGCACGGAGTCCCCTCGGCCACCCACCTCACCAGATGCGCACCTACAGCCGCAAACGCAGGCAGCGCGACGACGTCAAAAGCAAGGCCAGCGCCGCTCGGCATCGCTTGACCTCTCCGTCTGTGCCGCCGCCGCCGCACCGCAAGGCGCGCGCGGCCGCAACGCGCGCTGCGGCCAAGCTGCTCTGCTCGCGCGACCATCCCGTTCAGTCGCTCGCTCTGGCCAAAGAACCCAAGCTCACCGAACTGCAATGCCCCGTCTGCGGCGCGTCTGGCCCCGGCAACCTATGGCGTACACCTGGCACTGCCGACCCGGGAAAAATTTGGTTCGGGGTACGTCGTTATATGCGCTCCCGGTCCACGTTGCATAACTTCGCCCAGTGTGCCGCCGCCTGCAAACAAGACATCAGGGAAATGGAAAACTCCCTGGCTGGCCCGCGCAAGACCCACCTGTCGACCTGTTTCGCGTCCTTTAAGACGGCCGAATGCTGGTTCGACTCTTGGGTGCCGCACGCGCTGCGCGCTCTTTTTCCGACGTCGGCAGTTCGCCGTCCAAGTCTGGCAAGGCCAAGCTGACTTCGTCTCGCCCTGGTGGCGATGGAGACGCCACGGGCAGCGATGCAGACACCGACGGTTCCCAGCCTGGGGACGGCGCGGCGAGCGACGACGACGCTCCGCCGGCTCGTGGCAAGCCCGCGGGCAAGAAGTCTTTGGACGGCGGCACGGACGACGACGACGACGACGACGACGACGACTTCTTCTCGAGCTCTAGTAGCGAACCCGGGGACACATCCGACCTCGACATTGAGATCAATTCTCGTGATGTCCCCGTCATCGTCGAATTTTTGGTGCGTGTCGGTCGCGCGCGCACCCTTTGATCTTTCTAACGCATACATAGGACGGTGTCCATGACATGTTCGTCGCTAAGGTCGTTTTCGACAAGCTATATTATTGGGAGCTCGACGAGAAGACGGCCAAGTACCTAGACGACAATCGCGACACGATGGCACTGGAGGGCTCGCACGGCGTCGCGGGCTGGAAGCCCTTCACGGACCTGCCCGCGCATGATTCCGTGCCCATCGTCGCGGGCAAGGTCAAGTTGCGAGTCACGCACAAGAACCATCCGCAAGGTCCGCCGCTCGCCACGCGCACACGCGGAGATACGGGTCGCAGCCCTGCGCGCGCTCGTGCGCGGCCCCCTCGCGCGCCGAAGGTCGAGACGAAGGAGGAGCGTGAGACGTCGGTCGTTATCGACCTGACGAACAGTGACGACGACGTCCCGGTGGGCAAGCTCAACGAAGCCGCCGAGTCCGACTACGAGGTCATCTTCGTCGAGCCGACGCCGCCGCTCCCCTCGAAATCCGCCAAAGCGACCGGGGCGAAGTCGGGTGCTCTAAAGCAACTGACTCTCGCCACTGCCAAACGTTCTCGCGCCGTCAAACCCGCGGATGCCAAGGCTACGCCGACCAAGACCACGGTGACCAAGGCGAACGCCACGCCGCTCGCTGGCGCCGCAATAAAGAGCAAGACGACTCACAAGACCAATTCGACGCCCGTCGCTACTGCCGCCATCAAGAAAACGCCGGGTACCGGCTCTTCGAGCAAGAGCGCAGGGTCGTCGACCAAGCGCGCGCCGGCATCGGTTGAGCTCCCGTCGCCGTCGAAGGAGTCCGCGAAAAGGCCTGCGTCGACCGGTGGAGAGGGAACGAAGTCCGTGAAGAAGAGGAAGATTAATCCGTTCGAATCCTGATGGTTATACACTTGAATTCGCCTCGCTGCTGCGTAAAAAAAAAAAAAAAACCGCCTTATGCCCACAAAAATACAGATCTGCTTGTGTTCCTTCATTGTACAATCACCGAGGTATGCATTCCGTGGGAACTTTGCCAAAGTGAACATATATTCATGATGACAGAAGAATATCCACAGAACTAGCCTACATTGGACTGCCAACGTGCCTGCCGGTTACCCTTTGGCAGACTCGTGTGTGCTCGCATCATCGCATATTCTTGCAGCCGCTGAGACACCTCGCTGATGGTCATCAGAGGAAGAGCGCCGATCGTCGTGCGGTTAACGATGCTCTCGTGCGTAAAATGCGCGATGCAGACGCGCTGTCCGCCCTTGTACGTGACTTCGTGAGGGAAAACGGCACCGCGCAGCAGAATCAGCGTCCCGGAAGGTACTCAATCTCGCGGTTGAGCACCTTGAAGAAACCGGTCGTGTAATTGCCGAGAGTGAGCACCGGCGTCCAGGCAAATTTCTTGTCTCGGCGGTCGGTGTGCAGTGCGGTCTCGCGATTATAAATGAGAGAGCGTCCGTGGAAAAACGTTGGGTCCAGCTGAGATAGGATCTTGTACGCTGGGAATTGTGCTCTCAGCTGATCCCGCGCCGCCATCATGAGCTCATGTTGTTTCGGGTCGACGCATTTAATGAGGTTATCGATGCGCTGCGACACGACGCGCAACTGATCCATGAGCTTCATGGCAGCGTTGAAGTCCTTCACGCGTCCGCCGACGACATCGGTGGAAGGACCAGCTTGCCCGTCCTAACGTGCCAAATGAGGTGCGTGAGACCACAGAATTCTAGGGCCTCAGCAAAGTCACTGACCGGATGACCGATAGCGCTCCATATGTTGACAAGCTGGAAACACCCTGACAGCTCTCCCTTCGCATTGCGTCGATTGTATGCGCTGCGCTTATTGCGCGTATTGCCATCGGCGCCGCCTTTGTCAGGCGAAACCTCGACTTCCGCGCCGAATTGCATGAGATCTTTGAAGAGAATCTCCTGAGGTCTCTTCATTAGCAGTTTGGACAGAGAATTCGGAGGCGACACTGACGTGAGCTTTCTCTTTGAGGAATTGCGGGAATACCCACGCAAGAGCAACACCATCTTCGTCGCGCAGTACGAATGGCTCTGCACCGGTGCACCTGACCGGTGCACCGTCGTGAGGTATTTTCTGGTGGGTCCAGGTCTCCTGCTGCTCGTCTGCGAATGAGGCGAGCCAAACTCCTTTCATCTCCTCTGTGCGACGACCGTCGGTGACCTGAGGCAAAATGCACATCCTGGAGACGCTCACTGCTGTTCTTTATCGCCAGCTCGGTGCACTTGCGGTTCTCCTTGCACCATGACCTCCACATCTTCTTCGCCGCCTTGCGCTGTTGAGAAGTCGGCGTAATTCTATGGGGGATGAAGGCATGAACAAATCGCGCTGGGCGGGAGTGTGAGATGCCTACGGAACAGGAGCAGCAGCGAGAGACTCGGTGAGAGGGCGCGGCAGAGATGCGGATCGCTGCTGAGAAAGGCTGCATGAGGTGAAACCGGTGAGACTGAATCTAGGGGCAAGGGAAACAGCTCACCCGAGGAGTCCAAGATCTGGGATGAGCTGTGCGATGTCCCTACGCGGCGGTGCCATGTTAGCGTCGAGTGCTGCGTCAGACGGCCTGTTGGCACGCCCTGAACTATTCTCTCCGGCAGCACGGCGGCGTTCAGCGACTTGAACGGACAGCGGGATATCCTCTGATGAGACGGAATCGCGCCGAGACGCAGCGAGCTTTGCAGCCAGTGGGACTTCCTCCGAAGTGTCTGATGCAACATCCTCGCCAGCCAGGCCCGCGGAAACTGCTGCATCGGAGATGGAGCGATCCTCTATTGCAGGTGTCGCGAGAAGCGAAACCGGATCGGTCCCCACCGTGGGAGACAGCATCCAGGGCAGAACGTCAATGTTGACAACGTCGTCATCCGGAGCTAAGTTGTGTGCATTAGCGGGACACTCAACGTGGGTGTAGGCGGTTGGCATTACCAAGAGGGCTGCTCGGGGTCGACATTTTGCGTATACGAAGGAGAGAAACAGGCAGTGGAAACAGGAATTTGGCACAGCGGGTCGCGCCAAAGGCTGGATTGCGAGCAGTGTGCCCAGCTGAGGCATTTATGTGCGCTCAGACTCTGCACACGCACTCGCAGTGCGGTCACCGCGAGGAGCGGCGAATGTGGCGCGGAAGCAATCCGGCGATCTAGATTAGATCATAGCCCGATTTGGTGCGAGGAACGCGGAGTTGGCGCGTTCCTGTCACGGTCAACCTGCTACCAGCATGCCGCTTTCCACACCCGGCGAGCCAATGCTGCAGTGTCTACCGCACGCAGCGGCACTTCTATTTCCGCGCGTGACTGCAGCTCCTCGCTGTGGGCTGGACGTTTTGCGGCACATCAGCCCGAACTGCGCGTTGGGACGCCTGCACGAAATCTGTTTCGTGTAGGTTGTACTTGTGTGTCGGATAAGGCGTTTTGACGCCTTGGAAGCACGGCGACGGGCAGTGCGGGCTCATGTGAAGCCTTACGGCCAGCCAGCAGCGAAAGCGCAGATTTGCCCAGGACGCGTCGGCGCGTCAACAGCTCACGTGATCTGCGGGTACAGTGGGCACAGTGTTAAGTGTCGTGGTATAGACGCCGCAGAGATTTGAAGGCAGATTTTATGGGCAGAGAATTACAATAATCAGTGCAGGAGCTCATTCACGGAGGTATTAGAACTGATAGCTGGTGCCCGAAGCTCAGGGTGAGAATAATCAGACTGCGATGTCTTGGACGGTGGATTTTAACCTCATTTTGACAGCAAAATTGTCTAATAGGAACTGGGAAGGCAGGTGTCATGAAGGGACACCGTGAACAATGCCAGGAGGCAGGTCCGGAAGCATTTCGGCGCTGGACTTGGGCGGATTTTCGCCCAAGTCCGTCTGACTGGGCAGTTGCTTTGGCCGATATCTTCCCGACCACCACCGCTCACGGCGTCCAACGCCATCAGCACCCCCGCAAGCCCACCCCCTCCCCGCCTTGCTCTGCGCCGGTCACCCTAGACGTTAGGTGTGGCCGTAGTCGCAGCGCAGGTAATACATCTACCCAACTTCGCGCGCACACACGTGGGTGCTCCCCTGCCAGTCCACATTGCGCACCGCGACGCGAACTGTGAGTACGATTTTCTTCGCTGTCATTCTGCTTGCCTGGGTGGCACACGAGATGTCGCTCGCCGTAGAGCAAGGCTTGGGGCCCAGGCCAGACGTTGGCGATCGGGTGTACGGCCTGCTCTGCGGCGAGCGCTTCACTCGCTGCTGGAGATATTATCCGCCACTCAGTTTCTGTGGCTGCATGACACTCGAGACTTGCTGCAGTGCAGGTTGTGAGACCCACGCCCTACCTAGGCGATCAGGTCACGCGGCAGGCTCTGCAGCAAGTCGCGCGTCGACGCAGTCACTATTCTCGCTTGGGCTCGACACCATTGTCATCGAAGCTAATAAAATTTTGCAGAGCACTGCCGTCCCTGTCGACATCGAGCACGCCCACGAGAAACGTGAGTAGATTTTTGTTCACTGTCGTCCTGCATGCCTCGGTCGTAGACAAGATGTACCTCGCCGCAGAGCGAAGCTCGGGGCCCAGGCCAGACGTTGGCGATCGGGTGTACGGTCTGCTCTGCGGCGAGTGCCCTACTCGCGGTGGGAGATCGCAAGTCGCGCGTCGATGCAGACGCAAAACTCGCCTGGGCTCAATGTCATGGTCTTCGATGCTAATGAAATTCGACAGAGCACTGCCGTCCCTGTCGACATCGAGCACCCCCACGAGAATCGTGAGTAGATTTTTGTTCACTGTCATCATGCATGCCTCGGTCGTAGACGAGATGTACCTCGCCGCAGAGCGAAGCTCGGGGCCCAGGCCAGACGTTGGCGATCGGGTGTACGGCCTGCTCTGCGGCGAGGCTTCACTCGCGGTGGGCGACCGCAAGTCGCGCGTCCATGCAGAGGCCATACTTGTCTGCGCTCAAGGCCATCCTCTTCGAAGCTGATTATATTTCACAGCGAACCAAAACACCCGCCGCCTGCCGCAGACGAGGTGTGTCACCGTGAGTACCAAGCGCAGACATTTGTTATACAAAGCTCAAGTCGCATCGGCGGCGTCGCAGCCCAGATCAGCTCATACTACGGATGTGAGTACAGCTGGCTCTCGAATGAGACCAGTCATCCTCATTGATGCTCACCGCCCGATACAGACTGAATTCCGCGAAGCGCGATGCCAAAGTGGAAGAAACGGCGGATGAACCAAGCGGAAATGGAGGCGTGGAGGACGAGGAGGGAGCAGAGCGAGAGAGAGAAGCTCGAGCGACAGAGGGAGGAGCGGGAGCGCGTGGAGATGGAGCGACGGGAAGGCGCCGCTCGGTCTCGAGGGTAAGGAACATCAATGACGCTGACACGATGACCGAGACTCATGCTGTGGCAGCGAGGGCGGCAGCGGCGACGGAGCTCGCACGGCGCCCGAGCTGAGGCACGGGAACGATGAGCGGTGCGTGTCTGTCAACTCGCCAATTAACACAGCTGACATCAGCGCAGGGAGCGGCTTGGACGAGCCAGCGAGGACGAGTCGCGAACGGAAGAGTAAGCACTGCTGAAAATGTATATTCTAATGTCCTGAATGTACGTAGGGAGCCCGTCAAACGGCCAGAAGACTTGACCATTGAAGACCTGGCGGGCTATGAGTGAGCCGCTCAACGGTACCTGTCAAACAGATCTGACGGTGTATTTCACAGCATCAACAAGTACCACGGCACGAAGGGCTTCGTCGTGGGCACGACGATGACTTGGCGGCAATACATGGAGGGCGGCCGGGTCTTTGGCGATCCCTCGTTTCAGCTGATTGTCCCGAAGAAATACCAGGGCATGATCCCGACTATCGACGTTGTGCAGAGAGATCCCACATTGCAACATCTCGTCGGCGTGGCGTGGGAGCTCTGGGAGGCGAGGAAACCGCCAGCGATACCGCGCGCACCTTCGCCGCCCTCAGAACTGGCGTTAGCCTGGGGGAGACGGAGGACGCGAAATCGACATGGACGCCATACCAGTACTACTGGCCGTCCATAGACGACCCGACATGGGTCGTCTACTCCAACCGCGTGATTATGCCGCCGCCGCCGACCGACCCAGAGAAAAAACTGCGGGCAGACGCACGCTATGGAATCCATGAGCGCCAGTGGCTCCCGCAACACTGTGCGTCGGAGCGCATGAGGCCGTATATGGCTTTCATCCCGATGCTGCGGCCCTGGAAGCGCGACGAAAGACACCTGTTCGAGCGAAACGACACTTGGTTTTTCAAGACGGCCGAAAGTCCAGATCAAGACATCGCCTGGATGAGGTTCGACAAGGAAAGGCACACGGTTGCGGCGGCAGAGGGACTTTGGAGGTTTCGAGACAGTGTACGGGCAGCGGTTCGTCAGGAAGCCACGCGCACGCACCTCGCCTGGGACGAGGCGAGGGATATGGCCGGGTCACATGAACCCTTCTGGAGGCAGTGGGAGAAATACTCCGGCAGCATCGACAGGGAACATACCGCGTCCGCCATGGCGTACGTGATGTCCGAGTCTGGGACGGAGTGGGTCCTGCGCTGCGCGCTCGGCGCCTTTCAGCGCGGTATCCTGGAAGTTAGAGGCTACATCGAATACCTCAAGGCCCTCTACAGGATGCGCGACCTCAGCATGTATGACAAGCATCGTCAACTTGAGCCGACGAGGGGCGAAGTCGCCCGGATGACCCGATACTTCAATCGGAGGGATTCCCGGGGCGTCTTCGTCGAAAACCAGGATGACGCTGTAACGTTCGCCCGGTACGGCGTACCCGTGTGGTGGGTCGAAAAGTACAATTCGACCAAGCACGGAACTCGGTTACATCGTCAAGACGGGGTGCCGGTTCTGTCATATGGCTTGGTCCCCGAGTTGGACGAGATAGTCTTCGAGGATGCGCCGTGCAAAGGGCACGATTCCGCGTCGCAAGCAGCGACGCGGAAGCAGCAGGAGGAGAAGGAGAAGCACGAGGCGGCGATGGCAGCTGTGCATCAGGAACAACAGGCAGGGTACGTGAGATTATGCAAGGAAAATTATCACTGGAGTTGACAATACACAGGTTTCAAGGCGAGGAAGGTCAATCCGGCTACAATGGCGCCCCGTCTGCGTTTGACATCGACGAGTCGGACGTCGCGTTCCAGCATGAAGCACGGCAGCGTCCAGGTGGTGCTGAGGCAGGGTACGCGCGATTATACAAAGAAAATTATCACTGGAGTTAAACAATACGCAGGTTTCAAGGCGAGCAAGGTCAAGCCGTCGACGATGGCGCCCCGTCTGCGTTTGACGTCGACGAGTCGGACATCGGGTTCCAGCATGAAGCGTGGCAGCCTGCAGGTGCTGCTCAGGTTGGCAGAGAGGTCGTCACGAACCGGCGACCCGATACGCCACCCAAGAACACTGGCGCGAGCTCTCCGGCGCGCTCTACATCATCCACGTCGCGTCACGTCGACGCGGATGGCGCATCGGATGATGGCTGGGTGCAGGCGGACGACGCGCGTCTTGAACCGGAGGAGGACGATTCCGACTATGAAGCCTTGCTGCGCGAGCAGACCATGAGGAAGCTGGCTCAGTCGCAAAAGCAAAGGCGACCACCGCGCTGGTTGCTCAAGCCCCACCCAAGTAACGTTTCCACCCAGCAGCAGCAAGGCGCCTCGGAGACGGTCGAGGCGGTAATTGCGCCGCTCGCGAGTGCGCAAGAAGGCGTGACACAGACGGCGACCGCGGAAAATCATTCGCCTGCGACTGTGGCCGAGGACGAGACGCCAGACTTGAGGGGCGACTACGTCGACAACGCCGATATCTCAACAGGCGATCTCCCAGCCAGCGGAAGTCCCGCGAGTACAGCAGCGGATGTACAGCACCGCGTTCGACGACGGCGCCGACCTGCCCGACTACGAGGAGGACGAGACGCCGCACCCGCATATAGCGATAGCAGGAGCGGACCAGCCAGCAGGGTCGGACAGCGGTGTGATGAGGTTGGACAGCTCGCAACCGGCGGTGGTGGAGGGCGGTGTGATGAGGTTGGGCAGCTTGCTGCAAAAACGGAAAGGTATGCAAAATGGAGAAATACTTTGGGATTCATGCTAACCGTAAGAGAAGATCCTCCTACCGCGGCGGACGCTCCTGCGCCGGTGCGCCAAAAGCGAAATGCGCAGCGGAACACCTTAGGCGATCTGTTTGTGACCCCCAAGGCCCCTAGCCGAGACCATTGATGTCTCTCCTTAGGGGTCCGGAATCAAACGCTCCGCCCCATGTTAGTGAGCACAGCCACTGCTCGCGGCGGCCGCCAGATCCATTCCCCACATCGCCAGGTCGTCCCCAGGGGTGTTCCAGCGCGTTTCTGCGTCAAAACGGTGTCAGTTTTGCCAATCTAGATGCTGGGATACACCACAAACAACACAGGGAGCATCCCTGCGCGATCCAGAAAATTGCGCCCACTTTCCGCGGCAGCTGCGGCGGGTGCACAGCCACCTCTCGCGGCCGCCGCGACGAATGCACAGCCACAATATCGCGGCCGCCGCCAGCAGCGGCGCCCAGCGCGTTGCAGCGCTTGCAGCATCGCAGTGCATCGCCAGCCAGTTTGCACAGTCCGTCTGCTGAATGACCACTCAACGAACCATGCTCAATAATACACCTGACCTTGTAATGAATGCTGCTCATTGCTGGCAGCGGCAGCGCTGCAGCAGCGGCAACCACATTGAATTTAGCAGTCTGCGCGCGTTGAGATGCACCAAAAACAGTGCAGGGAGCATCTCTGCGCAATCCAAAAATTGCGCCCAGATTCCGCGGCGGCCGCGGCGAGTGCACAGCCACCTCTCGCGGCCGCCGCGACGAGCGCACAGCCACAATATCGCGGCTGCTGCCAGCAGTGGGACCCAGCGCGTTGCAGCACATGCAGCATTGCAGCGCTTTGCCAGCTAGATAGCAGAGGCTGTCTACCATATTGCCACCCTAAAGACCATGCATAATGCCGCTCTTGACCATGCTGCTCATGCTGCTCATTGCCAACAGCAGCGGCGACAATGCAGCGGCAACCACAAGCACAGCGGTCGTTTGGACGACTCAACAGTCTCAGAAGTTCTGCCAGGCATTTTTCAATGCAGAGCAACCTGCTCTAGTGCTCCATGGCAGCGATGGGGTCAATTCCGCGGCCGCCGCGGAAATTGCACAGCCACTGACCATGCACAGCAGCAGGGGTTTCAGCGGCAGCCGCGGTTTTCGCACAGACACCAGGTGCGCGCAGCAGCATGGGTTTCCGCGGCGGCCGCGGTTTTTGGCACAGCCACGGAGAGCATGGGGATTGCTTTCAGAGGCGGCCGCGGAAAGCACAGCCACAATCTCGCAGTCGCTGGCAGCAGCAGCGAGCAGCGCATTACAGTGCTCAGAGCGCAATGCCGCAGTGGCACCAGGTTAGGACAGTCAATACATGTGTACGAGCCCAAGAAGTCACTGGAACTGACATCCTAGAGGCTTCTGGTTGCGCTCCTCAACGTCAGCAGCAGCATTGAAACTACAGCGGCAGCTGCGAGCCCAGTTGCAGTTCCTGCACTGCAGCACGCTCAAGAACACTGACCAGCATCGTCTGGGATGCGCCGGCTCGCAGGACAATGCACTGGTTGGTCTGTGCACTTTTGCTCTCATTTCAGCGGCGGCCGCGGAAATGCACAGCCACAATCTCGCAACCGCGGCCAGCAGCGACGAGCAGCGCATTGCTGTGGCAATTACACATGCTTTCTATTCTTCACAGCGTTTGTTGTGAATCAGTGACACAGAGAAACACATTCTATTGTTGACAACAGCACTCTGGGATGCTGGGTACAGTGTGCAGTTGCAGGCAGTCGTTTGCGCGGCGGCCGCAGGAATGCACAAACAAGGCCAAACACCGCGCGCTTCGTGACCGCGGCGGCCGCGGGAAAGCAGCCTCGAGTTCTCCCAACTTAATACACACTCTTCAGTGCAGAATACACGTCCTAGGGGACGATTTGAGTGCTTGCAACGTTAAAATCGTGCAGAATAATGTTCGAGTTGGGTACTCCAGGCCTTTGATGAGCTCTGGGGATTGCCCTGCGCAAACAACACCAAGCACTTCCCGCGGCGGCCGCGGAAACACCTCGATGAGGATTGCCCAGTCTCTGTGGCTTGAGCCAGGTGCCCGGAGATAAGAGTCCGAGGTTGCTCTAACCTAAGTGCTGGTGCAATGACATTCCCTCCTCAATATGAGCTTGTGGTTGGGTTTATGTATGTTCTCTCATCAGGAATATCTTGTTCTCATGCCCCTGGAACCCTGGGTTGAGATCCCATTCAGTGTTCAACACCCAGAAATGCCAGGTGAATAGAAACTGAGATACTAACGAACTCCCTTCGCACTCATAGTACCAAACTGTCGCTTTTGTAGCCCAAAGGTGCTTCAACTTACGCCATTGGGGTAGCTGCGCTCTCAGATTCAGGGTGCATGTTGCTTTCTCCCTGATGGGGAACCATTTGCACCCAGAGCCATACAACCTAAGGAAAGCTCTGAGGCGCAGGGAATACTTAGTTCATACTTACAGATTTTTATTCCGGCCATGTGCCTAGTCAGATATGTCAAGGTCTGCATGGAAAAAGCGTGGCATCAGGATGTCAGGGTCTCATACAGGTGCATGAATTCCCCACCATCCTTCGCATTTCAAGCATTATTTTGGGTCAGAGTCGGCTCATAGTACATTGTCCGAGGACCTCAAAATGAAATTTGGCTGGCCCTGCATCAGTTTCTTCTGAGATTACATGTTGTCAGCTTTGTGAGAGTCTGACCAGAGTTTGCACTGAGAACCTACTCCAGGTTTCTAATAACTCCAGTTTTCGTTGGAAAAGTTAGATTTACAACTAACAACTAGGAACTGACTGAAATAGGGACCTGGAATGCGAGGGATGGTGGGCAATTCATGCATTTGTATGAGACCCTGACCTACTGTTGCCTCGCTTCCAGGGTGCTACTCCCGGCCTCTCTCGCCAGGCACAAATTGAATAATAATTTTTCTGAGCTCAGAGAGTGTAGTTCTAGCTTGGTAGACCAAGGCCTGCATTGGCTGTCTCTGGATGCAAGTACCTCCCCATCACTGGGAACAACACTTGCATACAGAGCTGCAGAGTGGATATTTCGCCCGGATGTGACCTGAGTATTTGGTATAGATATAAACCAAGACATTTTCAGTATTTGAGCTAAGGGAAGCGAGAGGTATTCCATGTTCCATTCACCTGGCATTTCTGGGTTTTGAACCATGACTAGTAGCTTATCCAAGAGCTTCAAGGGCTTGAGAACAAGATATTCCTGATGAGAGAACATACATAAACCCAACCACAAGCTCATATTGAGGAGGGAATGTCATTGCACCAGCACTTAGGTTAGAGCAACCTCGGACTCTTATCTCCGGGCACCTGATGAGAGAACATACATAAACCCAACCACAAGCTCATATTGAGGAGGGAATGTCATTGCACCAGCACTTAGGTTAGAGCAACCTCGGACTCTTATCTCCGGGCACCTGGCTCAAGCCACAGAGACTGGGCAATCCTCATCGAGGTGTTTCCGCGGCCGCCGCGGGAAGTGCTTGGTGTTGTTTGCGCAGGGCAATCCCCAGAGCTCATCAAAGGCCTGGAGTACCCAACTCGAACATTATTCTGCACGATTTTAACGTTGCAAGCACTCAAATCGTCCCCTAGGACGTGTATTCTGCACTGAAGAGTGTGTATTAAGTTGGGAGAACTCGAGGCTGCTTTCCCGCGGCCGCCGCGGTCACGAAGCGCGCGGTGTTTGGCCTTGTTTGTGCATTCCTGCGGCCGCCGCGCAAACGACTGCCTGCAACTGCACACTGTACCCAGCATCCCAGAGTGCTGTTGTCAACAATAGAATGTGTTTCTCTGTGTCACTGATTCACAACAAACGCTGTGAAGAATAGAAAGCATGTGTAATTGCCACAGCAATGCGCTGCTCGTCGCTGCTGGCCGCGGTTGCGAGATTGTGGCTGTGCATTTCCGCGGCCGCCGCTGAAATGAGAGCAAAAGTGCACAGACCAACCAGTGCATTGTCCTGTGAGCCGGCGCATCCCAGACGATGCTGGTCAGTGTTCTTGAGCGTGCTGCAGTGCAGGAACTGCAACTGGGCTCGCAGCTGCCGCTGTAGTTTCAATGCTGCTGCTGACGTTGAGGAGCGCAACCAGAAGCCTCTAGGATGTCAGTTCCAGTGACTTCTTGGGCTCGTACACATGTATTGACTGTCCTAACCTGGTGCCACTGCGGCATTGCGCTCTGAGCACTGTAATGCGCTGCTCGCTGCTGCTGCCAGCGACTGCGAGATTGTGGCTGTGCTTTCCGCGGCCGCCTCTGAAAGCAATCCCCATGCTCTCCGTGGCTGTGCCAAAAACCGCGGCCGCCGCGGAAAAACCCATGCTGCTGCGCGCACCTGGTGTCTGTGCGAAAACCGCGGCTGCCGCTGAAACCCCTGCTGCTGTGCATGGTCAGTGGCTGTGCAATTTCCGCGGCGGCCGCGGAATTGACCCCATCGCTGCCATGGAGCACTAGAGCAGGTTGCTCTGCATTGAAAAATGCCTGGCAGAACTTCTGAGACTGTTGAGTCGTCCAAACGACCGCTGTGCTTGTGGTTGCCGCTGCATTGTCGCCGCTGCTGTTGGCAATGAGCAGCATGAGCAGCATGGTCAAGAGCGGCATTATGCATGGTCTTTAGGGTGGCAATATGGTAGACAGCCTCTGCTATCTAGCTGGCAAAGCGCTGCAATGCTGCATGTGCTGCAACGCGCTGGGTCCCACTGCTGGCAGCAGCCGCGATATTGTGGCTGTGCGCTCGTCGCGGCGGCCGCGAGAGGTGGCTGTGCACTCGCCGCGGCCGCCGCGGAATCTGGGCGCAATTTTTGGATTGCGCAGAGATGCTCCCTGCACTGTTTTTGGTGCATCTCAACGCGCAGACTGCTAAATTCAATGTGGTTGCCGCTGCTGCAGCGCTGCCGCTGCCAGCAATGAGCAGCATTCATTACAAGGTCAGGTGTATTATTGAGCATGGTTCGTTGAGTGGTCATTCAGCAGACGGACTGTGCAAACTGGCTGGCGATGCACTGCGATGCTGCAAGCGCTGCAACGCGCTGGGCGCCGCTGCTGGCGGCGGCCGCGATATTGTGGCTGTGCATTCGTCGCGGCGGCCGCGAGAGGTGGCTGTGCACCCGCCGCGGCTGCCGCGGAAAGTGGGCGCAATTTTCTGGATCGCGCAGGGATGCTCCCTGTGTTGTTTGTGGTGTATCCCAGCATCTAGATTGGCAAAACTGACACCGTTTTGACGCAGAAACGCGCTGGAACGCCCCTGGGGACGACCTGGCGATGTGGGGAATGGATCTGGCGGCCGCCGCGAGCAGTGGCTGTGCTCACTAACATGGGGCGGAGCGTTTGATTCCGGACCCCTAAGGAGAGACATCAATGGTCTCGGCTAGGGGCCTTGGGGGTCACAAACAGATCGCCTAAGGTGCAGCGGAACACGATGCTGCACAAGACCCTCAAATCGATGCCCGAGGGCGCGCAGCTCAAGGGACTCTTGATTCGCATGACCACGCGGTGGGAGGCGCAGTATGATCTCCCGGACTGGTGGCCGAGCACGCTCCAGGTTGGGACAGAGGCGGCACAGTACGTCGACAAGAGCAGGCAGCGCGAAGCCCGACTCGCGGGCTGCACGAATCCTGTGCCGCAGCTTCACAAGGGCGCGAAGACGATTCACAAGATGCCCACGCTGGACTATTTTGCGAACGCGTGGTCGAACCGCAGCGTCCAGCAGAAGACCAGCAAGCGCAACGTCTTCCAGGGCCTGTTCAGGTGGCTTCAAATCCGGCCATACTATCTCGCGAAGATCGCCAGCGACCCGATCGACGAAGACGAGGGATTCGAAACGAAGCAATGGCGAGAAATCATCAAGGGCGTCATGCCCAACAGGGAGTCGCGGCCGATAGTCAAGCGTCTCGGACTCGACGTCGCTCAGGCGACGATAACGGCAGGGCAGGACGCTGTCGATGTCGAGAAAGCCGAGCGGCTGCTCTCGCTGAGGCCACTGCTCGAAAAGTTGAAGGACAAGTGCACCTTCGACGGCCACGAGTTGCCGCCGCCGCCGTGGGATTCAGAAGAATCGCTACCGCTCAACTGGGTGAGCTACATCGTCTGGGAGCTCGCCGAGCTTGAGTTCCGCTACGACATGCTCGACCTCGCCATGAGCATGCGTCGCTGGTACAGCAACATCCCCGAGCTCCAGGCCGTGTCGACCCTCGAGTACTATGGGTTGGTGAAGGACTGCTGGGCAGGCGGGATCGAGATGGTCAAGCCGACTCGCGAAACTTGGCTGTGCTCGAGCAATGCGCGCGAGCGCTTGCTCGCGTTGCGGTCCTTCGCAGAGCTCATGAGGTACTGGCCTCGGGCGAGCGAAATGCTCGGGCCTTGGAAAGATCACTGGGACGCCGACAATGACGCGCCCGCGCTCGAATCAGACGAGTTCCGAGAGCTTGAACGCAGCGCCTGGGTTTGCTACCAGCAAACCTTTTACGACCACCGCGGGCGCATGGCGCCGTTGCCCTGCAGAAGACCTCCGCCCCCCTTCGCTGTAGAAAACTCGCAAGACTAATGTGTATTGTGTATGACGAGACCATCTAACTTACTGTAGTAGATAAGACTGAACAGCTGTATGTAATATTCAAGCGCGTCGAAAAATGGTAGGTGCAGCGGGTGCACTATTGACATTTCGAGCAGCACAGCGCACCATGATGTGCAGAGAACGGAATAGGTAATGTAGGCAGGGGAGGAATCGTCGGTCAGCCGAGCGACACGGTTCAATAAGGGACATGGTAAGTATTTTTTTTTTCATTCCACCAGAGGGAAAGGTTTATCTGACAGGCAGACTCTTAGTTGACGACCTATCGACCGTCGATGAATCCGGGGAGGAGTTGGCGAGTTGTGTAGAAGGTCTGCAAAGTTTTAACTGAAAAGTGAGCGCAGCTCACTGGGCTCAACAGTGAGCGTCCTCTGCGCACCTGCAAGACGTTGGTTTCCGGGCAGTGCGGGTCAACGCGCTTCCTCGTTCATTGAGCGTAGTCTCGCGCTGGCCTACACTGCACGTGAATGAGCGTCGCGCAAGGCGTTACGTTGGCGCTCGAAGACAGCAGATATGCAGCAGCGCAATCTGCAGTATTGGCCGAGCGCGGACCCAGGCCGTGCACTGCGAGGTGTTACAGGACAACTGTAGGCAAAACCTGAACGAAGCTAGGGAAAGACGTACCTCGTAAAGATCGTCAGGACCAGCGTCGACGAGGGCACCTGGATTTTTGACGGCGGTGGCACGATTGTTGGCGGCAGCGACGCGAATATCAGCCAGTGCAACGAGTTCCCCGGCAAGATCGTCGGCGACGTATGCACACGCTGTCAATGCGATATTCGCGCAGGACTGAGTGAGGCGAGTATGAGCGTGGCGCCTGCGGGCGGTCGAAAGGTATGTCAGCCGTTACTATGGTGGTGCAGCCCGCGCACTCACCTGAAGCTTCTAGACCACGAGCTCGCGAGCTCGTCGCGTAACTCGCGCTGAAGATTGCGCTGGACGTCCGCAACGGCTACACCGCGTCTGCGCGCGCTGTCTGGAACCTGCGCCGTGGTCCGTAAGCCGTTATTATCGTGATGATACCTGCGGACTTACAGAGGAATGGCAGACGCCCCGCGCGCTCCATCTACGTGCGAATATGGCTGGAGGACGTGGCGGGCAGCTGCGACGTCCGTCCCGAGTCACTGCGCGCGATGTGCAGTCTACACGAAGGTACGTTAGTCATTATCATCATGTGACCTGCGGACTAACCTGCTCGTCACAGACAGCCAGATGCGGTCCATCGTCGCGCAACACGGCCTGGAGATCGCATTCGAAATCCTCAACATCTACCATGAGTGAGTGCGGGTGAAGTGCAGTCTACGAGATGGTACGTCAGTCTGGATTATTTCTCCACTAGACGCGGATTCACCAATGTCGCAGACGCTACGCGCGGGCCATCGTAGCGGAATTCACGCTCAAGGACGTGGTAGACCTCCCCAACATGCACCATGAGTCGGAGCGCGCGACGTGGACTCTACGACAAAATCCTACGGCGCAGAGGTGAGAGTCACGGACTCTCATCGCTGTGCAGCAGGTTCAGCATGGGAGCCGGCGTGTTCGTGCTCAGCGCCGGCTCCACGTGGTGTATGACAGAGACAAGACGGGCTGGGGCGTCTGCAGGAGCCGCAGTGCCCTATTCGACAGTGGCCTCGCGCTCTGCAGCGATGACGAGACAATGGTCTGCCGTGGCAGCACGCTCGTCGACGGCAACAGTGCGCACTTCCGCCTCTGCAATGTGCTGTGAGGATACGGGACAATGGTCTGCCGTGGCAGCACGCTCGTCGACGGCAACAGTGCGCATTTCCGCCTCTGCAATGTGCTGTGAGGATACGGCTCGATGCTCTCTGCAGCGTCGGGAGCGCGTTGATCCAAAGCTGTGGCAGAGAGCCTCGCGCCCCGGGGCGACAAGCTCGATTACGGCGGTGGGTTTACGGCGGTTGCACGCCAGTCGGCAGCTGCGGGACTATGCAGCGGGCCCACAAGCCGACGAACGAGAGCGGCGGCACAGTCGGTGGGGCGCCTCTTGGTCGAGGAGGGATGTCAGCAGCGGTGGTGTCTATGGCGCGTTCCACAGTGGCGACCTCGCGTTCCTCCTGGCAGTCGGACGCGCCCTTGGTAACGGCGGTGACGCGCTCTTCAGAGCTATTGACACCTTGCTGCTGAGACAGCCGAGCCTATCTAGTGGCATTTGAGAAAGTAAGCAGTTGTATGTTGTCATGGTTGTTCCTGCAGGCCCTGATGCCCGCAAGAGTATGTTAAGCACGAAGCACCGCTGTGACAGCTAAAACGGCGCGATTCATTTGGAGGTTAAGCAAGAACGTAAAACAGCAGGATAACCGTACGAGACATGATACATTTACTCAATTGCCGTGAACGGTAGAAGTTAAGGACAGGACAACACCAGCGAGGCGTTGTATGAGACCGCAGGCGCGATGTGCAACGGCGACGACGCGCTCGATGACACCGATGACGTGCTCAACAACGGCTACAACGCGCTCAACGACGCTGAGGACGCGCTCTGCAACAGGGACGGCGGGAGAATCAAGCGAAGCTGGCACCAGATTTTGCTCTGGAACGGCAGGGACGTCAACCACCGTCGCTGCAAGCGGGGCATCGTCGACGGGCGAGGGGTCGGAAATGCCCTGTTCCCGGCTCTTTAATTGGTTACGGGCAGATGCAAGCATGCTGGCATCCGGAACGCGCTGCTGCTGATGAGCCACCGTCAGTAGGACGGCGACATTCTTGGTGTGGGTGTCGACAAGCGCGCTGTGGGCAAGCTCATGGTTTGGGCCGCAGACCTCTTGAGTGGCGGCGGCCTGTGCCTTAGCAGGGTCGACGAACACCTCGGCGACGAGATGGAGCGGATGGCCAGCGACGAGGCCAATATCCACGTGCTGCTCGGCGGCGGTGGGACGTGCATAAGGGTCGACGATTCAGTGTTCGGCGCGATGTTCTGTGGCCACGGCCTGAGCATGTGCGGCCACGAGACATTTCTGCAGAGTGGCAACGGCGGGTTCTTCGGCGGCGACGTATGCCTCTGCGGCAACACTTAAGTTTTGGTTCACGGCTACGGGTTCCGTTGGGCCGCGCCGCTCGATGGCAATGGCATACTCGTCTGCGTCCAGAGCGCGGCACTCGAGCGCGAGGGCACGGCACTCGAGCGCGAGGGCGCGATGCTGGAGTGCCAGTGCGCGGTACTTGATCGCCATGGCGCGCTCGTCGGCAGCGCGGTGCATGTCTGAGGAGAGACTCGGGCGCTGAAGTGACATGGTGCCGGGACGCGCCTGAGTCAGTCCTGGACTCCGCTAGATGTCGAGAGGTACGCATGCGGCAAAATTTCTTGGGAAGGCCTTGGTCAATGGTGCGTCTGGCTCTCGTGTTGACCATTGCGACGCGTCAGGTCTAATTCGTCTGGATTGTGATGATTACTGGACAGGCTGGATGTACCGCTCCAGCACCATAGACGTCCACCTCCCGAGTTTTCCGGGTTGGTTATTATTAAATCTGCAGAACGGCTATGGGACGGGCGTTCGATGTCGATGCGTCCACGAGCTAAGTCGCAGACGAAATATGTAGCTTTAAATCTCATGCTGAAGACACAAGTTGGCTTCAAATGGTGTGTGGATGGTCTACTCGTGCTGGCTCGCGCACGCTCGTGGCAGCATCCCACACAACAGCACGCAACTACTGCAAGCCGACCATACTGTCTGCTCTCTCGACTGTTCCACTCACCGCTCCCGCCAACTGCTCGTCGTCACTGGTCGAGGTGAGTAGCATGTTGGTTTGATTACTTCGCCGTGGCTGATGCTGTTTGGCGGGTTTAGTCTGAATACCATCCACTGTAATCTGCAGTGCAATACTAAATGGATGCCAATATCGACGCAAGTTGAGCGGTGTTGTTTTTTCTATCTGCATTCTCGGGACATTATTCATCGAGAAAGCGCTGAAGAGTACAAGATAGCTGCGAGTAAAAAGCAAGACAGTTCAGAGCTGCCCATCGGGCATGGGGTCAAGAAAGACGGGGAATATCAAGAAAAGTTTCTGACGTTCCTCACGCGAATGCGGCGGCGACGGCGGTGCGACTTTACGCAGGCGTATGCAAGCACAACAGCCAACGTGTACGCGAGAGCGGACGCTGCGGTTGCGACGGTCTTGATTGATTCTGCGAGGTCGGGGTATCGGAAGATGAGGAACATAGTGACCACGAAGATGACGGGAAGGCACGCGAAGGCGAGTACGCTGGCCATGCAATAGGGCGGGCAAGCGACTCGCCGTGGGCCAAGCGTCTGCGAAAAGAAAGACAATACAACTCCAATTGCCTGATTAATTGGCACATGAGCCGACTAGCAGGCGAGCACCGGACACGCACCTCAAGGTGACCAAGGCCGGAAGTCAGCGTTATAACGCGACGTCTGTGTAGGTGGTGGACGGCGCTCTGGACGGCGTTACCTACGTGAGTACAATTTACACTAATAGGAATCCTGACTGACCTGGTAGTTGTCGGCAGGAGGCAAAGGGGCACCATCGCCATCGGTCACGGCCACGCTCTCTTCGTCCATAGGGAGAGCGACGAAGTCGAGGGCAAGCAAGGCGGTACTGTCCTGAAGACGGTACTGATTGGAACCGCTGTCTGCGTGGAACTGCTGCGCTGAAATAGCAGCTATAGACAGGCGGTCGCGCTGAGCGTCCGGCGCCTGAAGCGGCGCCGCTGCTGCCTGTTCCTGGAATTCCACAGCCGACGATACGGCGGCCCACGCTGCATCCTGAGCGACGGGGCAGGTCTGGGATGCAACGGGTGACGGCGGCGCCATGTCGACGCTCTGCGGGTCTTCGCGCTGAGTGTCATCGGGCGAGCCAACGTCCTCGCCGAGCTGTTGCGTGTCGAACTCATTGAAAGATCGGGTGCAACCCGCGGCACCGCAGATGGTGCTGCTCTCCGACGTGGCGGCTGACGGTGGAGCACCGTCGTTGCCCTGCGGCTCGTCGCGCAGAGCGTCGTCGGACGGGCCTATGCCCACGCCGAAGCCATCGAGACCGCCGCCTGCTTGCAGCGCACAGGCCGCTTCAGAGAGCCCTCCGTTGAGCCTCAGCGCAATGTCAGCACGGCACGAATCGTCGGTCGCGCGCAGAGGTCCGCCGTGCGCCGCGGCGCCCAGTTCCCCGTTGTCGGACGCGCCGAAGCTGGCGCCGAAGCCATCGACGCCATGTGCGTCCTGTGTTGCACGATCCAATGACGGTGCAAAGTGCGCGACGCCAGCGGCTATCTGATAGGTGGGTGTCTCGTTGCTGCTGGTCATGGGGAGAGCAGCAGGAGACGGCCGACTTGCTGTCATTCTTGACAGCGACCATTTGCCCGCTACTCTTCCTCTTCCCAACGCCGCCCGCCTGCTCATCTCAGTGTATGTCCACCGGACTTTTCCCGTCATCGCCGTCGCCCCTGCACACGCAGACGCGTCTGGGCGTCGTGGCTCAGAGACGCAGAGGCGCAGGACCGAACACCTCCTGGTGCCCGCCCCATGCCACCGCCTGTTTTTCTCCCCCTGCCCGCTCGTTTGCCCGACGCCGGCCGCGTTTTCGTCTTCACGCCGGCCACTTGCTCATGCTCCCGCGTGCCGCTTGCTCATCTTGCCGGGCGTCCGCCCATCTTCGCGGTCACTCAGTATTCGCAGATGCGTACGTGCGTCGCCAGCTTCAGACGTTCGCCCAGACCCACAGATGCGACAAGCGGACGACCGCGCGCCCGCTCGTCTGTATGACCGACACCGCCGCCGGACCATAAACCCACCTTCCCATCCCGCCCCCCCCCCCGTCTGCTCTCTCTGCACGCTCGTCTGCCCGACGAGTTCGCTGTCCCGCTCGTCCATCTGGCTGCTGCCCGTCTGCGCGTCTGCAGGCCTGCTCGCTGCCGCCCTGCACGCGCAGACGCGGAGATGTGCAGACGAGGAGATGCGCGCTTCCGGCCGCCGGCGCGCTCGCTCATCTGCCCTCAGTCCCTGCCGCCTCGAGCCGCCTGTTCTCCCCGTCCACGCGCCGGCCTCTTCGTCTTCCCGCCGGCCGCATACCGTCCCGTTCGCTGGTATACGCGTCTCGTTCCGTCAGCCCACCTAGCCTGTGCGTGCTCTCGCAGAGCGTCACGGTCGCGCGTAATTAGAAGAACTCGCGACACGTCTGCGAGAGCTGGAGGTGCGTCACGCCCCGGCGCACGCAGATCGCGTCGGCGCCAGTACAGGGCACGCTAGTAGGCTGCTTGGAGCACGCACGAGCAGAGGCGTGTCGCGCTCGTGTGCAGCGGAGCCAGACAGTCCGCGTGAACAACAGCCGCGCCACGGTGAGCGTTTGCTCGCGCACGGGCGTCTCGCGCTGTGGCGCGTGGGGTGCGCGCGCTGCGGACATGCGAGCCGGAGGTGCGTCCTAGCGCATCCGCCAGGAGCAGCACTCGCGAGCTTGATGTCCGAGTCGACGAGCAGGGTAATCGCGCGATTCCATAGGCGTGACTCTTCCAGGTGTCAGAGCGACCACAAGTCCAGCTTGTGGTCGACTCACCAAATTGTGTATATTACAGTGCTTGTTGGAAACTTGGGGTAGTACACCCCTTGCACATATGTGGGGTACCTCATATGCGGGGCAATTATCCCACAATGAGACAGATCCGGATATCCGCGGGCTGATGGTGTGTCCCATTTTGAATTTCCTAAGTTCAAAGTATGTGCAAGTTGGAATGTGAGAAACTTGGGACTTGGGACTGGATATTTGGGACCGGAACGTTCCGACTTGGGACTGTATATTTGGGACCGGGGAAACCTGGGACTTGGGACTGGATATTTGGGACCGGAATATTGTGTACTGTTGAAATTGGGACTTGGGACCCGAGTATGTCATATATGGAACCTGGGACCATTATACTGGATTCAGGAGTGCTTATATACCTGGGCGCAAGTGTCAACGGCATAGATGTCATGCTCGTTGGACAGTCGCACCACACACCCGTTCCACTGTGAAGGGTGCAGCGGGATGGTGCGGAAAGCTTCGCTGATGTCACGGCATGCAGCTTGAGAGCCTGGAGGTAGCATGGAAATAATGATGGAGATGACGGAGAAGGTGCCCCAAGTACAAGGGAAAAGAGTAGAGTCGATGGAAGAATTAATGGACGAGATGCCGTGCTGGGGATGATAAGGAAATGAAAGATTCTGAACGAGCCTGAGCGACTCGGGCTTGTGCGGTTTTGGTACAAGGGAGAGGGGTGAGGATTGAAACGGCCCAATGAGAAATTCGACCTCGGCCTTCGTGTATGGGCCAAGGTATCGCTGGCGCTCGAATTCTTTGGCCACAATGGCATCAAAGTGGGCTGCATGCTCAGCAATGGTTGCCGAATTAGGTGGCGTGAAGGTGCGGGCGATTGGGGGAATACCGAGAGAGAAACCAAATCTGATGCCGTTAGGAATAAAAGGATATGAATGAATGAGCCCTGACAAATGGAGTAGACGGTCCCATTCATCAGCCACAAGGGGAGTACGGGGTTCAAGTTGCCGCTGCAAGAGTGCAGCGCTGAGCGCCGTGCTCGGTCTTGCCGCAACCAGAACACCTGTGAGCCCCATGAGGGCGGCCGCTGCTTCCGGAACGCTCGTTGCAGCCTCGCTCGAGATTGAAATGCAAGCAGATGAGGTCGCCGGTGATACGGGCGAGCAACCGGTCGAAGCGATTGCCAGTTCGGAAACAGAAAGTGGGCTGCGTGCTGCCGTGGAAGTTTGGCCCGTTGCAGCGACGAACGTCGTGCTGGTGACGGCCGAGACATACGACGCAGGCTCCACGGCCAGATGAGCGTGCGTCGTCGCGAAAAGACTGGCCCGACGAACGGCGGTCATCGCGCTCATGTCTGGTCCCGCGAGAGCTGCGCGCTGATGACCCAGACCGCCGGCGCTCCGGTGATGCCGAGCGCGACCTGGAGCGGTAGTGCCTGCGCTCAGAACGGCGCTCGACTATCGGCGAAGGCTGGCTGGTCTGAACAGCGGCAGAGCGGGCACCGTGAAGGAGTCACGGGCAGATAACAATAACGGGGTAACGATAACGAATAACGCGAAGGTGTCGCGGGCGCGAGCAGCGCAGTTAAACGGTGCAGAGACCGCGGGAAAGCAAGCCCATGCACACGTTGAGTGTGAGCGCACATTGAGTGCGAACGCACGTTGAGTGCGGGAAGAAACGCGGTGGAGGAGACAGCGTGTGGGAGAAGAAGTCGGCCATCGTCAGCCGGAGCAATCAACCGTGGACGGCGGCACTCACCCTGCCAGTTCCTTCAACCACAATATGACTGCGGAGGACCGCCCAGTCGGCGGCACGCATGCGCTCTTCGACAATCACGCCAATATTGAACACCGGTTTCTTTTCCTCATGGAGGCGGTGCCATTCCTTGCGAACGTCCGCCAGGTAGCGAACGATGATCTCCTCGCCAAATGGTTCGTAACGCTTCGGGTCGACCTCCAGAGCGGTAAACAGGTTGACATGAGCTTGAATGAGATCCTCCTTCCAGCCCACCTCCGCCGCGGTGCGCAGAAAAATCGGCTTAATGAACGACACCTCACACCACGTGAGCTCGTTGTCAGGTTTGACAGGTACTTTTCCGCCTTTTAGTGTTGCTGGAGCGAACGAAATGTGGCCGTCCGCAGTGGAAACGAGGTCGAAGGTCTTGTCCGAGTCCCTGGCTGAGAACGACGCTTCGGCACACTTGATGGGGTGGAACCAGTACAGCTCAACATATTCATACTCTCTGAGCTTCTTGCGTGCGTAGGTGGATGGTGAGATGAGCGCCGAAGTAGGCGCCAGCGCATTGGGGTCCATCTCGGGCGCCTTCGGTCGTTTCTTCTCGGCCTGGAGACGCTCGGCTTCCGCTTCCGCCTCCTGTTGGGCTCTAGCTTCCGCAGCTTCCCGCTGACGGGCCTGGTCGCGGGCTAGGGCCTCCTCCTCCGCTGCTGCCTTCTGGCCGTCCCAGAGCGCCGCGCGCTCATCGCGATCCTCGCGCCAGAGCTCAAGGAAATACTGTATCGCCTCCTCGCGAGTACCACCGTGCTTGTCCAGCATGTCAACGTAGCGAGCATGACCGTAGTTCGGTTCCGGCTCCAGTCGAGGGTCCAGTCCGAGGTTTGGCAGGTCAGGCTGTTGGTCCGACATGTTGATAGAAACTTGATGCTTGAGACAAACAGAGCTGTCAGGCTACGAGACGAAGCTTCTGACAGTCACAGAGGTGGCGGTCGCGATGAGAGAAGAACGGCGCTAAATTCCCACTCTAACGCAGACCTAGCTCTGCAACTACATTCGTTCCTCATTCCATTGCAGACCCTCGGTTGCGATCACATCAGTTGGTTGGATTTGCACGGAGTCTCAATCGCTCTTGCCCTCCTTCCCTCTCGCGCAGCCGCCCCCAAGAGGCCCAAGACTCAAGACTGCGCCCTGCGCCTGCCTGCTACCGTCAACAGACCTTGGGACCTGCTTTTATGGTGCTTGTGCTGCGTCTTGTTCTGGTGCTTCTGCTGGCTGGTCTGTAAGCTACGGAAACTGTTAGGTCTTAGGTAGCTTGCGTAAATAGAGTCTTTTGCTTTCGGTTGAGCTAAAGCTCGTGTCGTGAGTTGCTCAAGTTCTCCAATTGCAAAAGAGCTGCCCTAAATGGGCCAGCAGAGAAGTCCTTAAATACATCTGAGAATCCAACGAGTCATTTACCTAATCACTATCTACTGAGTCAGAGGTGAGTCTCTCCAAGTCACACTGAGGTTGGTGAGTCGGTGAATGACTGCTGAATGAGTCTCAGGTGCTATTTCCGGTTCTCAAGCGAATTACAAGGTGTTTCAACGTATGGTAAGTCAATTAAAAGGTGAATGACTTGGCTGCCGCTGCGGGACGAGCCCGAGAGCGGTCAGATGCTGACGCGGGCGGTCGAGTCACGCGGCGCGCACGACACACGCCCTCCCGGCCAGCAAGCTGCTGGACGAAAGCCTACACGGCGACGTCGTGGTCGTCGACGTTTGACGCAGTAGCCGGCGCCAGTCCTAGACCAGCGACACCTTCGGCGAGCCCGTTCCCAGTCGTGGCGCCGGCGTCGCTGATCATATCGTAATCGTCCTGTTCGTCTCCGTGCTCCCATCCGTCACCGTCGTCTGGGAGCGGCGTTGAAGCCGCGACCGTGGTAGGCCCCGAGCCTGGCGCACTGAGCGCCGTGAACGAATACGGTCCCGGGATTCCAAACGCCGGTGCTGTAAATGCGGAGGTCATCGCCGGGGCTGGCGTTGACTCACGCATGTTGACGTCGCTCGAGTGCGAAGCCGAAGTGCCAGCGCCGTTGCGCGGGTGGAACGAGGGCGCGCGCCGCGGAGGCGCAAAACCGCGCCGAGCGCCGCCTACGACGTGTAAGACGAGCAGCATGATGCAGAACATTAGCCGCGTACCGCGGCGACCGACGCCATTGTTGCGCCGAAAGTACCAGGACCGCGGCGTCATGCTCTGCGCCGAGCGGGCCGTCGCCTGGACTTGAGTAGTGTGGAGCCGCGCGACCGTCGCGTCGTGCTCAAGAATAATCTTGAGCGCCGCGACGGGGATGTTTAGCTTGTCGTTGTCGCGTTCCTGCTGGATCTGCGCTGCGTGTTCCTCATCGCGCTGCTTGGCGCGCTCCGCGGCCTGAGTACGCCGCACAAACTCCTGGTCAATAGCAGCATTGCCCTGCGAAGCCGACACCGCATGCGGATTGTACGCGTGGAAGGCGTCGTAGTGCGGAGGCGCGTGGCCAGGGAAGTCCGCGCGCTTGGTCATCGCGCGACGGATCCCATCGGCCCACGCGCAGCAGACGAGAAACGCCAAGTCGTCGAAGTTGGGCGGCTTGTTATAGACCATATTGGTGTGTGTGGTGGAGCGCAGCTGCCCATGAGACCAGAGCTTCGAGCTTTTATACCGTTTCCTTGCCGTTATCCGCTGCAGCCGTTGACGCAAGTGTCCTGCCGGGAATACAGCAGCCGCAGCGACTGCTGTGTCGCCGCGACTGGACAGCCTCGGAATGCCAAATTTGCGGTGCTGGTCATACCCCATGAGGTCGCAGTAGTTTCCAAAAGCGGGATCATCCTGCACTGCCGCCAATGACTCCTCGGAAATGTGCTTATCGTTCCATTTCACATAGAATATGAATGAGTCACCGGATTTCTTGAAGCCCACTATCTCGTCAATGTGACGCGACGCGCGTTCCAACGGCAGGGTTGTGATACTGCGCCAAGATCGAGCAGGAAAACGCGAGTCATCGTTCTCGACGTATGGCCTCAGCAATTCGGCATGAAACACATCGTGAATCCTTCTCCGCAGCATTTCCCTGGGTAGCTCGAGCCTGTAAGAGGCGCCCGGAGCCACGACTTTGAGGATGCTAAAGGGGCCAATATATTTTGGCACGAACTTGCGTTTCAACGATTTAGGAATTGCCAGGTTTTTTGTACTCAAGTAGACTTTATCCCCCTCTGCAAAGCTGGCTGGTCGGCGGTGCTTATTTGCCTGAATCGTCTGGTCTACGCGAGCTGCGATGATGGCATCATGGGCACTCATGACCGTTTCACGCATGCTTTCCGCGAAGCGTTGCACGCCGGGATACGCCGGTGGTCTGTCCCAAGTTACCGCGTTCGGGTTGTACCCATAATTCATGAAGAATGGGCTAAACCCAGTTGTTGTAGACGTTGCCGAGTTTAGTGCAAATTCAATGGCTGGCAATTTGCTTGCCCAGTCTTTCTGGTTTTCGCCAATACACTGACGCACCATCTGCCCGATGGTCCGATTGGCGCGCTCCGTCATACCATCCGTCTGAGGATGATAAGCTGTAGACATGCGTAGCTTTGCTCCCGTAAGCTCGTGAAGCCGCTTCCAGAACGGACTCGTGAACAGCACATCGCGGTCGCTAACTATGGATTCTGGCATGCCATGTAGCCGATAGACGGAGTGGAATAGAACCTCCGCCATATCGTGTGCAGTGTACGACGTTCTTGCTGGCACCAAGTGTACCATGGCCGAGAATAGGTCTATTATGGTGCAGATACGGTCGTATCTACCATGCCGGGCCTGTGAGACCGGCAACGGACCCACAAAGTCTATGCCAATCATTTCCCAGGGCCTTGTGGGTACTGGTAACGTCTGCAGCAATCCCATAGGGGCCTGCGTATTGTCTTTGCTCGTACGGCAAGTATGACAAGAGTCCACATAGTCCTTAACATCCTGCACCATTTTCTTCCACCAAACCTCCTCTCGGAGGTATGCGAGTGTTTTGTAGGTGCCTAAATGCGCCAGAATACTATGTGCCTGATCAATCAATACCTCACGTATCTTTTGACCTTTTAACTCGACGTCGGGGATGCATAGAAGCTTTTTAGGCGGCGATCCGTATAGTGTGAAGATCAACTCCTCGCCCTCCGGCCCCGACACTTCAAAGTTCTTGAACTGAATTGGTGCGCGCAAAACCTTCGCAAAGAACGAGTCCGAACCATATCTGCCCTGCAGATCACTGTGTAGCTGTATGGCCGGACGCTGCTGTGATATGATTGTGGCTAGTCCCGGTGCTGACACGTCGCCAGCGCCGGCCGACGGGGGTGTGTCGTCGACGCCCGACCCCCCAGCGTCTTCGTCTGACGTTGCAACCTCATGTTCATTCACGGCCGGTCCAAATTCATGTTCAATGACGGCCGATCCAAATTCATGTTCACTTTCGGACGATTCCGATTCTTCCAAATTAGAATGCTCCGGTGTCATGACATCATTCCGTCTCGGGTTCCTGAGCCGAATCTCTGGAACTGGCGGACCCTTCTCTCCGCGGATTCGCGCCGACCGTCTGGGCGCCCGCTGCAAATCTTCAGCTTCGTCTGATCCACTCTGCTGGCGCAGCTGAGTGGCTGAGAAGAGTACAGCACGTCCGACGAACACAGGCGCGGATATGGGAACCATGCCGTCGTCGTCCTCATCCGAATCCTCTGAGTCTTCCGGCTCGGCTATGAGCTCGCCGGGCGTTCTGACGGTTCCAGGCTCGTCCTCTTGGTAGAGTCTGGAAAGCCCATCGGCGAGAACGTTGTCCACACCTGGAATATACTCGATGGTGAAATCAAACTCGTTCAGGACGTGCAGCCAACGCATTTGCCGTTGGGACAATTCCTTCTGTTTCATAAAGTGGATTAACGCTTTATGATCTGTGCAGATTCGGAACTTCACACCATGCAACATGGGTCGAAACCTTTTGAGAGACTCTACAATTGCTAGTAGTTCTCTCTCATGGACCGGATAGTTCTGTTGCGCGCTATTCAACTTAGCGCTCCAGAACGTAATTACCCTAGCCGTAGCCAGATCGTTGCCCTGACTAATGTACCCGCTTGCACCCGTGAGGGAGGCGTCGGTTATGAGGTTAACCGGACCGGCGGACATTGAATAGTCAATAGCATGCCGGCGCCGATCGCGGTGCTTTTGCACGATGTCTTTTACCAGATCAAACGCGCGCTGGTGCGTATCGTTCCATATAAACGGCTTCGTCGAGCCAACCAACGACGATAAGGTGCCCATGGGCACCCGTATCCCTTGGCAATCATTGGCCAAGAAGCCGACGGCGCCAATGAACGACATCAGCAATCCCTTCGACGTCGGTGTCGGCCAGGCTACCACTTTGTCTACCTTATGTGGGTCCATTTTTATGCCGTCCTTGTCTATAACATGGCCTAGAATCACCAGCTCCTCAGCAAAGAGTTGCATCTTGCTCGGGTTGAGGAAGAACTTCTCCCTCCGGAGGACGTCAAATATCTGTAGTAAGTGTTTCTCATGTTCTTCCGCTGTATCCGAGTAGACGATAATGTCGTCTAGATATACGTCCATGAAGACCCCGATGAACGCTGCGAAAATATGATTCATAAGAGTTTGGTACGTGGCAGGAGCGTTGCAATCGCCGATTTGCATGACCAAGCTTTCCAGCGTTCCATCCGGCGTATTGAACATTGTGCGCGGCACATGCTCGGGTTTCACCCGGATTTGTTCGTACGCGTCCTTGCCATCTATCAGGCTGCGAAACGGGTGTTTGACGACGTTTCGCAAGATTTCCTCGATATCCGGTAGCGGCGCTGCGACCTTTACGGTGTTCTCATTCCTCCGCCGCGTGTCTATGACAGTGCGTATCTTGATCTGTCCATCGGGTGACTTTGGCTTAGGAATTATTAACAGGGGACAGCATGTTCCCCCGGCCGAGTACCGCCAACGCCCGGTCTTCAGGTAATCCAACTTCTTCTTTATCCAAAGCGGCCGTAAGGCCTCCGGACAGCGTGACGGTCGGTAAGGATAAATGGCTGACTCGTCTTTCAGAGGGATTTCGTGATTGAGGGCGCGTAGAGGCGGCAACGGTGTGTTCGCCGCCTCCTGGAACAAGTCCTCCGCGGCCCGAAAGACTCTGGTGCGTATGTTGTCTATCCGCTCCGTTTCAAGCCGTGCCATAGCTGACTGTAATACCAGCATTGCTTTTCCCTCAAGGGGCTTGGACTCGGTGCTCCCAATCAACACGCGCGTGGGGTTCAGCCCGATCAGGACCGAGTGCTGCCAAAGAAACGGCGTCCCCAATACTATGTCGTACGAGTCTATATTCGCGACATCCCAGGTGCGTTTCTCATTTATTCCTTGGTAGCGGAACTGCGTCTCACACCCGCAGCTGGTCGGCCAGGGTAGTCGACATGAAGTCGGTGAGTGAGCCCGAGTCTATTAATGCATTGCAGCGTTGATCATTTACAAACACATACACAGTTACGGGCATAGGGAACAGACGCTCATCGTGCTTTACTCGCATACCGCCCTTCGGAATGGCATGAACGGTGCGTTCACTCACTCTCCGACTCGAGTCCGAGCTCAAGTCGGCGGACCTCGTCGCCTGAGAGGATACGCGCGCCGCGGCGCAAATTGGCCGTGGCGCGGCGGCGGCGAAGGCGCCTCTCGCGCCACGGGCGGCGCGGGTACTCAACGATGACGCAGTCGTCGTCGCCGTACTCGGGCTCGTCGTCAGCCCCGTCCGAGCTCGTGGTGATGAGCGAGTCCGCGCTAAAGAGGCTGCTTGCGCGCTCCGACTCGTCCAAGTCGGGGCGAGCGTCGACGGTGCGTCGCAGGTTCTCGCCCGAGTCGCCCGAGGCTGAGCTGCTCCGCGAGGGTGCAAGGAGCGTGGGCATGTCGCCGTAGGTGACCTCGGACTCAGGCTCGCTCGAAGACTGGGAGGGGGCGGACGGTCGAGGAGTGCGCCCATCGCGAGCGTCCCCAGGTCCGTAATCCCCTGAGATGTCCTCCATGAGAGCAACCCGCTCATCGTCGCCTCCATTGCCCGCAGACCCTTCGCTGTCGCTATCTGAAGCGAAATGGCGGAGTTGCTCGTACCCGGGCGCAGGTGCGTACGCGCTCCATACGTCTTCCATAGAGATCGGCTTATCGAGTTCATCAGGGCGGTAGCGGGCATCTCGGGAGAACACGCGCGCGCGGCGCAGGGCGATATATTCCTGCCATTCTCCGCGGCGCGTGACGGCTCGAGCGGTAGGTTCCATTGGCAACTGCCAGTCGACGAACCAGTCTGACGCGAAACTGATGCAGCGCGTTTCCTCCCGAGCCATCTACCGCGCTCGTCAGCGGTGCTCGTGGTGCGACTCGCTGTAAAACGTACCAGGGTGCCTGGGCGGGGCGAGAGCTCCGCACGGCGGAGAACCTCAGCGAGGGTGATGCCGTCGGTGAGCTCAGCCGGGGTGAGCTCGTAGCAGGTGCCGTAGAGCTGATCGCGGACCCACAGCTCGTCGCCGTTCGTCTGCAAGAGCCATCGGTCCGTCTCGTTCCCTCCATATTCAGCCAGGTCACCGATTGACCGCACCACAGCCCAGTTATCGCCAATGCGAGTGAGGGCGCCCAGGATGGGTTCTACGAGCGGCGACGCGGGGTTCCGGACGCGGAAGACGCGCCCCAGGTCACTCGTATGGATGCCGAGATGGCGAGCGACCGCAGCGCCCACGTCCACGCCCAGCGGGCTGAAAGCCGAGACTGGGAATTCCAGCTCGCACTCGCGAACCTCGTCGTAGGCGACGAGGTATTCGGGCATAATGTCGGGCGCGTCGCTGTCGCCGGCGGTGACGATGTGGAAGCGAGCGCCGGGGACTGCGATGCCGCGACGGATTGCGGTGAGAGGATGGTGCCAGTTGTCAAGGCAGGCGCGGAGCTGGGCACGACGGATTTCGATGCCTTGCGCCTCTGGCGCAGCGAGGTGGACGGCGGTGCGGACGTAGTTGGTAAGTCCATCCCAATTGAACGACGTGCTCATCACGCGCACCGCGGCAGAGGGCAACGACTTTAGTTGCCTTCTCACCTTGGGCTTATGAGGCTTCCCCGTCTGTTCGATCGTGGGAGCGTTCTGGGTGAGCCCGGCAGCCGCAGCTCGTACTCCGGGTTTCCCGGAGCGTTTCGCGTGTCTACACTGACTCGATTCGTGTCCTTGCTCATGGCAGGTGTAGCATCGCTTCTGCGCGCGGTGCTCGGCCATCTGCTGACGCGTCAGTCGTGCTCCTACGGCGAGCGAGGATATGTTTTCCGCCGTGCGATCGCGACGCGACCTGACTCCAGCGGGCCTTGATGCAGCCAGACTGGCGGATTGTGGCTGGTGAGCACGGCTTCCCCTTTGTTCATCCGCAGCTGATTCACGCGTAGAATCGCCGCGAGGGGCCCAGGTTCGAGTGCCATGCGATGCGTGAGTACTTCTATTCAGGGTCGCGCGTCGGCGTTCCATGCGCTTGCGTTCCTGTTCTCGGCGCTCGACTCGATAGGCATAGTACACTAAGGTGTTCAAAGAACTGTACTCCTGCCGGAGACCTTTGTCCAACCAATATAGCTTGATGTAGTCATCTACCCCGTCCCAGAATATCCGCTTAATTGACGTAGCGTCAATATCAGCGTAACGGATGGCCAAGTTCTCAAGATCCTTGGCATAATCTTTTACAGGGCGTCCCTTCTGAGTGGCCGACATTAATTTCTCGCGCAGGTCTTCGCGGAAACTGGCCGGGAAGCAATATTCATACAATTCTTGGTAAACCTTCTTAATACTCCAGCTACTCTCTTGAAGTGAAACGTGCTTGGTATACCACACACTAGCTTTTCCCTTGAGAGCATGTTGGAACATTTCGACGGCATCTGTGCCCTTGAGGCCGTGAGAACGGGCAAACGAGTCCCATTTGCTAATAAATGCCTCGTACGTATCGTAATCATCGAGGCCACTGTACGTGGGCATGGGGATCTTCAAGTCACGCAGTATCTTCTGCTTTCGAAGCTTTCGTTCCTTACGACGCTTGCGTCGGCGGCGGTGTCTGCGCCTGGAACTGCTGGAGATGCCCGAATCGCCGGAGGACGAGCTCGAGTCGCTGCTCCCTGACGAGCTACTGCTATCGTCCGAGCTGTCCGAGCTACTGCCATCATCTGAAGTGCCAGGGGAGGATCCTGAGCTTGAACTACTGCTAGAGCTAGAGCTGCTAGAGCTAGGTTCATCACTACTCTCTTCCAGCTGTCGCAGCTCGGCCTTTCCAAGTCGCCGGGATAACAGACCCCCCGGCGGAGGAGCTGACGCGGCACGGTCCTTCCGTGCCTTCTCCATCTGAGGGTCGCCCGGACGTGGGAGTACCAGATCCTCTCTCCTGAGGCGACCCTGAGACTTCTTGTCGTGCTTCCTATCTTGGACATCACGCTTCGATCTGCGTGCATCCGGCCGCAGCGCGTTGTGGCGGTGCTTACTCCGCACCTTGTCCTCATCCCGTTTCGCTCTGCCGGTCGATTCGTCACCACGCGCATGACCGCCTGCCGCTGCTTCCCCTGATGCAGGTGCAGGTCCCATCGGACCGTGGTGCTCAGGGGCCGCAACTTGGGCGTCCTGGTGCAGTCTAGACGGACTGGCTACGGGCGACTTGACTATTTCATGCTCACTCGGCGGTCTATGGATACTGGCGCGCGATCCTGGGCGCTGCAGGAGGGATACGGCATCCCAACGAGACTCGGGCTGTGCTGTGAAATACCGGGTCTGCGTTCTCCTCGGGCCGATCTTCGTGCTCGTGACTGGTCGTCCCCAACCATTGAACAGCTGGCCATAGTGCGGGTCGAACACCAAATGACTCTGCTTTCGGTCGTCAGGCACATCCCCCGACTCAGGAATGCGCACAGCCGAGCTTGCTGATTGCGAGGCTATGCCCTGCCGCCAGCTGTCTATCCGCGATGTAACTTGACTCGGTGCTCTGGACCGGGTGACTTGCGGACTCTGGATATTCGAAATCAAAGAAGTTTCCTCGGCTGGCAAGGTAGCTTTCCGAGGACTCGGCTGCCCGCTCCAGGAGGATAGGGCAGGCCGCGGAGGCGTGGCCTCCAGCAAGATAGCTGACCGGCCGGGCGACAACACCAGCCGGCTGACGACGTCTTGCGAATCGGTGACCGTTTGCGCGGTCGCCTTCAACTTCTGATGATTAGGTGGCTGCTCGGGATTCGGTTGAACTGAATCCGTGGAGCGCGTTGGAACCGGCGCGTGCGTCTCATGCGCCGAATCTGTTCCCATTCTGGACTCCGGCAGCTCGACCGCCGCCGGATCCGCTAACTCACCGGTTGCTCGCCCATCCGCGGGCGTGGAATGGACGTCGGGCAGCCCGAACGTCACGAATCCAGGTGGGTGACTTGTGTCTTGGGGAGGATAACTACGGAGAACTGAAGGTCCCCGGTGTCCCCAGCTTTCCTTTACAGGGGTCTCGAATTCGGGAAAAACGCGCTCACTGGCGTTCTCCGTGTCGTGCACACGGGCAATAGGCCGCTGAGTCGTAGTATCCTGACTCGCGCCCTCCGCTCCTGGTGTGCGGGACCCTACAGGCGAAAAGAACTCGCCCTCCGCTTCGTTCTGCGGGCTAGGGATAGTAAAGGTGCGTGACTCCTCTTTCCATTGCTGAGGAGTCTTGGTAACAAAATACCCGTCAGCGTCGCGCTCCAAGTGCGCAGGGATCGCTGGCGGGAGCGTGGGCCGTGGCGCGACAATTCCGGGCGTGTACCCGGTCTCATGACGCACGGCCGCCGTTAGGCGATCTGGCGTCTCATGCGCCCAGCCGCCTGGCAGCGAGAAACTGACCTGCTCTTGCAGGTCCTCGGGTTCCTCGGGGATCACAGACGCTCTAGAGAGCGGTCTGCTATCCCCGCGAACAGTTCCGCGACGTGTAACCGTCGGGGTGATCTCTCCTTGACGGAGAGGAATTTCTCGGGTAAAGTGAGTTTTCTTCTTTGGATGGCCTATCCCAGAAGAACTCATATTACTCGAGTAGGATTTAATTAATTGTAATTAGAGGGTGTATACGAACTCAAAAAGTTGTAAGCTACGGAAACTGTTAGGTCTTAGGTAGCTTGCGTAAATAGAGTCTTTTGCTTTCGGTTGAGCTAAAGCTCGTGTCGTGAGTTGCTCAAGTTCTCCAATTGCAAAAGAGCTGCCCTAAATGGGCCAGCAGAGAAGTCCTTAAATACATCTGAGAATCCAACGAGTCATTTACCTAATCACTATCTACTGAGTCAGAGGTGAGTCTCTCCAAGTCACACTGAGGTTGGTGAGTCGGTGAATGACTGCTGAATGAGTCTCAGGTGCTATTTCCGGTTCTCAAGCGAATTACAAGGTGTTTCAACGTATGGTAAGTCAATTAAAAGGTGAATGACTTGGCTGCCGCTGCGGGACGAGCCCGAGAGCGGTCAGATGCTGACGCGGGCGGTCGAGTCACGCGGCGCGCATGACATGGTCCGTGGCTTCTGGCTTGCTGTCTGCTTTCTTGGCTCGTGTTTTGCTTCGGGGCTCGTCTGTCTGGTTGTGCTCGCAAGGACTCGCTGTGCTTGAGACGTGCTAGGCTAGCTGGCTCTTGTTGTACTACTAAAACTTTATTTTTCCAGATCGCGCTCGAGTCGGAAAACGGAGGCGAGTCAGGATACAGGCAATACAGCTCGTTGGTACGTACACCTTACTCTCTGCTCAATCTATCACTCACCTCATTTCTCGCAGGCGCAGCATTTGGTTGCAGTCGCTGTCTGCGGCGAGGGCCGCGTTTCGCACGCATGGCCGCCTCGCGGCAACGATACGAGTAGACGCGTCTTGGACGCCCGCCCGTGCATTACTTGGATAGCGTAATATATCATCATTTTTTGAACATATGGACTTGGTGCAACAGCGCTGGAAAAGGTGAATTTGGATTATTATAAAAGATCAAAAGCAAGCAATGGAAAGCCCACAAGCGACAGCCCAGGCCCGGCCTGTACGAAGGTCATGAGCTGGCCGTGGGAGTGGCCAGTATAGCGGTCAGTCAGACGCCGGCTGGTGGTGACATTACTAGAATGCTCTGTGAACGAACCCGCAGCAGTGAGCAATGGCCCGAGATGGCGGCGCTGGCCGGCGATGGTGGGCGATGGCCAGCACCGGATCATCGTCAAGGATTTCCCCGATGAGTGGGGACGTGAAATGCCCGCTAGCCCGGCGATTACCGAAAGATGCCGGGATAAGTCCCCGCCAGACTCGAAACATTCTCGAGGCCGTAAATGCTGTCTCCTCGCCCCAAAAAATATTCAGCGAGCTGGTGTAATTTATATCTATGGTAGAATAAGCTGTGAAGTTGGGAGGATACAGATACAGTGAATACTGGACTATAGTGCGGGAGTTGGCTACTGGGGAAATATCTAGGAGTCTCTATGGTAGGCCAGAAGGTGTCTAAAGAGTATAAGTTAGTAGTAAATGGTTGTATGATACCTAATGATGTGTGAATTCGTCAAGGTCCATCTCGTCCTGCTCCAGTCTGTTGAGTTCTGCAATTGCCGCCTTCAGACGTGCAACCTTCGCCGTTTTTGTCGGGAGACGACATTTGACGAGCGGAATGCAGTGCTCATCGTTCTGATCCAGCCCGCGATAACGATGCCATTCGAGCTCCTGCTCAAGAATGTCGTTGTTCATCTTCATAGAGATGAGTTCCGGGTCCCGGATGCGTTTCGGCCCATATGCGTCGAGACGGCACACCCGCTCGTCCCGCTGCAGCTGAGCCTTGCGCTCCTTTTCCTTACGAACCTCTGCCTCAGCCCGCATGTGTTCGATCTCGGCGATGGCTGATTTTCGTGCGCGGTCTGCGGAGTCAAGCTTCCGTGCTGCAGCGCGGATGAAAGCCCGAACTGGTGGCGGCTGTCGAGGAATCCAGTCTCCAGTATCGTTCTGGCGGTACATTCCTTTGGCGTTGAGAATATCATCACTCATGTTGGGTGCCGTGCGATGGGCCTGTCGCATGTAGCCCAGAATTCCTTCGTTACGGTCGTTTGTCGAGGGGAAGAACAGCCGGTCCAGGTCCAGCTCAGAAACAGAGGCAAGCGCACCATCAGAGGCGAACTCCGTCATAAAGGACTCCTCCAGCTTGTCGACAGCGCCAGTAACAAGTGCTGAGAAGACTTCGTTCAGACAGGGCAGCCGATCTGCCTGGAACATGCAAAGAATGGCGTAGATGATGTCCTTGTCCTCGAAGGGGCAGCCCCGCAAGACAGCGTCTTTGTGGGAGTAATCTGGCGATGCCTGGGTGACGAGGGAAGGGTTGGCGGCCAACTTTCGTAGGTGAGCCTTGAGCTCGTGATGCAGCGGGCCAAGATCGATCGCGTTTGTTCCCGACGTGCGCGCGATTGCAACGTACGGCTGCGTGGCACACTGCCCAAGTAGAGCAAGTGCTGCACACTCAGTAAGTGTAGGGCCGTCCTGCAATGCGTCCCAGATGTTCTGCTCGAAGTTTGTGAAGCCAGCAACCTTCTTCTTCCAATAAATCAGGTTCATGAAGTCAAGCAGGTAGTCGTTGTGGAGAATGATGAATCCGCCAGCATGGCAGGTCGCCTGGAATCGATTCCGGTTGGTGTTCGGGAATTGGACGGTCTGATCGAGCTGCTCGCGCATAAAGTTGTTGAACGTCCGCTGGTAGCCCTGCTTCAACTCCGAGGCGTTAACCAGAGCACCAAGCATCGCACCAAGCTTAGCACCACCGCGTTTGGAGATGCTTTCAGCGCGCTCCTGAGCCGCAGAAGGACCCGCTGCAATAGCAGCAGCGTTGTCCTTGTTCGGCATGAGGAGCGGTCCTTGGACTCCCGCCAAATCCCAGTAAGCCATCATCCGCTCGTTGCCAGCAACAACCATATTGAGTTCCTTGTGCATGGCGCACCCAAACCATAGCCAGAGGTCGATAGAAGCCTGCTGCTCGGGTGGGAGTGCGGCAAAACAGTCACAGCCGATCTGGATCGCAACGTCGTCGAGCCCGTGCTGGTGTAGTCGTTCCCGCTCCGCATCCGACAGGGCGTCCCAGGCAGCCTTTCCACCTGCGCGGCGAATAACCTCGGTGGCCACACGAGCTGTTAGCGCCTGGTAATGGTCCTGAGGCAGCTCGGAAAGTGCAGCAGTGCCTCGGGCAAGGCGGTCCACGCGCTGTTTGAGAGCCCCGAGCTTCCGGCCGGTCAACTTCATCTCCGAAGCATGGTCCGAGTTGGTGCCCACAGCAAGCGAGAGAATGTCATTCATTGACACGAGCTTCCGTATTGCCAGTGGGGATTGGTTCCAGACGGTGCGGAAATCTTCGAGCTTGGCCTCCAGGTCGTCAACTTGTTTATCAGCAGTATGAGAGTGCTGCTTGTCCATGCCAATAAAAGACGTCTTGCAGTGCCCGTTCTGGTCTTTCACAGATAGATGGCTGGCCTGGTAGTGCTGATTGCGGTCTGTAGTGCCGTCAGACATGATGGAGAACCCTGAAAAGTACCGGATTTAGCTGGCAACCGGGCAACCAGTCAGGACTGATACACACCTTTAGCAGTCTGGAGAGAATCAACCACTTGGAGCTTAGCAGCAATAAGCCCTTCCTTGACACAGAGAGCAACGGTCCAGCGAGTGAAGGACCCTTCAACGGTAAATCCAAAAGCCTCGCAGACACGCTTGACGGTGTAGAAGATATTGGCCATCGCAACATTGCCGTGGCAGTAGAGATCGCGAATCAGGTCACGGATGTTATCAGGGACAACTCCATTGACCTTCATTCGAGCAGTCCGGGATTCAAGCAAACGTTTGGCCAGTCTAGCAGGGCTTATAAGATGACCACCAGTCCTCCACTTGAGCTGCCGAGTAAGCGCAGCCTGGAGACGGTTCCGTTCCTTGCGGGAAGCATCGAGGGACCGTTTGTACTGATCGGCCGCGCGGGACATCTCGTCCAAGGTGGTAGCAATCTGAGGATCGAGATCTGCCACCGTTGCACGTGCTGTCCGCGCTTCCTGCTTCCACCGGTTTGCGGACCGTTGGAACGATGACCGCTCCATTGACAGCTGCTCAAGCTGTGCTTGCTGCTGAACAATGCGCTTCTCTGCAAGAACTAGCTTGGCCGCTGTGAACTCTGCACGCCTCGGACTGACGCGCGGTACCGGTGGAATGTTCTCCTTATTAGAGGCCGATAGACGTCCATTTTCGCGCCGGGCCTGCTTGGATCGCTTAACACGACCCATGCACAATGTTTGCGGTGCCCAGGCGTCAGGATTCGGCGGTACGGATCGGCGGTGCGTGGAGAGTGGAGAGGAAATTGAGACCGAGCAGCTTATGTAAGGCACGTGCACCGTCAAGTTCATTCCGAATCGTGAAATTCTTATTCCTCCGTATCCGCAGCACAATTTATTCTGCAACTTTCTGAGACACTATTTGGGATATGGATCTTGATTTCCTAGGCCATAACAGCATTTCTCGTCTGTTCCTCATGTGGGAATACGATGCAGGAGGTAAACCAAGACTTACGGCTGTGATTTAACACCTAGCATCTCAAGTACCATTTACACCCATAATTATCAGGCATCAATTTGAATTTATTTCGCGCTGTAGGAGTTATCATAGGCCCTGGACAGTCGCCTCATACGGAGGAAGCCGGCCGGAAGTAAATGACCTGGCGGGGATTTCACGTCCCCACGATGAGAGCTGCGCTTAGTTCCGAAACCCGTTCCGGTGATGTCGGGAAGCAAATAATTATTCCGGATATCATACACGGTATGAACGCCATTTTAAGCAGGAATCCTGAATCAAAATCAGAGCGTTTATTTTATTAAATATCATGAATAGGAATTATACCTATAGGCCTTCCAAGAACGAGTTTACCCTGTCGCAACCGCGCGCATCGCCAGTATTTTGGTAATGTGCCATAGCACAAGACGCACGGTGTACAGCTAGGGGTAAGTTAGCTCTACGCGCTGATATACCTGCTGACAGCAGCAATAAGTCCCCCAAGAGCCTCCGATACCCAAATCGGTGAACGGGAAGCATTATAGCAGCCAACAATGCTTCGGCCACGTCGTCGTCTAAAGCGTATACCAGTCCGCATAGAGATGTAACCGTAGGTGTACGGTAATCCAATTTTGAAAATAGCAACGCAGAGCATAGCAAGCTGTTGCGCGCCTCCTCCATGCAACCGTCCGCAAGCGCTGCTTTCCCCAGATACTCTAGCACTCCTGCGTACAGATAGCGCATGTACTCTGGCACTGCAACGGGATCCAATCCTAGACTCTCGGCCCTCGCAGCGACGAGTGCGGCGTATGCTGCTTTCACGTCTCCGCGATATAGCGCCAGTTCTCCGTGAGCACGCAGTAGCTCACAGCGGCTATACCTCCAGTCCCCCGGAGTACTTCGAATCAAGGCATCGGTGACGACAATTGTCCAGCCTCCGACTCTTGGCATGCAGCGATGTAGGCTCGGATAAGCTTGGTGAGGCACATGACCTGGGGCGTAAAGTAGCCACCAATGCGAACGGCGTCCAAAGCCAGTCGCAGATGCTCGATGGCTGCTTTAGCATCTCCCTGATCGAGGAGCGCGCTACCGAGCAGATGCTCAGCGTCACCGATCCGAAGAGTATTGTGCGACTTGTGAAGCATGGGAAGCGCTTCGCGCAGCCGGTTGACTCCGAGAGGTACTCTGCCAGCGTCCAGGTCGTTCTCGGCAAGCCGCACCAAGTACAAGCCAACGAGGCCATAGTCGGGCTTTTCGGCGCCAAGCATAGTACTGAGGGCGTTCTCCAGGCTCAAGCGCGACGCATCCGTGTCTCCAAGCCGTTGGTAAGCTTGCGCGAGACGATGATAGCAGCGCGCCATGCGGTAAGCGTCGGTGCGCGCAGTTGCGAGCTCCAGCATCGTCTTACAGGATCGAATGGCTTCTGCCGGACCTTGATAAGGCTCGAGCATGACCATGGTGTCGATGAGACCGTTGCCGTCGCCCAGAGATTCGTAAATGGCCAGTGCTTCTCGTAACACTGAAAGCGTATCACCGGGAACTGCAGTCTTAGAACATAGACTTCCCCAAACACGAAGCAAGTGCGCAACAAGATCGCTCATGGAAGCGACACGCGCGGCCTGCAGTGCAGGCTGCAGGACGTCCGCCGAGCCCAGCCCTGTAGCGTCGAAGATATGGCAGACGCTGATAGCCGCCTCAACTGCAGGTCTGATGTTGTTGCTGCGTTCGAGGCTGAAGTGAATCACCGATTCGATGTTGCGAATCTCAAGAGTAATGGTAGCCACCGCCTCGGGTTCCGCGCTTGGCGCGTCAGCACGGAATAGTTGGTCCGAAAGCCGTAAGTAATGCTCATAGACGCTCGATGAGAGAGCCTCATCCGGCGCATGATGAAGCAGCATGAACTCCCGGATAGGAGTCAGCACTCGTACACGTCCGCTAAGCGTGCGATACGCTAATGTGTTCTGCAATAAGGTGGAGAGCGCGGGCGTGAAGCTGCTCCCCCACAGGCGAAGGTCCGTATCCATGACACCGTCGGGAAGCAGGGCCAGCAAACTAAGCAAATGCTTGCTCTCAGGATGGGCGCTCATTCGGGGTGAATGGAGAGACAGCGATATGGACACATCCAGATTGCTCAGGCGATGCGGAACGTCGCCGCGCGTAAGCATCGAAGTTCTGAGCTCGTTCCACCGCGTCATCAATATGGTGGACGACTCATACTGCGCAAGGTTGGCCAGGAGGACGATCGCGAGAGGAACGTTCTCCGTCTGCTGTAGCAGGTCGTCGATTGGAGATTGGTCGTCATCCATGCCGGAGACGGAGTAGAACACATGTCGACCAGCTTCGGTGCTGAGTGGAGACAGGGTCGGGACGAACGGGCGCGTCCAGGCGACTCCTGCCGGGCGCTCGGCACCACGCAGAGTAATAATCAGAGACAAGGACGGAATTCGACAGAGCATCTGAAGAATCGCTTCGGCGTGGGACCGGTTCTCCGGAGCTTCCCATGCGGACTCGAAGTTGTCCAGGACAAGCAATGACGGCGCCGCCCCCAGAAAGGTAGTCAACTTCTGCTCCAGAGTCTTTTGTTTAGCACTGTGAAAACCAAATGCAGCCGAAATGACACTCAGGGCGCCCGAAGGTCCCTGAGCGCCGTCGCAGGGTACGAAGAACCGGTTCGACTGGAAGCGCTGCTCCATTGTGTTGTCGTGCAGAGCCGTGAGAGCGAGAGACGTCTTTCCAATTCCTGGCCCGCCTAGAATAGCCACGTAGGCGGCCTCAGGCCTGCCCAATGCCGCAACGATAGCTTCCGTCTCTTGACCTCGACCGAAATAGAGCGCCGGCCGAGGTGGCAACGCGTGGAAAGGGGTCGCGCTCTCCTCCTCACGCGGCGAGCGATTGAGCTCCTTCATCTGTCGATCCAAGCGTTCAAGGACAGGAGAGCTCTCGAGGGGGCTTGTTACGCCCTCTGCTAGGTCTTGTGTCTGGATGTGGAGCTCCACCTTGGAATGCGTTACGCTCATCGCTCTATAGCCTCGATATTTGTAGCTCACCATGAACGCTGAGAATGCCTGGTCAACGGCCAGAGCGAGGTCTTTGAGCCTATTCGAGTCGCGCTCCTGGAATAGTATCTGAGAAAGGTAGCTTCGTTGCTGTTGGGCGTCCAGGTGGCTCTGAACATCGTTTAACACACTGAAACGCATTTGTTAAGAATTGTGCACAGATACACGAAAAAAGCCTACCCACTCACTTCTGAAAGCGATTCAGAATCTCCTCCCAACCCTCGGCCAGCAGTCGAGTCTCCAACTCAGTGTTTATAGCAGCCACGAGGTCGTTCACGCGTCTCGAGAGCGCAATCGCCGCGTCCTTGTTCACACGAACATTCTAAGGAGGCAACTGATAAGATAAGATGCCAAGAGGAAAGCTTGACCATACCCTCGCGTCCTCAGCGATAACCTGGGCGACACCGAGCAGCGAGCGCGCCACCCGAAGTCCAGCAATGTCTGCAGTTTGTACCGCAATCGCCAGGCCCGTCGCACGCGACATACTGTGGCAGCAGCAAGACGGGTCGATACGACAGGACAGAAAGACGTACGCCGCGAATTGCTTGGACAGCCCGGCTTTTATCCACGCGCGCGGGCGTGCTACTTCTCCCGCGCTACGTTCCCACATTCGCGCTTCGAACCCACCGGCGCCTCCAATAGATGTGTACTCTGGGCGGTGTCCGCAGGCGTTCCGCCTTCGTGTCTCCGTGTGCAACCGCACGCGCTCGCCCGATGTTTCGTCGAGACTGGAGTCTTCTTCCTTTCTCGGCGGGCAGCGATCTACACGGGACATGTTAGGCCTGAGCACAAGCTGTTTGTTGACGCCTGCCCTGGACTAGCCGGGGGATGTCTTGACATGGAAACCACCAAGATAAGAACGCAATCAGCGGCAATAGCCGGCACCGCAGAACCAGTGGCCGCCTCTGCCTTTTGCAAGCTTGCGCAAGGCAATGCATAGGTCCCTGGTCTATCACCATTAGGCCCAGGGTCGGGCTGCTGACGATGCAGCAATTGGAATAGCGAATCTTGCTGGCATTCGTCACGCCCTATGGCGATGACAACCTTCTGTAAGGTGACAGTAGCCAAGCTCTACGACAAGAAGGAATGGAGAAAGACATTATCCGCACACCAAAGAAAATAACCTTGAATTGCCGAGCAGTGATAGATAGAAACACAGTGTAGGGAGCGGGCGTGCCTGGACAAGACGTGTGCGGATGCGCGGGGTGCCGGGGTATCGGACGAACGGAATGGATGGATGATGCAACGAGCGACGAGTGCGAAAGAGCTTAGAAGTTCTCTGCGGGGCGTCGCATGAGCAAAATGCATAACGCAGCGGAAAAGAATAGCGGACACACCCTTTCCAAAGAAGAACCGCGTGCCCTTGGGGTTCGTGTACTTGTTGCTCATGATGTGCAGCTGCGAGCCGAGCACGGGCGGGCCGCAGAAGAACACTCCGACGTCCGAGTCCGGGTGCTTGTCGGCGATGGACGGGAAGACGCGGTCCCAGTTTGGCCTGCCAAAGTGGGTGGGGGCGCGCAGCGTCGTGATCGCGTCGCGCTCCGCGCCGACGTCGTGCACGATGATGTTGTTCATGTCGTCCTCCTTGATCTTCGCGGTCAGGTAGATGCTGATCTCGATGCGGTTCTGCGTGTCCTGCTCCTCGATCGCGTGCAGCAGGCTGTGGAACCACTCGGCCGTGCCGAAGTCGCGGATGACCCAGACGAAGTAGACCTTCGAGAGACGCGTAGGCTTGGACGAGTTGAAGTTGTTCATCCGGTACCAGATCGTCTTCAGGATAGACGCGAACGGTGTCACACCGATACCAGCGCCCACGAGCAGAACAGTCTCGAACTACGATGCATGGGTAAGCAATAGCACCAAGCGAAGGAACTCGCCCGACGTACCTTGGCAAAGTCTTCGGACGCGCTACCGAACGGACCGTCCACCATGACACGGGGCAGAACGACGTTGAGCGGCGGGTTGGCGCGGGTACCAACGACGCGGGATCCGCCTTTCTCGTCTTTCTCGTCCTTCTTGCCCTTCTCCTTAACGTCGGCACCGAGAGCCTTGCCGAGAGCGCGAGTGAAGTCGCCACCCATGCGGACGTGAACCGAGATGTAGTCCTCCTCCGGGGCCGAGGTGAGGGTGAATGGGTGCCACTGCCAGTAGCTGATCTCGGGGCAGCACAAGAAGATGTACTGGCCGGCGCGGGTCGTCGTCTTCTCCTTCTTGATTTGGATTTCGATAACGTCCGACGGGTGCTGGATGACCTTGGAGATGTACGTCCTGTGGCGCGAACGGACCTCGCGCAGAATGCGCTCCGTGACGAAGATAAGACCACCCACGAGCCACCAGCGCTATCGTCGCACATCAGCAAAAGGCCATCAATTGGCAAAAAAAAAAAGCCTCCACGCACCCAGAAGACACCAATCGTGTTGAACGAGCAGAACGGCGGCCTGTCGGGCTTGATCATGCAGAACATGCCGTGGAGCTGCCAGCCGATAAAGTACACGATAAACAGGTGGTGGGTGTACCAGAACTTCTCGAAGCCGCCGTTGGGGACGCGCTTGCGCTTGTCCATGGCGTAGTACACCATGACGCCGAGGGCGGCCGTCATGATCCAGCCCGTGGCGCCGGGGCCGGTGGCGAAGTTGGCGGAGAGGAAGATGAGCAGCAGCGGGCCGATCTTGTGGGTGATGCTGAGGCCGAAGCGCGTGAAGTTGACCATGTGTGCGATAATGTGGACGGCGGTGAAGAACACCATCGACCACGCACATGCCTTGTCTGCGGGCGGAGGAGGCGGTGAGCACGGGACCAGAAGAGACGAAAACAGCCACGTACGGAACGTCAGGTTCTTGTCAAAGGGGATGATGTCGTTCAGCGGCGTGCGGCGCAGCAGCGAGATGAAGTTGCGGCAGATGGGCAGCAGAATGAGCGCGGCGTCCAAGTGCAGCACGAGGGCGGCGGAACGGGCGATGGCTGCGTGGCATGGCAACGACAATGAGCACGGAAGCAAGCAGGGGCGAGCCGGCGGAAACCACGCACCAAAAGTGATACCAAAGGTGCCACGGGCGTTGGTCAGGTTGTCCTTGAGCTGGTAGTGGACGAAGCCGAAGGCGTAGACGAGCGCATGGACCAAGACCCAGAGACCAAAGAAGATGCGGCGGCCGCCCTCGTTGACCATCCAGGCGTCGAACCGCTCCTTCATCGACATCGTCCTGGCGTCCATGGCCACCGCGCGCGGCGCGCCCGACGTCGAGTCGACGCGCATCAGGCCCTGCAGCCGGCGTCGCTCAGTCTTATTGCGCTGCAGACTAGGCTTCGACGGGTTCGCCACGACCATGTCCGGGTGCTGGTCCAGTGCGGGCGCGCGGTCCGCAAAGTCCATGCCAGAAGAGCGCTTGCCGTTGTTCATTGTGAGAGGTGGTCGCCTGCGGCCAGAGGAGCGAAGAGCGGGAGGGGGAGGCTGCTCAGCAGATTACGGGGTTTTTTTTTCTAACGGGCGGGCGAGCGGAAACGGTGACCACGAGAAAGGGAAAAAAAGCGGGCGGGGGAAGAGGAAGAGGGTGGTGGGGGTCCGGAGCAGAGAGCGGGCGTGTAATCAGCAGTCGGCGGTCGCTCACAGCAACGGTTGGCGGAGTCTAGACCGGGCGCGGTAACCGGCACTGTCCTCATCACTTCCACTCGATCCCGCGTATTTATATATCTCACCCATGAAACAAACCGCCGTCAGACTCCTATGAGAGCACCTAGCATCGCTGGCGACGTACCTTTCACTCGCCATCAAGTGTAGAGTCGAGGGCTCCTCGAGCAGCCAGCAAATCCTATCTATTCTTATCGGCTAAGAACTATATCAGTCGTCGTTACGGGTAACCCGCTTAGTAAATTTCATCTTACTCTCAGTGTTCGACGAAGGAGGACCTGAAAAGCGCCAGAGGGTATTGTAGTAGTAGGCCGCATACCTACAGTAGTACACTGCCCAAGTCCGTGAAGGACCGGCAGTGCATCTGCCCATCTCGCAACGCTGATTGCTGCAATGAACGGATCTGTTTCCCTCCCTGCAAATGAGAAAAGAGGACGACCCCGAATCAATTCTCCATAGCTCCTGAAGAACCTGCGGGAGTTGCGAACAAATCCCAAAACGGCGTGCGTACCGAAATGCACCCAACACGCCACCTTGTAGCGAGCTGAAAGGACCCGAAGACATGCACCAGCGCCATGTGCAATGCAAGAAGCCGAGCGGGCAGCGGTTCAGGGCAAGCCAGATAGGCACTCCAGGGAGAGCACAGACAATCATTTGACGGATGCGAGTAACAGATTGAGGTGTGCCCGCAAGATGAAGTCACCGAGCCGATAGGGGTTCCTGGCAGTTCAGACAGCAGTCTCGGGCCAAGCGTCGCAGCGGAATCGGGATGTGAGTGCCTTCAAGCTGAGTGACGAGTGTGGCAAAGTTTCGAGGCGCGATGCCAGGTGGCTTAATGGAATGCGTCAGTGGGAAGGACAATGGCGTAAAGTGCAATCCAAGATAGCATGGGAGACGTGCAAAGGAGCTCGGTGAGCGCGAGGCAAAGCCATCCAGAGTCCAGCCCTGACAGTTGATGGCAGCAGGGATCAGGAGGTTTGTTCAAATGAGCCCGGAATGCAGTAGGATAGCAGTGCCTAGCTCGCTAACAAAGACTGCCTTCATGGTCAAGCACGTCGCCTCGTCGGATCGCACAGATACCACATAGCAGATAGGTCACCGGTCGATTGATCAGCCTGACTAGAACCAGCCAGGACGCGAGTCAGGTAGGTCTAGCCATAACAGAGCAGGTAGCCTCCATCCAGCCGCAAGGAGATAGTGCAGAGGCGCAGCGGCAAGCTTTCGGCAATTGGTGCCCGCCAGTAGCAGAGCAGACACAGCAGGGCGGTACAATCGACTCGAGACAAGAGCTTGACGCGTGTCCCGCGCACATTGATTGCTATCTGAAAGACTTGGACTGCATAAATCAAAATGTATAGGCAATACGACGGGCCGGTGAGCTTGACGATGTTGTCGGAGTAGGATCGGAATAGTGTGCATGCAGACTGGATGCAGTCCGACTGTAAGAAGGAAAGAAGTAGGCAGGCGCCAAAAGGCCAATACAGGAAATGATGCCAGCCTGAGATGCGTCCCGAATCTGGCGGCGGCAGCTAAACGAATAACAGTGTCCAAATGGAGCAAGCAGTCGAATACGCGCGTAAAGGGAACATATACAGCCGCAAGCTGAGCTGAGCGCGGGGGTGCTCGGTAATGGCATTGTGCTAGGCATATGCGCGCGCACTTCCCATAGCATAGATCCCAACCAGTTCCAATTGTAAGGAGACCAGCAGAGACCGTACGAGCGTTGCTGCGCTCGGCGCTTGCAGCCTAGGAGCTGGGACAGAGCCAGCCGACAATATCGGTTCATATGTTCCACGTAGATGTCCAGGTCGCGCAAGGAAAGACGCTGTTTTATGGCGGGCAGAACTGAATGAGACGCGGAGAAGAGCAAGGAGCGGAGTCGGAAAGTATCGGATGCAACGCGTAACGCGTTTTGGACACGGTCTCGTGACCCGAAACCATCCACAACCATATTCCGGGACCTAATGAGTATGGTCCATTGTAGTTAAACGTTCAACGGAGCTGTGTTAATATGTCAAGTCGAGTACACAGCCAAGGCATCTCTTCCTTTGAAAAAATGAAACAACTCTAACCAACATTCCTTCTTGCTTACTACTGTATAGGTACAGTACATTGATTATTGGTATTTCATAATGAACACATCCTATCCAGTGAGAGGTCTCTCTTGATCGACTGTCTTGGGTTGCGTTGCAGCCGCGCGTTGCGCACGTGTTCCGCACCCGGTCTCAAACAGTCTTCATCCGACACCCGGCTCAGCCGCATTTACATCTCAACCAGCATGTATGCACTGCTATCTACTCCTATAGCAAGGAGACTCGTATAAGAGCTGGTCTCTGTCGTTCCTCGGCATCTCCACCACCTCGACCGCCAGCTAGCCGCGCGCAAATAACGTGTGCTGTACGTCCGCCACGTGTACGCGCCGCGCGCCCCGAAGGCGTTAACGTTGACTCACACCATTGCCAGCTTTCCCTTAAACCCCCAGCTTGCCAGGAACGTCCATCCAAGCAAACATTCGCCCTTGCACGACCATGATTGCGACGCGCACCTTCGTCCTCCGTCTGCTCACTGTGCTGGCGCTCCTGCTCGCTCTCTCGCGAGCGCAACCAATTATCGATGCGAGTGGCGTGCGTCAACCATTGCACGTTACGGTTCCCGTCGTTGGCACACGTGCGGTACACCATAGGCGCACCTTCCGCAGACCGCACCCATGAGGCCTTGAGGCCCCAGGATCGGACGTTAAGACCTCGAGGTTTCGCCAGCCTGTCGTAGGTCTGTCGTCTCAGCAACAGACAGCCACACGCGCCTACGGCTACTTGGTTCCCGGTTACTCGTCTCGTCCCTTGCATTTGTCACCGCCTCACAGCTTATTGTATTTATAACGGGCCTGTATGTTTATTCCTTCCCTAATACGGTGTACTATATGTAGCATCTCGAGAATAATGCTGATGGCTATGTGGGATCTCTTACTGTGATCGCGCGCTGTCTTTGCAGCCTTCCCTGCAGAGGAACGCCTTAAAATGAGAGGCGAATTGCAGAGTCTCGGCAGTTCTCTTCGGTTGGCGTCATAGCTACTGTATACTTGCAGCAATGGAGAATACAGCAGTCTGCTCATGATGTTTACATGCGTGCAAACGGATGAGATTCTGAGCCAAATCAGCCATTCGTCGACATAGGCTCGCCGGAGACAGCGCGATGGCGGCCCTGAACTCTCAGAAATCCACAGAAGCTAACATTATCAATCCCCTATAACGCTTTTGAAGATGAAAGACCGGAGTAAGTAAGTTTAGTGTACTGTACAACAGGCGCGGTCTCGGGAGCCTGCGCCCAGGCGGGATAAAACTCACATCGTACGTTCCACCTCTCGCAGGCTGATCATTCGCTGGCTACACATGTGCCTCAATAGATCATTGGTGACTGTACGATCAGCGATCGGCAGGACATCCTCCTCGTCGTCGTACTCCAAGGAAAGCGTCCGCAAAGTTGCTAATGGGCGACTCGAAGCGATATTGGTAACAAGCCACTCCGCGTCCATGAGACTCGGATCCTTCACGTGCAGCGAGACGAGACGGTTGTCGTCCTCCAGATCGTCCAGAAAGCCGGCCAGCGAAATGCCAGGCAACAACTGCACTTTGAGATGTCGGATGCGCGTGTTTTGCTTGAGGAACTCTGCAGTAACATCTACGAGCTGCTGCCGCCCGGGTCCTTCTTCGAATCTGCCCACGACGATATCGAGCTTGCGAAGGGATTCAGGCGCAGCCGAAAAGATGGTTTCGAGAGAGGATGCATTGGTGTTCAGATGGATGCCCAGCTCCTTCAGGGTACCGGTTGGCCGGGATTCCTCCAATATGTGCGCGGCCGCAGCAACAGAAACGCCGCCGCTGTACCGGAACGCTTCGAGCGCGAACGGGAGGTCGGGAAAGTCCACGTCCTCCGGCTCGTCTTCGGGTATCAGACCGCCGCCGATGCCCAGATACTATAGATTGGGCATGGCCCGGAGCAGCAGGAATGTCGACGCAGTAGCACGATAATGATTGACCAAGATGTAGTAGATTCTGAGCCGTCTCAGCCTGTCGAAGCGCACGGATTTGACGTGGTCCTCGGTTATCACTTCCATAGGAACAGAGCGAATGGTAAGGTCCTGAATGTTGGCGCAGGAGGCACTGAATCTGAACATAGCAGGTGGAAGAGCCGGCAGACTTTGGTCAAAATTCGCAGACTTGATATCCTGCGCTGCGCGCTCGAGCCTGCGGGCGGTCGCCTCGAAGTCCTCCAGGCGGCGGCACACGAGATGTCCTGCGGCATATTTGACCTTCATGGTCAGCACAATCAAGCCTTTAATACCAGACTTGAATACTGGTGAAGAGCGAACATACCATATTCTTTCGCCTTGACTTGAATGGCAAGCACGAGCAGTCAAGCGCCGCAGTGGAATCGATCAGAGATCAGCCAGAGGAGCGGCCAAGAGGGACCCGACAAGATACTGTAAGCGTACGATCCGGTTTGGAGAAGAGATCACATCGGAGTTGAGTATCTACGATTTGATTCCGCCACCTGACGCGCTTGAGAGTTCAACTTACCAAATGAGTGAAGTAAAAATGAATGAAGTACATGTCCATGATGACACTTTTTACCAATAGACTATCAGAAGGCTTAGAGCGCCCAGAGCAGCCCAAGCTGATCTATCTCATCTCCGTCCTGACCCACAAAGCCTACGAGTCCCCATCCTGTCGCCGACGGTACGAAAGAAGCGCAGTCGCTCGTGATCGTACCAACGCTACTGTTGCGGCCTTTGCTGGTGGAGGCTTGGAAGTAGAATATCCGCGTATGGTCGTCCTTCTGGCCTTGACACAGCTTCACGCTATTGACATACTCGTCGCTGGCGAGCGCGAGAGTGGTTAGCGTTCCGCCCGTACCGCCGTGCTGAGAGCCTGCGACGGATATGCCCAGTCCGTCCACGCGCGCTGCTCCGCGTAAAGTAAGGGTCGCGCCCCGCGGCGACGGCTTGGATGGGAGCGAGGGGACGTCTGAGAACCAGGTGCCGTGTGGCCCTCCGAAGAAGTTGGACGCTCGCAGGTTGGAGGAGAGCGTCCACGCAAAGTTGACGAGGATTGGATTGTGGTCGGAGAGGATGGATCCGTCCATCTGGAGGAAGCTGGACGAGGCGTAGGCGAACGACGTTGCCGTGAGGTTGATGAGTGAGTTGCCGCGGAAGAAGAGCTTGTCGACGGTCTCGCAGCTCGTGGTCGTCGACGGATTGGCGCACAGCGACTCAACGGTGGGCGGAACACCGCCATGCACGAGCTCCACCCACGCGTCGGTCAGGCCGTTTTGCGTGCGGAAGGTTGCGATATTGTCCAGAGCGCGCGTGTAGCGGCTGTTGGTGTCGCCAAAGACGAGAACAGCGTTCCCCACAGACCAGGTGTCGATGTAGTTGGCGACTTGCTGAATGTTTGCCGTACGCGCCCTCTCATCGTCCGTCTCCGTGCTATAAAAGAAGCTGAGAATCGAGCGAGCACGTTCGTCGGACTGAGGCCCGCGTACCCGGCGTCCGCATGCAGATTATAAGCGTCGATCCATACTCCATCGTCAACCTTGACACGCATGAACGTGAACCCCTTCGGCGTCAGACAATCCGCGCTGGATGCATCTGAGCAGGTATCCCATTTGACGCGCACAAAGTCGACCCAATCGAAGTTCGACAGAGTGTTTAAACCGGAACCAAACGGAACGCCTCCGCTGGTAGGGGTGCGGAAAGCGTGGGTGTCGAACTGGTACAGCGTGGCATGGTAGTTGAAGTCCTCCTGCACATGGATGATGTCGTAGCCATTGGCAGCGAACTTGGTGCCTATAGACGCGGTGTTGTTGGTTTTGTCGCCTGGGACGTCGTTGTTCTGCAGGATTGCAGGGAGGCCGGCGACGTTGAATGACAGGGCGCTGAAGGTGCCGCTAGTGGCCGCCAGGACGGCTGGAAGGGACGCGGCGAGCAAAACGAACGGTTGCATGCTGGACAGGGAATGTTGCTGCTGAAGATCGCCGCAAGGTTGCCGCGTCGCGGTGGCGATCCTTATATACTATATGACGACGAGGACAAATGCCAGCGGCCCGGTGGGTCGAAGAACGGCGTCCACGTGACTGCGGCAATGAGAAGAGCATTGGCATGGTTTGTTGAGGATTGGTGATCACCGTCCGTGGGATCGAGTGAAGCATGAGCAGAAAACAGAGGTGCGTATGCTGGTCATCCGCGGCCAGTTTGCGGCGAGATGCACTGAAATGACTGCCTGAACAGTCCAGAGGTTGGCATCGACATATTGGGACTAATGTGGATGTCCATTGGAAATGAGGATGAGCTCAAAGAAGAACGTGTGATGCGAAGCAAGGGCTTAACGCCTGGACTGCCGTCGCGTGCGCGGATACCAGCTCGCCCAATTTCGGATGAAGTTCCACGCCGATTGAAGGGTGCTCTTTTTGAGCTGTGTAATTCCCAATAGCCAGATCAGGGTTCATCGCGCGCCGTCTGTGAAGCTGCGCAATGAGCAATGAGCAAATAAGCAAACGAAGGATGAAGGGAATGCGGTAAGCCAAAGGACGGCGGGGCCGAGTTCGCAAGCGGCAAACGCGCCCGTCGAGTCTTTCCTCCAAGTTCCCATGAAGCAGCCCACGAGTATGCTGAAGATGATCCAGCCACAATCAACGTCAAATTCATTGTATTTCTTTCCAAGATTCGCGTAGGGATATCACATAATACAGCCGTTTTTACGGAAGGAGTTTGACGGAGAATCATCGTACACACGCCTTGGTTTCGAGGAAGTGAAATGTTAGAGATCTTTGCCCGAAAGCCAGCGGTTCAGAAGCTCGAGAGCCTGCACGGGTTTGTCATAAGGCACCTGGTTCAATCCACCCTCAGCGTCCGGGATGTGAAGCGTGACAGGATGGTAGAGCACATACCATATGTCCAGCAGCTTCGACGGTGGCATATGTCAACGGACCGGCGCTCTTCGTCAGGCCGGCGCGCGCGCCGTCCACCGCCCACTCGCGCAGCTCCCCTGCCGCGAAGGCCTCGTGGCCCGGCCACGCCAGCGCTGTCGTCCACGCGAGGTTGCCAATCCAATTGCACACCAGGTCGTACGTACCTGCACAGCGAAGATGCATCAGCACATCGGGAAGCTAAGCAAAGGGGCAGATAAGGACGGACCGACGTAGATGAGCACGCGCACGCCGCGCTGCAGCAGCTCGGCGACGTACGGCGCGCTGACGTGCAGCCCGTCCTGGTGCTCGTGGAAGCCGGTGCCGACGGAGGACGAGCAGCTCGTGAAGTTGCCGATGCTCCTGTGCACGCCGAGCTTCTTGCGGACGTCGGGCAGGTCGAGGTACTCGCGGATATGTCTGCGAGGAACGGCGACAAGAATTAAGTCAGACACGGGGCGGGTTGTAACGGCGCGCGCACCTGGTCAGCGGGTAGCACAAATCGCTCGGTTCGCCCTCGCAAGGGCGCGAGACGTCGTAGCGGTTCCGTCCTGCGATATAGTTTGTCAGTGCATTGTTCAGGGAAAGTGGACGCCAGAAGCAGTACCGGTCTGGTAGAATGGCGCTGAGAGCTCGGACGAGCAGAACTGGCTCGCCGCGCTGCACGACATCGCGTCATACTGATCGAGGCAGTTTTGCTGCAGCCACGCTTTGCAGCGGGGAAGCTACGAAAGTACGAATCAGGTCGAGAGAGCCTTCCAGATATGTAAATCAACACGTACGGCAGCCTTCATGCGCACACAGCTGGATATTGGCAGGAAGGGCTCCACGCTGGCGTTCGTGCACTGCAGGTCGTAGAGCGATAACGCTTGCCTGTTCGCACACGTCAGCGACGCCCTCGCGAGCCGCGAGCGCTAGCGCACGTCGAGAAGTCGGTGATTCCGTTTCCAATGAGAACGCTCTGCAGGTTAATGGGCGTGCGGCCCTCTGCGACTGCCTTGGCATTGCTGTCGTACACGGCGGATGCGAAAACGGGCAGGTATCTGCCCTGTTGAAAACGTCAGGCGTAAAGCGGGCGAATGTGCTTGTACATACGCCGTAGCTCTCTCCGCTCATATGGAAGGGACGTCCTTTGAACTTGCTGAACGTCTCGAAGAAAAGTGTGATGAATGCAGCCACGTCGACGGCCGCCTCCTCTGTCGTTGCCTGAAAACAATTGATGAGCGTATAAAATGGGAGAGTAGGCAAACGTACGAACCACCGACTCGCCGTGCTCCGCGTACGAGAAACCGACGCCAATGGGCTCGTCGAGGAAGAATAGATTGGCTTTCGAGTTCCAAGAGTGCGGGTTGCGTTTAGGTCCATTGGCATCGTGGATGTTGCACGGCCCTATTCAGTGAACTTTAGGGCCAATAGATAATGAACAGGAGCCGACGGCGTACCGAGCTCCATGAATGCGCCAATGGCGCTCGAACATCCCGGACCACCTTCGTGTCGCATAATCATTGAGCGGCGGCAAGGCAATGGCAGTTAATGTACCATTAATCCACATGAGAACGGGGTCGCTGTCAGGGTCGCTCCTGCTCTCAAAAAAGTAAAAGAACAAGTGTCTGGCCTCAATGTCAATGTAGCCAGAGTACGACCTGATATTGTCAGCTGCTTTCACGACGGCTGGTCGAAGATGATGACTTACCTGACTTTCTTATCACAGAAGTCGTCAATACGCTTAATGCGCACTCTGTGAGCTGGGAAGGACGGGTGCGTGAGCGTCGTAAACTCGACCGAGGACAGCGCGTGCAGGTCCTGTTCAGGTGCGGGGAACTCCAGCGGCATCTGGTTGACCGGCGCATAGGTAGCGAGCGCGCTGCCCGCGAGGAACACGGACAGCGTCGCGGAGAACAGCATGGCAAGAGTCAAGGGGTGCAGATAATAGCCGTGCCTGGCGGTCCGGTCAGGGTATCGGGATCAATGATGGGTGATTGCCAGTTTTCGGCAGCCGAGCCAGCCTGAGCCGAGCTTGGTCAACCTCCAGAAATTTGGCACAAGTATTACTTTGTCAGGCTCAGCCTCAACAGGTAGGCGGCGCAGAGAAATAGTAGTCTGTAGCAAGCCGCGCGGTGTATGCTTCGTCAGAAATTTATCCTGCACTGCAGCAGCCATGGTCAAGCAGTCCCTGAGTGCCCGGAATGCCCGCAAAGAAAAGCATGAGTGAAAGTTCGTGTGAAGTAACCGATTAAAGGGGTAGTGCCTTTCGGAGAGCATCAGAGACGAGGAAGAAGTGAAAATCAAAAGTTAGCGGCGGACTTCGAAAGCGTGTTTTCGCCTTGGTTCTCGAACAGCAGCATCTCCAAACATGAACATGTTAAAATGTCGCACATATGGGAGCTGATTCGGCTAATAATGCGATGTCGTTACGCGCCGGTCCAACGCGCAGCTCACCATACTGTACATCAGCATCATCGCACTGGAGATTCTTGAGCGCCCAGGCGCCCATGACATCTTGGAAGGCACAAAACCCGACATGTGAGTTGTGTTGGTCCATTTCAATGTCTTCTCAACGACTATGGGGAAACCAATCGAGGTCTTCACTGAGCACCGCGTGCACTGGCAGCCCCGGTTCTTCCTATCCGCCCCGCGTCTGCACGACATACACGTGTTCTCTCCGGAGCTGGATTGGGAATTCCTGCCGGACTCGCGCTACCAATGCGTGACAAACGTGGTCGTCGCGGCGCTGCGGCTCGGCTCGACGACCGCGCTGGCGCTCCTCTCGCGCACGCCGAACCTGCGCTCGCTCGCCATGGTCTTCTCCGCCGATGAGACCGCCGAGGGCTACGAGCTGCATCACGCCGCGCTCAAGGAGTTCAGCATGCACATCTCGGAGGGCCACAACGCGCGAGTCATCCGCGCTCTGCACTTCTCTGCGCTGCGTACCGCGGATATAAACGTCGGACTGCGCCCGACACGGCTCTTGCGCTGCTCGATTGAACACATGCTCGCGTCCGTCGAGACGCTCACGCTGTAGTGCGCCGCGGATGTGCGTCTCCTCCCCGGACTCGCAACGCACAAGCATCTCAGGCGGCTCGTGCTGCGCGGCTACGGCGAGTACGCAGAACGCTTCATCGAAGCGCACTCGGACGCGGCAGTGTGCCCCTTCTTAACGGAGCTCGGCATCGCCTGGCGCATTCCCAACGAGTCTCTGCGAGTAGCTATCCTCCTTTTGTGCGCTTGAGGAACGGCTTAAAGCCCTCCATCTGTGCCAACGGCACTTCCTGCGCTTGAGAGATATCGGCAGGAGGTGATTGACATACTCTCTTTGCGCTTGGAACTTGTCATGCGTGTATAATGGCCCTTGATTACCAGCGAGCACCTCAGTCCTGCATGCCGTTCGTGATTATGATTTTTGTTTCGCTTACTCAACGTCCCTGTCATGTCTGCAATCAATATCGAGCTTTGACTCCCAAAGTGGCTCTGTATTGCCAGCTATTCCCCTAATGGCTCTCGATTAGAATCCTCCACGTCAATATCAGTCCTGCCAATCCCGTTCTGTGTTTGATTTTGTTTTGTTTAATCAAAACGTCAAGAATCGCATGCAAAGATGTTAGCAATCAATTAGATGTTAAGACCAAGATCAGAGCACTTAGCAGGATGAGGTATGATTACAGTGTACTGGTCGCAATGGGTCCGCCGGTTCGTAGCGGCGAGAACATGGTTTACCTCACAACGGAACTGCTCCAGGGCAGGATCCCGCGTCGACATCGAGACGCCAGGTTCTACGTCAATCTTTCTCAGCCCGGGCCTTGTGCGCCAGGAGAAGATGGCGAGCCTCAAAGCTTCGGTTGGCACGCGCCAGGTGAGACCGAGCTCTTCTAGCGTGGGACACATCTGCGGTGCTGCGAGAGCGGCGAAAAATTGCTCTGCGCCGTCGCCATAGCCATGGAGCGCAAGTCGCTTGAGATGCCTGTGTGTCGCGAGCCCAGGAACCAATCGCACGTCCGCACCGCACCGCAGTGTCAGGCGCTCGACACGCGCGAGCGTATGTTGGAGTAGCGCAATGGCGGTGTCGGCTGGGCGGAGGCCGACGTCGATGTCTGCCGTGCGCAGCGCGGGAAAGCGCAGCGAGCGCATGACGCGTGCGTTCGGCTCCGCGGCGACGCGCATCGTGAGCTCCTCCAGCGTCGGGTGGTAAAGCTCGTAGTCCTGCCCCGTCTCGTGCTCGGAGAATACCATCAGCCGCGAGTCGATTGTGCGCAGGTTCGGGAGGCGCGACAGCAGGCTCAACGCGTGATATGAGCCGAGGCGCTGCGCCGCGACCACCACGTTGGTCACGCATGGGTAACATGAGTCCGGCGTGAATGCCCACGTCGGGCCAGGTGAGAACGCGTGCAATTCGCGCAGGCGCGGTGCGGACGGGAAGAACTGGATCGGGTGCTGTACGCGGTGCTCGGTGAAAAATACGAAGCCCAGCCAAAAGTACTCCAGCAGCGGCGCGTCGCTCGCCATGAAGCGCAAAGACGTTTTCGGACCACAGTCGCTAATTCCGACCTCCGCGTCGACGCGGCGCGCACGCGCGAGGCAACGCGCAATGGCGGGAGCACCGGGATTGTTGTCCAGCACAGGTAAGAGCCCCGATATTGAAAAGTCGAGCGTGACAGCGCCGGCTCGCGCGAGGCACGTCTCTGCATACTCGGTCCAGCGTACGTTCTTTCGTCCAGAGGGTGGTTTGGCCCGCCCGAGGCTGATGTCGACGACGCGCCAGAGTTTGGGGGTTGCCAGGGCGACTCGTCGCCACCAGCTGCACACGCCGGCGCTGTACAGAGCGACGTTGAATGCCTTCAGCGTGTTGCCCCAGAATGTTCGGCTGCTGCATTCCAGCCACTCGACGAGTACCATCGCCAAAAGCTCGTCGGGCAGCCGTTGTATGGGATGAGGGCGGGGGGGCTGCCCCTCCTGGACTTTGTCGACGCAGCTCTTCGCCATGGTCGTTGCGCACAACTGTACGCCGGCGGCCGTGCTAAGATTCAGAAAAAGACTGGATGGTGGAACGAAGTCAGCCCGATGCGAGTGGATCGCTGCGCATGTGATGATGGCCGTGTGACAAACACGCTTTCAAGGTCCGAACATGAAACAATTCCCTCGTCTTACCTAGTAGCCTGCATGACACCCTTCTTCACTGCCTCGCACGCTGCAATTTACTCAGCGGAGTCCATCCAAGAACGACGATACAAGTGGCTCGAGTATGTCTGCAGCCCTTCAACATCTATATTCATCTGACGAAGGGATTCCAAAGTTCTCACCCCCGCACCGGACTGTGAGGCCTGCATCTTCTTGAAGACAGCCAATACAAGCTGGCAATGTTGTTTACTTACAGAGTAGTAAGCGTCACGATCGGAGCCAACTGGTATGTTATTTGAGCGGATGTGTTGCGCATCAAACATCAGAAAACGCGCCCATAAGCCTTATCGCACGCTGAGATCCACGTTTATCGTGCAACGCCTCGAACAAGCTGAGAGCAGATTTTGCCTGATCCCGGGCCATTCTTGGAGCTTGCTGTCTGTGGGCAACGGCTGCTGAGTGCAAAATTACAGCAGCCAGCCGCACACGATACCCAAAGCGGCGCAGAGGAAGGATCACGGCGTCCAGCAACGGTTTGGCAATTGCATCGTCCACGACCTCAGCAAGCGCAGATAGAGTGCATGTGCGCAGCACACACGAGCCAAGCTTGCTGTAGCCGACCAATGTAGTAATCAGCAGCATGGCCGCCTCGCCCAAGTTGCCTTCTGCCTGCTCAACCTGCGCGAGCAGCTCGAGCACCTGCAATTCGCCGAAGAGCATGATCTCAGGCTGTATCCGCGAGTCATGACCCCTCGCAAGAAAACGCGCTGCCGTCAGAATGGAGCGAGCAGCGGCCAACCACGGCCGTAGAGCGAGTCATCGCTACTCTTGGCCACAAGCCCCTCTGCAATCTCGATAGACCTAAGAGCAGCCTCCTCATCCCCCAGGGCAAGATACGCCCTCGTCATGCAGAAAAGACAGCGCACATCGTTCGCTGCCCCGGTTTCACGGTACGCACGTACTGCGCGCTGCAGATGCCCAATAGCGATGTCAGCGTTCCCCTTCTCGAGATGCGTCTCGCCGAGCATGAACTCGACGTCTCCGACGCCGGTATTATGGTTCGACGCGCGGAACATAACCAGCGCCTCCTGCAGTCGCGCCATCCCGCTATCGATATTCCCCGCGTCGATATCGCACTCGCCCAGCGCACAGAGGCTCACGCCGTGCACCCTAGCGCGCGACTTTCCATCGCTGATAGACCGGAAATGCTCGATGGCGCGCTCATGCAGCGCACGCACGCGCGCGACGTCGCCCAGGCGCTCGTACACGACGGCGAGCTCCTGGCAGCAGCGCGCGGCGCGAACGATGTCCCCGCGCCGAAGTACGAGCGCATAAATATCGTCCAGTTGCGCGATGGACTCGCGCGGCGCGAGGAAGGTCGCCATGTGCACCTTCGTATCGATGGCACCGTCTACATGCCCACATTTCTCGTACAGCGCCAGGGCATCCGCAAACAACGTCTGCGGCTCTCCCGGGTAAGAAGTGTTCCAGGAGAGCAGGCCCCAGTTGTATAGCAGCTCCGCGGTGTGGTAGTCCAACCCGTTGCGGCGCGCGACATCTAGCGCGACGGGCAGGAGGGCGGCCGACCCAAGCCCGGTGTGGGTATACAGCGAGACCATCCGCACGGCAGCGCCCAGCGCAGGCTGCGGGTCTGCGCTGTGCGCGAGAGAGTAGCGGATAGCGCAGTGGATATTGTCGACCTCGGGCGCGACGATGCTGAGCTCATCGGCCGGACGCGAGCCTCGGCCATTGACACGCAGGAGGCCCGCAAGACAGAAGTAATGCTCGAGCAGGGGGCGCACCGTGTCCTCCGACGGCGTGTGGTATCGGAGCATGTATTCTCTTATCGGCGCGAGGACATGCACACGCTCGTCCATCTTGCGGAAAGCAAGCGCACGCCTGACCAGAGTCGGCAGTGCATGTGGGGAAAGCGCTGCTGCCCAGAGCTTGATGTCCGCATCTGCGGCACCAGAAGGCAAAAGCGCGAGCAGACTGAGAAGCCGCACCGCGTCCGGGACCTGAGCCATGCATGCAGAGCGGAGCGACACTGCTATGGAAACGTCGAGACTGCTGTGCTGGTTCGATCCAGTGCCACGCCGCAGCATGCTGGTATGCAGCTGATCCCATTGCTTGCGAAGTGCGTCGAGCGACTCGTACTGCGCCAACGTTGCGAGCAGCACGACCGCCAGCGGGACATTGTCGAGGAACGTCAGCAGATCTCGTAGAGGCCCATCCGGTACTTCCGACGTTCCAGAAATGTCCGCAATGGAGTTGAAGAGCTGATACGCTGCAACATCCGCAAGTGGAGCCAGCGGTGGCAGGAACGGGCGCGCCCACGCTACGCCCTGCGGCCGCTCGGAGCCGCGCATGGTGACGATGACCGTCACGCGACAAACGTTTGCTAGGAAAGAAAGCGTCGCCTCAGCACCCTCGCGCGTCGCGGCGTCCTCCCACGCAGACTCAAAATTGTCGAGGACGACGACGGCGTCAGATAGCATGTCCTTCAGCGCCCTCCGCACGTTGCACGAGACGCCCAACGCGCTGGCGACGACGCGCAGACACGGCTGGCCCTCTGCACCATCGCACGCGACGAAGTGCCGTCTACCGTCGTACCGCGCGACAACACGGGGGTGATGCAGCACAGCGAGCGCGAGAGAGGTCTTTCCCAGCCCCGGGCCACCGAGGACGGCCAGGTGCCCTTCAGCGGCGACGATTTCGGCCGCTGCTTCCGTCTCCGCGCTGCGGCCGAAGTACAGGGACGGCTTCACCGGCAGGTGGGGTCGCGGTTGTAGTTCAGGTGCCGATGACATCGTCTCCAGCTGCCTGAGCATATCAACGCTGCGTGCTTGCTGTGCAGAGGCGTCGAGAGCAACGCTGATGTGCGCATGTAGCCTGGTCTGGCATAATGCATATGTCAGCGTCACTTGCGCCAAGCACCCAGGCAGATAAAGTACGAACAAAGAGCAGAGCCTTATCGAGTGCGGCCTGGACTCGCTCGGAAAGCGCGTTTATAATGTCATTATTCCGTTTTTGGTGCACGAATTGCATGATAGGGCTCTGCTGCTTGATTAAAAGGAGCTGCTGCTGCACGTCCTGCAATAAACTCCGCACGAAAATATTCAGCTCAAGATTATGGCAGCTGTAATAGCAAGACTCACTCAAGCAAGTCCTGGATCCCTATTCCCTCATCGTCTTCTTCTGCGATGGCTGCGAGCTCGCACACATGCCGCGATAGCGCCAGCGCTGTCTCCTGGTTGGCGCGGAAAGCCTGCCGATGAACCAATTTGAGCGTTGACACGAATAAAGAAAACAAAATACCGACAGTAACAGTGCTATTAATTATGTCCACAACACCGGAGAGAGGAAAGTCGATGTTAATGTCTGCCGCTGCAGAGGCCAGTGGTACGGCTGTGCGCGCCATTTACGATATCCAGTCTGATCATGCGAGTGCTGGGTTGCCTGGATTTAAGACGCGTAGGAGAACAGCCACATATCGATGGAAAGCCTGATAGAACCACAGTGGCAAAGCTGACGACAGTATGGAGCCGCGGTCGTTGACAAGCAAACTGGCCAAACAGCACCGGTTGAGAAGCACATCGGGACTGTGTCGGAAAGAGGCTCTGCAGCGACTCACGGGCACTCCAACCAGCGTTGTCCTACCGGTGGCCGTGAGGACCGCTATTGCCTAGAATGCACCGTGCGACCGTGCACTCAACTTTGCGAAACGATAGCCGGTTCGATTACGGGCGCAAAAGCAACACGTTGGCGCGCCTCCTGGTTGCGTTGCCTAACACCGCGAGCAAACAGAAGAGGGCGGCGATAGAGGGCAGTCCGAACTTCTGCTGTGTATACAGGAGGCAAAGAAGAGCAGGCGGAGATCAAAATCGTGTTGTCCTCAGGCTGCTATCTCCTCGAGCTCGTTTTTCGGTCAGGCCGAGTGGCTTGCTCAACTGCAAATTCCCGTCGTTGAGGCAAAAATTGCGCAGATCGTACCTTCTGAATCTGCGCATGTCTGGTGACCACTGTCCACGCACGGTGTCACGGTCTCCGCAAGATAGCCGTTGCGCTCGACCTAACGGGCACGCGCCACTTTTCGTCTGACACTTCAAGACCGCAGGGGATTTATTAGCTAGGTACGGCGCGCGGTCGAGAAGCACATGCACCGTATGCGTTCCATCGACTGGACCGCAGGCGTCCTCGCCGACGTTCTCACGCAGCCCACGCCGCGGCTCGAACGTATCTCCGGCAACATGCTGTACAGAATCCCGCGCGCCTTCCTCGGCGGCGTGCCCGGCAGACTGCGCACTCTGCACGCATCCACGCTGATCCTACCGGAAGCCTGCCCGGCGCTCTCGACGGTGACCGACCTCAAATTTGCGACGGGAACCGAGCCTGAGGATTCGCCCTTCCTGCACCTCCTGTTCGAGCTCTTCCCGCAGTTGACGTCGTTAGAGCTGGACGTGCACGTGTGCGAGACGGCACTCCTGCCGCCCGGTCCCCCCCACGACGCTCAAACATCTCCGGCTGAATTCCATCGACAAGTATTACGACTTCAGCGAAGATTTCAACCGGTTGGATCTCATTGACCTCTGCAAGTCCTGGCAGGTACTTCCAAGGCTGGAATCCCTGGGCCTGTCCTCTTTCATCCTGGACGATATGGACTCCGCGTACATCCTCGACGGTGCCGTCGGGCTTTTGATTGCACCAGACGAACACGCAAACGAGCGCACGCGCATCGTCGCATATCACCCTGACAACAAGGAATTCACGCTCAATCTGCTCTTCCGAACGCCCGACGAAGAGGAGAAGGTCGTGCAATTCCTTCTGGCCGCCGCACACTGTCTATCCCGCGTACACACGCTAACCATGGCCTCGGGCCTCTTCGAGTTGCTGTTTGCGGACGAAGAACCGCGGCATAAAGGAGGGATGCAGAGGCAACGTGTATAAATGCCACTGGCAACTGACGTACTGAATCCACTATCCAGTAGTGGTACCAAGCCAAATCCCGTTGTTAACTGGAAAGGAACATATTCGCTCAACTGCTGCGACTGAGTGAGTGCCGAGGGCAGTTGTTCGATGGCCTGAGAAACTTACGGTATCCATTGTGTTCGACGATTGTCGCGCTCGCGCTCAAGCTGCGCCTATGGAGAGCTTGGCTGCTGACGCGTATTTGCAGCCGCTTTTCCAGACGCCGGCTTCGGTTGTTTTGGGCCTTTCTTTGCAGCTGCTTTCTTTGCAGCTGCAGCCTCCCTCTTAGTTGCGGCTGCATGCGCAATATCCGCGACCTTCCGGAAGCTGGAAAATCGCAAGCAGCCCTCTTGCACGAACTCCTCCGAAAGTGTTGCCACCGGATAGCAGCCAACCTGCTTGGTCGTCGTGCCGGGTAACTCGTAGGTCCCCTTGAAAGCCGCAAACACGCGCAGGACTGCAGTCTCGACGGGAAATGGATCGTATTTGATCTTCATAATCGTGAGAAGCGCCACACATGGGTGGGGTACGCAAAGATGACTCACATGGGCAAGTGTGGGTTCGCCGTCGTCGGGCTCGGGGAACTGTAAATTGCCGCGTGGAAAGCGGTCTTTGAGGTCCTTCAGACCATCGACCACCTCCTGAGCCTTGATCTAGGGTGTTTGATCAGTTGGAGAACTCCGGCGGACGACTGACGTACGCTGTTGCCGCCGTACCATCCCTCAGGAGAAAGCTTCCAGAGAATGTCTTCGATATCGGACGACTTGTGCAGCTTAGTACCCTTTGACCAGCATTTGCACTGGATGCACACAAGGATCTTGATCCCGTTGTCGAAGAGTAGCGTGAAGATGACGTCGGGTCCGAAGCGATTGTCGGGTTTCAAGAAAGGCCGCTGTATCTGATACGGTTGCACGTCCGGGCTCAGGCCGTAATTCGGAGCGAGTGCGCGAATACTCTCTTTGCTGGTATCGGCCTTGAAGGCGAGGCCAATCGTGTTGTCCTTAGTGATGACGGAGGGAACTGCGCCAGCGTCTGACACCGTGGTGAGGTGCACGTGCTCCTCGGCCCATCCCGGCTCGGGCGATTCGAAGTTGAAGACATCGCTGATGCGCGCGCCGTCGTCCGAGAACCAGTTCCAGAGTAGGTAAATAATTAGGTCCTCGTAGTTGTACCCTTTCTGCGAGGCCTCTGGATTGCTCATGGCAGACAGCAGGTGCAGCTGCAACGGGCTGTTGCCGTTCTCGTCCTTTCGATCGAGCCAGCGCATCAAAGCGAGCAATGCGATATGCTCGTTCACGACGACTCTGATGCCTTTCTTCTCCCTCCCGACCGCAGGCTTGTCGAACCGAGCTACTCCCATCTCCACTAGAATGAGGTCCTCAGACGGGTAGTCAGGGTATTGCGACGTGAGTAGGAATTGGAATATGCAGTCCATAGCCTTTCGAACGACGTCTTGTTGATAGCGCTGGGGATCGGTGAAGATAGCAGGCAGGAGCGCCTGCTTGCGTAGAGTGCGGCCAAGAAGTCCCTCGTAGTGCAGAAAGTCGAACTTCCGCGCGTCGTCGTCGTTCTGCTCGCTTAACTGCAAGACGATGGCGTTGAGAAGGTCTTTCAGGTCGGTTTTGTCGACTGAGGCTGCCATCATGATGGCTTGGACATAGACCGCCAAGAATCTGTGCCGTCCCTGAAGCCAATAAACTACCTCGTTCCAAATGTCCATGGATTGGATTGCGTCTGCGAACTGACGGCCGAAGTAATGCGCGAGGCCATCGGCAATCGATTGCGCAGTGTTGCGTCCACCGAGCTGGTGCACCTCGCGTAAGCCAGTGTGCTTCGCGATCGACGACGTGAGAGCTTCTTTAATGACCACGGTACTCATCTTGGTACCGGAGACGACTATCTTGGCAGAGGGTAGGCGTTGGCACATAGCATGGACGAGTGGCTTCAGAACGGGACGGAGAGCCTGAGAAAATGAGAACGTCTCCGGATGTAGGTCGCGGTCAGTATTGGTGCCGAAATGGGGTCCGAAGCATGTGGTATGGAGATGCGACGCCGCTTGGGCCTCGTCGAAGGCAAGAAGCTGAGGTGTCATTGAGGCCTCGCGCAGCCTGGCAACGATTGCCTCGATCTGATCCACAACGTCGTTCTTTGCAACGAGAGACAACGCGTTGAATAGCTGCAGAAAAATATCGCCAAGACCTGAAAGGTGGGGACAAACCTGCAGCAAACACCAAGCCGTACGAGCACGCGAATGCGAAAATCTGATCTGCTTGACAGTGTGACGGAATCGTTCGTAAATGAGAAGACGGGCAAGCAGGACGAAGCTGAAGAGATGCTCCGCAATTCTGGAGTTGCTCTCCCAGATACGCCTCCAGGTATCGAACTGCTCCTGACTCGGAGTTCCTGACTGTGCTGCCAGGACCAGTGGAACGAAAGAAGCTCCGTTATCAGAGCCTACACGTTGCGGATCATTCAGCATGCCGAAGGCGACAGAGACGTCCTGCGATCCATAAGGATTCATATCCGGGTCGTGCTGGCACATGAACAGGAAGCCCCAATGCAAGCACAGGTGTTCAATTAATAGCTTCGTCTTCCCAGCACCGGAGGTATTGTTGATCATGCTATGCACTTATGAGTGCCATGAAAATGATACCAGAAATGTTAAGTACTCACCACCGCGAGGCGGCAGCCTGAAAACTGCGCCAAAAATCTGTTTCCTCACGTTCCATTTCCCATCCCACACGTTGACTTTCCCTTCCTGCACGATCTTTGTAATTACCCTTCCTACACGTATCTACAAACCCTTCCCACACGATCTTTATGCCTTCCTGCACGTGCAGTATGCCTTCCTACACGTCCATTATTACCCTTCCCACACGCTCTAATAACCCTTCTAACATGCTCCAATAACCCTTCTAACACGTCCTTATAACCCTTCCTACACGCTGGTATTACCCTTCTTACACGTCCTTTTAACCCTTCCTGCACGTTCTAGTATCCCTTCCTGCACGCTCCCAGGGAGAACTCTAGTACACATCAAAGGAGTGCTCCAAAAATTCCGGAAACTGGATGACAAATATTTAGAATTCAGATAAAAAATAATGGGATACTTATTAGGACCCTGGGTGCTGTGCATGATTTGATATTGAGTTTTCTTTCCTTTTCGGGTGGGTGCAAGTGATGCTGAACTCTACAGCACCAGAAACAGACTTCCAAAAATTCCAGTTATACATTCATAAATCACCATAATACAAATCAAAAATACCTGGCCAGTTTTCGGAGTTCAATTGCATTTCCAAATCTGGGAACAAATCCTGTTTGAGCTCGCACTACAGCCTACATGGCACAACCATCCTTGAGTAAAAAAATACTGTTATATTGCAACTCATTCATGAGCATTGCCAGAGAGAGTAAGCAGGACTACATAGGAGCTGCAGACAGAACGGCAGGTGGGTCGAGTATACCCAATACATGAGAGAATACAGGTGTATTGAGCGTGTGATCAAAACCCTGCAAGTAAATTATGGAGACGAGACAGAACCCAAGTTTGTATCTGAGGTGTTAGCAACTACGGATTGTGGGAGAGGAGGTAAGTGAAGCAAGTGTGTGCTTTGCCTTTGGGCCTGCACAGGGGAAGTCTATGACTGCGTGAACACGGTGAACACATGCAACACAGATTGCTAGGAAATGCCATGGTGGAGAGGGAATGGATAGTGTGGAACCATGAGAGTCGGGACCATGCACCAGGGGAGCAGGAGGAACTGGACTTATCGGAGATGGCTGGGGGTAACTGAGATTTTGATTTGGTACAAACTAGAATGGAGGACAAGTGCGAGGACAAGAACTGAGCTCCGGAGTGCACGGAACTGTACCACTGGTAAGCTGGATGCTTGTGAGCCACTGTGCTGGGGGAAAACTACCTAACTACCAATTATACAGCAGGATGCCTAGCCAACAAAGATATCATTCTAAGCTGTACCAGAAATGTCCATGCAATAGGAAGACTGCATGGAAGTCACATACAAGCTGTGATTGCACAAGGGTTGTGCAATTCGTGTTCATGAGCCAATGAGAATCGTTCTTGAGAGCTGGTGACTCAGCTTATTGCTCCAAGAAAGCCAGCCAATCGTCTATGTGAGTGCTATGGTTGTATCTGCTGTTTGGATGACACAATGGACCGTGGAATAGCTTGATGGAATCACGATGACTGGGTTTCCCTAGTATGAGCTTTCATGTTCTGCATGTCCCCAGTTGCTTGGGGTGCATATGCTCAGGGATGGTTGATAGGTTGGATTCCCTAGACCCAGGCCAGGATATGGTCCACAATTTCAATTTGTGACATGTTTGCAAATGCACAGGTGCTGAAAATCAATGAATGAGTCATGTTGCGGTTCGCAACAATGTTCTTTGCCCATGCCACTCCCGCGTTGTTGTCACGATGACTGCTGTATCACTCTCCGAGACGACGCCCGAGGGGTGGGGATGGGTGAGGAGAGGGAGGAGCGGATAAGCGGTATGATAGACCAGACCAAACCTAAGGTACAAGAGGGGGCTCCGGCCCAGGTATATATACTACGGAATCAAGGCTGAGGGGGCCCGCGGACCAATTGCGCCACCGGCCGGGTGTCACGCGGGCGCCACAGATCAAGCCGAGGGAGACCGCTGGGGTGTCCTCGGTGAGACAGGAAACTCGGGATAAATAGAGCCCAACCAAACCAGAAACATCCCGTCGTATTACCCTTCTCCTAGGAAGAGGCCGAAACGCTCGCCGAGCGGGGAGACCGATAGGACGTGCTGACGGAGGGGCTGCGGGTCCGGGCGAGAGGAATTTGGGGCGCCCAAATGAAGTGCGAGGACCACGGGACGGCGAAATGAGACAGCGGGGGAGGAGGGAACCGACGAAAACCGCAACAGTTGTTTTATCAACGCTCGCTTGCTGTCCTCAATTCCTGCCACCGCTACATGCTCAGGCCCTGGACCTCGGTCAACACGCTCCCACAATGCCCTTTGGAGCTGCTCATCAGACATTGTCCCTCTCTTGTTGCCGTGTGGGTGCATCCCGGCAACATTGGCATGCTCCTGCTGCTGTTCGGGCCGTTGGCTGTGCATGCCTGCTATCAGCCTTTGGTACTGTCCTCAGTCTTGGTCCTGTGCGCAGTGCCTGCTGCACTCCTAGTCGGTCGGACCCTTCGCTTGGAGTACCCCAATGGTGGATCTTGACCACTCGCCACGCTGCAGCGCGTGTTCCTTGGTCTTGGCCATTTGCTGCGCAGCAGCTGCTGCACTCCTCCTTCTTGGCCCTTCTCCAATACCCCCATAGGCATGGACTCTAGTTTAGTATGATTCCCTTCACCTTCCTTTTGTTGCCACCTTCGGTGTTTCCACTTTCATTTGCTTTGTCGCTGTCCCCTCGCATTGCCACAGCACCTCGTGTTATGGCTCATTCTCTTTTCGCTCTTATCACCATTGGGCTTCTCAGACCTCACTCACACCAATGTCATTTGCACCGAGTCATCAGACTGAGGCCCGCCGGCGCATGCGTGGCCCTAGTCCGCGGTCAGCAGTCTGGCCGGTTCCGGACCCCTTTATATACCTCGTGTTGTCTGCTCTTTGTACACTAGATTTGAGCTGGTTTGCCCACTGCCAATACATCTTGTCCTTTTTGCCCCCCACCACAGAGCGTCCGTTCGGTGAGTATCCTTGGTCACTGTAAGACACCCAGCTCACAAGCACTCCAGCTCACAACTATCTTTCTGCCCTGCACACTCCAGGACCCTGTTGTCCCATACTTGCATTTGTTCTGAGGAGCCAGTAATGATATAATCCGTTCAATTGTTTGGCATCTCTGCCTCTTTGAGTTACACACAATGCCCCTCATTTGGTCATTCTTTGTTCACATCCCCACCTTGACTCTCTTGACTCCCTTTGCATTTGGTTGCTTCTTAGCCCCATTGACTGTACCCGTGTCATTTTCACAGCATAGCAATTTTGTGTTCAGAAAGTTTATACTCCCCAAATGGAGTAATTAGTCCAGCCGTACCGGCAATCCAACTACCCCATAGGCAGCTGAGGTTTTACCAAATGTTCAGAAAGCTCAAGAGGCTGTGCAGTGTTTATTTTGTTCCTATGTCAGCAGTATGTTCTCTAACTTATATATATTCTGTCCTTACTTGTCATGCCGTCATTCCAAATTGTTCTCCATCCCTTTCACATCCCCTTGTTCCCTGCTCCCTCTTTCTGGCAATGCTCATGAATGAGTTGCAATATAACAGTATTTTTGTACTCAAGGATGGTTGTGCCATGTAGGCTGTAGTGCGAGCTCAAACAGGATTTGTTCCCAGATTTGGAAATGCAATTGAACTCCGCAAACTGGCCAATTATTTTTTATTTGTATTATGGTGATTTATGAATGTATAACCGGAATTTTTGGCAGTCTGTTTCTGGTGCTGTAGAGTTCAGCATCACTCGCACCCACCTGAAAAGGAAAGTAAACTCAATATCAAATCATGCACAGCACCCAGGGTCCTAATAAGTATCCCATTATTTTTTATCTGAATTCTAAATATTTGTCATCCAGTTTCCGGAATTTTTGGAGCACTCCTTTGATGTGTACTAGAGTTCTCCCTGGGAGCGTGCAGGAAGGGATACTAGAACGTGCAGGAAGGGTTAAAAGGACGTGTAAGAAGGGTAATACCAGCGTGTAGGAAGGGTTATAAGGACGTGTTAGAAGGGTTATTGGAGCGTGTTAGAAGGGTTATTAGAGCGTGTGGGAAGGGTAATAATGGACGTGTAGGAAGGCATACTGCACGTGCAGGAAGGCATAAAGATCGTGTGGGAAGGGATAAAGATCGTGCAGGAAGGGTGACTGGAGACGTGTGAGATGGGTAATTGGCCAGCGTGTGGGAAGGGAAGATGAACGTGCACAAACCTATCTTGCAAACTGCGCAGTCGTGTGCCGAAGTCTTTGTCGATCTCTCCGAAGGAGCCCAACCCGTATAAAAGGAGATCTGGCTTATCTGGCTGGTCGGCAGAACGAAGAGGAACGCGAGGCATCTTCAGCTTAGAAACATGGGCCGCGACTGCAGCTGCAAGGGCGTTGCGCGGTTCCCACTGGGAGGCAGGTTGCCATAACTCGGTCTCAGGGAAACATTGCTCACTCCCAGCAGCGAGCAAGCCGCCTGGAGCGACAAGTTGGGCCTGAAAATCGTCGAGAAATCTCGCCACGGTCTCCGAGACGCTCTGATATGAAACATATTCGTATGGCCGCAGCGGTGGAACATTCTGAGCAGCAGCATGCGCGGTAGAATCGTGGTCGAGCCGCGAAGCCTTGGCTGTACGTATCGTTAGTATCGATCTGCAGTCGAGAGTGGACGCTTACAAGGCACTACGTCGAACATAGCCAATAGTTACTCGTTTGGTCATCACCAGTTTTCCAGGACGTACCATCATCTACAAGCAATGAGACCAAGGAAGCGCACAGAGAATGCCCGCCCCTCCAGTCCAGCCGCCAGTGCAACCTCGCCTGACTTGACGTGCTCCATAAAGCATTCGACACGCTCGGCGCACACACCGTCTAGGCGCGCGTCCTGCGCACCGACGCATGCGCATTGCACGCAGGCCATTCCCACGTTCGTTCACCTCGGCTTCACGCACGAGGGCATCCGCTGGCGCGCCGCTCCAGGTGACCAAGACGTCAGCGTGCTCGCGCTGCTGGACCGACTGGCAGGTCCGGCGCCACATGCGCCCGCGCGCGCTGAGCGTGTGGGACGAGATGCTTGAGAGGCAACAGCGTGAGAGAGACTTGCTGGTCCTTGTGGCGGATGATGGCCTCAGTGAACACACGCTGTAACGGAAGCGGAGCGTGATCGGGCACGGTTGCTCATGAGGGCTTGCAAGCTCGGCGTGGGTGGGATAAACTGGCACGGCTTTGAAGCAAACGTCTTCAACGCGCTCTACGTCCGTGGGAGGTTGTTCCCGAGACACCAGAATTTCAGTCTGAAGGTCCTAAATCCTGTTGCGGGACCGGATAGCCTGGTTCCAAAGTCCGGGGATATGATAGCTGGGTGGGCGTCGGCGCCAATCGTGTCTGTGCCATGTCAGCTCGTCGCGCAAACGGCAATTATTCAGAATATAATTGACCTTTAGAACGTGCGCATATCGCTGCGCAGGCCGTGGGTGGGTTGTGCTTACGCGCATTCTTATGGCATCTTTTCCTTAAATCGAATGATATGGCAGGCGTCACAGTTTAACATTCCGCTGGCTCAATAGGCACGTTCCCAAGAAAAAAACGCGTTAGATAGGCCTCAAAATCAAGACGTATTCAAAAGGACAGTCTTCCAGAGGAAACGCACATAGTAAGTACAACGTGACGTGGTTGAGGTTCACGAGCAACTCCGCCCGGTATGAGCCGAAGCTTGTTGAACGACCACGAGCATGACGGATTCGAGCGATACGTCGGCTTCCTATTCACGCGACTCATCGACTGAAAGGGGTACTTAGTCCCGGACTATTATCGTTCCCATTTGACCCTTTCATAGGCGGAAATTTCAAGTCGGCCATTCCCCCGGCTGCGGCTCGACCAGAAACTGCGTCTGAAGCCCTCGCTCGATTCAAGGCGCGCCTTACGGACTACCTGGACCCAGAGTATGAATATCCCCGTTGGACCCCGTCCAGGACGTTTAAACACCAGCCCGCATGGAACAAAGAAGAACGACGACGACTCGAGGCATTGCATATTCCAAAATTGTATGCCGTCGAAGGCCTCCCTCCGTCCCCCGACATTCCGCTCCATGGTTTGGGACGTCTAGAAGAGTTCGATCCTGCTTTCTCTGCTCGCATCGCTGATTTCATGTCGGGCAGCGACCATCTGTACGTACCGTGCGCGTCGGATATAGACTCTGGTGGTTAACGAAGTTTGCACAGTCTACTCGTGAATGTCTCTGGCTCCGGAAAGACGCGTCTAGTCTTTGAGACGCTTGCCCGCTCTTGGGGGTTTTATTTCACCTGCTCCCAGGACCTCGCCGCTAGTCCGTACGGCTCTGACGACTTGGGCCAGGCGTTTCGATTGCTCAGGCTTACCTCTTCCGGTGTCGATATATTGACCTACAGCCTTAGATTGCCGTGTCAGAGTCCAACTGATGTCGAGCAACTGGCGACAAACCGTCGGATCGCCCAGCGTGTCTTCCGGCGCTTGCTTCTCGCGAGATTTCTGGTCTTCGAGCTTTTCCAGGTACTTCTGAACGAAAGGACGTATAGTCCGGCCCAGGCTCAGCAGAAGTGGCTTATGCTACAGTTACGGCCGTCAGTCATTCTGGGCGTCGATATCTTTTACGTGCTCATGTGGCTCTTGCAATCTACTCCTGACGCTGATGTTGCTACTGAGCTCGCACGACTGTACAGCAACTTTGGTACCATGTTGGACTTTATTGCTGTCGACGAGGCACAAATTGCGGATGCCACATTGCACAAGGGATTCGCGACCAGCGATGGCAAGGCATTCGCTCCGGTGCTGCGTGAGCTCGTCGCGAACTTCTATCAAGATTGCCCACGCCAGCGACTCATCATTTCGGGCACGGACGTCGACATGCCTGTTGTCTCGGACGCTTTATGGGGCAGTGGTGCAGAACAAGGCCTACGGTTTTTCTACGACCTTGGCCAGTTCGATGCGCTCGCACGCGCTCAATCTTTTTTGCGACATTTCTTCTCTGACGCGATTTCGCCGCAGCAATGCACCGAGGTTTTTCGGTGGCTGCGTGGACGGTGCGTCTGTGGATTCCCATAATCATATAGTCTGGTCATGACGTCGGTTTCAGGCATCGTTTCATGACCATCTTTGTTTACCATCTTCTACTTACGGGACCGTCGCGTCTGGAAGCTGTCCTTGATATGCTGGTGTCCTGCCTATGTGGTCACGAAAGACGAGATGACGATGAAGACTATCTCGACGACAGACTCTATGGTATCATCATCAAAGATTCTACTATCGAAGGCACGTCCACAACTGCAAAACCCAGTGTGGCGCTGACCACATTATTTTTCATAGAATGGCCTTGGCTCGCCCGTCACTTGCGCGACGCCCTATTCACGTTTGCGCTGCGGCGTGAGCCCACAACCTTCGTCGAGAGAGCATCCGTATTTGTTGCGATTGGACTTGCCATTTTCAGTAACCCAAATGCCCGTGCGACCATCAGCGAGCCGCTGGTATATTACCGCTTGCTCGTCTGGTTCCGGAAATCCGAGCGACATACCATAGGGCGCATTATTGGCGAGAAGTTGGACGACAGCTCTGTGATAGCTCGGGGTACGTCGTTTGCCGCAGGCGTGGCTGCGTACCTTTGGAACACATTCTCCCGGTCCGGTGCCAGGCTCGGCGAGCTTCTGCGTTTCGAAGGCCCCCGCGCTCCCTGGTGGTCCGCAAACGATGCAACTCTCGTATTACCCCCATCCGCTCGACGGGGCAAAGCGATAAAGCCGCGCGGCGTCATCCCTGACACATATTCCATTGCAGGCGCTCAGAATCCCACCGAAGTGCTTGGCTGGCTCACTGGCGGCAAGCATGCTTTCCTAGTTCCCGACAGCGCTCTAGATGCGGATCTCCTATTCTTCTTGCGTGTGCAGTCTGCCGGAATTGTCTTGGTTTTCTTGCATCTCGAGCCATTTACCGCAGAACGCCCTCGAAGAATGAGGACGATCGTCCCACCCGATCCTTCGACCTTTTACGCGAAAGTAAGCACTCATCGCTATGGGACGCATTCATCCTGTTGACTACGATTACGCAGTCGCGCACGGACCATACACGGTTTCTTGCGGCACTGAAGGACTTGCCGGAGATTCATTTTGACCGCCAAAGACATCGCCCGCTTGCGTTGAGTATGGTTCATCTCATATGTTTCACGCGTGTCTACCGCGAGGACCGGGAATACAACCCCCCGGTAGCGCGCCTCGACTTCCGCTGCTTGGTGCAGAACGGACATGCGCCTGAGCTCGATGCCTCGCAACTCGACTATGCATCGCTGCAGACTGCGGTGTAACATGGAGTTGTTTCACGCGCATACTTCGAGCTGCACATCTCCGGTCAGTCTATAGACCGCCGTTTGATAAGTATAGCATTCCCATGGTGTATTTCCTCCGTATTCGAATGTGCAGTGCCGAAAATGTGTCATCATGTTCATTTTCATAAATGGCTGCCTACGACAGCACCTGACCTGGCTCGCTGACTAGGACCCAAGGATCGCGGGACATACCGTAAGTCTGCCAGCCTGAGAGCGCGGCCAATCCGTGCATAGGTTCCATTCTGACTCGCTCCGGATGCCATGCGCCGTGGCCTGGCTCAACGTCTTCACCAAAAGCGCGTCCCGCACCGCGCCAGGAATCAGCATGAACGTCAGCGGCACTGTGTCTGCCCCGCGCATGCCGGCTGTTGTTGCATTTCCCAGGTCCTAGCCCGCTGTCGGGGCACTCTCTGGCGTCCGCATGGTCATACGAGGGCTATTTTGACCTTCGGGAGGTGTCCGAAATAATTACAGCTGCTTGCTGATGCATTGATGAGAGTTTTCTACTTGCTTCAAGTTTCGCGTGCGCGCGAAGGCAAATGTACATGCAGTGCAGATATTGACCAAATCGTTGTCTCCATGTTCGACCATCTCTCTGTAATACATATCGGCTCGTCACGATCATCCGCGTGTTCTCCCGCGAGTCTTGGACGGCGACGCACCGCGAGGGTTTGCGGCTCCGCGCGTTGAGGACTTTCCACGAGCCTTAGATTTCGCGCGAGTGGTCGGCTGAGATGGACCCGGCTGCTGCGGTGTTTGGCGGGCCGCTTTCGCTGCTGCTGCTGCTGCTGCCCTCTTGATCCTCCTCTCTTGTGACGCACGAGCAGCATCTGCGACCACCCTAAAGCTGGAGAATTGCAGACATCCCTGCTCAGTGAGGCGCTCCGAGAGTGTCGCAACCGGATAGCAGCCAACCTGCTTGGTCATCGTGTCGGGCAATATGTACGTCCCAGGGAACGCCGCAAAAACGCGCAAGACCGCAGTTCCGACTGGGTATGGGTCATATTCAAACTAAAGCACGTGAGAATTGCTTCCAGCGGATAAGAGCAGACTTACCTCCGACAGAGTCGGTTTTCCGTCCGCGGGCTCTGGGAATTCCAGATTGCCTCGACGGAAGCGTGCTTTCAGGTCTTCCATCCCCTCGTTGAACTCCATATTCCCGTTCTGTGGAACACGTCAATCGAAGTAAGCCATGGGGACGAGCAACTTACGTAGTAGCTATTGCCGTCGTACCATCCCTCAGGAGAAAGCTTCCAAAGGATCTTTTCGAGCTCAGGGGCCTTATGCAGCCTCTTGCCCTTGTACCAGCATTTGCATTGGACGCAAACGAGTATCCGGGACCCATCGCGAAAGCGCAGAGCGAAGATTATGTCAGGCCCAAACAGCTTGTCAGGTTTCAGGAACGGTCGCCCGAACTGATAGACCTGCACGCTGGGGCTCAATCCATAGTTCGGAGAAAGTGCAAGCATGCTCTGCGGGCCGTTATCGGCCTGAAATGCAAGGCCCGTCGTCTTGTCCCGCGTGACAATGGCGGGAATGGCGACCGCGTCCCGATCTCCATTGTCTTCCTCCTCTGCCTCGCCCGTATAAACGGACGACAAAGCAACTGGAGCGTCCTCGAGGTCGGATATTGTGACAAGCTGCACGGGCTTATCAGCCCAGGGCGGCGTCGGCGACTGGAAAGTGAAGATATCGCTGAGAGGAACGCCTTCCTCCGACGCGGAAAGGCGGTTCCAGAGCAGGTATATGACGAGATCCTCGTAGCTGAACCCTTTCGAAGACGACTCGGGGTTACTCATCGCAGACTGTAGACGGAGCTGTAATGGACTAAGGCCATTCCAACCCGCCGGCTTCCGATCGAGCCAGCACATCAAGGTGAGAAGAGCAATGTGCTCGTTCACGACGACCTTGATCGCCTTCTTCTCCCTCCCGACGGCAGGTTTGTCGAATCTGGCAATTCCCAGCTCCACCAAGGTGATATCTTCGAGAGGGTAGTCGGGATATGTCGCCGTCAACAGAAAACTACAGATGCAGTCCATAGCCTTCACAACGACGTCCGCTCTGTAGCGCTGGGGATTGACGAGGATATTAGGCAGTGCAGGCTTTCTGAGACAGTCAGGAAGAAGACCGTGGTACTGCAGAAAGTCGAACTTCGAGGCATCGGTGTCGCCCACATTATGGCCGGTCAGAGCTGAGACAATGTGATAGAGAATATCTCTAAGATCGATCTCTCTGACCGAGCCGACCGTCATCACGGCCTGGATATAGATGTTCAAGAACCTGTGCCGTCCCTGAAGCCAATAAACGACGTCCTTCCAGACTGCCATGGACTGGATCGCTTCGGAAAACTGAGAGCCAAAGAAATGCTCGAGAGTAACCAGAATAGAGTCAGAAGTGTTCTGACCGCCAAGTTGGTGGACCTCGTGCAGGACGGCCTGCTTACCAATCGACGACCTGAGAGCCTCGTTGATTAGTTCGGCACTCATCTTCGTGCCGGAGACGCAAATTTTGGGCTTGTACAGCAAGGCCGTAAACAGGGTTTGCACTAGCGGCTTCAGAACAGGACGGATGCCACTGGCAAAAGAGAACTGGGTTGGAACATCGATGCGTCCGGTCTGGGATTCTGCATTGAAGTTGGGCCCAAAGCAGGTATCGTATGTAGACGAAGCTGATTGCGCCTCATCGAACACAAGGAGCTTTATTGCCTGGCCCCTTTCTTCGAGATCAGCAACAATGTCGGTGAGTTGAAGACTGGCCTCCGTCGCAACCACCAGAGACAACATCCTGAAGAGGGACAGGAAGACGTCTCCGAGACCGGAAAGGTGAGGGCAGACCTGCAATGCGCACCACGCAGTCCGCGAACGTTTCTCCGAGATACCAAGCTGCGAGCAAATGTCACAGAACCGCCGATAGATGAGAAGACGGGCCAGAAGCACTAGAGAGAAGAGGTGGGCTGCAATAGCGTTGTTACTATCCCAGATGCTGTTCCATGCATCGAAGATCTCCTGGCCAGTCCCGCGGCGTGACTCCGAGACCTCTTTCACGAAGGACGCTCCGTTGGGGCCTCGCCTCCGAGGATCTGACAGCATATCGAACGCGGCATAGACATCCTGCGACCCGTACGGGCTGCTACCCGCGTCATAGAAGCATGTAAGCAAGAGGGTCCAGTGCCCGCACGAATAATCATGCAAGAGCTTGGTCTTCCCAGAGCCAGATGTATTATTGACCATGCTGCGCTTTTGTAAATATCTTCCCATTAATGGACCGTATGGCACTCACAACTTGGTGCTCGCTGACTTCTTAAGCGAGTCCAATCGATCACGGAAGCCGGGATCGATAGAGCTGAAAGACCCAAAGCCATATAACAAGAGATCCGGCCGCGATAGATCAGACTGAAGGGGAACTCGTGGAATTGTTAGTCCAGAGACATGAGATGCGACCGCAGACGCGAGTGTGTCGCGGGGTTCCCATTCGGACGGAGGCGACCATAACTCGCTTGCAGGGAACACGGTTTCTTCTTCAGACGTGAGCAAGCTCCCAGGCGCGGTGAGGTGGGCTTGAAAGTCGTCGAGCAGCCTGGCGACGGCCTGCGAAACGCTTTGGTATGAAACGTATTCATATGGCGGTAGCCTGTCGACGTTCACATCGCCGGGATGCGGACTCGCATGGTTGTCAAGCCTCGGCGCCTTGACTATGCTTACAGTCAGAATCGGGTTTGAAGGGAGCGCAGCATTCTCACCAGGTTCTGCGTAGAGGTTCGAATGCGATCAAATACTGGCAAAATTTGCGCAACTCACCGTCATCTGCAACGAGTTAGATGATGTACGGAATTGGCTACGGAGGGACTTACCCATCGTGGGACTCGATCTTCCCCCTGGTTGACCCTTTAGAACGGATCGACTAGTATACATCATTTAGACGCACTTTTCTTCTTCATAACCTCCCGGCGAGGATTCTTATCGTCATCGTAGAATTCTGCGCAGCGACGGTGTCAGCTTCATGGGTATCATAGGGGATTGTAAATTGACACTGATCCGGGAAAGAGTAGATTCCCAGATTATCGAAGGCGTAGGGCAGGGTGGGGAGATCGCGAAGAGCAACAGAAGCCTGACGTACGTTTGCGCCAATGATCAATCTTGGCATTGATTTGTTCAAAGGACGTAGCAGCGGCTAAGCTGAGCATGTCCTGAACGAAGGGGGCCCACAGAGCGTGGCTCTCAGAGACGAAGTTGGGCTCGGGTGGGTCGCAAGGATCGTGTCTCGTAGCGTCCTTGAAGATGAGAGCGGCCTTCTCTCCATCGGGGAATTGGAGAGCCATGATATTTCCTATGTTCACGAAGACGCGCGGGTCGGGCGGTTGAGCCATGGCCAGCAAGAGGGGAGCGAGTGGATGCTGGGACGGCACACTGGGAAGGCAGCGAGGCTCAAATAGACCGCTCGAGTCTCCGGTTCCTGTGATTGTATTGTGTCGGAGAAGATGATGACCCTGCATGCATCTTATAGGAACCGCTCCAATCGGTCCAGTTGTTGACCAATCGACCCGCAATTCCAGCCTGGACAGCGATGAACTCAACACCCCGCACAGCCGACTGGAGAGCATTGGACAAGCACTGAAAAAATCATATCCTTATAAGACAACTCATGCAGCTGCATGGTCAAAGCGACGAAATAATACCGGAGCGACCATTAGCGCCTATCTGCCATGCGCACGCTTCAGCCGTCCGTTCCAGGAAAACGTTGTCCTATATCTTCCTGTATCCACAGATAACCGTGTGCCTGACTACGCAGCCCCGCATGAGAGTACACACACCGCATTGTTTCTTGCAGAAAACAATGGTCGCTGGGACACATGGTCGCCCGGCGCACACCCGAAGGGTCCCGCGAGTATTCGAGCGTGTGCGCGATAAGCAAGACGCTGGATCGTCGCGCGACCTCCACGAGCGTCTCGCGCCGTTTGATAGCGTTCAACTTGCTGAAAATATCAGTGCTGTCCTGCGCGCATGCACTGTCAGTTGGACGCAGTTGGCACTCAGGGTCGGGCGGTGTCGTCCGTACGGCGTGTATGCAGGGCTCGGTCCCGTCGTCCGAATGAAGGACAAAGAAGAGGTCTGCATGATTCGGGCAAATGCCCGTGTCGAACGCCGGGTCTACATTCGGTTCAGAAGACAGCCCGATAGCCGGTTGAACGGGACGGCGCTGTTCGCAGTTGGTCGGCAGGTGGGATTCAGATGGCATTTGCTGCAAGCGCAGGAAGGTTTCGGCAGCTTGCCGCCCGCGGCAAGTGCATAGGTAATGATTGCGCCCTTCGGCGGCGGCGGCGGCATCGGATCCGGGTGCGAAGCGGCGACGGAGAGCATCGGATCGCTGGGCGCGCACCGGATGCGCGCACCGGCAAACCTGCAATCTGGGCGGAGGACACGATTGACCGTGAAGGCAACGCGAGACGTCCGGGTCACCGTGCCAATCATGGTCTCCGGTGGCGGCACGGTAGGAAAGACTCGACACGGATCCAGCGCCGCGAGTTGCCCGAGTCGCCGTGAGAGGTATATGCTCCGCCGCGTCGCGACGTCGCGTGCCCAACCCGGGAGAAGAACGCGAGCCCCGTGAGGATGCTGAGCGTCGCGCTGCCGAAGTGCCCCTCGCGCGGTATCCTGTTCTCCTGGACTTGGAGTACCTTCGGCGGTGCAAGCACCCTTGCACAACAGGGCCTTCGTATAAACGCGTCGCATAGCAATCGACGGCGTGTACAGTTTGGACCCACGACCAGGGTAGACGCCTCGTAGGCATCCGCGACAGGGCTATTCGAGCAGCCGCGGAACGATTCTCGTCGATAGCGTCAGTGCGCGCGCCGGGAGTGGGTCGAAACCCTGCCGGACGCGAAGTGCGGAAGGGACGGCGTCGGCACTGTCACGCCATGGTCCCGCTGGTAAGTCCCCTGCATGACAACGCCGAACGGACGGCAACGCGGCGCAGCGCAGCGCGAACGAGGTTCGGATGCCCTCGCTCAATACGTCCGCATGTGCCGTAGCAGCCCCAAAAATGACTTCAGCCTTCTGTCTCTCCTCCATGAATGGTGCTCTGGTGATGATGGAGTTAATGAAAGCCATGACGGCCTGAGGGTCGGACGGTTGGGCCATTGAGCTTGAGATCGATACGTGGGCGATTGACGGTCGAGGGGAAGGATTGGGGCCGCAGTACCAAACATGCCGCTCGAGCCCCAGGCGACAGACAGGACTGTTAGTATTACCGTCACGGTGGACAGAGCGAATGACCCGATCACAGCGTCCCGGATAGGATGGTCAACATGACCGGCCCTAAAGTCGCGGAATCAAACGACCACTAATACACACAGGATGTGTTCCCAGCCCTTCTACTTGCATAATGTCTTGGTTAAAGTCAAAACCGACATGAAACTCGACGGGGCTAGGTGGTTTGGGGGTTAAACGGTGGTTTTGCCGTCGGAGGGCTACCCGAAGTACAGGTCAGCAATTTGATTCCGTTATCCAGTGAGTTGCACGACTGGCAAAGGCTCAAACTGAAACTGGTTGGTATTCTTGTTCAACATACTCCAGGAAGGTCTTTAGTATCGGTATCTTCAAAGAATAATCGAAAATGGCTACTTAATAGGTCGGGAAAGGTACTGTCGACCAACCGGTAAGCCCCGGTCTTTAATGGTAGACGCTATACAGCGACCCCGCCCGCAGCGCCGGAAGAGGGATCGCTGTATAAGACGTCGCTCTGAGACAGACTACGTCCCGGATGAGAACAATGTTCATTTCGCGGATGTAGGTTGACCTTGGCACGATACGGGGGAGAAAGGTCAGGTACGAGCCTGCAGTTGGACGACAGTGAGCGGTTGAATCCTGCTTGAATCTGCGTTTTGACAGGCTTCAATTGAAGTTGATCATGAGCATCGGAACTCGGAACAAGTCCGACCGGCGGTATCCGTCTCCACGGGTTGAACCACCACCACGACTACACGGCGAGCATGTCTGACTCGCCCAGCACACCAACTTCACGCTCATCCCCATCTTCTTACGAAGGAGGTATGCAGCAGCAGCATCTTGACTCATAGCTAAATCCATGAACAGCGGAGTACATGGCCCATCCGCCACCCGGGCCTGAGTCAGAAACCGTACCAGCCGTGATCGCCCGGTTCAGGTCACGCATTGCTGATTTCTTGGAGCGCGACAACGTCTATCCTCGATGGTGTCCGTCAAAGACCTACGAAGACGTTCCCTCGTGGAATACCGAAAACCGACAGCGTCTGAAAGCATTGCAGATACCCAGGCTTTATACCTATGAAGGAGATCCTCCAGTTCCTGACATCCCTCTTCATCACCTAGGATCACTTGAAGATTTAGACCCCGGATTTCGCGACCGCATTGCTGATTTCATGTCTGGTAACGAGCATATGTACGTGAAGTCTCTCTTTCCCTTCGTAGCTCATCATCGCGTGCAGTCTGCTCGTGAACGTATCTGGCGCAGGGAAGTCGCGTATGGTGTACGAAACCCTCACCCGCTCATGGGGACTTTATTTCTCGTGTGCAGTGGACCTCACCGCGAATCCTTATGGCTCCGATGATCTCTGCCAGGCGTTTCAGTCACTAGAGTTCATATCATTTGGCGGGAAACAGCTGGTCGAACAGCTAGTTATACCCTGCAAGAGTCCAGGCGATGTCAAGCGGCTCGCGTCAAACCGCCTGGTCGCGCGACAAGTCTTCCGACGTCTGCTGCTGTCGCGCCTTCTGTTCTTCGAATTATTCCACAACCTTTTCACCGACAACAAGGCGTGTACGCAGTCTCAAGCTCAGTACAAGTGGATTCTGCTGCAGTTGCGGCCAGAGGTCATTTTGGGACGCGATATCTTTTCGATGATGACTAGAGTTCTGCGGTCTGTTCCTGATGATGACGTTGATGCCCAGCTCTCGCGACTCGAAGGGACACTTGGGGGCTTGCTCAATTTCATTGCCGTCGACGAGGCACAGGTCGCTAACGGTAAACTTGGGAGGGCATTTGCTTCTGGCGACGGAACGGTGTTTGCGCCCATTCTGCGCGAACTCGCCCTGAATCTGCATGCCGGGTGCCCGCGCGCGCGGCTCATTTTATCCGGGACTGAGGTCGACCGACATTTTGTTTCTGACGCGTTGCTCTATTCCTGTCAGGCGCAGCCCAAGAAGGTAGACGGCCTTCGGTTCTACTACGACCTCGGCCAATTTGACTCGCTCACCCGAACTCACGCGTATCTGCGCCATTTCTTCGGCGACTCACTTTCGCCGCCGCAGTGCGCCGAGATTTTCCGTTGGCTGCGTGGACGGTGCGTGCCTAAATGCTCAGGATATCTTTCTCCGGCTGGCTGACTTGGGTTCTCACCGTTTAAGACACCGCTTTCTCACTGTTTTCGTTTATCATCTCCTGTTGACCGGTCCGACACGCGTCGATGCGGTCCTCGACATGCTGGTGTCCTGTCTATGCGGGCATCAGAGACGCGTCGACGACGACGATGATTACATCGACGAAACGCCCTACAGCCTTATCATGCAGGACAGTTTTCTAGAATGTAAGCCTCCACCCCCCCAGGAGCGCAGCACTGATCGCATAGCACCTATAGCCTTTCGTCTGGCACGCCTTCTGCGAGATGCTCTGTTCACGTTCGCGCTCCGCTACGAGCCTACGACGTTCTCCCACCCCGAACACGGACTGCGCCTGGTTGCTGTCGGTTTAGCCATCTTCACGGACGAAAAGGGCGCCGCAACCGTCAGCGAACCGCTTGTGTTCTATCGGCTACTTGCATGGCTTCAAAAATCCGAACATCATACGATCGCCCGCGTTATCAGCCAGAGGCTGTATGATGACACCGTCATCGCTCGGGGAACGTCGTTCGCCGCTGGCGTGGCCGCTTGTCTCTGGAACGTGTTGTCGGGCTCTGGGGCTAGACTGGCTGATCTACTGCGATTTGAAGGCCCGGACGCCCCCTGCTGGTCAGCTGACGAAGCTGCTATCGTATTACCACCATCCGCGCGTCGCCTGAGGGGAAACGCGGCGTCTCGTAGCGCGGCCCACGACGCACACCTGAGCTATTCAATTGCGGGTGCGCCGAGTCCCAGCGAAGTTCGCCGATGGCTCTCCGGCGGCAAGCATGCCTTCCTGGTTCCCGACCGCGGCCTGGACGCCGACCTCCTGTTCTTCCTTCGCGTCAAGTCTGCCGGGATCGTCTTGGTGTTCCTGCACCTGGAGCCGTATACTGCCGAACGCCCTCGACGGACAAGGACCATTGTACCGCCCGATCCTTCCAGATTCTATCCCAAGGTACGCTTCTGACAGTCGCAAGCCGCCATCAATTCGCTAATCAGAGTCCACGCAGTCGCGCGCGGACCGCGACCGCTTCCTCGCAGCCTTGAAGGCGCTCCCGGCGATCCACTTCGACCGTCAGCGCGCCCGCCCGCTCAAATTCAGCATGCTCCATGTCATATGCTTCACGCGCGCCTACCGCGAGGACTACCAGTACAACCCCCCGGTCGCGTGCCTCGACGTCCGCCGAATACTCGAGAAAGGACATGCGCGCGAGCTCGAGTTCTCGCATCTAGATATCGCGTCGCTCCAGACTGCCCTGTGACGGTCGCGCGGTCCATTGCGACCTCAGCGTGCTGCCCAGCTTCGCCATGACCAGGTGGCATATCGCGTCTGGTGTTGATCTGTAGTGCACTGTCGCGTGAAGCAGGTCGTCCCTCCCACAATCAGTTTGGAGATCGGCCCTAAGGCGCTCGTCTTGAAGTGCTCTACCGCGATCGACCTGAAACCACATGATCGATTCGTTCAAGATGTATATTACCATTGGCTTTGAGAAGGCTGTAATACTATGCCGAAGACCGTAAGCTCGAAGCTCGTGAGACATGAAGAGAAGAACAGGACACTCGTGTATAATCCGCGATGTGCAACTTCATCGTCCAACCCCGCACGCGCCTCTCCACCGCCATAAGTACTAGCGGAAGGCCGACTGCATAACCAACGGCACGGTACCGGGTTACAGGCCGTTCGTGAAGTTAGCAGCACCGACCGCAATTGGCTCCCAAGATCGCTTGAGCACGCGGTATCCTACATGCACACCACTGCAGTTTTGCACGGAGAGAGCAATGCACGTCTAAGCGTCTTCCTCACCCCTCGAGCGCCTTGACGACGCCCCAGGCGGCGCCGGCCGCGCAGCCGCCCACGGCGAGCGTGCTGACGGCGCCCCACGCGTAGCCCTTGAAGCCGCCCGTGCCGCCCGTGACGTGCGTCTTGACGGCGCCGAAGATGAGCAGGATCACTGCCGTGAGTATGCAGGAGTATAGCAGACCTATGCTTGGAGTCAGCATCGGTGGTATCAATGGGAAGCTGCCAGGACGGAAACAGTAGTCGATGGCGTGGAAAGAAAATATTGGGAGAGTGAGCGTACCTGTGCTGGCTTTTGGTGTGAAGAAGTAGGGCATGAGCGGGATGAGGCCGCCCAGGAGGTAGCCCATCCCGATCGTGAACGCGCTCGTGTACATCCGGCGGTTGGGCACTTCCTCTGCACGCCTGGCGTCAGCGTGAAGCTTGCCATTGGCGAGTCCAGGAGCGTACCAATGCCCTCGCCGAATTTGAGCAGAAACGCAGTGAGGCCGACGTCTGCGGCCCATCTGAGCTGGCCGGCCTCTGTATCGGCAATGGTGCTGACGCGTGTGCCGGGCCGGACGCCTCGAGCGTCCATCTTGACCTCGCGGAGCTTGAGCGCAATCTTCAGGCAGGCGGGCAGCTCAGCCTGAATAAGATAAAATAAAATAAAATAGGAAATGCACCTTGGTAGAGAGCTGCTCGTCGATGCCGACGGGGCCGAGGACGGCGTGGACCTCGCGCTGCATCTCGCCGTCGCAGGAGCGCAGGACGCGGGCGGCGGTGTGGGCGCGCAGGTAGCGGAAGTGGTCGCGCTCGGCCTGCGACGCGAGGAAGCCGCCGATGCCCATGCTGATCGCGCCGGCGATGAGCTCCGCGACGCCGCCGAGCACGACGAGCTTGCTCTCGCCCAGGCTGCTCAGCCCGGCCGTCAGCGCGAACGGCACCGTCAGCCCGTCCGAGAGCCCGATTACTCTGTATACATCCAAACGGTCAGCTACCGCTGAGAATTTGCGTGGGGACCGGCGCTTACATGTCGCGCACGATGTCCGGGTCGACCAGCGTCCGCTCGTCGTCGTCTTTGAGCTCTTTGCAGCATACACCTAGCAGGGCGAGCGCGATGAATGTCGACGCGCAGCACGAGAATACGACGGTGTCGGACGTTCGCGCGGAAATATCGCGCCGGGACCCCCGGCGGCGCAGCAGAGAGAACAAAGGGCGCGGCGACGTCGCTCGCGAACAGGAGGCTCATCACGAGCGCGCGCGCGAAGACAGGATATCGGAACAACGCGCACATCACGAACGGGCCTCCAGAGCATTGCGTCGGCCATCCGCTCATGATGGTCCCGGGATTCTTGCTTATCGCGCACACGCTCGAATACTCGCGGGACCCTCCGGGTGTGCGCAGGGCGACCATGTGTCCCAGCGACCATTGTTTTCTGCAAGAATACAATGCGGTGTGTGTACTCTCATGCGGGGCTGCGTAGTCAGGCACACGGTTATCTGTGGATACAGGACAATGTTTTCCTGGAACGGTGCGCATGGCAGATAGGCGCTAATGGTCGCTCCGGTATTATTTCGTCGCTTTGACCATGCAGCTGCATGAGTTATCTTATAAGGATATGGATTTTGCAGTACTTGTCCAATGCTCTCCAGTCGGCTGTGCGGGGTGTCAAGTTCATCGCTGTCCAGGCTGGAATTGCGGGTCGATTGGTCAACAACTGGACCAATTGGAGCGGTTCCTATAAGATGCATGCAGGGTCATCAACTTCTCCGACACAATACAATCACAGGAACCGGAGACTCGAGCGGTCTATTTGAGCCTCGCTGCCTTCCCAGTGCGCCGTCCCAGCATCCACTCGCTCCCCTCTTGCTAGCCATGGCTCAACCGCCCGACCCGCACCTCTTCGTGAACATAGGAGGTATCATGGCTCTCCAATTGCCCGATGGAGAGAAGGCCGCTCTCATCTTCAAGGTCGCTACGAGACACGATCCTTGCGACCCACCCGAGCCCAACTTCGTCTCTGAGAGCCACGCTCTGTGGGCCCCCTTCGTTCAGGACATGCTCAGCTTAGCCGCTGCTCCGTCCTTTGAACAAATCAACGCCAAGATTGATCATTGGCGCAAACGTACGTCAGGCTTCTGTTGCTCTTCGCGATCTCCCACCCTGCCCTACGCCTTCGATAATCTGGGAATCTACTCTTTCCCGGATCAGTGTCAATCTGCAATCCCCTATGAAACCCATGAAGCTGACACCGTCGCTGCGCAGAATTCTACGATGACGATAAGAATCCTCGCCGGGAGGTTATGACGAAGAAAAGTGCGTCTAACTGATGTGTACTAGTGGATCCGTTCTAAAGGGTCAACCAGGGGGAAGATCGAGTCCCACGATGGGTAAGTCCCTCCGTAGCCAATTCAGTACATCATCTAACTCGTTGCAGATGACGGTGAGTTGCGCAAATTTTGCCAGTATTTGATCGCATTCGAACCTCTACGCAGAACCTTGTGAGAATGCTGCGCTCCCTTCAAACCCGATTCTGACTGTAAGCATAGTCAAGGCGCCGAGGCTTGACTACCATGCGAGTCCGCATCCCGGCGATGTGAACGTCGACAGGCTACCGCCATATGAATACGTTTCATACCAAAGCGTTTCGCAGGCCGTCGCCAGGCTGCTCGACGACTTTCAAGCCCACCTCACCGCGCCTGGGAGCTTGCTCACGTCTGAAGAAGAAACCGTGTTCCCTGCAAGCGAGCTATGGTCGCCTCCGTCCGAATGGGAACCCCGCGACGCACTCGCGTCTGCGGTCGCATCTCATGTCTCTAAACTAACAATTCCACGAGTTCCCCTTCAGTCTGGTCCATCGCGGCCCGATCTCTTGTTATATGGCTTTGGGTCTTTCAGCTCTATCGATCCAGGTTTCCGTGACCGATTGGACTCGCTCAAGAAGTCAGCGAGCACCAAGTTGTGAGTGCCATACGGCCCATCACTGATAGGGAAGATATTTACAAAAGCGCAGCATGGTCAATAATACATCTGGCTCTGGGAAGACCAAGCTTTGCATGATTATTCGTGCGGGTACTGGACCCTCTTGCTTACATGCTTCTATGACGCGGGTAGCAGCCCGTACGGGTCGCAGGATGTCTATGCCGCATTTGATATGCTGTCAGATCCTCGGAGGCGAGGCCTCAACGGAGCGTCCTTCGTGAAAGAGGTCTCGGAGTCACGCCGCGGGACTCGCCAGGAGATATTCGATGCATGGAACAGCATCTGGGACAGTAACAACGCTATTGCAGCCCACCTCTTCTCTCTCGTGCTCCTGGCTCGTCTTCTCATCTATCAGCGGTTCCGTGAGATTTGCTCGCGGCTTGGTGTCTCGGAGAAACGTTCACGGACTGCGTGGTGCGCACTGCAGGTCTGCCCTCACCTTTCCGGCGTCGGAGACGTCTTCCTGTCCCTCTTCAGGACATTGTCTCTGGTGGATACATCTGGGGTTGATCTGCAACTCCCCAAAATTGTTGTTGATCTCGCCGCAAAGGGCCAGACAATAGAGCTCCTTGTGTTCGACGAGGCGCAATCAGCTTCGTCTACCTACGACACTTGCTTTGGGCCCAACTTCAATGCAGAACACAATACCGGGCCTATTGATGTCCCCACCGAATTCTCTTTTGCCAAGGGCGTCCGTCCTGTTCTGAAGCCGCTCGTGCAAACCCTGTTCAGGGCCTTGGGGGGCGAGCCTAAAATCTGCGTCTCCGGCACGAAGATGAGTGCCGAACTCATCAACGAGGCTCTCAGGTCGTCGATTGGGAAGCAGAACGTCTTGCACGAGGTCCACCAACTTGGTGGTCAGAACACGTCTGACTCTATTCTGGTTACTCTCGAGCATTTCTTGGGCTCTCAGTTTGCCGAAGCGATCCAGTCCATGGCAGTCTGGAAGGACGTCGTTTATTGGCTTCAGGGACGGCACAGGTTCTTGAACATCTATATCCAGGCCGTGATGACGGTCGGATCGGTCAGAGAGATCGATCTTAGAGATATTCTCTATCACATTGTCTCAGCTCTGACCGGCCATAATGTGGGCGACACCGATGTCTCGAAGTTCGACTTTCTGGAGTACCACGGTCTTCTTCCTGACTGTCTCAGAAAGCCTGCACTGCCTAATATCCTCGTCAATCCCCAGCGCTACAGAGCGGACGTCGTTGTGAAGGCGATGGACTGCATTTGTAGTTTTCTGTTGACGGCGACATATCCCGACTACCCTCTCGAAGATATCACCTTGGTGGAGCTGGGAATTGCCAGATTCGACAAACCTGCCGTCGGGAGGGAGAAGAAGGCGATCAAGGTCGTTGTGAACGAGCACATTGCTCTTCTCACCTTGATGTGCTGGCTCGATCGGAAGCCGGCGGGTTGGAATGGCCTTAGTCCATTACAGCTCCGTCTACAGTCTGCGATGAGTAACCCCGAGTCGTCTTCGAAAGGGTTCAGCTACGAGGATCTCGTCATATACCTGCTCTGGAATCGCCTTTCCGCGTCGGAGGAAGGCGTTCCTCTCAGCGATATCTTCACTTTCCAGTCGCCAACGCCGCCCTGGGCTGATAAGCCCGTGCAGCTTGTCACAATATCCGATCTTGAGGACACTCCAGTTGCTTTGTCGTCCGTTTATACGGGCGAGGCAGATGAGGAAGATGATGGAGATCGGGACGCGGTCTCCATTCCTGCCATCGTCACGCGGGACAAGACGACTGGCCTTGCATTTCAGGCTGATAACGGCCCGCAGAGCATGCTCGCACTTTCTCCGAACTATGGATTGAGCCCCAGCATGCAGGTCTATCAGTTCGGGCGACCGTTCCTGAAACCTGACAAGCTGTTTGGGCCTGACATAATCTTCGCTCTGCGATTTCGCGATGGGACCCGGATACTCGTTTGCGTCCAATGCAAATGCTGGTACAAGGGCAAGAGGCTGCATAAGGCCCCTGAACTTGAAAAGATCCTTTGGAAGCTCTCTCCGGAGGGATGGTACGACGGCAATAGCTACTACGTAAGTTGATCGTCCCCATGGATTACTTGGATTAACGTGTTGCACAGCACTCAAATATGGAGTTCAACGCGGGGATGGAAGACCTGAAAGCACGCTTCCCTCGAGGCAATCTGGAATTCCCAGAGCCCGCGGACGGAAAACCGACTCTGTCGGAGGTAGGTCTGCTCTTATCCGCTGGAAGCAATTCTCACGTGCTGTAGTTTGAATATGACCCATACCCAGTCGGAACTGCGGTCTTGCGCGTTTTTGCGGCGTTCCCTGGGACGTACGTATTGCCCGACACGACGACCAAGCAGGTTGGCTGCTATCCGGTTGCGACACTCTCGGAGCGCCTCACTGAGCAGGGATGTCTGCAATTCTCCAGTTTTAGGGTGGTCGCGGATGCCGCTCGTGCGTCGCAAGAGAGGAGGATCAAGAGGGCCGCTGCAGCAGCAAGGAAAGCGGCCCGCCAAACACCGCAGCAGCCGGGTCCATCTCAGCCGACCACTCGCGCAAAATCTAAGGCTCGTGGAAAGTCCTCAACGCGCGGAGCCGCAAATCCTCGCGGTGCGTCGCCGTCCAAGACTCGCGGGAGAACACGCGGATGATTGTGACGAGCCGATCTGTATTACAGAGAGATGGTTGAACATGGAGACAACGACTTGGTCAATATCTCTCTACCGAGCACTGCATGTACATTGAAGCAAGTAGAAAACGCTCATCAATGCATCAGCAAGCAGCTGTAACTATTTCGGACACCTTCCCAAGGTCAAAATCGCCCTCGTATAACCATGCGGATGCTGCCCCAGGCTGCCCCCCACAGCGGGCTGAGAATTGGGAAATGCAGCAATTCCCGACATGCGCGGTGCAGACACAGTGGCGCTGACGTCCATGCTGATTCCCGGTGCAGTGCGGGACACGTTTTTGGTGAAGACGTCGAGCCAGGCCGCGGTGTATGGAGCGAGTCAGAATGGAACATGTACAGGGATTGGCCGCGCTCTCATGCTGGCAGACATGCGGTCTGTGGCGTGCTACAATGTGCCCATCCTTGGGTCCTAGTCAGCGAGCCACTGGCAGGCCAGGCGCTGTCGTAGTAGGCAGCCAGTTATGAAAATAAAAGTACATGATAACACATTTTCTGCACTGTGATTTCGAATACGAAGGAAATACACCATGGAAATGCTATACTTATCAAACGGCGGTTTATAGTCTGACCGGAGATGTGGAGCTCGAAGCATGCGTGCAAAACAACCCCATGTTACACTGCAGTCTGCAGCGATGCATAGTCAAGTTGCGAGGTATCGAGCTCAGGCGCATGTCCGTTCTGCACCAAGCAGCGGAAGTCGAGGCGCGCTACCGGGGGGTTGTATTCCCGGTCCTCGCGGTAGGCACGCGTGAAACATATGAGATGAAGCATGCTCAACGCAAGCGGCCGATGTCTTTGGCGGTCGAAATGAATCTCCGGCAAGTCCTTTAGTGCCGCAAGAAACTGTGTATGGTCCGTGCGCGACTGCGTGATCATATTCAACAGGATGAAAGCATCCGATAGCGATGAGTGCTTACTCTCGCGTAAAAGGTCGAGGGATCGGGTGGGACGATCATCCTTGTTCTTCGAGGGCGTTCTGCGGTAAATGGCTCAAGATGTAAGAAAACCAAGACAATTCCGGCAGACTGCACACGCAAGAAGAATAGGAGATCCGCATCCAGAGCGCTGTCGGGAACTAGGAAAGCATGCTTTCCGCCAGAGATCCAGCCAAGCACTTCAGTGGGATTCTGAGCGCCTGTAATGGAATATGTATCAGGGATGACGCCGCGCGGCTTTAACGCTTTGCCCCTGCGACGCGCGGATGGGGGTAATACGAGAGTTGCATCGTTTGCGGACCACCAGGGAGCGCGAGGGCCTTCGAATCGGAGAAGCTCGCCGAGCCTAGCACCGGACCGGGAGAATGTGTTCCAAAGGTACGCAGCCACGCCTGCGGCAAACGGGGTACCCCGAGCTATCACAGAACTGTCGTCCAACTTCTCGTCGATAATACGCCCAATGGTATGTCGCTCTGATTTCTGGAACCAGACGAGCAAGCGGTAAAATACCAGCGGCTCGCTGATGGTCGCGCGGGCGTTTGGGTTACTGAAAATGGCGAGTCCAATTGCAACGAATACGGATGCTCTCTCGACGAAGGTTGTGGGCTCACGCCGCAGCGCAAACGTGAATAGGGCGTCGCGCAAGTGACGGGCGAGCCAAGGCCATTCTATGAAAAATAATGTGGTCAGCTCTACACTGGGTTTTGCGCTTGTGGGCGTGCCTTCGATAGTAGAATCTTTGATGATGATACCATAGAGTCTGTCGTCGAGATAATCTTCATCGTCATCTCGTCTTTCGTGACCACATAGACAGGACACCAACATATCAAGGACAGCTTCCAGACGCGACGGTCCCGTAAGTAGAAGATGGTAAACAAAGATGGTCATAAAACGATGCCTAAAACCGACGTCATGACCAGACTATATGGTTATGGGAATCAACAGACGCACCGTCCACGCAGCCACCGAAAAACCTCGGTGCATTGCTGCGGCGAAATCGCGTCGGAGAAGAAATGCCGCAAGAAAGATTGAGCGCGTGCGAGCGCATCGAACTGGCCAAGGTCGTAGAAAAACCGTAGGCCTTGTTCTGCACCACAACCCCGTAGTGCCTCCGAAACAACAGGCATGGCGACGTTCGTGCCCGAAATGATGAGTCGCTGGCGTGGGCAATCTTGATAGAAGTTCGCGACGAGCTCACGCAGCACCGGAGCGAATGCCTTGCCATCGCGGGTCGCGAATCCCTTGTGCAATGTGGCATCCGCAATTTGTGCCTCGTCGACAGCAATAAAGTCCAACATGGTGCCAAAGTTGCTGTACAGTCGTGCGAGCTCGGTAGCAACATCAGCATCAGGAGTAGATTGCAAGAGCCACATGAGCATGTAAAAGATATCGACGCCCAGAATGACTGACGGCCGTAACTGTAGCATAAGCCACTTCTGCTGAGCCTGGGCCGGACTATACGTCCTTTCGTTCAGAAGTACCTGGAAAAGCTCGAAGACCAGAAATCTCGCGAGAAGCAAGCGCCGGAAGACACGCTGGGCGATCCGACGGTTTGTCGCCAGTTGCTCGACATCAGTTGGACTCTGACACGGCAATCTAAGGCTGTAGGTCAATATATCGACACCGGAAGAGGTAAGCCTGAGCAATCGAAACGCCTGGCCCAAGTCGTCAGAGCCGTACGGACTAGCGGCGAGGTCCTGGGAGCAGGTGAAATAAAACCCCCAAGAGCGGGCAAGCGTCTCAAAGACTAGACGCGTCTTTCCGGAGCCAGAGACATTCACGAGTAAACTGTGCAAACTTCGTTAACCACCAGAGTCTATAGCCGACACGCACGGTACGTACAGATGGTCGCTGCCAGACATGAAATCAGCAATGCGAGCAGAGAAAGCAGGATCGAACTCTTCTAGACGTCCCAAACCATAGAGCGGGATGTCGGGGGACGGAGGAATGCCTTCAGCGGCGCGCAATTTTGGAATATGCAATGCCTCGAGTCGTCGTCGTTCTTCTTTGTTCCATGCGGGCTGGTGTTTAAACGTCCTGGACGGGGTCCAACGGGGATATTCGTACTCTGGGTCCAGGTAGTCCGTAAGGCGCGCCTTGAATCGAGCGAGGGCTTCAGACGCAGTTTCTGGTCGAGCCGCAGCCGGGGGAATGGCCGACTTGAAATTTCCGCCTATGAAAGGGTCAAATGGGAACGATAATAGTCCGGGACTTAAGTACCCCTTTCAGTCGATGAGTCGCGTGAATAGGAGGCTGACGTATCGCTCGAATCCGTCATGCTCGTGGTCGTGGTTCAACAAGATTCGGCCGATACCGGGCGGAGTTACTCGTGAACTTCAACCACGTGTATCATGTTCGTTCCCATTGGAGGACGGTCCTGTTGAGTACATCTCGTTCGTGAGGCCAAATCTCACGCATTTATTTGGGACGGTGCCTATTGAGCCAGTGGACTATTCAGCTATGACGCCTGCCATATGATTTAATCTCACAGGTCATGAGCGCATCGCATACTCCATCGACGGGCGCTTCATCTACACCAATCTCGATTTCCGTTCTTCGAAATGCTGGGACGCTCAATCCGGCACACCAGCGGATTTCCCCTGCGACATTACGTGGAGGCATCCCGTCACGAGCACAGCGGACGGGCGACTTAGTGTGACCTTCGACGGAGCGGACATTGTACTACACGAAATGGTGAACGGGAGATCCGTTCGTGTCGTTCTCAAGGGTCACAAGTCTACGGTCAGGGTCTGGGATATTTCTTCCGACGGTAATCGCCTGGCGACGGTCTCTGACGATCACACACTTCGTATGTGGGATCTGGCTCACCGCAGTCAGATCGGGGAGCCGTTCGTACTGCCGGGTTCAATTCCGGAATGTGTCTCATTCTCACCCGACGCTCGTGAGGTTGCCATTGGGCTTGAAACTCGGGTCCTCATCCTCGCGGCGGAGATTACGAGAGATGACCAACAGCTAGGTAATTTACAGCCGTTGATCGACTTCGAGCTGCTGACAGTACCTCTGGATCCCATCCTATAGACTCTGATCATCGCTGTCCTCAATTCCGGGTCTCCAATTTCACCCCGCAGCCCACCGTCGATCCAACGACTGGAATGGAGTATGCAGACGCCTCCCTTCGTTGCACGAAGCCGGATTTTAGACATTCACAGCTTTCCTGGCCGCCGGGCACGCGTCTGGTACTCGATCCTGAGTTATGGGCTGTGGATTTCGCCGGCGCTCACTTTGGGACGGAATGGACGAAGTGTTTCAAAGGGTGATTAGTGGGACGTCTCGAAGTGAAGTGTAAAGAACTCACGATCACAGCCGTTGAGATACCTGTAAAAAGTAGCCCGCAGTTCCAGAGGGAATTGCACCTCGCCGACTCGAATGTCCGCATGCAAATATAAAGCAGTTTCTCGAGTCGGCGTGAAATCTGAGAGAGGTCGGGGAGGAACAGTCTGGTCGTCGGCGAGTATTTACTCTTTCACAGTCCACTAGAACAGCCCTGCGCAATAACGCATTCCACACTGACAGCAACAAGAGCAAGGCGCTCCATAGCATACAATCAATCCGCCTTCGAGTTATAGATCTTACAGGTACACCGGTCCGAGCAATGCGCGTCTGAGCGTCTTCCTCACCCCTCGAGCGCCTTGACGACGCCCCAGGCGGCGCCGGCCGCGCAGCCGCCCACGGCGAGCGTGCTGACGGCGCCCCACGCGTAGCCCTTGAAGCCGCCCGTGCCGCCCGTGACGTGCGTCTTGACGGCGCCGAAGATGAGCAGTATGACTGCCGTGAGGATGCAGGAGTATAGCAGGCCTGCGAGAGTCAGCATCGGTGTGTCATTTAGCGGGAAGAAATATGCATTGAGCAGATGCCAGGCGGCAGGAAGGAATGCGATGGGTGGAAGGCAAATGAGTGGAAGCAAGCGCGTACCTGTGCTGGCTTTTGGTGTGAAGAAGTAGGGCATGAGCGGGATGAGGCCGCCCAGGAGGTAGCCCATCCCGATCGTGAACGCGCTCGTGTACATCCGGCGGTTGGGCACTTCCTCTGCACGCCTGGCGTCAGCCTGAAGCTTGCCATTGGCGAGTCCAGGAGCGTACCAATGCCCTCGCCGAATTTAAGCAGAAACGCGGTGAGGCCGACGTCTGCGGCCCATCTGAGCTGGCCGGCCTCTGTATCGGCAATGGTGCTGACGCGTGTGCCGGGCCGGACGCCTCGAGCGTCCATTTCGACCTCGCGGAGCTTGAGCGCAATCTTCAGGCAGGCGGGCAGTTCAGCCTGAATAAGATAAAATAAAATAAAATAGGAAATGCACCTTGGTCGAGAGCTGCTCGTCGATGCCGACGGGGCCGAGGACGGCATGGACCTCGCGCTGCATCTCGCCGTCGCAGGAGCGCAGGACGCGGGCGGCGGTGTGGGCGCGCAGGTAGCGGAAGTGGTCGCGCTCGGCCTGCGACGCGAGGAAGCCGCCGATGCCCATGCTGATCGCGCCGGCGATGAGCTCCGCGACGCCGCCGAGCACGACGAGCTTGCTCTCGCCCAGGCTGCTCAGCCCGGCCGTCAGCGCGAACGGCACCGTCAGCCCGTCCGAGAGCCCGATTACTCTGTATACATCCAAACGGTCAGCTACCGCTGAGAATTTTGCGTGGGGACCGGCGCTTACATGTCGCGCACGATGTCCGGGTCGACCAGCGTCCGCTCGTCGTCGTCTTTGAGCTCTTTGCAGCATACACCGTTGTTGGCGCCGCAGCGGGCGTTGAGCGGCGCGGGCGCGCTCGGTGAGGACTCCAGCGGCCATACTGGCGGCTTGTTTGCCAGCGCGGTCGCGTCTCGCGAAGGCAGGCGCACGCTGTCACGCAAAAGGGTCAGTGTGACGCCGTGACAGTCTCTCTGAAGCGGACGCACCTTCTCGCGGTGCCCTGGGCGTCGTGGGGTTCTGTGCTCGTCGCTGACATGACAGACAGATTGTGGAATCCGGAGGTTGCCGTCGTCAGGGTCCGCTGGCCATGACGCGCGCCGGAAAAAGCCAATCAGCTGATGCGATGTGCTGGACTTTGCCTTCTTCCCACGTGAGCTGTCGCAAAAACGTGTCGCTGTCTCTCTCGGCCACGAGAAAACTGGCAGGCGTGTCGGGTCTCAGTAGCGCAATCACCAGCAGCTCAAGCTTTCCTTGCTTCCCTCGGTGTGCGCTATCGGTGTAGCTGTCGACTGGAGCGTCTCAGCTTTTCTCTTTTTAATCCGACTATCCTGTTCTATGCCAGCATCTCATGGCCTAGCGTGCCACCCCCGACACGAGCATTTCCTCATTCTCCTTACTGTCAGCCTCCAACAACTCTCAGCTTTTCCCACGACTTCCGCTGCACTGATGACAACGGCGCTGCGGGATGCATAATCTGTCCACTCAGCCCGGACGACGTGCTGGAAGGAACGAAGATGGAAGGCATGAACAGCACGTGCAAGCAGGATCCAAGCAGTTGCAAACAAACCAACTGTTGCCTTTGCACACTGCTGAGCAGTGTGCACTAGAACTCCAGTCCACCACTTTCTGCAATGGATGGAACGCCGTGCGTGCGCTCTTCCCAATATCTACCTACCACCGTTACTTAACCACTTCATTTGTGGCGCCAGCGCTGCCTCGACAACAGGCATCGAATCCCTCCCAGTCGAAACCCTGGGACGATGCTTCCTGTTCCTCCCGCTCAACATCTTGGACCGCATCTCCATTCTCCACGTCTCGCGTTTCTGGCGGCACACCGCGTTCGATTGCACTGGGGTCTGGTCGCAGCTGTATATCTCCGATGGCAATCGGAAGAACCACCTTCTCGTCGACCTCGTGCTCTCCCATACGCGCCACCATCCCGTGGACCTGCATTACGGGGGCTTCAGCGGCAGACAGGCGCCGTCGGACGTGTGGGCCGTCGTCGAGAAGCACATGCACCGTATGCGTTCCATCGACTGGACCGCAGGCGTCCTCCCCGACGTTCTCACGCACCCCGCGCCGCGGCTCGAACGTATCTCCGGCAGTCTGCTGTACAGAATCCCGCGCGCCCTCCTCGGCGGCGTGCCCGGCAGACTGCGCACTCTGCACGCATCCACGCTGATCCTGCCGGAAGCCTGCCCGGCGCTCGCGACGGTGACCGACCTCAAGTTTGCGACGGGAACCGAGCCTGAGGATTCGCCCTTCCTGCATCTCCTGTTCGAGCTCTTCCCGCAGTTGGAGTCGTTAGAGCTGGACGTGCACGTGCGCGAAACGGCACTCCTGCCGCCCGGTCCCGCCCCGTCGACGCTCAAACATCTCCGGCTGAATTCCATCGACAAGTATTACGACTTCAGCGAAGATTTCAACCGATTGGATCTCATAGACCTTTGCAAGTCCTGGCAGGTGCTTCCAAGGCTCGAATCCCTGGGCCTGTCCTCTTTCATCCTGGACGATATGGACTTTGCGTATATCCTCGACGGTGCCGTCGGCCTGTTGATTGCACCGGACGAGCACGCAGACGAGCGTACGCGCATCGTCGCATCTCACCCTGGCGACAAGGAATACACGCTCAATCTGCTCTTCCGAACGCCCGACGAAGAGGAGGACAAGATCGTGCAATTCCTTCGGGCCGCCGCACACTGTCTATCCCACGTACACACGCTAACCATGGCCTCGGGCCTCTTCGAGTTGCTGTTTGCGGACGAAGACGAACCACTTGATCTGCCGCTGCTCGCCAAGCTGAGCGTCATCGTCGATGCACACGCGGAGTACGAGGATGCCGTGCAGCACCTCCCGAGATCGTTGCCGCAGCTGGAGACGCTCGAGGTGCATACCCGCGCTGAGCAACGAGGATATGTGCCTCAGGCTGAGACGCAGGCTTTAGTCGCGGCTCTCAGCACTTATCTCGATGCACTCGAACTTGAAGGACGGAATGTCGTGGTCAAGATTGCCGGTCTCCCTGACCCTAACCAGGCTGCTGTTGGCGTCGATGTACCGCCAGGCAAGGGGTATTCGATTATTTTTGAATGAGCTGCAGCATTGTTTGCAGTTGGGGAGCTATCAATGTCCTCCATGTGTTTTTTTTTTTTTTTTTTTTAAGCCTGTTTAACGTCCTTCGTGCCGAGCACATGCGGACAGTCCGTTAGGTAGATACAAAGATGGGTAGAACATCAAGTTGGTGGGGAGAAATCAATCCGGGCTAGGCCCATATAACCGACCAGGCGTGCTTGGAGGCCATGCCTCATGTTGCTTGCGTCAAGGAGCGTAACTCCATGCTTGCAACCTGCGCCTGGGGGGTAGAAAACCTCGTCAAAAAGACTAATGGTGTGAATCAGATGTGTGGCTCGGCCGGGGATTGGAAAAGGGGAAAATGTGGAAGGGGAAGGGGGAAGAAAATGTCTACGACCTTGGATTGGTGGCCTTTCCTCGAGGACGGTATGATGATACTCGACAGTAGGCACCTTGGACAACTACGCCATTACGAATGAGCTGCGCGGCTGCGTCGGAATCCGAGAGGCAAACGAGGAGTGAGCAATGCCTGGGTGACAACGGTCTCGATGTGCGAAAGAGTTCCTCCTGATCTGCACGGCGGCAAAGCGGCCGCACGAACTGCACTGTGTTGCGATCGATGTGACCGGATGACGAGACGTCAATCGCAAGTGCGCTGAGCTGTTGAGCGACGGTCTTCTTGTCCGACGAAATGGGCAGTGGGGCAGCATGGACGACGACCTTTGACCAGGTGCCACCAGTGTCAAATGTTGGATAGGGTTTATTTGCAGGACCGAAAAGTGAGTCAAGAAGCCCATGGATATTGTGGCCTTGAGACACGATCTGCTGAGCGGTGCACGGTGCCTTTGCATGCAAGACTAGGGTAGCGTGAGTATATATTGTTTTATATATTCGTGTATATACCGCGTATATATACACGTATATATACAATCATATACTGGTACCCTGAAAACTGCCAGTATATAAACCGCAGCTACAATGCTTCGAGGGGGCTCTGGAGGTGAAAATTGCGTCAGCAAAATCGTCGACAGCGGTATGGCGGGCGGATGTGGACAAAAGGGTGCCAAACATGCTGACATGTCGTCTTTCGATCCCGCATTCATCCCGCACTCATCCTGCATGCATCCCGCATGTCAGTTGTCCATGCAGACTTTGTGTCATCGGAATCCCGCATGCATCCCGCATGCATCCCGCATGCATCCCGCATGCTTCCCGTATCCTCTTCCCGCATTGATCCTGCATGCATACTGCATTGATCCTGCATCTTATCATCTGCCAAGCGCAGGGCCAAACACAGCCACAGGGTCAACAGTCAATGCTGTGCTGTTGCATCATATCACGCCATTGTGCTGAATAAAGTGCCTATCTTTATGCAATTCGCCTGACTGTGTCGCTTTTCATAGCAAAGATGCCCAGGACCCACTGTTGCTCTTTGCCCATGACGCTCACAGAGTCAGTGCGGTCCTTGACGGCTGAGCACGTCCGGCTGTCCGAGGACGTTCGCGAGTTTCTTGCTTTGAACACCACGACCAACACACAGCACGAGCGCCTCCGCGCACGCGTTGCCTCTCTTATTGACCGCATGATGCAGGTGCACACGTTGCGACCGATTTTGCCATATCCCCTGCTCATCATTGCCTCCAGTGCATCTCTGCCTCAAACGACTGCACGCTCGACTTGCTCATCGTCCACTGCACCCAAATGCGACTTGAGCTCAATATGTATGTTTCAGCGCATGTACGAGACCATTCTCGCGCAGTACTCTTCATTTTCAAATGTGAGCTCATTGTTTGAACTACAATGAGGTGTTCCTTACTCGCAACGCAGCTCGAGTCCAGCAGCGTTTGCCATGCTGGCTCACACTCTCGTTCGACTTCTGTCTTCCCATCCGACCCTTCCGTTGCTGCGCCCGACGTTCTGACCCATCCTCCCCTCATAATCCACTATATCATTGATCAATACTCGCGTTCACTTCTTGACGTTTGCATCGGCTCGTGTACACATAGGCATCCCACGAATCCTCGCGCAAGGCTCATTGACTGCTCGGATGCTCCGTTGATTTGTGTCCCTAGCGGCGGTCCACACCACCCTTCGCGCGTCCATGGATAATATGTTACGGTGCGCGGCGATCTTGCCCATACGCCGCTTCCGTTGGATCTCTTTCGCCGCTTCACCCGCTCCGTCGGACCGATATACCCGTTCCGCATGCCTCTCCGGACCGCTGGCACCTCGGCTACCTTCTCTCGGTGTCACCGGACCCCTGTCAACCTCGGTCCTTGGATGCGACGCGCTATTGCGATTGTTGTCGATCACCGCTGTGTTGGTTTCCAACCAGTGTGTAGCCGTTCGTCGGTCCGTCTCCTCGGCGTCACATTACGGCCTACACCTTCGGAGATGCCGCACACCACACCTCGGGTATTGCCCTGCATGGCCGGTGTGCGCTGGGAGTACAGGTGAAGCTGCAACGATCGTGCCGACATACATCCTTCACCCTCTGTCCCCTGGATGCTCAACCGCTCCGGCACCTCGGACCTCGGCCGCCACACTCTCCTCGGTCCGCGTGCGGCATGGTCCATGGTCCGGAGGCTGTCCGGATGGAGTGGGAGTGTTGATTGTTGGGTGGTGCGCTCGTACCTCGCTCGCTGACGCGTTGCGCTCGCTGCTGCGCTCGCCATTGCGTCGGCGCCTTTCGCCCCTGGTGTCGGTGCGTGCATACATGCAAGGACACCTCGGTCTGTCTCGGATACCCGCCCGATACCCTCCATAGGCACGGACATCCTTTATCCCCTTCGTCCGGAGTCGTTCTGCGCCTTCGGCGCGACGCTTCACTCTTTCTTGACCCTCCCTTGACTCCCTTTACCCCCCATTGCTTCCACTGGCTCCCGATTACCCTCGGTGACTTCCCCGATGCCTTTCCCATCGCTTCCGGACCTCTCTTTGGTGTTGGTTGGCTTCCTTTGTTGTCCGGAGCGTTCGGATCCGATTTGCCTCCGATCGGACTATATGTACCGGCGATTGCCCTCAGATGTACCCTAGGTTGGATCTGGTCTATTATGTGTTCGACCTTCCCCTCCTGAGTACCCTTCCTGGTCGGCTACGCCTCCTGGTCGGTGGTGTATGCAGCACACCGTGACATAAGATCCAACCTACCCCGTCCACTCCGGGTACTCAGTTCCTCCCCCCCTCTATCCTCTTCTATCCGCTCTCTACTTCCTCCTACCCCCAGCGGAGCTGCGAGTGCCCGCCCCTGCGGTCTCCACGATATCCCCTTCGCTTATACCACCTGGACCTTGGATATAGGACCGATCTCGCCCACAGAATCCCCTGGCCTCGGTCTCAAGCTTCTGGTGGCCGCCCCTTGGACCCGAACCCTCCCGGACCCCCTGGCCGCCTCTCGGCCTTCCTTTAACCCCATACCGCCCTTAGGCACGCTTCCCAAACCTTACCCTCAAGTTCCGGACCCTTCTGGAGTTGTAGTTTTCCCTTTGGTCGCCCCTCGCAACGACGTCCGGCAAATCCCGCTCGCAGTCCGCACAAATCGCTTCGCCGACGAACACCCTATAGGCCAATGGCTTCCAAACTTTGCCGACACCCTTGCACCACCCCTCCGGAGTCCCATGCGAAGTTACGAGGCGCTACGCTCGCCGATGCCGCCGTTGCCATGCACCGCCTCGGCCGGACCATTTCCGCTCCCCTCGCCGGCCCCTGCTGCGTTCCGCCTGCCCCAAGGCTCGGTCAACGCGTATCAACGTCCCCCACCCATGCGTGCTTGACCGATACCCCGCGCACGCTGTCCTGGCTGCCAATCGAGCGTTTGGGCGTCCCACGCACTTGCACACCTCGGTCCTTCGCAGCGCGACCCTCGGCACCCATCTACCCTCGGTCCTTGTGCTCCAAGTTCACCTCGGACCATTCCACACCTACCGATGTCGGCCGCTCAGTTTATGCAACGCTGGCAACAGTACAGGTCGCCGTGCGCTCTGCCGAGCTGCTGGACATCTGGTGTTTCGCACCCTCCGCCGACCTGGATCTTCCGGTGTCGGACGCGTGAGCCAACGCTGACCTACCCCGCCGCTGGACCTTGGAGGTGCTCCCTGACATGGACCGAGGCCGGAGCCCCGCTGGATCGCATTGGTTTGCTCGGAATATCGGTGCTCACGCGCGCACCCCTCTTCGGCGTTACAGGAGGGAGTACACGAACCGGACACGGACCCAATGGTCTCACAGGCTTTTCGTCCATCGCACAGGTGTTTTTGGCAAGGTCTCCGCGGCCGCATGACCCGCCGCCCGTTCGATACAACACGCCCTCGGCGATGCTGCCGACTGTCAACCCCCTGTCCGCTCCGCCGTTTATTTCGCCGTCGGGCGTCTTTCCGAATCCCGCGCGAGGTGCCCGTGTCCTCTCCCAATTCCTGGCCTTCTATCCGCGGTTGGACCTTGCCAAACGAAGAGGTCCTCGGCAAGATATGTGCATCCGATGTTCAGTGCATCGGTCGCGTACGTCGGCCGCCCTGACATCGCATCCTGTTGGAACTGTGGACTTCTCTGGCGCATCTGGAACCCCCTCCCGGGACGGACCCGCACTTCGGACCCACTGGCAATGTCACTGATGAAGTCCGGCTCTGCTTGCGCACTGCACGAGCTCAATTCGGGATAGCTGCTGTTTACCCTCGGACTCGCCGTCGCCTCGGACATCCTCCCGTACACTCCACCCCTCCTCCCGGGCTACCACCCCGATGCCGACCGCACTGGCTTACGCTTATGACCGCCATGATTTCGCTTCAAACTCTCGTCGTGCCCTTCACCGGGGTTGAGGTTGCGATCCACTGGGATGCGCAGTGCTCAGCGTTGTTGGTCGCGGACCAACACTCCGACACCTCCTATACCTTTGGTCCTGTGCCTCGGGCGCTATCTCGGTGTACTCGGACCTTCCCCACCCTTGTACCCCAGCCGGAGATGGTAGGAGTCCGTTCTTGGGCGCAGCGCGTCCTGCTCTCTTTTCCATTACGACCTCGACCGCTCCCGCGTTTCGCTCGGCAGTAACGACCTTTCCCGTGTTCCCTCCCGGACGGTAGAACTCCCGGTGGCCGCCGCATATTGAGATGTGGTGTGGGGACATCCCGAGTAGGTGTCCTTCTCGCTTGGAGCTCGGACCGACTCTTTCCCTTGGACCTGCAATGTTTCCGACGCTGGTGTTGCACCTTGGATCGGTGAGGATTGATCGCCGTGCCGTAATAGCCCATCAGTCCTCACCCCCAATGGGCCTCGCTTTCGCCGTGGACCACTTCGGTCCGAGCGGGGGAGACGTCCTCCGTGCTTTGGGTCTCGCCCGATGCGAGGGTACAATTCTATTTCGATTTGTCATGAATTTAACGACCTCGGCCACCCCCAATGGCCTCCACCATGCTCGGTCGCTTTCTGCGGGCTCGCGGCTGGAAGGGGGGTTATGTTACGGTGCGCGGCGATCTTGCCCATACGCCGCTTCCGTTGGATCTCTTTCGCCGCTTCACCCGCTCCGTCGGACCGATATACCCGTTCCGCATGCCTCTCCGGACCGCTGGCACCTCGGCTACCTTCTCTCGGTGTCACCGGACCCCTGTCAACCTCGGTCCTTGGATGCGACGCGCTATTGCGATTGTTGTCGATCACCGCTGTGTTGGTTTCCAACCAGCGTGTAGCCGTCGTCGGTCCGTCTCCTCGGCATCACATTACGGCCTACACCTTCGGAGATGCCGCACACCACACCTCGGGTATTGCCCTGCATGGCCGGTGTGCGCTGGGAGTACAGGTGAAGCTGCAACGATCGTGCCGACATACATCCTTCACCCTCTGTCCCCTGGATGCTCAACCGCTCCGGCACCTCGGACCTCGGCCGCCACACTCTCCTCGGTCCGCGTGCGGCATGGTCCATGGTCCGGAGGCTGTCCGGATGGATGGGAGTGTTGATTGTTGGGTGGTGCGCTCGTACCTCGCTCGCTGACGCGTTGCGCTCGCTGCTGCGCTCGCCATTGCGTCGGCGCCTTTCGCCCCTGGTGTCGGTGCGTGCATACATGCAAGGACACCTCGGTCTGTCTCGGATACCCGCCCGATACCCTCCATAGGCACGGACATCCTTTATCCCCTTCGTCCGGAGTCGTTCTGCGCCTTCGGCGCGACGCTTCACTCTTTCTTGACCCTCCCTTGACTCCCTTTACCCCCCATTGCTTCCACTGGCTCCCGATTACCCTCGGTGACTTCCCCGATGCCTTTCCCATCGCTTCCGGACCTCTCTTTGGTGTTGGTTGGCTTCCTTTGTTGTCCGGAGCGTTCGGATCCGATTTGCCTCCGATCGGACTATATGTACCGGCGATTGCCCTCAGATGTACCCTAGGTTGGATCTGGTCTATTATGTGTTCGACCTTCCCCTCCTGAGTACCCTTCCTGGTCGGCTACGCCTCCTGGTCGGTGGTGTATGCAGCACACCGTGACAGAATCGCTCGAGATCGAGCGAATCGAGATCGATGGCTCCGCAGTTGACGCCGCCATGTATGCCAACAAACAGGCGAAGGAGCTGCTTTGCTATGGGCAGCATGGACAGCTGATGGAGACCATCTGCGGAGGTCCACTCATCTGCCGACGTGCAAGTGGGACTGTCTTCACCGCCGAATGCCATGGGAAAGACAATGGCAAGCGAGGTAAGGTGCACAAAGTGGGACAAAAGAATGTGGATATGCGGTGGAATGGCGTCGACTGGGAGCCACAGGAGCAGCACACGACAAGGGACAGTCCAATGTGGGGATATTGCAGGCAGTCGAAGGAACCATGGTGCAAGCTCGAAGGTAACGACAATCTTGTTGAAGAAGCTCCGCATGGCGAAGGCGCGCAGGTCGGAGGAAGCGAGGGCCAAATTGAGGAGCGAGACACGTAAGTAAGGCCCCCCAGTGTGTTCCGCCCAGTCGTGCTGAACGTCGATGGCGAGATTGTCCGAGATCTGCCGCAGGAGCTCAGCTGGCTGAAAAACAGTCTGTTAGCGACAATTCGGCAACGAGCTGGTACAGGCCGTACCAGTTTGGGCTGTGTCATATGGAAAAGCTAACAAGGGGGACACATTCACAGTAGGAAGGAAGAGGGAGGGAGGAAAGAGGACGAGCGTGGGGGCTCCTGATTGTACCTTTCCTGATGAGCCTCATGACCTGATCGTTATTTGGTCGTATATTTTGTCCATCTTGGCCCCGACCAGCATTTCTCAATACCAAACCGAGCTAGCTGTACATCGAAGCACGTGTGGCAGAGCCATTATTATGCAACGCGAAGATAGGGCAGATGCAGACAACGACAACAAACTGTCAGCTGGCAATCTCTCCCCAGACGTTGGTGAGCAACGTGAAAGACTGGTCACAGAGCCTGAGGTTGATGGTAAGATAGGCACCACAGCTGTCTGGCAGAAAAGCGTGCACAACATGCAGATAGAGCGTCTATGGGTGGAGGCGGGCAATCGTGTGGTCGCACAGTTCTCACCTGCAGAGGAGACCAGATCCTGCTCCTAGTCTGGCCACACAGTATCAAGGTGAGCTAGCAGTGTTGTATGAGTGTAATGACATCTTGGACTGGCACTGAATGTGCGGGTTTAGAGCCAGCGAGAAGGTTTTGCGTATTTCCGTAGATTACCCAAAGAATTCCTTTTTTTTGTGGCTTCTCAGTGATGGAGTAGGGCTAGAAGCAGTTAGAAAACCCAAAGAAGCGTCTGAATATCTGCAGTTGCAGTGGGAATGGGGCAAACGAAGACGGTGGCAGTGCTAATCGTGCCAGAAAACGCTGTGCCAACCCAAAAACTGGCAGCATCGGCACTGCCACAAGATTTGTAATGCTCGAGGTGATGGAGAATCAGGAAGAGAGTAAGAATTTATAGTGTGTGGCGACGCTACAGCGAGCTTTTTTTTTTTTTTTTTTTTTTTTTTTTGAATCATATATAGTCCATGAGGCATTGCCTATGCGGACTTTACACGTAGTAGTTGTATCTAAATGGTCCTTGGCTGCAGGGTGAATAGCTCTAACAGGGCGCCCCCATTATAACCGGCCACTTGTACTGGAGGACATGCCTCAGTGCCGTCTGCGTGGGTGTGGAATGCGTGCCACTCGCCAGACTCGCGGCCGACAAGCGGGCGGTTGTGTCAGAAAATGGGATAAAGGATTGGTGAATGCGGCTGCTCCTTGAAGAGAGGTAGGAAGTGGGAATTGGGAAATGGTGAGGAGAGATGTCCTACGCTGCTGGTGCATTTCGGCGTGATCGAGGTCGATAGGTTGATGCTCGGCAGTGAGAGTGCTGGACAAATACGCCACTGCGCAGAAAGCGCGAGGCTGCATCGCCGTCCGAAGTGCCAAGCAAGACGGAGATGTGCTGCGGTGTCGAGTCGTTTGAAGATTGAAAGAGCTGCTCTAGGTTCGAGCTGGTACACAGCGGGCGGAAGATTTGCACACAGTCGGCGCTGAGATTGTTCGAGGAGCAAAGCTCAGAGGTAAGAATCTTGATCTGTGCGTCAACCGTGGAACTGTTGACCCAGATTGGTAGAGGTACGGCATGGAGTACAACCTTTGTCCAAGGCTCGCCGAAGTCAAATGTCGGGGAAGGCCCGCAAATCGAATCGGGAAACAGAAGCGCGTCCAATATAGTGCGGATTTGTCGACTGTGGCTCATGAGTTGTTGGGCAGAGTGCGGGGCTTTCGTATGGAGGATGATCTGGTCGTCGCGGGTGTAGCTGACAGCAGCCAGCATATCGTGTCCAAGGCCAGTGTTGAGAGACTGTACTATCTTGGTGGGATGAGGCCGTCGTCGGGAAGCAGATTTATCGTGGTAGCGGACAAAAAGACGTGTGGATGGAGCTGGGTCAGGTTGCGGGGTTGTACGAGGTGTCGGAAGGTCAACGGTCGCGGTCTTAGAAGCAGAAAGTGCCTTGGGCTGTGGTTTTGGCGGTGTGGGAGTGGCCGGTGTGACTGGTTCTGGTGCCTTCGGTGAGGGAGCGGGCTGAGGAGCAAGTGTGGCTGGTGCGGGTCTCGGCGGCACGGCCGCGACGGGATCGGGTCGCGCAGTGGTCGGAAGCTTTTCGAGTGGCGGTGCTCGTAGAGATGGTGACGTGGCCCGGTCTGGATGGATGGTGCGAAAGTACTCCAGCTGCTTCTGCACCCACTTGTCGAGGACACGGATGTCCGCAGCAAGCTGCACTATGAACTTCTCGTGGTTGGGAAACACACTGATGTACGGGGCCTCCTGGCTAGCGTCGTGGACTGCCTTGCAGCATTTCGGGATGGTATCCATAAAGAAACGAGGTCTGGCAGAGGGCTGCTGAGCTCGGCCCGCTTGGCCCTGGCGAGTAGTCGGTAGCGCATGAAGGGGCGGCTTGTCGGGCGGCTTGTTTCGACTGTCGGGTCGCGCACGATGGTGGTCGGAGTCTAATATCTCCTACAGCGAGCTAACTACATTGGAGCAGACAAGCAGAGAAGATGGGACTAAAAGGAAAGGCGTTGCTGTATATCGGCAATGTCGCCGGCCATCGCGGTGAAACCCCACTCGTACACGACAAAGATCTCCTCCGGCTCGACCACCAGCTCTGGGGTGGCTCTGGGGTCGAATGTGAGAGCGTCGCGACGAAGTGTTGCAAGCCGGGTCTGCATCTGAACAAGCGGATCGTCGGGCGAGAGGGCAACAGTGCTCAGATGATCGTCGACGAGGCGTGCAGTTGGGATCACAGCATTGCAGTTGACCCTGTTGTTGGACCAGGTGCTTCGATTAAGGCGAAAGGCGTCGACGATATCGTAGGCACAGAGACGGATGGAGACGCCGTTCAGGAAGACAAGCTGGCTGGCACTGGGACGGCGAGCGGCGACGCCGGTGCTGTTGCAGACATGTTCTACGTGCTGAAAGATACGCCAGCAGGCGTAGGCGCTGCCGTAGTCACGTGGAGCCGTGACATCGTCTGCAAAAGGTCGAGGCGTGTTGCTCTTGCGATTGGGTGGAAGTCTGGCCCAGTTACAGTATTGGATGTCCGCAAATTGACGGGGAAAGGCGCCGATAATTCTCTGCGAGACATCGGAGGCCACGACTGCTGGCTGGCCTAAGCCCATGGCTGGTATGGGGGCAACAGGCGGCGAGATGTTGTTGAGTTGAACAGGTGGTGGTGCAGGCAGAGCCGATGGTGCAGGTTGACGTGGGGTGTCTGCGGATTCTGGAGCGGGGATATGCTGATGGGGACGAGGGGCCCGTCGGACAATTGGATTCAGTTCGGGGGGCGGGCAGCAGAGCAAAGTATGCTCGAGTAGGATAGAGAAGAAAGCAGCGAGCTCGTGAGGGGTGTCAAGCTGGGCGGCATTTAGAAGATCTGCGAGTGGTTCGGTGGGCCCCGTGCAACGCAAAGGTTGGGGTGGTGGTTGGAGGATGTTGAGCTTGATGTCGGCCAAAGTGCTGTGTTCGACGTAACCACGGGGTGCAGGCAACAGCATACTGTAAGAATAATAGGGTGGCACCAGCACAGATCCGGACCAGACGCTAGCTGAGCTGGATGTGGTCCAAACATGCTCATACAGCTGCCGCGCAGGCGCCTCGGAGGGCAGTTGCTCGATGAGGTTGAATATAGCACGCAACGTCGGAATGGGGACTATGTCCAACGTCTTGATGTTGGCGACACATGCAGCTGAGGTAACATGGTGCGATTCGGAAAGCCCGCCAGCAACGGTGAGGATAACGATGATGGGAACGTTCCGGGCCTACGCAACAGTGCTGTCAGTATACCGACATAGGTAGCTCGATGAGGCAGGCTGACCAGTGTCGGTGGCGGTAGCGGGACAGATACAATAACATCTGACTGTTCGAGGTCCGGCGCGAGCGTCTAGAAATTGAATGTTAAGCAGCGAATGAAGCCATCGATGTTGGAACACACTTGGGGTGCACTCGAAGCACCATCGCCAGCGACTGGGTTTGCAGAAGAGGCGGGAAGGGCAGCTTGCGTCGGCAGAGGCTCAGTGGGCGTTGGGGCAGGCTCAGTGGGCGTTGGTGCGGGTCCAGCAGGTGCATTGGCCTCAGTGTGTTGGAATATCGACTGCTCGTCATCCTGCTCAGGAGCAGATGCGCTAGTGGGTGCGGTCGATGATGGTGGTTGCTCTGACTGCGCTGCTCGACGGCGTGCTGTACGAGGCGGGATAGACACTGGCTGAAGCGATGTCTGATGTGAAGCCCGTCGTGCGGCTGCAGCTGCGGCAGTGTTGGCCTCTGAGCGCTGTCGATCGATGTCGTTAAAGTAGTCGTTGGGGTGACGACGGGTATGAATCTCGCGACGTGGTCTGGCCGACATCCGCTGCCTGTATATGCGGAGAGGAAGAGAAGGAGGTGTGGACGGAGTTGTCAAGGGTTCCTGGCTGCGACGACGACAAATTGAGATAGTGGCAGTGCATGGAACGTAGCAATCAGATATGCATCCATCAAGTTGAGCACATCGCGTGGCAAGACCGCTCCTGGCTCAGGCACGCGAACCTCAAACATGCGATGCGGACGACCCCAGCCATTCGGGTGACGTTCATCGACGTCAATATCTGCCTCGCGAGCATCGTCCTCGTTGTCTGCCTCAGAAGCATTGTCCTCGTTGCCCGCGTTGGGCACAGCGTCGTTGGGTGGAACGGGGGCACCTGCGCGCCATTGTATGCGCTGCACTTCCTGAACGTCCGCATCACCGTCGGCCTGCCAGTCAATGCCATGCTCGGCAATATCCTCTGCTGGGATGGGGTCATTCTCCACGGGTGGGACATGGTTGCCGGGATCGCGGACGTGCAACGAACGAACACCATGCTCGAGCTCGCCAAAAAAGTAAAGTTCGAGGGGGGAAGGCAGATGGGTTCCGCGTCGGTGCTCGTGCTCCGGGAGGTGAGTGAAGCGGTGGTTATTCCAACCGTTGGCCCAGGTTAGGGCGTCGTGGTTGATGCAATCGAGGAAGAGATACTGCAGGACAAAGATGTGAAGTCTGCTTTGTCGATCAAGGCCGTGGTTGGCCTCGAGATCGAGGAAGAACGATTTCCATTTGCTGACAAAGCCATCCTTGACGTCCACCCAGAGCCTCTCGATTCTGGTGTTGTGAACACTGGGACCCCAAATATACGACCCTCGGTTGGGACCACGAATGCGTTCCATGCGTTCGGCAACTCTGAGGTTCTCAACCCCATGATCACCACGAACGCGACTGGGATAGCCAAAGAAGTCTGTGGCTTCTACGAACAAGCGATCGACAGTGTCAGCCCGGTTGTTGTTGCTGACACGGATGGCGACGACTCGGCGAGAATAGCCGTCCACAAAAGCATGAGTTACGAGGCCCCAGTGAATCAATCCTTATAAAACAGCAGGTGAGGCTGGCTCTGAGAGCTGATAATGAGGAGTTGCACGCACCGTGTTGCCCATCGTGATGCCACAGCGAACCTGGGCCGGCAACACGGTATTTCTTGGGCTGGATCGGCCGGCGGCCCCACTGACCAGGGACACCGACAACGCGCCGGATTGAGGACGAAACACGAGCCCGAGATACATATATGTTGATAGCGCGAAGCTGACCATCGACAAGAGAGCGACCATGGTTGTGGAACTGATTGATGATCTTGGCCACATGGACGTCGAGAGCGGCATTCGTGATGGTCGTGAGAATAACACGTCCGTGTGGCTCAAGATTTCGAGTAGGAGGCCCGTGCTCGTGAAAGGTCATCACAGGAAGCCCAGGCTGAACAATGCCGGCCGCGATCTGACGGCGTCGAACGGTGCGAGCAGAAACTCCAAGCTTTTCAGCTATACCTGCAGGAGTTCGAAAAGAAGTGGCCGTAGAAAGCCATTCTGGGTCAATGTGCACGCGTGGCCGACCACTGGTGGGCACAAGCTCAATGACAGAAGGCTGAGCTGCAAGGGGAGGATCTCGCTGCTTGAGAGCATATGCATCAAGATCGTTGGTCATCGCCGCACAGCTGAGACGGAGCTGGGACAGGGATTGTGGGGGGAGGACGTCTTGGCGCTGCAACAACGGGATATGAGAACCAAATTTTCAGGGGAGGACAGAAAGCACTTGCAGCTTCGGCCATGTGAAGAAAGTTCAGAACGCGCGTTCGGTATCCGTCCGTGGCTTGCGACGTTGTACGGTCGATAACAGTGTGTATATATCGCCGAACATCCTCGCATAGAAGGGCATGTTCCCGGACTACGATGGCAAGTAGCTGTTCCTGCGACACAGCAGGCAGTGCGTCGGCCATAGGACGTTAAGGCGGAGCTTGAACACGGCGAGCTCAACGGCAGTTGTAAGAGAGGTGTTAATTGTGACAACGCAACTGGCAATACAATTGTGAATAGAGAAATGTAATATTATGTCACGGTGTGCTGCATACACCACCGACCAGGAGGCGTAGCCGACCAGGAAGGGTACTCAGGAGGGGAAGGTCGAACACATAATAGACCAGATCCAACCTAGGGTACATCTGAGGGCAATCGCCGGTACATATAGTCCGATCGGAGGCAAATCGGATCCGAACGCTCCGGACAACAAAGGAAGCCAACCAACACCAAAGAGAGGTCCGGAAGCGATGGGAAAGGCATCGGGGAAGTCACCGAGGGTAATCGGGAGCCAGTGGAAGCAATGGGGGGTAAAGGGAGTCAAGGGAGGGTCAAGAAAGAGTGAAGCGTCGCGCCGAAGGCGCAGAACGACTCCGGACGAAGGGGATAAAGGATGTCCGTGCCTATGGAGGGTATCGGGCGGGTATCCGAGACAGACCGAGGTGTCCTTGCATGTATGCACGCACCGACACCAGGGGCGAAAGGCGCCGACGCAATGGCGAGCGCAGCAGCGAGCGCAACGCGTCAGCGAGCGAGGTACGAGCGCACCACCCAACAATCAACACTCCCACTCCATCCGGACAGCCTCCGGACCATGGACCATGCCGCACGCGGACCGAGGAGAGTGTGGCGGCCGAGGTCCGAGGTGCCGGAGCGGTTGAGCATCCAGGGGACAGAGGGTGAAGGATGTATGTCGGCACGATCGTTGCAGCTTCACCTGTACTCCCAGCGCACACCGGCCATGCAGGGCAATACCCGAGGTGTGGTGTGCGGCATCTCCGAAGGTGTAGGCCGTAATGTGACGCCGAGGAGACGGACCGACGAACGGCTACACGCTGGTTGGAAACCAACACAGCGGTGATCGACAACAATCGCAATAGCGCGTCGCATCCAAGGACCGAGGTTGACAGGGGTCCGGTGACACCGAGAGAAGGTAGCCGAGGTGCCAGCGGTCCGGAGAGGCATGCGGAACGGGTATATCGGTCCGACGGAGCGGGTGAAGCGGCGAAAGAGATCCAACGGAAGCGGCGTATGGGCAAGATCGCCGCGCACCGTAACATAACCCCCCTTCCAGCCGCGAGCCCGCAGAAAGCGACCGAGCATGGTGGAGGCCATTGGGGGTGGCCGAGGTCGTTAAATTCATGACAAATCGAAATAGAATTGTACCCTCGCATCGGGCGAGACCCAAAGCACGGAGGACGTCTCCCCCGCTCGGACCGAAGTGGTCCACGGCGAAAGCGAGGCCCATTGGGGGTGAGGACTGATGGGCTATTACGGCACGGCGATCAATCCTCACCGATCCAAGGTGCAACACCAGCGTCGGAAACATTGCAGGTCCAAGGGAAAGAGTCGGTCCGAGCTCCAAGCGAGAAGGACACCTACTCGGGATGTCCCCACACCACATCTCAATATGCGGCGGCCACCGGGAGTTCTACCGTCCGGGAGGGAACACGGGAAAGGTCGTTACTGCCGAGCGAAACGCGGGAGCGGTCGAGGTCGTAATGGAAAAGAGAGCAGGACGCGCTGCGCCCAAGAACGGACTCCTACCATCTCCGGCTGGGGTACAAGGGTGGGGGAAGGTCCGAGTACACCGAGATAGCGCCCGAGGCACAGGACCAAAGGTATAGGAGGTGTCGGAGTGTTGGTCCGCGACCAACAACGCTGAGCACTGCGCATCCCAGTGGATCGCAACCTCAACCCCGGTGAAGGGCACGACGAGAGTTTGAAGCGAAATCATGGCGGTCATAAGCGTAAGCCAGTGCGGTCGGCATCGGGGTGGTAGCCCGGGAGGAGGGGTGGAGTGTACGGGAGGATGTCCGAGGCGACGGCGAGTCCGAGGGTAAACAGCAGCTATCCCGAATTGAGCTCGTGCAGTGCGCAAGCAGAGCCGGACTTCATCAGTGACATTGCCAGTGGGTCCGAAGTGCGGGTCCGTCCCGGGAGGGGGTTCCAGATGCGCCAGAGAAGTCCACAGTTCCAACAGGATGCGATGTCAGGGCGGCCGACGTACGCGACCGATGCACTGAACATCGGATGCACATATCTTGCCGAGGACCTCTTCGTTTGGCAAGGTCCAACCGCGGATAGAAGGCCAGGAATTGGGAGAGGACACGGGCACCTCGCGCGGGATTCGGAAAGACGCCCGACGGCGAAATAAACGGCGGAGCGGACAGGGGGTTGACAGTCGGCAGCATCGCCGAGGGCGTGTTGTATCGAACGGGCGGCGGGTCATGCGGCCGCGGAGACCTTGCCAAAAACACCTGTGCGATGGACGAAAAGCCTGTGAGACCATTGGGTCCGTGTCCGGTTCGTGTACTCCCTCCTGTAACGCCGAAGAGGGGGTGCGCGCGTGAGCACCGATATTCCGAGCAAACCAATGCGATCCAGCGGGGCTCCGGCCTCGGTCCATGTCAGGGAGCACCTCCAAGGTCCAGCGGCGGGGTAGGTCAGCGTTGGCTCACGCGTCCGACACCGGAAGATCCAGGTCGGCGGAGGGTGCGAAACACCAGATGTCCAGCAGCTCGGCAGAGCGCACGGCGACCTGTACTGTTGCCAGCGTTGCATAACTGACAGCGGCCGACATCGGTAGGTGTGGAATGGTCCGAGGTGAACTTGGAGCACAAGGACCGAGGGTAGATGGGTGCCGAGGGTCGCGCTGCGAAGGACCGAGGTGTGCAAGTGCGTGGGACGCCCAAACGCTCGATTGGCAGCCAGGACAGCGTGCGCGGGGTATCGGTCAAGCACGCATGGGTGGGGGACGTTGATACGCGTTGACCGAGCCTTGGGGCAGGCGGAACGCAGCAGGGGCCGGCGAGGGGGAGCGGAAATGGTCCGGCCGAGGCGGTGCATGGCAACGGCGGCATCGGCGAGCGTAGCGCCTCGTAACTTCGCATGGGACTCCGGAGGGGTGGTGCAAGGGTGTCGGCAAAGTTTGGAAGCCATTGGCCTATAGGGTGTTCGTCGGCGAAGCGATTTGTGCGGACTGCGAGCGGGATTTGCCGGACGTCGTTGCGAGGGGCGACCAAAGGGAAAACTACAACTCCAGAAGGGTCCGGAACTTGAGGGTAAGGTTTGGGAAGCGTGCCTAAGGGCGGTATGGGGTTAAAGGAAGGCCGAGAGGCGGCCAGGGGGTCCGGGAGGGTTCGGGTCCAAGGGGGCGGCCACCAGAAGCTTGAGACCGAGGCCAGGGGATTCTGTGGGCGAGATCGGTCCTATATCCAAGGTCCAGGTGGTATAAGCGAAGGGGATATCGTGGAGACCGCAGGGGCGGGCACTCGCAGCTCCGCTGGGGGTAGGAGGAAGTAGAGAGCGGATAGAAGAGGATAGAGGGGGGGAGGAACTGAGTACCCGGAGTGGACGGGGTAGGTTGGATCTTATGTCACGGTGTGCTGCATACACCACCGACCAGGAGGCGTAGCCGACCAGGAAGGGTACTCAGGAGGGGAAGGTCGAACACATAATAGACCAGATCCAACCTAGGGTACATCTGAGGGCAATCGCCGGTACATATAGTCCGATCGGAGGCAAATCGGATCCGAACGCTCCGGACAACAAAGGAAGCCAACCAACACCAAAGAGAGGTCCGGAAGCGATGGGAAAGGCATCGGGGAAGTCACCGAGGGTAATCGGGAGCCAGTGGAAGCAATGGGGGGTAAAGGGAGTCAAGGGAGGGTCAAGAAAGAGTGAAGCGTCGCGCCGAAGGCGCAGAACGACTCCGGACGAAGGGGATAAAGGATGTCCGTGCCTATGGAGGGTATCGGGCGGGTATCCGAGACAGACCAAGGTGTCCTTGCATGTATGCACGCACCGACACCAGGGGCGAAAGGCGCCGACGCAATGGCGAGCGCAGCAGCGAGCGCAACGCGTCAGCGAGCGAGGTACGAGCGCACCACCCAACAATCAACACTCCCACTCCATCCGGACAGCCTCCGGACCATGGACCATGCCGCACGCGGACCGAGGAGAGTGTGGCGGCCGAGGTCCGAGGTGCCGGAGCGGTTGAGCATCCAGGGGACAGAGGGTGAAGGATGTATGTCGGCACGATCGTTGCAGCTTCACCTGTACTCCCAGCGCACACCGGCCATGCAGGGCAATACCCGAGGTGTGGTGTGCGGCATCTCCGAAGGTGTAGGCCGTAATGTGACGCCGAGGAGACGGACCGACGAACGGCTACACGCTGGTTGGAAACCAACACAGCGGTGATCGACAACAATCGCAATAGCGCGTCGCATCCAAGGACCGAGGTTGACAGGGGTCCGGTGACACCGAGAGAAGGTAGCCGAGGTGCCAGCGGTCCGGAGAGGCATGCGGAACGGGTATATCGGTCCGACGGAGCGGGTGAAGCGGCGAAAGAGATCCAACGGAAGCGGCGTATGGGCAAGATCGCCGCGCACCGTAACAGATTCTCCAGTTTGACTCAGCTCGCTTTGTCCTTCGATTCTACGCCTGTACGTGGCATCATCCGGCATTGGACGCACATCGACTGTCTTTGGTTCAGCCCCAACATCATGTGGCAGCTCGCTCCCTACGCTAGTGCTGAAAAGGCCACCGTCCACGCACTGAGACTGTCCTTCCTTGACAGCTCTCACATCCTCACCAACACCAATGTTCGAGACCGCGGCAAGGAGTTTCTCCACGTCGATCGTCTCCCACGTCCCCTGCCATCGGTCGACCTCGATCTCCTTCGCTCGCTGTGGACTGGTCTCCAGACCCTCCATCTGGCGGATTTTATTCTCGATGCCGTCGGACTCAACATCCTCAGAGATCTCTCCCAGCTTTCCCGCCTTGATCTACACCCCAGCGAATGGAAAGTCGTTGAGGATGTTTCGCCACCTGTTTCGACCTACTCTTCCAACATAACGTCATTTCCGCTCTCCGACTCCCTGCGCGAAGACGAGCTCCCGCATGTTGCCGTCTTCATCCAGACAGTGCTTCCACGCCTCACCTCACTCAAAGTCCTGCACATTGGTACTTATCCCACCAGTGACGTCGAGCGCAGCCGCAACCTCTGGGCCTCCATCTACAAAATGAGCCCCCCCAAACTCGACCGCATTGGCCTGGGCGTGTGTCCTTCATCACGCAACGTTGGGGAGTCTGTGGTTCACGAGAATCATCGCCACCTCAGCTGCACACTCTGCAGGTCGTTTGGATTCGACAGAGCACACGGCGACGTCGCAACATCATCCTCGTTATTTGACACCAGACAGCGCCACTTTGACGACCACTGGGCCTGTCATCATGGTCCTTTTCACTGGTCGTCCACCAGCGACGGATCAACGCACTATGAAAGCGTTTTGAGACAGTTTCATATGGAACAGCTCAAAACACCGTTCTTCCCTTACCATGTAGACTCGGACAGAAACTACTGGTCAGATTAGTCGCAACAACTGTAGTGGTTTATTTATGTATGTATGCCTCTCGACGCGACCAAGTCACCGTCTTATTTATATGAACTGTGTTGTGACCGTTCCCACTTCAGCACAAGCAATGGATCGGATTAACCTCTGCACGCTCGCCGTTATTTGCACCAGACTGCATCCGAGAGAAACTGCTCCAGCGTCATTGTTAGCCAGACCATGTGTGAAGGACAATATCGTTGTGCATAAGACATAGGTCGGGGACGAGGGTGGCAAGCGGAGGCAGAGTAAAATCTCCTCGCCGCGCCGGACTTGCCAGCTGCGTCCGAAAGAAGTTGCACTCCTGTAGCACCTTCGTTAGATGAGATTTGCGTAACACATTTCCTTCGCATTCATTCCCTAGGAAAACGGCTACACGTCAAGCTGTCTCGTGAGAGATCTCAGGAGCGCACGGAATGACGCTCCGTGTGGCAGAAGTTGCGCAAGATCTGCGATGCGCGGCAACACCGCCCGAAGCACATACACGGTCCATTTGAGTGTTTGAGAGTCTACAGGAGAGATTCACACATCTCCTGCATAGTGTATCCCATTGAGCGTAGAAATATGAGCGATCTCAGCAGTACGGACTGCGGAAGTGCTGGCCAATGCGACTTGCACGCATCTGGCCTACCATCATCGTCATTTACGATGAGAGGATTCGCATATCGAGTAATATAGCTCAAATGGTGCTTGGAAGACATTGTTGACGCTGTGCATTGTCTCTCTCAGGCTTGTAGTACGATTAGTGTCGACGTGTGTACATCCGGTGGTTCAACGGTCTGAAACTCAATGCCACACCGTTGTCACTCCCGCAATACGAGAAACAAGCTCTCAGTAAGATAAATTGGATGTTTAGCTGCCGAAAATAGCTCTCATATGGTTGGTTCATGAGAGATTTGATTTGCGCATTCAGTTGCGGGCGGGCGGCGGCGCAACGCTCCCTCCCGCACAAACACTCCGCCACCAGCAAAGGATCCTACAACTCCGTCCAAAGTTCCGGTAGGGCTAGGTAAGCCTGCAGATCTATGTGTGGGGCTGTGTGCTTGTTGCGAAGCGCAGCGCGTGATCGAGCGCGAGCGCGGTGGAAGTTCGTCCGGGACTGGCAAAGCACGCTCAGCCTGAACATCCGTTCAGCTTGCATTACCCCTATTCCGTCGCTTTCTCTCAGTCTCATATGTCTGATCTATAAATATATTACATGGCTGCATGTGTGCGCAAGGATTTAGCAAGAGAATGCACGGATGAGTCGCAGAATGCGGCGGGACATCGGGGAGTGCGACCTGCGGCAAACGGACGAAACACCGCGTCCGGCGCGCGTCTCTCCCCATGCCGCACTCTCGCATACACATCCATGACCGCTGGAATTTCCATCAGCCCATAGAATTGAAAAGAAAAGCCTGGGGCGGCGCAGAACGCGGCGGGGCGCGCGAGCGGCGGGGGTCGCTCGCCACCCGATCGCGCTTAAGCGAACTCAATGCCCCTTCTCCCCGAGTCACCGCGCATATCAGACACGGGCCTATTACGGGATCATGTGTCTGGAGCTGCTGTGCACTGGGAGAGAAGGGCAGAGCGCGCGGCGCGACGGGATGCCGCTGGGGGCCTGCCAGAGGGTATAAAAGCCGCACCCAGCAGACAGATTCCACCATCACCCCTTCTTCCCACTCTCCTCCCTTCCCATCACACCAGCTCATTGTTTCCATCTACATCTACCTCGATTGACACTGGCCGTGCTGCCTGCTGCTCTCCGTTTCACGCGCCGTCGACGACCTTCATGCGCCGTTTCTCACCGCTGCTGCACTCGAGCAGCAGCAACGCATCCCTGCGGTCAGTACTTTCAGTTTTTCGTTCGCTCACTGGTCTGCACTCTGACAAGGTTGCTATAGGCCAATTTTCAGCGCCCTCGCCCTCGCGCTCGTTGCGCGTCGCGGTATGCTCGCAGTCTCCCCGTGTTTTGCACTCGCAGCTAACATTCGGGCGCAGATATCGACTGCACGCCGGATTACACTGCTCGTATGTCGCATGCACATCATGCCTGCTCTAACTGTCACGGCAGAGCGCTCGTCACTCGCCGAGACCGACGCCCAAGGGAGGAGAGAGGGACGAGGAAGAACGGACAAGCAGTACAATTGACCAGACCAAACCTAGGGTACACGCATCTACACCCTACAACCTATATACCCCTCCCCAAGGTCCGCTGATCCGGTCCAGGGTGATCCCGGAGCTAAAGGGTCCACCCACCGTCGTCTCCCATGGTGCCAAAACCATACCACACCTCCAGTCGAACGTGGTCCGAGATAGGGTGAAGGTGCCGAGGTATGCTACACACGCACACACATCCACCGAGGGTACGGACCGAGAAGGAGGGCACCTCCCGAGTACACGGGGAGAGCGCCGCACTGTTGAGGCCACGGGCCGAGGGTCCGAGGGTATAGCCGAGCTTGTATCAGGCGATGATAACCAGCCTACTATCCATCCGAGGAGTACCGCACCCACGAGAAGTCCAATAGAGGCGTTCCCGACTCTCCGAGGCCGCTCAAGGTGACCCGCCGAGTCAGCCCCAGGTCCAAAGGTGGTCCTGGAGCTTGTCCCGAGCACCGTAACGCCCATATCCGACATATACAGCGAGGGGAAAGCTGCCGAACCCTGGTCCGAGGAGAAGAAGCCTCCACCGAGCCGAATTGGGGTATGCGCCGAGGTCGTCTCACCCTCTAGACAGGTAGAGAGCGGCGCGTCGATCATATCCCGAGGTGAGCAGCTCTAGGCGTATAACCCTGGCCGAGTCTCCGTCCGAGGATAAACAGTGCGCCGACTGTATACAGCAGCGACCGAACGCTCGGCGAAGCGGCGTAAAACCCGCGGGCAAGCGGACAGAGCTTGCGACGGCCGTGATGACCGCAACATAACCCCCCTTTCAAGCCGCGAGCCGAGAGAGCGTCCGAGGGCGAGAGGCGAAAGGCGGGGAGGACGAAACAACGGGCCGAGGGCGCCGCGGACTGAATGGCAATTCAGTTCGCGGTTGGACATAAAGCTTCGGCCTGTCAATCTGCTTCTTGTCCTCTTACCACCACCATGCCCTCTGCAGACCGCGCAGACGACGCCCGCGACGACCAGCGCAGTGGCGGAGCACCCGCCTGGGTGCCCGTGCTGCCCGACTTTGTGCTCTCGCGCGCCCGGACCGTGGATATGGAGGCCCGCATCGTTGTCCTGACCGACGCCATGGACCGCATCGCCGCCGCGCTCGGCGACCCTGGCATCCCCGCTGCGCACCGTGACCTGGCCCGCGACCGACAGTTGGAGTTCGGCGTCGAGCGCCGCCTGCTTTTCTCGCTGTTGCCGTCGGCCCGTGCTCTTGCTCTCGGTCTGGCTGCTTGCTCGTCGCCCGCGGACGCTCTCCTGTCGCCGTTTTTGTCCGTGCCCACCGCGCTATCCGAGCAAGTTCGTCCGCTGGCGCTTCGCCTCCCGCCTCTGCCGTCGGATGCCGTGTTCAGGACCCGTTGCTCGACGCTGAAGATCCCGCCCGGGCACCCGCTGTACGCCGAGTGCGAGAGGTCCGCGCCGCCGCCGCCGTCGGTTGTTGTTCCTCGGCCGCGTCGTCCTGCGCCAGCGTCGTCTTCGTCCCGACCGTCGGCGCCCGCTCCGTCTGTTCCCTCGGCGCCGCCTGCTCGTCGGCCGCGCTCATCGTCTGCTGTGCGGATGCCGCCCGCTCCTGCGCCGCCGTCGTTGGGCTCTGTGTTGCATCACCCGCGTCGGCCACGGACACCCCCGCCCGGCGTGGAGGAGCAACCCGCTCTGCGCGACCGCCGACATGCGTGGGACCGGGCGTTCGCGGAGGGTCTGATAGACCGTCATGGGGTCCCGACCTCGGTGAGTAGTTACCATCGTCCTGCGCGGGTTGTGATATCTGACACTGGGCAGCCGTGCAGCCGTTGTGCGGACCGCGACGACGACTGCCTTCCGGCGCAGGGGCTGGCGGCGTGCCTCGAGTGCTCGCGTCGGAAGGTAAAGTGCTCTTGGAAGGACCTGCGCGCCCCGCTCGGGTTCGGGACCAAGACGGGCAAGGGCTCCAAGGCGCCGGTATCGGGCGCGCGCGCGTCGCCTTCTCGTTCCCGCGCCGCGTCGGTCACGTCCCAGGTGCCCGCGTCGTCATCGTCCCGTGTGTCGCGGTCCCGGGCGGCGAAGGAGAGCTTGCCTGCGCTGCCTATCGAGGCGCCGGGTGAGGTCGGGGTCGCAGCGCCCGCGCTGCACCCCAACTTCATGGGCCAGTTTGCGGCGGCGTGGGCGCTGGTCACCGGGGGTGCGGCCGCGAATGCGCAGCCGTCGGCGACGGCGCCTTTGCGCTCGGCGATGCGTCGGGGCACTCGCTTCGCAGCGGGTACCGCTACTCGGTCGTCGCGCGCCTCCGTGACACCTGGGGCGGCCTCCTCGCGCGCATCCGCGCCACCTGAGTCGGGTCCGGAGGAGGAGGAGGAGGAGGAGGTGGAGGAGGCGATGGATATGGACTAGATGCTCGAATCGGCCGGCTTGTATGTAGTTTTCTTGTCGCAATGGGCGCGTGTACAAAATATAAATAGTTTTCTTGAACTTGCGACCGAGGCGAGGGTCCGGGTCCGTGTGAGAATAATTGGGCTCCTCCTTGCAGGTCCAAGGGTTCGGTTCCGACCGCCTGCGCGTCCATCCTAGATGGGGTGCCGTTCAATGTATGTCTCCTGCGGCCGAATCCAGTGTCCGAGGGCCGTGGGATTCCAATCTTGTACTGTGTCCTGTGGGTCCGACTGCGCCCGCGCCACGACCTGTAAGTGATAAGGGAAATAAGGAACGTGTGGGATCCGCCGTCGGCGGCTGGGATTCGCGCAGCGAGTGAAGTTACTGGTTGCCGGAGCTTCGGCGTGAGCTCGGAGGGTCGTGAGACATCGTACAGTTCGTCCAGCCAGTGGCCGGTGGGTCGTGACGTCCTCGGGATGAGGGTATACATATCTCGGGCGTTGCGGCGCGTGCATCCAGTCCATCCGGATCACGGCCGAGGCCCCATCTGCCGATGGCGTGCGAGAGGGGAAGGTACAACAGCTGTGGCTTGAGCGCGCAAGTCCAGACAACCGGGGTGGGATTTTGGGCGTAGGCGAGTGTCTCGGTTTACTCGCCGGGGTAGAAGGTGCGAAGGAGGTGCTGCACCAGGGGTCGCCGGGGGCGGGATCGGGGTATCCCGCGCGACCGTGTGGAGAGGCTGTGCCAAGGGCTTGGTCATGCGCTGCGGCCGATGGGGTGGAGATAGGGCCTTGGCAGCGTACGCCTCGCTTCTCGGGGTGGGTGGCGACTCCGAGGGAGAAGGATGCGGGTGCCAATGGACCTCGGCCGGTGCACAGCGGCTAGCTGACGGCGAGGCCGGCCTGATGAGGTCGTCGGCTTTGACACACGGGCGATAGTAGTCGAGAGGACGCCGCGGCCGTGTGGGGAAGGAGAAGAGGGATGAGCGTCGGTCGAAAGGGAGTGAAGGTTTGGTCTTATGTCACGGCAGAGCGCTCGTCACTCGCCGAGACCGACGCCCAAGGGAGGAGAGAGGGACGAGGAAGAACGGACAAGCGGTACAATTGACCAGACCAAACCTAGGGTACACGCATCTACACCCTACAACCTATATACCCCTCCCCAAGGTCCGCTGATCCGGTCCAGGGTGATCCCGGAGCTAAAGGGTCCACCCACCGTCGTCTCCCATGGTGCCAAAACCATACCACACCTCCAGTCGAACGTGGTCCGAGATAGGGTGAAGGTGCCGAGGTATGCTACACACGCACACACATCCACCGAGGGTACGGACCGAGAAGGAGGGCACCTCCCGAGTACACGGGGAGAGCGCCGCACTGTTGAGGCCACGGGCCGAGGGTCCGAGGGTATAGCCGAGCTTGTATCAGGCGATGATAACCAGCCTACTATCCATCCGAGGAGTACCGCACCCACGAGAAGTCCAATAGAGGCGTTCCCGACTCTCCGAGGCCGCTCAAGGTGACCCGCCGAGTCAGCCCCAGGTCCAAAGGTGGTCCTGGAGCTTGTCCCGAGCACCGTAACGCCCATATCCGACATATACAGCGAGGGGAAAGCTGCCGAACCCTGGTCCGAGGAGAAGAAGCCTCCACCGAGCCGAATTGGGGTATGCGCCGAGGTCGTCTCACCCTCTAGACAGGTAGAGAGCGGCGCGTCGATCATATCCCGAGGTGAGCAGCTCTAGGCGTATAACCCTGGCCGAGTCTCCGTCCGAGGATAAACAGTGCGCCGACTGTATACAGCAGCGACCGAACGCTCGGCGAAGCGGCGTAAAACCCGCGGGCAAGCGGACAGAGCTTGCGACGGCCGTGATGACCGCAACACTAACGCACAGCGCTGACATCTTCCTTAGATCGCTTCCGTTCGCGCGTTCACACAGGCTGCATCGTCGGGCACGAACGGCGTATATTGCCTATCGTACGTACACGTACACCTCGCACGCACCTCGACCGGCACTGACGCACCCTCCAGCGCCACGTCCTGCTGAGATCGCGCTTCCTGGCCGATCGTGTCGGCCCTGCGGTGCGTTCGCCCTCGCCGTCCGCACCCGCCAGTGCTGCTGCAGTCGCCTGTGGCGCGGATGCGCGCTGTTCGTTGAATCGCGCCATTCGAGGTCGCTCGCGCACCCCAGACCGCTGCGCGTCGCCGATGGATCCTGCTGGCAGCTCCTCACGGCGCTCTCGACGCACCGCGCCGCGCACCGCACCGCCGAAGTTCTGCTCGAAATCACGTCAGGTAAGACTTCCAGAATATCATTGATGACGGCGGCTTACCATTGGCAGTTCGTCGCAGCTCGCGCGCTCGCAAGCCGACCGCGCGCTGCCGTATCGTCTCGGCCTGTGGATGGACCGCGCACGCCGTGAGTACGCGTTATTTGACGCGCCGCACGATGCTGACGTTGTGTTGCAGTCGCAGAATCCACCACTCGCGCTGTTGGTTGCTCGCGCCGACGACGAAAAGCTGTTCGAAAACGTGAGCCAGTGGAATCGCTGTATAACAGCCAGCTCACCATTTTTTTGTGTTTTGCAGACGTTGGCCGTGTCGACAAGCATGCGCGCCACCTTCTCGCGCAGGAAGTCTGCGGCGTGGCCGATGTGCGGAGCAACTCGTGAGTACCCAGTCGCTGCCGCCGAACGCCGTTGTGCTGACCTGTTCATCGCGCGCGCAGAAACTATGCTCGCGGCGTCGCCAGGCGCGGTCAAAAGTCTGCTCGACATCTTCAGTGGCGATGAGCATGGGTACGTACGGTTCGTGTACCATCGATGTCCCGCGGCTCACGGACGTCTTCTAGGCCGTTTGCGCGAAATCGCGCTCGACGCGCGCGCCAACCTCGACTTGCTGCCAACGACTCGAACACGCCCGGGCTGCCTGCGGCCGGCCTGACGTCGTCCATCATGGTGAGCACCCATGCCCGTATCGCGTGGACCGGTTGCTGACGACGCCGTTTCAGAGTCCTTGTCCGCGTCGTGCTCTTGCGTATGGCGAGTCGCGCAGTCGACACCTGCTCGAGCTCGTCAGCGGCGGCTACGAGGACATGCGCTGGTACGTACGGTTTGAATTAGTTCGACACCGTGCTGATGTCCTACGCAGGCGTGTTTGCGCGGAACAGCGCGGGCACGTTGGTGCTGGCGCGGCTTGAGTCGACCAGCGCGTCCGCGCCGCGCGACCCACGCTTCGTGCGCTGGCGTAGCTGCTCATGTTGAGCGACTCCCCGAGCACGCAGACGTCGTCGTGCGAGGCACGGACGTCGTGTTGGGTCGGCGAGCTTGGAACGCGAGCCGGCGCGGCTTGAGTCGATCAGCGCGTCCGCGCCGCGGTGCGCGCGCTGCTTGGGCTGACGTAGTTGCGCACGGTGGACGACTGCCTGAGCGTGCAGACGTCGTCGTGCGCGGCGCAGACGTCGAGTTGGGTCGGCGAGCTTGGAGCGTGAGCTGTGGTGGCTCGACGCGACGGTCTATTCGGGCAGATTAGAATTAGCAGAGACCGTTGCATGTACATACACCTTTGTAATATTATCCTGTTGACCTTCATCCCGAGCCGTGTTCACCGGCTTCTGCGACCGCGAGCGCGAGTTTACGGATGAATGAAATCTGCATAAGAATCGTTAGCAACAGTGAGCAAAATAGAAGAAATTCAACGTACCCTGGACACTCGTCGAGTGGCAATATCGTTCTGGGGCACTTGACCGCGACTGCGCGGACAACAGTTGAATGGAATCGAACTGCGATCGAAACGTCAGTGCGTGCGCGAGACCGCAGGTTAGCAACGATAACACTTACTTGTTATCGACATGGCGTGCGGCCGGGCATCAGCAGCGCGGGCTAGGTTCTGAGCCTTGACGCGGGCGGCAGTCACGCTGCTGTGCGCGACTTGCTGGACGCGATGAGCGTCGTGTCGCACGATCGCGACGCTGAATAGCATCGGTATAAGCTGCGCGTCTGCGCGCGGCTGACGCGGGGGATCCTACGCACCCGTCTTATCCACTCTGCATGCGGCTGGGCATGGCGTCCGGCGCGTCCAGGCTGCTGCAGAGCGAGATGCCACGCTGGTCTGGTCGTCGCTCAGACTCACGCCGCTGGATCTTGCAGCGGACGATGCGCACCTCGTCGTCGATGGCGTTGATAACGTCGACGGCGGTGTGCGAGGACGAAGACCCAGCGCGAGAATCGCGTCGGATGCATGCACAGCGCGTTGCTGCACATGCACGGAGGGCGGACATTTCAGCGCCGTAGCACCATGAGCAACCTGCACTCCAGAAGAGCAGTATACCACGCGGAGGGTCGATACCAATCGACTTGAATAGTTGTGGGTGGTGCAAAGGCGGCTGCAGCTCGCGGTTGTCGGTGTTGCCAGTCGGGGATGCAGTCCACGGGCCGTGAACTCGACGGCACGCATGCCAGCGCGGACGAGAGTGGGACGAGGGCAGACGCGCAGACAGAACGACGGGTCGTCATTGTACAGTGCGGACGCGTCCGCGGGGAGAAACGAGGTCGAGAGCGTGCAAGTGCAAGAAGCGGACTTGCATCTTGTCCGTCTCTTTCTTCCCTCTTCCTCGCTCCCTCGGCGCTGATCCATGCGACGCTCCTCTCCACACACACACGACCGCGCCATGCCCGCGTCTGGGTGACCCCGGAAGCGCGGTGGTGGTTTATTTTCGGCGTGTCTTGACTCTGAGGGCTCCATCAAGACATCCTCCCAAGCCAGCTTTCGACGACGACGACGATGCCCGGAACGACCCCGCTCGCGATGCCAGCAGCCCGGCCCGGCAGCCTGCCCACGCCGGTATCGCCGTCGTGCGCGGTCCCGGCGAAGCAGCGCGCGGCCCTGCACATCGACACGGCCGGTGCCGCCGCCGCTGCCTCGCGCCCGCCGCGTCCGCTGACGCCGACGTCGCCGCGCCACCGGAACGCGTACCCATACTACACCCCGAGACGGCTCAGGGCCGGCTCCTTGGCGTTGACGCCGACGTCGGCGCTGCTGAGCGCCGAGGACCCGTACCGCGACATCACCCGTTTGCACCCGCCCGTAGTGCCCCAGCACCCCGGCTTATACCCCGGGGCGACATTCCGCGGCACACAGCGCAGCGGGCGGCATGCATACGAGGTCGGGGTGACGCTGGCGACGGTGGACCTGGCGTCGCCCGCGCCGCACCTGTGCGGGCCTGACGGACGACTACCCCGAGCTGACGACGTACTTCGACGCCGAGCTCGTCACGCCAGGCGGCCCGGCGACGTTCCGGACAGCGCGCAGCTGGGGCGCGTGCGAGCGGCGCGACTGGGAGCACTGGGCCAAGTTCCCCGCGTTCCGCCGCATGCGCGTCACGAGCCTCGACCAGCCGGCACCCGCGAGCCGCGCGGTGTTCATGCGCTGGAAGGAAAAGTTCCTCGTGCCCGACCACCGCGTCCGCGACATCACCGGCGCCTCATTTGCCGGCTTCTGCGTCGACCTCGACCCCCGGCCGCCGCCCAAGTCCAAGAGCACCACCCGCCGCAAGCCATCGCTGTGTGCCCATCCGCCTCGCTCGCCTTGCGAGGTTCTATGCAGCCGCTCTCACCCATCCCCATCGCCAGTGCCTTGCCCAGTATCTATCGCTCGCCTTCCAACGTGGGCTCGTCGCAACGGCGCGGACGACGACGCATCAAACCACAGTTGCAACGCTGACGCCGCCGCTTCTGACTCGTGCACTGTGCAGCCCGGCCACTTCTCGCGCTCGACAGACGCCAGCCCAGACTCTGAGCAGCAGGTGCGTGTCTTCGTCCCATTTTTGCTGCGTGTGGTATACTAAAGGCGTGCTTCAGGTCGCCCTCCTCGCAGCACAAGTTCAGTTCACGCGCCGCAAAATCGAGCTCGAAGCGCGCCTCGAGCCCGCCCAGGACGCGGAGAAAGCGAAGGAGGGCGTCGCGCACGAGCACATAGATGATCTGGACGCTCAGCGCGCGATCTGACGTCTTTCATGGCGCGTCCTCGGGCAATACAACTGCATGGATGAATCCGATAGCATTGACGAGGTATGTATGTACATGGGTTTGGTTCGTCGGGTCTAACGACAATGGGCAGTTGTTGCTCTCCAATTGTAGCGAGCTCGAGCTCGCGGACTCGACACGGTGCACACAACCGCGTCAACTCCCGGCAACGGCCTCGACGCGCTCCTCGCCCAGTACTGGTACGGCCTGTCCAATTCGCGGCCTCGCCATTAACCTCGGCACGGTGGAGCTGTTGTCTTCCGCGAGCGACAAGGCCAGCGCCGGATATTGACAAGAGCCTACGATAAATGTGTGTATTCTGCAAAGCATCGGCATCCTGCGAAACTTGCGCACAGGCGCCTAATTTTGTGCGCAAGTTTCGCAGGATGCCGATGCTTTCCTGTTACGCGCCATCGCCGCGTCTGGAGGCCCCGCTGACGTTGAGCATTGTCTAGTCCGCAATAGTCTTGAGAGCATCCACGACACGATCCATGTCCTCGTCGGTGGGAACGGGCAGATGGCCGATCCTGCTATCGCTGGTGAGTGCATTCATTACGCATGTTAAAGCGCGCGAAGGGATACTTACAGCTGTGCAGCGTTCCACCTGATGTTCTGGCTGCACCACACAAACGTATGTCGCATAAACCGTCGCATGGACGTTCGCCAGAGCTCACAGTATGTCCGCAGGTCAACCGCCTGCTCCCGCTCTGGCAGGCGCTGCATCCCTCGACGTGGGTCAGCGCAGTGAACGGGCCTGGAAAAGAGGGCACGTTCACCATCAGTCGCACCGCGCATGTCAACGCGGACACCGGTACGCACATTTTACTCCTAGTCTGCGTGGCAAAAGCTTGATACGCCGCCGTAGACCTGACGCCGTTCTGGAACGGCGCGACAATGTTCTTCAAGAGCTGGAGCGCGGGCGTGCGTCAGTGGCAGCTGCTCAACTACAACTATCCCGAGTTCGCGCAGATTACGCCGGGTGAAGACGCCAGGGCCGCCATACTCGCGGAGGTGAAGCGGCTGTACCTCGACGACGAAGATGACGACGAGGATGAGGACGTAGTGCCACAGCGTGTAGCCGCGCCGTCGCAGCGTGTAGCCGCGGCGCTCGACCCGTTGACAAACACCCCAGGCAATCTGTTTGTGACCCCTCAGGCCTCTAAGCGAGACCACTGATGGCTGACCCAAGGGGTCACACCAAACAATGTCCCTTTGCACAGCCACCCCTAGCGGTCACCTCCAGCAGCACTGGCCAATGCATTACTGCGCTGAAAGCGATCTGGCGTGTTCCCAGCGTGTTCAGATGGTCCACTGGTATTTCCCCATCACAAATATCTTCTAGAAACAGCTCCATGGGTGCCTCTGAGCATGCTGCTCACTGGCAGCTGCAGCAGCAAATGCAGCTGCAGCAGCAGCGATGCTGCTCGTCGTTCTGGTTGTGCGCAGCAGTCTAGAATGTAATTTAGCGATGTAATACACTATTCCTTGCAGAGAGCGGCTGCCACATTGAGCTACACATGGAGTGCATTGTTTTCGCGGTCGCCGCGAAAATCAGCACAGCCACAGTGTCGCATCACAGCCAGCAGCATTGAATGCAGCACAGCGGTAATGCGAGCAGCCTAGGGCACTAGTTGTGCATTAAGGAGGCCTACATGTGTTATCCCATCTCTATAGTGCAAGGAAAAGTGTCTACTGAGCTGTCCCTTACAGGCTGTTGGCTGTTGGTAGCAGCAGCAATGGCGCAGTAGCACCAGCGGCGGCAGAGGGTGTTCTGGTCGCGCACCATGTTGGAAAACACAATTCTCCATTGCTAGACGCTATTCCACATCAGGGGGACATGCTATACTATGCAGTATGTCGATGGCATTGATTTCGCGGCGACCGCGAAATTTGCACAGCCACATCTCGCGGTCACCGCCAGCAGCGGCAAGCACTGCGTTGCAGCACTGCAAATGGTTTGGCACACCTGTAGCAAGCTTAGGGTGTCTCCCGCCATGATACAAGCTCATCGCATTGTACATAACAGTGTTCTTAGCACTGCTGGATAGGAGCGCTCACCGTCGGCGGCAGCGGCAACGGTGCAGCAGCACTGGCAAACCTCAAATGGTGTACTGATCATGCGCCAGGCTCGGAAACACATTTCCCCATTGCCAGACATTATCCCTTGCTATTCCAAGGTGTTGGGATGTGCTGTACGCCAATGACATCGATTTAGCGGTCGCCGCGAAACCTGCACAGCCACAGTTCGCGGTCACCGCCAGCAGCAGTGAGCACTATGTAGTGGCACTGCAAGCGACCTGGCGCATTGGCAGCAGGCTTGGGGTGTCTTCTAGCATTGTACAAACTCAAAATCTAATACACAGCAGTGTCCTCAACACTGCTAGACAGGCTGCTCATTGCCTGCAGCAGCGGCGAGGGTGCAGTGACAGCGGCAACACGTTCTGACTGTGCAGTATGCTTGGGAATGCTATTCCGCACCGCCAGACACTGTTTTGAGCAAGGGAGAGGGTCCCGGGTGAGCTGAACACCAAGAGTGTCGATTTATCGGTCGCCGCGAAACCTGCACAGCCACATCCCCACAGTTGCCTGCAGCAGCATGAACACCTCGTTGGAGCATCAGGAACGTTGCAGTGCATGGCCAGTAGGTTTGTACAGTCTAAAATGGACATCCCCTGTGAAAGCATTGAGTTGAATGACTTTCTGGATGTCCCTGAGTGTGGTGCTCACTGTCTGCAACAGTTGCACCACTTCTGGCAGCAGCGACGAGCGCAGACACTGCAATAACACTCTATTGTAATCATTTGTGACCCTTGAAACCTTCTCCTGCACAAAGGGCTCCTGGGGCAAGTCCCTGAGCATGTTGCAGGCTCAAGGGCCAGTTTATCGGCCGCCGCGAGATTCTGCACAGCCACTGATCTGCATCGATCAATCCGGACTTAAGGCCGCTTTTGCCCTAACCTAAATGCATTTGGGGCATGGGAATTTCGAGGAAATAAGACTGAATTATGATTCATTACATTAGGACAGACTCAATGGCCCAATTCCAGGTTCCTGGAGTGCCTGGAAGGTGTGCAGTGAGCCAAATATACCTCCAGAATGCGAGCACAATAGCACCTCAGTCCTTGGTCCAATCCATTGGGTGTGATAGTGCAAACCACTTGGTTTTACGTCTAGATCGTACTCCTGAAAGCCCTTACAAATGCATTAAGAACTGGGAGCTGGGTGCAAGTGTATATTTCCTGATGGGGCAAGCATTTGCACCCAGCTCTGGAAACATCTCCAATGCGCGTGGGACTTTGGGATTACATTTTATGAGTGTATTGAAGCATATTCCGTGCATGTGCCTGGTGGGATATAACAATGGAAGCATGCCAGAAGCGAAGCAACTGGAGCTCAGGGTAGCATAAACTCCCATGAATTCCCCACTATCCCTCGCATTCCAGCTCGGAATTTCAATGCAGACCACCTCAGGGGTACTGTGTGCATGATTTCCAACAGTTTTATGGTGGATTCAACTTGATTCCACCAAAAGATACATGTTCACTCATGTTTGCTGAATGTTCACTAAGATTGCAGAGACAACCTACTTGACCTTCCAGTTCGGAGTTTTCCGGCGTGATTTTGACTGGTATACATGCACAGAGTACCCCTGAGGTGGTCTGCATTGAAATTCCGAGCTGGAATGCGAGGGATAGTGGGGAATTCATGGGAGTTTATGCTACCCTGAGCTCCAGTTGCTTCGCTTCTGGCATGCTTCCATTGTTATATCCCACCAGGCACATGCACGGAATATGCTTCAATACACTCATAAAATGTAATCCCAAAGTCCCACGCGCATTGGAGATGTTTCCAGAGCTGGGTGCAAATGCTTGCCCCATCAGGAAATATACACTTGCACCCAGCTCCCAGTTCTTAATGCATTTGTAAGGGCTTTCAGGAGTACGATCTAGACGTAAAACCAAGTGGTTTGCACTATCACACCCAATGGATTGGACCAAGGACTGAGGTGCTATTGTGCTCGCATTCTGGAGGTATATTTGGCTCACTGCACACCTTCCAGGCACTCCAGGAACCTGGAATTGGGCCATTGAGTCTGTCCTAATGTAATGAATCATAATTCAGTCTTATTTCCTCGAAATTCCCATGCCCCAAATGCATTTAGGTTAGGGCAAAAGCGGCCTTAAGTCCGGATTGATCGATGCAGATCAGTGGCTGTGCAGAATCTCGCGGCGGCCGATAAACTGGCCCTTGAGCCTGCAACATGCTCAGGGACTTGCCCCAGGAGCCCTTTGTGCAGGAGAAGGTTTCAAGGGTCACAAATGATTACAATAGAGTGTTATTGCAGTGTCTGCGCTCGTCGCTGCTGCCAGAAGTGGTGCAACTGTTGCAGACAGTGAGCACCACACTCAGGGACATCCAGAAAGTCATTCAACTCAATGCTTTCACAGGGGATGTCCATTTTAGACTGTACAAACCTACTGGCCATGCACTGCAACGTTCCTGATGCTCCAACGAGGTGTTCATGCTGCTGCAGGCAACTGTGGGGATGTGGCTGTGCAGGTTTCGCGGCGACCGATAAATCGACACTCTTGGTGTTCAGCTCACCCGGGACCCTCTCCCTTGCTCAAAACAGTGTCTGGCGGTGCGGAATAGCATTCCCAAGCATACTGCACAGTCAGAACGTGTTGCCGCTGTCACTGCACCCTCGCCGCTGCGCAGGCAATGAGCAGCCTGTCTAGCAGTGTTGAGGACACTGCTGTGTATTAGATTTTGAGTTTGTACAATGCTAGAAGACACCCCAAGCCTGCTGCCAATGCGCCAGGTCGCTTGCAGTGCCACTACATAGTGCTCACTGCTGCTGGCGGTGACCGCGAACTGTGGCTGTGCAGGTTTCGCGGCGACCGCTAAATCGATGTCATTGGCGTACAGCACATCCCAACACCTTGGAATAGCAAGGGATAATGTCTGGCAATGGGGAAATGTGTTTCCGAGCCTGGCGCATGATCAGTACACCATTTGAGGTTTGCCAGTGCTGCTGCACCGCTGCCGCTGCCGCCGACGGTGAGCGCTCCTATCCAGCAGTGCTAAGAACACTGTTATGTACAATGCGATGAGCTTGTATCATGGCGGGAGACACCCTAAGCTTGCTACAGGTGTGCCAAACCATTTGCAGTGCTGCAACGCAGTGCTTGCCGCTGCTGGCGGTGACCGCGAGTGTGGCTGTGCAAATTTCGCGGTCGCCGCGAAATCAATGCCATCGACATACTGCATAGTATAGCATGTCCCCCTGATGTGGAATAGCGTCTAGCAATGGAGAATTGTGTTTTCCAACATGGTGCGCGACCAGAACACCCTCTGCCGCCGCTGGTGCTACTGCGCCATTGCTGCTGCTACCAACAGCCAACAGCCTGTAAGGGACAGCTCAGTAGACACTTTTCCTTGCACTATAGAGATGGGATAACACATGTAGGCCTCCTTAATGCACAACTAGTGCCCTAGGCTGCTCGCATTACCGCTGTGCTGCATTCAATGCTGCTGGCTGTGATGCGACACTGTGGCTGTGCTGATTTTCGCGGCGACCGCGAAAACAATGCACTCCATGTGTAGCTCAATGTGGCAGCCGCTCTCTGCAAGGAATAGTGTATTACATCGCTAAATTACATTCTAGACTGCTGCGCACAACCAGAACGACGAGCAGCATCGCTGCTGCTGCAGCTGCATTTGCTGCTGCAGCTGCCAGTGAGCAGCATGCTCAGAGGCACCCATGGAGCTGTTTCTAGAAGATATTTGTGATGGGGAAATACCAGTGGACCATCTGAACACGCTGGGAACACGCCAGATCGCTTTCAGCGCAGTAATGCATTGGCCAGTGCTGCTGGAGGTGACCGCTAGGGGTGGCTGTGCAAAGGGACATTGTTTGGTGTGACCCCTTGGGTCAGCCATCAGTGGTCTCGCTTAGAGGCCTGAGGGGTCACAAACAGATTGCCTGGGGTGTTGACAAACGTCGCGGCTGCTAACCCGCTTCCTAACGTGGCGGGCGCCGAAACCGTCGCGTCTGCGGCGTCCGGAGTTGCGCAGGCCGTTGCTGGCGGTGCGCAACGCACATTCGCCGCCGTTGCACCCGAGGCGCTCCAGCCGTCCAGCGGCGGCAAAGCTCAAGCCGCGCCAGCGCCAGCGCCCGAGTCCGAGTCCGAGTCCCTCGCAGCCGGCGAGGGCGAGGACACCCAAATCTCGTTTGTCCACACACCGCGCGCAGCCGCACGCCTGGACTGGTTCACGCGCATCCGCGTCAAGGCGGCGCAGGTGTGCGCATTGCACGTGCTCGAGATGCACACCATGAACAGCGTCGACTGGTCGATCGCCGCATTGTCCCGCCACTGCGCGCACAGCACCTCAACGCCGTGTCCGACATCCTGCTCGTGCTCGCCGCCCACCTCGTCACGCTGCTGCGGACGTCGCACAGCAGCCTACTCGACCTGTTCATCGAGGCCTCCGTCCTCCGCGCCATCGTCGCCCTGCTCAACCCCAACACCACCTTCCCGCGTCTCTGCCGGCTTGCACTCTCCTGCTTGTTCTTCAGCGCAAACTCACCGGCGCCTTCCTGGCGATCGAGTCACTCTCGCTGCCGGGCTGGCCCATCGCGGACCAGTAAGACCTGCACCCTCTCCGGCTCCGAATCCCACAACCCGCCCTCGTCTGAGCTCTCCTATTGTCTCTCCGGGCTCGCCCGCAACCCCTTTGGCCTGCCCGAGGCTGAGCTCAACGAGCTCACCATTAGCTCGCTCGACCGCTCGTCCGTGTGTCTGGCTGATGCGGCGCGGGCGCATGCGCGAGGTCGAGTTGTAGTTGGCGCTGGATAATGGTGATGGCCGTAGAGGATCTGGACTCGACCCTGCGCTCACACGACTGTGCGCTCACACAGCCATGGTATTGGGCAGTGGCGGACTGAAGTACTGCGCCAGCACTATTGCGCACCTCAGCAATGCAACGCTCAACGTGTTCGTCTTTGCCCTGCCGCCGGCGCTGATTGTGAACAGCTATTCATATATACAATTTCGCCTGAATTGCATCAGTCAACCAGAAGGATATTAATTATGAGTGTGTGTATGTGCAGAAGTGAGGTTTCTTGCCGGTGCGGATAGGTGGCAGTGCCGTTCGTGCCAGAAAACACCGAGACCGAGTGTTTTCTGGCACGAACGGCACTGCCACCGGTCAACTTGTACTCGCTCCACGACCTTGTGAGCGCGCAGCCCGACAGCACCACCACCACGCCTTACCTGCAGGAAGCCTGCCTCTGGCCGGCCAACGGAGTGTAAGTCTTGTTCCTTTCTGGTGCTTATGGGCATTCGAGGGTGCAGAACACACCAGCCAGTCGGTGTACAGCGAGTCGCGTTGCCCCCACCGGACGTCGGTGATCAGGCCTACAGACAAGCTGTACTGCAACTGGCGATGGGCTGCGGACTGCACTCGATGGAGCGGTCAACGGTGCTCATTTATTTTGCAGTTGCCGTCAGCTCGGACTCGCAGCACCACGAGCAGGACGCGATGCAGTGGCTGTCAGCAAAACATGCGGATGACTTGCACACGGCTATCAAAGCCGATACAGTGCCATGCATGGCGGCTTTCTCTGAGCGGATGAGCGCGTTGCGTGAATGTGCGTGGTGGACGTCACTATCTTGCCATTGCTGACTCAGTCGCTGCAGGGACAGCGCATAAAGTCCTTGGGCGCAAATCCGGGTGGGCCAGTGTTGGCGTCTTGGGTACCGACGAGCGCCTTGCGTCAGGAGCTGCAGAGGAGCTGCCAGACAGTCTTCGGCTGTGGCCCACTGCGTGGGTCGCCGACGAGCCCACAGAGGACGTTGCGATGGAGCTACCAGTGAAGGATCCTGCGGACGTACCGCCTGTTGAGGGTCTTGTCTACCCCGAAGCCCGCCCGATAATTCGCAAGCCCGGCAATGGTCGCTACCTGCTCGGCAAAGTCGACATCATGCAGCACGACACCGGCCTGAATGCTGCCCACCGCGAGCGCACGCTGCGCTCTGCCGTTCACCCTGCTCTGCTCAACGAGCCTGTTGATGGAGTCATTCACGCTCGCCAACCCGTTCCGGGCCAGTATTGCCTGGAGCCCGGCGTACCCCTCGTGCTTCAGGACTCAAAGCGACCCGACCAGTACGAGACGCAGGTCGCCAGTGTCACCCCGGCAGCCATGGAGAAGAGTCCGTTCTTCAAGTCGGCAGGCTCGGACATCCAGAGCCTCGCAAGGAAGCTCGGTGTGGCGCTCTGCAAGCTCACCTACGGCGACCTGGATTCGACGGACCCGAACGCCAGGAAGGGAGTCTACGAGCACGGCTTCAAGAAGAACATGCGTGACGGTGGGATGGGAGGGTTGGAAGAAGGCTCGCATTCTCTTGCTGGAACCGCCAGCGAGGGCGAGGGCGCTGGCGTCTTCCAGCCGGCACAACAGGTTTCCAACTGGGAGGCAGACGTGCGCCGTACGAACATACTCTACGTTCTTTGTGCGTATTCACAGTCGTGGAGGAGCACAAATTCCTGACATTGTTGCTCCACAGCGCTGCTCGCCACGCTCATGTTTATGTCCTGCGTATCGTGCGAGGAGTACCGGCTGGCGCATTTCCTTTGCAGGCAGCTGAACGTCCCAGGCTTCGGATCTGCCGTGAACTTCATGTTCTCGTCTTGCCAGGTGCGTTGGATATGGACTCTATTGAACATCACTCAACGCGGATGTCAGATGAACGTGACCATCGTGCGCGCTCTGGAGAAACTGCTCTCGCGATCCCTCGGCCCGCAGGGGACGGTTCATTTGGACGACAAGGACGCAAAGAGCATGTGGACGCTGGCCATCTTGACGCTGAAGCTGCCCAAGGGCAGCGATGCCGGAGTGTTCATGTTTCCGGAGCTGGGGGTCTACGCTGTTACGGTGCGCGGCGATCTTGCCCATACGCCGCTTCCGTTGGATCTCTTTCGCCGCTTCACCCGCTCCGTCGGACCGATATACCCGTTCCGCATGCCTCTCCGGACCGCTGGCACCTCGGCTACCTTCTCTCGGTGTCACCGGACCCCTGTCAACCTCGGTCCTTGGATGCGACGCGCTATTGCGATTGTTGTCGATCACCGCTGTGTTGGTTTCCAACCAGCGTGTAGCCGTCGTCGGTCCGTCTCCTCGGCGTCACATTACGGCCTACACCTTCGGAGATGCCGCACACCACACCTCGGGTATTGCCCTGCATGGCCGGTGTGCGCTGGGAGTACAGGTGAAGCTGCAACGATCGTGCCGACATACATCCTTCACCCTCTGTCCCCTGGATGCTCAACCGCTCCGGCACCTCGGACCTCGGCCGCCACACTCTCCTCGGTCCGCGTGCGGCATGGTCCATGGTCCGGAGGCTGTCCGGATGGAGTGGGAGTGTTGATTGTTGGGTGGTGCGCTCGTACCTCGCTCGCTGACGCGTTGCGCTCGCTGCTGCGCTCGCCATTGCGTCGGCGCCTTTCGCCCCTGGTGTCGGTGCGTGCATACATGCAAGGACACCTCGGTCTGTCTCGGATACCCGCCCGATACCCTCCATAGGCACGGACATCCTTTATCCCCTTCGTCCGGAGTCGTTCTGCGCCTTCGGCGCGACGCTTCACTCTTTCTTGACCCTCCCTTGACTCCCTTTACCCCCCATTGCTTCCACTGGCTCCCGATTACCCTCGGTGACTTCCCCGATGCCTTTCCCATCGCTTCCGGACCTCTCTTTGGTGTTGGTTGGCTTCCTTTGTTGTCCGGAGCGTTCGGATCCGATTTGCCTCCGATCGGACTATATGTACCGGCGATTGCCCTCAGATGTACCCTAGGTTGGATCTGGTCTATTATGTGTTCGACCTTCCCCTCCTGAGTACCCTTCCTGGTCGGCTACGCCTCCTGGTCGGTGGTGTATGCAGCACACCGTGACATAAGATCCAACCTACCCCGTCCACTCCGGGTACTCAGTTCCTCCCCCCCTCTATCCTCTTCTATCCGCTCTCTACTTCCTCCTACCCCCAGCGGAGCTGCGAGTGCCCGCCCCTGCGGTCTCCACGATATCCCCTTCGCTTATACCACCTGGACCTTGGATATAGGACCGATCTCGCCCACAGAATCCCCTGGCCTCGGTCTCAAGCTTCTGGTGGCCGCCCCCTTGGACCCGAACCCTCCCGGACCCCCTGGCCGCCTCTCGGCCTTCCTTTAACCCCATACCGCCCTTAGGCACGCTTCCCAAACCTTACCCTCAAGTTCCGGACCCTTCTGGAGTTGTAGTTTTCCCTTTGGTCGCCCCTCGCAACGACGTCCGGCAAATCCCGCTCGCAGTCCGCACAAATCGCTTCGCCGACGAACACCCTATAGGCCAATGGCTTCCAAACTTTGCCGACACCCTTGCACCACCCCTCCGGAGTCCCATGCGAAGTTACGAGGCGCTACGCTCGCCGATGCCGCCGTTGCCATGCACCGCCTCGGCCGGACCATTTCCGCTCCCCCTCGCCGGCCCCTGCTGCGTTCCGCCTGCCCCAAGGCTCGGTCAACGCGTATCAACGTCCCCCACCCATGCGTGCTTGACCGATACCCCGCGCACGCTGTCCTGGCTGCCAATCGAGCGTTTGGGCGTCCCACGCACTTGCACACCTCGGTCCTTCGCAGCGCGACCCTCGGCACCCATCTACCCTCGGTCCTTGTGCTCCAAGTTCACCTCGGACCATTCCACACCTACCGATGTCGGCCGCTGTCAGTTATGCAACGCTGGCAACAGTACAGGTCGCCGTGCGCTCTGCCGAGCTGCTGGACATCTGGTGTTTCGCACCCTCCGCCGACCTGGATCTTCCGGTGTCGGACGCGTGAGCCAACGCTGACCTACCCCGCCGCTGGACCTTGGAGGTGCTCCCTGACATGGACCGAGGCCGGAGCCCCGCTGGATCGCATTGGTTTGCTCGGAATATCGGTGCTCACGCGCGCACCCCCTCTTCGGCGTTACAGGAGGGAGTACACGAACCGGACACGGACCCAATGGTCTCACAGGCTTTTCGTCCATCGCACAGGTGTTTTTGGCAAGGTCTCCGCGGCCGCATGACCCGCCGCCCGTTCGATACAACACGCCCTCGGCGATGCTGCCGACTGTCAACCCCCTGTCCGCTCCGCCGTTTATTTCGCCGTCGGGCGTCTTTCCGAATCCCGCGCGAGGTGCCCGTGTCCTCTCCCAATTCCTGGCCTTCTATCCGCGGTTGGACCTTGCCAAACGAAGAGGTCCTCGGCAAGATATGTGCATCCGATGTTCAGTGCATCGGTCGCGTACGTCGGCCGCCCTGACATCGCATCCTGTTGGAACTGTGGACTTCTCTGGCGCATCTGGAACCCCCTCCCGGGACGGACCCGCACTTCGGACCCACTGGCAATGTCACTGATGAAGTCCGGCTCTGCTTGCGCACTGCACGAGCTCAATTCGGGATAGCTGCTGTTTACCCTCGGACTCGCCGTCGCCTCGGACATCCTCCCGTACACTCCACCCCTCCTCCCGGGCTACCACCCCGATGCCGACCGCACTGGCTTACGCTTATGACCGCCATGATTTCGCTTCAAACTCTCGTCGTGCCCTTCACCGGGGTTGAGGTTGCGATCCACTGGGATGCGCAGTGCTCAGCGTTGTTGGTCGCGGACCAACACTCCGACACCTCCTATACCTTTGGTCCTGTGCCTCGGGCGCTATCTCGGTGTACTCGGACCTTCCCCCACCCTTGTACCCCAGCCGGAGATGGTAGGAGTCCGTTCTTGGGCGCAGCGCGTCCTGCTCTCTTTTCCATTACGACCTCGACCGCTCCCGCGTTTCGCTCGGCAGTAACGACCTTTCCCGTGTTCCCTCCCGGACGGTAGAACTCCCGGTGGCCGCCGCATATTGAGATGTGGTGTGGGGACATCCCGAGTAGGTGTCCTTCTCGCTTGGAGCTCGGACCGACTCTTTCCCTTGGACCTGCAATGTTTCCGACGCTGGTGTTGCACCTTGGATCGGTGAGGATTGATCGCCGTGCCGTAATAGCCCATCAGTCCTCACCCCCAATGGGCCTCGCTTTCGCCGTGGACCACTTCGGTCCGAGCGGGGGAGACGTCCTCCGTGCTTTGGGTCTCGCCCGATGCGAGGGTACAATTCTATTTCGATTTGTCATGAATTTAACGACCTCGGCCACCCCCAATGGCCTCCACCATGCTCGGTCGCTTTCTGCGGGCTCGCGGCTGGAAGGGGGGTTATGTTACGGTGCGCGGCGATCTTGCCCATACGCCGCTTCCGTTGGATCTCTTTCGCCGCTTCACCCGCTCCGTCGGACCGATATACCCGTTCCGCATGCCTCTCCGGACCGCTGGCACCTCGGCTACCTTCTCTCGGTGTCACCGGACCCCTGTCAACCTCGGTCCTTGGATGCGACGCGCTATTGCGATTGTTGTCGATCACCGCTGTGTTGGTTTCCAACCAGCGTGTAGCCGTTCGTCGGTCCGTCTCCTCGGCGTCACATTACGGCCTACACCTTCGGAGATGCCGCACACCACACCTCGGGTATTGCCCTGCATGGCCGGTGTGCGCTGGGAGTACAGGTGAAGCTGCAACGATCGTGCCGACATACATCCTTCACCCTCTGTCCCCTGGATGCTCAACCGCTCCGGCACCTCGGACCTCGGCCGCCACACTCTCCTCGGTCCCGTGCGGCATGGTCCATGGTCCGGAGGCTGTCCGGATGGAGTGGGAGTGTTGATTGTTGGGTGGTGCGCTCGTACCTCGCTCGCTGACGCGTTGCGCTCGCTGCTGCGCTCGCCATTGCGTCGGCGCCTTTCGCCCCTGGTGTCGGTGCGTGCATACATGCAAGGACACCTCGGTCTGTCTCGGATACCCGCCCGATACCCTCCATAGGCACGGACATCCTTTATCCCCTTCGTCCGGAGTCGTTCTGCGCCTTCGGCGCGACGCTTCACTCTTTCTTGACCCTCCCTTGACTCCCTTTACCCCCCATTGCTTCCACTGGCTCCCGATTACCCTCGGTGACTTCCCCGATGCCTTTCCCATCGCTTCCGGACCTCTCTTTGGTGTTGGTTGGCTTCCTTTGTTGTCCGGAGCGTTCGGATCCGATTTGCCTCCGATCGGACTATATGTACCGGCGATTGCCCTCAGATGTACCCTAGGTTGGATCTGGTCTATTATGTGTTCGACCTTCCCCTCCTGAGTACCCTTCCTGGTCGGCTACGCCTCCTGGTCGGTGGTGTATGCAGCACACCGTGACATACGCCGCCAACGTCGAGTGGCTCTATGAGCACGGGGGCATGCAGTATGGCATTGTGGGCATCTTGCTGCGCGGTCACCATGCCCACGGTGGGCTTCCGCCCCAGCTTGTTGCGCTCAGTGGTGGGCGTGTCATGTACGTCTGCTACCCGAGCCGTGCTGCGGCCGAGCGTTTTGCGGCCATGGCGAGCGCTCCACCGATGTCCTTCGGCGATCCACTGGCCCAGCCAAAGATGCGCATGAACTTCATGAACAATGGCTTTCCTCATTTCGGCACATGGGAGAACTATGCCAACTGGCACGCTCGCGAGAAGGCATTTCGTTTCTACAACTACGGCGTCCTCGGCGAGAAGCTGAATGCTTTCGCGTCTAACAAGCTCACGTTGCGCCAACTGGTCGAGTCCACGACCTATTGGGACGAGAATGGCGTGGAGCAGGTCTGCTCGATGGGCGGCGCGCTTGACCCGGTCGAGGATAAGGAGGAGCACGACGCTTTGCTCCGGCTTTGTACGCGCCATCACGAGCGTTCAGAGTTCACGATCCTGGGGATGACGCGAGACGAGATGAAGAGGTACAAGAGGCGCTACCAGCCAGGCACCCGTAAAGCCGGACCGCTATTTTCTATCAACTGCGTGGAGCCGTGCACCCAAGAGGTTGCGTTCATTCAGCAGGCCCAGTCGTATCACAATGTGAGTCAAGATTCGTATCGAAGGAACATTTCGTTGACTGGAGCAGAACAAGGAGGCGTATTTGGTTCAATACATGGCCGAACCCGACAAATGGCACTGGATCAGAGAGGAGACGTGGTGTGTGCATATGCTCTGCTGCGCCATTCTTGGAGCTTAGAATGTTGCAGGGAGGATGGTCCCAACAAGCAGGCTTGCAAAGCAGAGTACCTGCGCTCGCTGCTGCCTTCGGCTGTGCTGTGCCTGCAGAGATGCTAGCGTGTTTTTTGGATGGGTAGGATGATGCGCTGCTTCTATCTTGTGCGCGAACCTGAAGCAATGCAGGAACGGCGATGTGAGAGGCGAGACGCAGATGCTCTTGGATCGTGTTGGTGGGCAGGCAGCTACACCGTTAGTGGAACCTCTGTGTTTGTAATTTATCTAACAATTCCACAGGCATGTCGATCCACTATTTCTGCCAGACGTGGCAGAAACAACTGTGGTGTCCGAGGACAACGCAGCCGTGGGGTCTAAGCACAAGCGAAGCTCCGTGAGCAGCGTAGCATGGGCTAAGATCTGCACTGTACTGATCGATGTTATAGGATGAGCCAGTCGACGAAGACGCAAACACCAAGAGACCGAGGCGAGGACGGTCTGCTGCAGGGCGACTCGGAGGGTCTGTTGATGGCGCGGCCAAGTCGCAGGGCAGTGCACCACGACCCAGGACACGCGGGCGTGCAAGGCAAGACGAAGTGCGTCTGCCACATGTTGGACAACAATCCGTTTACTGATACAAGATATAGCGCAGCGATACAGACCTCGAAGTACCGTCAGAGCAAGACGGCAAAGCGCCAGAGTCTAGCACCGGTCGTACACGCTCCGACCGCGCAAAGAAGAAGCAGCGTGTTGAGCCACCCGAGGATGAGGTATGTGCGCCGCTGAGTTGCTCTGTGTTCGGAATTGCTCAATTGCAATAGGTCGCGGATGCGCACGAGGATCCCAGCATCCGAGAGCGTATATTCCAGGTGCTAGATTCAACACTGTGGGACACGTCTACCCAGGTCATTTCTCGTGGCAGAGAAGGCTACAGCAAATCCTCAGAACGGTTTTCGGGCCTTCGTTCACTTGGAGCCATGCTCGAAGATAGCGCGAACCTGACGAGCCTGCTTGATCAGAGGAGCCTGGATGATCGAAGCATGCGGGCCGTCGCGGGTCTCAAACTCGCTGTCGAGGCCGTCCGTGTGCTTCCAATGCTGGCCAGTGCGGAGCACAATGCCATGACGACTGTCCTTTGGTGTAGGATGGAGATCTGCCAGCGCTACGTTCATCTCAAGGACTGGGTGGTCGAACATGCGCCTCACCTCGCCCAGCACATATTCAACGATCACCTGGTTCGCACGCAGTCAGCCATAGCTGCTGTGGATTGGGATGCTGGCCAGGTCCTCAACCGTACGCACTGGGGCTGGGTCGATCGACTGGCCGTCGAGGTGTTCGACTTTGTTCGCGGTATCCAAGTCTCGTCGTCATCCGATGGAACGATACAGCGTCGCCAAGAGCACAAACGAGCGGTCACCATGACTGCCCGCAGTGGTGAAGATTCTGGCAGCGAGGACGAAGCGGTCGATGACGACGGGGCCTGGAACCCAGGCGCAACTGTAGACGACGACTGTGAGAGCGAGGACGACATGTCACCGCGGCCAGGCGCTCAATGCCGGCACGGTGCTCCCTCTGCCACTGTGTCCGTTGACACGCATGCCCAGAAGGAGCTGGCTGTGAGCGACACGCGTGTGAACCACTCTCTTCAGGACGTACGACGGGCGCGCGTAGACTTGCGCTACACCGGACCTGTACTGCGTGGTCACCAATGGTTGCTGGACACCTGCCGCACGGTGCTACAAGACGCGATATTCGAGTCAATCCTCTTTCCCATCACCGTCAGCCTTCTGCAGTTCGACCGGGACGTTTTTGTCAGCCGCAAGGGTCGGGTAGCGGACAACGTCGAGACGGCCAAAGCCCTCGTGGTCGCGCGCGGAATGGTTCTGGACTCGCTTTGTGCTGCAGCAAAGTCACAGGCTGTTTGGGCGTACGAGAATTTGCGCGAGAAGATGTGGCTTTCGCCACACCAGCTGTTCGGCGAGGGGAAGGTCGATCGGGTGGCGCAGCGAATGCGGAACGGGCCCACGAGCGACCAGTTCAACAACACCGTGAAGGATTGGTTTGCAGGGCATCAGGAGGCAGTTGCGCAGGTCCAGGCACTGGAGCAGGTCCTTACTCTCCACGCGCAGGAGCAAATGGCGGGCAAGCTGGCAGCGCCACCAGCTACTGCTACCACTTTGGCCGCCGGCACTCGCGGGGCGTCACGTCGCTCAGCGCCTTCAAAAGCCAGCGGCAACGATGATGTTCCTGCAGCTGCAGAGCCTCAGCGGCGACGACCAGGCGAAAAGGTCCTGCCATGGGTGCAGTCGACAGCGACGGTCGGTGAACAGGCGGCCAAAGTCAAGTTCGAACCAGCGGACGACGCCAACACCTTGACAATACCAGTCATGCTGATGTGCGTCGCACTCGAGCGGAGGAGGAACGAGTCGTCAGGTCTGCCCAAGGTCGACCAGCTCTTCCGTGGCATCGTGCCCGACGGATGCCGGGTGTCCAACATCAGATACACCGTCGACCAGATGACCGCATTGCCTTGCTGCTGGGAGCTATGCAACATGTTGCGCGAGCTGGTTCCTATGGACGTTTTGGTGAAGCCGTGGGGGCTCTCGAATCTGCTCGCTTTTCATGGCTCCGGCCAATCTGCGCCCACTCGCCACTTCTTCGACAACTACTGGAAGGCTCATGTGCCAGAATCTCTCAAGGAGATGGAGGCAATTGTGGAGAGGCACAGGAACGACGGCTATGGTGCGTGGGTATTGGAACAATCCATTGCTGCTTACTAATAATTGAGCAGGAGCAAATGCTCGAGAAAACAAGGCCGTATGGGGCCAGTCGGCAGCAGCCATAACGTGGGAATTGGACAACATCAAGGGCTGGTTCTCCAACGACGTGATCTTGGCATGGACAGCATTCGTCACCGGGACTCAGCGCGAGCGCAAGTCATGGCGCGAAGCCTGGGAGCTCGTCCATGGCTTCAACATCAAACCCTTTGGCAGCCGCAATGCGCTGGGGAAGCTGCACGTTGTCAACCGCCTAGCCGAGGCCGGTTTATGCAACTTGCCAACGCTCAACGACATTGCCGATTTCGTAGGCGATAGTAAAGATAAGGGCGCATTCGCCGGCCTCGTTGCGCTTGGGTTCACTCTCAAGACGAAGAACGACGTCGCGCTTGCCCTCAGCATGGTCGACAGCTATATCCGCACTGCGTTCGATGAGGCCACTCTGGCGGCGATGGAGTACAGCAGCATCGTCTTGGAAAATGTCCTGTGCAAGGTGGCGCGTCTTTGGCACTATATTCCTGGCCTGAATAACGAGACGCTGCTCGACTGGGCGCTGGAGTTCATGCGCAAACCGAGGGACTATGTGCACATATCGGAGGAGCTCGACGTCAGCAAGTTTATTGGTGGTGCACGGGCGTACACGATCGTGCCTCGTACGAGGAGGCAGGGTAAGGACAAGGTTACTACAAGTGCGAGCAAGACGAGGAAGCCGAAGGGGAAGGGGAAGAAGTCAACGGATTAATGGATGAATGGTTATTATAGCTTGTTGTAGTTAAGAACGGACAACTGGGAGTGCATGTATTGGTCGAATTCGGTATCAAAATCGTCCGCGCTGGGCTGCGAGTCCTCAACGACTGCTGCAGAATGCACTGCATCGCGTATTGCTTTGCTCGAGCGCTCGAGAAGGTCAACGAATGTCGAATTGAGTGGAACGTCGACGCGACGATCGCAGGTGTGGAAGAACAGAGCGCGGACCAGAGTTGCGCTTGTAGGCTGCTCTTCCACAATGACGAACTTCAGCTGCAGCGAGGTGTGAGGCTGCTGTGCAACAATAGAACACATGTGCTACTCACTGAGATTCTGAGAGAGGAATCGAGGTGCGCATTTACTGGGGCTGGCGGCAAGGAGGGAAGGCCGACAGCTGATCGACAAAACAGGGCAGGTCGGAGGTGTTCAGGGGGGAGATCTAGCTCAGCAATGGGAGCAGGCACATCGAAACCCTTTGGGTGGCCAACTCGGTTAAGGTAACGAGCAAGAGCAGCTCGGAAGCGCTCAGGGACACGACGAAACCGCGCGGGGACCGTGCTGGCAAACGGGACGTTGAAGAGACGTTCCGTTACATCGTCGGCTGTTGGTGGGGGTGCGGAAAGGGAGACCATAAGACGCTTCAGCTCACTGAGCTCTTGCTGTCCATGGCGAGAGAGGATATTGTCGTCTTCATGACGAGATGTGCGGCGGGTGGGCCGAGGGAGGAAGATCTGGCAAAGGTTGAATGACTGAGCATGCAGGGATTGCGAGAAGTCACTGACATCCGATAATCTGCGCTCTTCGCCTGGATTTCCAAAGGCGAGCTCGAGGTCGAGATGAGACAGGAACACGCGGCATGCAGTTGGAAGATCGCTTGCGAGAAGGTCGATTCCAAAAAGGACCTTGGAATATAAGGCGACAGAGAGGTTTGCATGCTTGCCGTTCGCCCGGCTTGCTGTCTAAAAATCACTAAGATCAGTGATTCATTTTCGACAAGACTAACAGCTGATTCACTCACCGGCATGTGCTGAAGGTCAATGAGGATATCGTGAAGCGTTCTCAGACGAGAGTTGAGGGCTTCAGAGTTTTGAGGGTCCTGCTGAAGAATGGAAGCATTTGGATCGTCTGGAAAGAGTTCGAGCAGCTGAGCAGCAGCAGGATCAACAATGCGAATGAATGGAAGGTCAACGAGCTGAAGAAGGAGATCGTTGCTGCGAATGGAACAATTAAAGCGACGGGACGCGACATGAAGCAAGACCAGGCATGGGTGGATAATGGGAAGCTGATTGATACGGAGAATTGACCACAGACACGCATAAGCGGTTGCATGCAAGGACCTGATGTCGACAGACGTTGGCTCGGAGTAAAGAGGGAATGAGGGAAGCTTGTAATGCTCTCCACATGACTTCCAGAGATGGTTATCAGTCATGTACGCGACCGTGGTGGAGATCGCGGTACGCTCCGTGCCAGGCCCGTTGGCTTGTTCCCTGCAGGTGAAGCAATGGTTCATCAGTGCTGGCCGCAGGAGCTGAAAGCAGACAGGCAGCATACAGAGTATAGATGTTGTATGCTGAGGATATCATGCCTTGGAACGTGACGTCGGCGACTTCAATGCCATCGGGAAATTTAAGGGAGACGGATGCGCGGATTTGAGATGCAGACTTGCCGCCTGCAAGCTCGGTGAAGATATGCTCCATGACGCGACCGAGAGGAACATGGTTGGGGTCCTCAACTGGAACAGCGTTGGTTCTATACCATCGGATGACACACGAGCTGGTGTGGCTGGGTAAGACCTCTCTTGCGCGACGGACGAAGTCAGCCTGAGCATCTTTCCATTGCATATAGTGGGAAATATGACGTGGAATAGGTGGTGGAGTAACAGGTCGTGCAATTTCCTGGACGCTGGACGATGCATTGCTGACATGGTCTGGGACATCGTCATCGTCGGACACCTCCATGGCAATGGGAGTTGGTTGAGAGCGATGAACGACTGGTGGCGATTGAGGAGCAGTCATGTCTAAAGTGGGCAATATCGCCGAACCCAACTGACAACAAGAGTGTCAGAGCAAGATGACAAAGACATGAAATGATGCGACTTGCCTGACGCAGCGAGGTGAGATGGTGGACAAGATGACGAGTGTTCGACGCTGGCGCAGGCAGCGGAGAGACTGGAAGTGCAGCAGCCACAGGCGGGAGCACGGATCTGGTGTTGACGGTCGTGGCGAGGTGACTGGAGAGAAAAAGGGAGTACTGTCAGATACATCGGCCATTGGACCGCTGGCCGAGTCGTCAGGATTGGAAATCATCTGGCCAGGGGGAGATGAGGGTCCCGTTGTGCTGGCGCTCGGCCCCAATGTCGGGTAGCGAACATTCAGAAGTGACGAGGGTCCCGTAGTTGAAGTCGATGGAGGCAGAGTAGAGAATGGGGCCGATGGCGATGGCGACACGGCATTGGCTGAAGAGGATGCGAGCGCAGGACGAACCGCAGATGGGTGAAAGTGTGTGCAGATGTCTTCGCAGCGACCAGCCGGAGGGTGGCCATTGCTTTCGAGGTGTGTGATGAAGTCGTGTACGCGAACCACGAAGCAATGGTGCGCCGGAGAAGCTGGGATGGCCATGTCGCCAGAGCGAGCCAAGGGCAGTGGGATGGGACCGCGTACATACCAGGAAGGCTCGGCAGGGCCTGGGAAAAAAAATATGGATGCATGAGCGCGAGGGACCCAACGTGGAACATTGGACGCACAAGCAAAAATATATTTGCCATTGCCTAGAACGGCTGCCCGAGTCTTATGCGCAATGTGTTCAAGAGCCAAAGTCGCTGGGGATTGATCCACAGGCTTAAAAAGAAAGTCGGTGGCGTTGCGGCCCCGGCCTTTTTTCTTCGACGAGAGAATGGTCCATTTAGGAAGCTGAGGATTGTAGTCCGCAGGCGACTCGAGCAGAAGACCGCAGTCGTCGAGTTGGGCCTGAATGGCTGCTGCCAGTGTTTCGTAAAGCTGCGGAGCTGTAGCTTGTCCAGGCGACAAGCGGATTGAGAGCGCGAGGTGACACTGTTGCATCCGCCGGACGAGGACGTCAAAATGGGATGGCTTGATGAGGAGTAGCTCATTCCCGGCAGAGCAGGCGGCGAGCACACGTGGAGAAGGGAATGGAGGAATAGGGTCAAACATGGTAGAGACCTGTCTGCATGTGAGCCAAGCTGCAGAACAGAGGTTTAGAAAATACGCACCTGATACGGAAATATAAGGAGCGTGAACTCCGGGTCAGGCGCGGGGATGGGCTCTTCAGAGCTTTGAACGTCATTGCCGGTCTTGAGCCGTTTCTTGGGTTTTTTGGTTTGAGGTCCAGTCGATGGACGTGTCACTGGAGCAGGTGGAGCAACGCGAGAACCAACAGTGCCGCCGGTGACGGCGCCAGCAGCACTACGACCCTGAAAGCTCTCGGTACGGGCTTGGTTGACAGTCAAATGGGGGATAGCGCTCATATATGGCACAATGTTGGGTAGGGGGGTCGGAACAGACGGTGCAGGCGGTGCGGGTACAGCGCCAGTTCCCAGGGGATTAACTCTGGGATATGCGTGAGTAAACAATCTGAGGTTGAGAAGCAGTTACACAAACTTGGCATGGAAGCTCCACTTGTGACCGCAGCTGCAGAGCGAGAGGAAGTTGTGTTGAGAGTGCAATGTTTGCTGGACCCGAGTCAGAGATATTCCAGGGCAGGGCAGCGAAGGGAGAGCATACCAGCACGAAGATGTTGCAGGGGCAGGTGGCATGATTGCAGTGGCCTGCCGGGCCAGGATGTTCGACGGGAGGGGAGGAGGTATGTAGAGTATATGAGTGCTCGCACGACAGGCAGACAGCATCTGGCGGCGGAGGTGCTGCCGGCGAGCCAGAGGAGGGGGATTCTTGATAGAAGCCCTGACAGCCGCAGCGACAAACCTGCGACATGAGCAAAGCCGAGGATGGGACGCGCAAGAGTCGGTGGTGATCAAAGGGCTCAGGGAGGAAATAGCAGCAGCAGAAAGCGTCAGCATGCGTACTGAATGAATCAGGACACATGCAGCAATTTGTAAATGCTTGCTGCGATAAGTGATGGGCTGTGCTGGACATCAGATGCCAAGGGCAATATCAATTCATATTTAGACTGCAAGCTAGCTGGGAATGTTTGCAATGCGGGAAGAGTGCAGGAGAACCTGCTTGTACGTCTTTGACATGCATCTCATGCAGTGCGGGAACACTGCGGGAAGATCACAGCAATCATGCGGGATCAATGCGGGAAGCATGCAGGATTGTGGCAGTGATCATCCCGCATGACAGAGCGAAATCCCGCGTACTTCCCGCACAGTTCCCGCATACATCCCGCAGCATTCCCGTGTCTATCCCGCACCAGTACCGCATAAAACGAGAAAACTGTGCGGGAATTGTGCGGTAATAGTGCGGGAATTATGCGGGAATTATGCGGGAATGGCACGGGAAATATGCGGGAATAGTGCGGGAATGCCAAAACGACTGGGATGACCACCTTTTGTCCATATCCGCCCGCCATACAGCGGCCCCTATTGCTGCCGCTCCCTCGCCGTCGCCTGGACCTGCACCCTGCCTGCACCTGCACGGCATGCCGAGGTGCGCGCTGAGCTTATTACTCGCGCCGGAGGCAATTTGCAATCGCCACATCTGCGGGCCTTGCTTTCTGATGCACCTATTGGGCTGCCAGCACCTGTTCAAGTTCCTGCCAGGTTCCTGCATCTCAACCCGCAGTGCTCCTAGCTGCTGACAGGGTTTGGGGGCTTCCGAAAATTATATACATTAAATGTTTATATACATTATATTATGTAGGTCGATCGTTCAGACTCCTCTATGCGACCTCTATGGTTGCATAGTACTGGTGACCGTTGTACAAGCCGCCCTGGACCAGCAGTTGCCGTACCCCACCTGGCTCGCAGTTGCGGTCCATCATGATCGCTGTGGGCGCTTGGCGGTGCGTTCTGTGTCTGCGGGACCCAAGTCCAGATGTACAATCTCACGAAGCTGAAGTTCTCGATGACCCCCTCTACCGCGTGGTTCCCGGCTTTCAGCTTCAATGATAGCATAAATATCGACAGCATTAACGGCACTACAATAATACATATGCATCAAAGCAAAATCTATACTTTCGCTCGCAGACAACATTATCGTCGGCGCAGTTCTTTCGCAAGCCGCCAGCAAAGCACCCCCGCGACAATCGCGCTGACTCCACCAATTCTATGTATCATAATCATTAGACTGTGTGCGCGGAGCAGCGCAAGCACGTACCGAAAGATGATCCCGAGCGCATCGCTCCCGGACTGCGCAAACTCTCGCCTGAGCAGCATCCTGACTGTGGGGTCCACAACGGTCCCATTCACGCCCTTGGGCGGCACGTCCGCCAGGCCGGGATGCGGCGCGGGGGTATCAGACTCGAAGAACGCGAAGATGAGGCTGGAGAGGCCGGACACGAGGAACTGCGGCACGACGACGAAGATATTGTGGATGCCGAGGATCGAGCCGCCCTTGTCGCCGATGCCGCCTCCGCTCGCGCGCGCCGGGGGCTGGTACGCGTGCCCCACGCCGTCCTCCGCGTCCAGGTGCGCGTGCGACTGCTGGGCGAGCGGGTTCGCGCCCAGCGGAGTCCGCGGCGTGCGCGGCCCGACGTCATCGTCGTCCGACCCGCCGTCGTACGAGAGCGACTTGCGCAGGTGCGGCGCCGTCGCGCTTGGCAGCGCCTCGTACGGCGTGCTGCGGCTGCGCCGGTCGGCGAGCGCGATGTCGTCCTCTTCCGCCGAATGCGAGCTGCCTTCTGCGAGGATGGCTTGCCCGAGCTGGCTTCATTAATAAGCGGCCTAGCGGAAGCTGGAGAGCGTACCAGAGAGAACGGCGCCCACTGCGCTACGGCCGAACACAAGCCCAGTACGGCCATGATCATCTGCGCCCCCCAAACGGAGCTCGTCCACCAGGTAGCGGCCATGCACGCCGAGAAGACAAACTGGCTGATCGTCCACAGCTCTGCTAGCGTTGGTTTTCGCCAACCGAGACGACCGGCTCTGTCCCTAAACTGTTCAACACGGCGAGGATACAAGATGTAAAGACATACCTGGTCTCGTCAAGAATGCAGAAGGGCAGCAACACCGTCGCTGCGAACGCCACGACGGAGTTATAGAACAGCGCGCGCGAGCCCTGGCGCGTCGCCTCGTCCTCGAGCGCCTGCGACGGCGGCAGACTGGAGGTACGCTTGTAGATGTCGCCGACGTAGACGGCGTAGTAGAACAGAATGGGGAACCACGCGATCCAGACGAAGAACTGAATGAGACAGATCTGGCGGATGACGCGCGGCAGGTGCGTGATGTCGCGCCAGATCGTGCGCAGCGGGTTCTTCTGTGCGCGCTTCGACGCCGGCGACGCGAGCAGCACGCGCTCCTTGACGGCGCACGCGGTGAGCCCGTGAAAGCCGATGAGCGTCACCGCGCTCAGTACGGAGAGGATCTGGATTTGCGTGCGCCCGAGGAGCGGGAAGGCCGAGGTTAGGTCGACGTTGCCGCTGACAAGATGAGACGTCAGCAATTGAACGTGAAGCCAGTGCAACACTCACACGAAGAAGCCCAAGATGGAGCCGACACCGCCCATTCGCGCCGCCCACGCGTTGCCACGCTCTTGCTCTTCGCGCGGCCAGACGTCCACAAGGATGGCACGGTCGGCGGCCTGGACTATGCGAACGCGAGTTCAGTTTGCGTACACTGCTTGTAGGCGGTAGCGTACCAGCGTTAACCGCAAAGTCGATGCAGTAAATGGCAAAGACAGCAAGGGCGATCGTTAGGTGGTCGTTCTGCACCGCCGCCCGTCGTTATTAAACCGCGCGAAAGCGACGATCCTGCACGTACAACGGCCGAGGGTATAGGTGTAACCACACCAGCGAACTGGCGAGTAAAGCCAAGCAGGAGCATGGCGAAGCCGCAAATTATTGCGCCGCCCATTATATACGGTCTTCGGCGCCCAAAACGCGACGTTGACGCGTCGGCCATGGCGCCTGGTTGAAACGTTGCTGTGAGGACCTCGCACAGAGTAATGGGCTGTTCTTACCAACGATAGGTTGTACAATTAGACCTGATAGAGGCCCTGCAAGAAACACGACGCTCATAGCCGCACGCGACATGCCCAGCGTGAGGAGGTAGGCAGGTGCTAAGGCACGCGTTAGCTGGCCATTCAAGTGACTCTGCATCTCGACAACTGACCATTACTCATTTCTACGCTCCATACTATCTGCCAAAGTCGTTAAGTCGCTGGAGTGCCGAGTAATCGACCTGTGCGAAGCGACACGTACCTGGAGTCCAACAAGCCCAATGGTGCTCAGTGGCATTTTGGCCCACGGTGGGCCCAATACGCGAGCAACACCACGCCATTGTTGCGCGTCATCGTGACTGTCGTCCCCGACGCTCAGGAATCCACCGCCGGTCATCGTTGTTGGCGGTCGGCGGTCAAGCGTTGAAGCCGGGCGCTCGCGGCTCCGGATTTAAGCCGACGTCACTCCCCGAAGGGGGCATTTCTATTGAGGAAATTGACAGTGTTGTAGCAAGTAATAACTAGGCAAAATAATGGGCTGACTGCACTTCACTCACTACTGAGAGGATTTAGGGCCGACGGTCGCGTCAGGAACATAGGCAACCAGGCATTAGGCAACGAACGCTAACGCACGGTGAGAGTCTCGAGCACACCCCAGAACCAAGTAGTGGGACGTACCATCGAGCCCCTACGCAGAGTAGGACCATGAATAACAGCAGAAACACTGACCTGTTCAAGCGAGCATTTCAAATAATTGAGTCCCGCCGCAGCACGCCCTGGGCACATGTTCAAATTGCAAAGTCCTGCATGCCTAGAACAACAAAGGAGAAAGAGGCTGCTTAGAGCTGGCTCAGATTAGACTGTCGGAATGAGAGGTGGACTGTATTAGGACTGAGGCGCGCGTATTGCAGCTTGCTGGGGTGACGTCGACCACAGTAATTTATATGGCGAACAAGCCTGGTTTCATATTTGATCATTACGCGTAACCTGTTTGAGGAGCAGCCACTATCACAACTTGTCACACTCGCATCTCTGTTAATTACTTTACTGCCTACCCTCACTTCCCCTCGTCGCCATTCCGTGACGCACCGGACATCATGCATCATGGTACACGACGGACACACCGAGGACATTGATAGCTCCCCAACTGCAAACAATGCTGCAGCTCATTCAAAAATAATCGAATACCCCTTGCCTGGCGGTACATCGACGCCAACAGCAGCCTGGTTAGGGTCAGGGAGACCGGCAATCTTGACCACAGCATTCCGTCCTTCAAGTTCGAGTGCATCGAGATAAGTGCTGAGAGCAGCGACCAAAGCCTGCGTCTCAGCCTGAGGCACATATCCTCGTTGCTCAGCGCGGGTATGCACCTCGAGCGTCTCCAGCTGCGGCAACGATCTCGGGAGGTGCTGCACGGCATCCTCGTACTCCGCGTGTGCATCGACGATGACGCTCAGCTTGGCGAGCAGCGGCAGATCAAGTGGTTCGTCTTCGTCCGCAAACAGCAACTCGAAGAGGCCCGAGGCCATGGTTAGCGTGTGTACGCGGGATAGACAGTGTGCGGCGGCCAGAAGGAATTGCACGATCTTCTCCTCCTCTTCGTCGGGCGTTCGGAAGAGCAGATTGAGCGTGAATTCCTTGTCGTCAGGGTGATATGCGACGATGCGCGTGCGCTCGTCTGCGCGATCGTCCGGTGCAATCAAAAGCCCGACGGCGCCGTCGAGGATATACGCGAAGTCCATATCGTCCAGGATGAAAGAGGACAGGCCAAGGGATTCGAGCCTTGGAAGTACCTGCCAGGACTTGCAGAGGTCAATGAGATCCAACCGGTTGAAATCTTCGCTGAAGTCATAGTACTTGTCGATGGAGTTCAGCCGGAGACGTTTGAGCGTCGGCGGGGCGGGACCGGGCGGCAGGAGTGCCGTCTCGCGCACGTGCACGTCCAGCTCTAACGACTCCAACTGCGGGAAGAGCTCGAACAGGAGGTGCAGGAAGGGCGAATCCTCAGGCTCGGTTCCCGTCGCAAACTTGAGGTCGGTCACCGTCGCGAGCGCCGGGCAGGCTTCCGGCAGGATCAGCGTGGATGCGTGCAGAGTGCGCAGTCTGCCGGGCACGCCGCCGAGGAGGGCGCGCGGGATTCTGTACAGCAGACTGCCGGAGATACGTTCGAGCCGCGGCGCGGGCTGCGTGAGAACGTCGGCGAGGACGCCTGCGGTCCAGTCGATGGAACGCATACGGTGCATGTGCTTCTCGACGACGGCCCACACGTCCGACGGCGCCTGTCTGCCGCTGAAGCCCCCGTAAAGCAGGTCTACGGGATGATGGCGCGTATGGGAGAGCACGAGGTCGACGAGAAGGTGGTTCTTCCGATTGCCATCGGAGATATAAAGCCGCGACCAGACTCCAGTGCAATCGAACGCGGTGGATCGCCAGAAACGCGAGACGTGGAGAATGGGGATGCGGTCCAAGATGTTGAGCGGGAGGAAGAGGAAACAGCGTCCCAGGGTTTCGACTGGGAGGGATTCAATGCCTGTTATACTTATCGAGGCAGCGCTGGCGCCACAAATGAAGTGGTTCAGTTACGGTGGTAGGTAGATTTCGGGAAGAACGCACGCACGGCGTTCCATCCATTGCGGAAAGTCCTGGACTGGAGTTCTAGTGCACACTGCTCAGCAGTGTGCAAAGGCAAGAGTTGGTTTGTTTGCAACTGCTTGGATCCTGCTTGCACGTGCTGCGCGGTTCCCGTTCATGCCTTCCATCTTCGTTCCTTCCAGCACGTCGTCCGGGCTGAGTGGACAGAGTATGCATCCCACAGCGCCGTTGTCATCAGTGCAGCGGACTTCTTGGGAAAAGCTGAGAGTTGTTGGAGGCTGGCAGTAAGGAGAATGAGGAAATGCTCGTGTCGGGGGTGGCACGCTAGGCCATGAAGCGCTGGTATATAACAGAATAGCAGGATTGAAAAGAGCAAAGCTGAGACGCTCCAGTCGACAGGTACACCGATAGCGCACACCGAGGGAAGCAAGGAAAGCTTGAGCTGCTATTTCGGCGCGTGCTTGCACTACTGGGACCCTGCCAGTTTTTTCGTGGCCGAGAGAGACAGCGACACGTTTTTGCGACAGCTCACGTGGGAAGAAGGCAAAAGTCCAGCACATCGCATCAGCTGATTGGCTTTTTCCGGCGCGCGTCATGGCCAGCGGACCCTGACGACGGCAACCTCCGGATTCCACAATCTGTCTGTCATGTCAGCGACGAGCACAGAACCCCACGACGCCCAGGGCACCGCGAGAAGGTGCGTCCGCTTCAGAGAGTCTGTCACACCGTCACACTGACCCTTTTGCGTGACAGCGTGCGCCTGCCTTCGCGAGACGCGACCGCGCTGGCAAACAAGCCGCCAGTATGGCCGCTGGAGTCGTCACCGAGCGCGCCCGCGCCGCTCAACGCCCGCTGCGGCGCCAACAACGGTGTATGCTGCAAAGAGCTCAAAGACGACGACGAGCGGACGCTGGTCGACCCGGACATCGTGCGCGACATGTAAGCGCCGGTCCCCGCGCAAATGTCCAGCAGCAGCTGACCGTTTGAATGTATGCAGAGTCATTGGGCTCTCGGACGGGCTGACGGTGCCGTTCGCGCTGACGGCCGGGCTGAGCAGCCTGGGCGAGAGCAAGCTCGTCGTGCTCGGCGGCGTCGCGGAGCTCATCGCCGGCGCGATCAGCATGGGCATCGGCGGCTTCCTCGCGTCGCAGGCCGAGCGCGACCACTTCCGCTACCTGCGCGCCCACACCGCCGCCCGCGTCCTGCGCTCCTGCGACGGCGAGATGCAGCGCGAGGTCCATGCCGTCCTCGGCCCCGTCGGCATCGACGAGCAGCTCTCCACCAAGGTGCATTTCCTATTTTATTTTATTTTATTCAGGCTGATATCTCTGAAGATTGCGCTCAAGCTCCGCGAGGTCGAAATGGACGCTCGAGGTGTCCGGCCCGGCACACGCGTCAGCACCATTGCCGATACAGAGGCCGGCCAGCTCAGATGGGCCGCAGACGTCGGCCTCACCGCGTTTCTGCTCAAATTCGGCGAGGGCATTGGTACGCTTCTGTAGTCGCCAATGGCAAGCTTCACGCTGACGCCAGGCGTGCAGAGGAAGTGCCCAACCGCCGGATGTACACGAGCGCGTTCACGATCGGGATGGGCTACCTCCTGGGCGGCCTCATCCCGCTCATGCCCTACTTCTTCACACCAAAAGCCAGCACAGGTACGCGCTTACTTCCACTCATGTCTGCCTTCCACCCACGCATTCCTTCCTGCCGCCTGGCATCTGCTCAATGCATATTTCTTCCCGCTAAATCTGACACCCCGCTCTCTCGCAGGCCTGCTATACTCCTGCATCCTCACGGCAGTCATACTGCTCATCTTCGGCGCCGTCAAGACGCACGTCACGGGCGGCACGGGCGGCTTCAAGGGCTACGCGTGGGGCGCCGTCAGCACGCTCGCCGTGGGCGGCTGCGCGGCCGGCGCCGCCTGGGGCGTCGTCAAGGCGCTCGAGGGGTGAGGAAGACGCTCAGACGCGCATTGCTCGGACCGGTGTACCTGTAAGATCTATAACTCGAAGGCGGATTGATTGTATGCTATGGAGCGCCTTGCTCTTGTTACTGTCAGTGTGGAATGCGTTATTGCGCAGGGCTGTTCTAGTGGACTGGACTTTGAAAGGGTAAATACTCGCCGACGACCATACTGTTTAATTCCTCACCGACCTCTCTCAGATTTCCAGCCGACCCGAAAACTGAGGTGCGATTCCTCTTCGATGTTCGTACAAGGCCGGTATCGCAGAGAACGACGTACACCGAAACAGGGTACAGTTTCAGGCCCAGGTGGCGGATACCCGCCTGATCATGGATTTAGCTATGAATTAAGATGCGGTTGCTGCATACCTCCTTCGTCAGAGGATGAGGATGAGCGCAAAGTCGGTGTGCTAGGCGAGTCAGACATGCTCGCCGTGTGGTCGTGGTTCGACCCGATACCGCCGGGCGTGGTGACGCCGGTCGAGCGTGTTCGCGCGCTTAGCGGAGTTGTAACCGCGTACCCGGCTTGTCCTTCGCCAACGCAGTCCACACGCTTGTCGCAGCGTCCTTGTGGCGCTGCGTACCGTTTACCGGGCTGATTTTGCGGCCTGCATACGCATACCTTTCCGCTCCTCGTTTTCCGCGTACTGGCCAGCATTTCATCTGTCAGACTCTTCGGCGGACAGTGGTTCTGCGACGGGGCCAGCGGTTGGAATGGACGACTATCTGAAAATGATTTCCAACTGTATAGCCCTGTATCTGCAGTCACCCATAGAGCACCCAGTGTGGGAGCCTCCGACTCAGTACGATGGGGCCGATTCATGGACCGCGGATGACATGGAGCGATTGCGTGGCATGAAAATTCCCCACGTTCCGTCTCGCGGGACTTTCAATTTGCCGGATATGATACTATATTCGTTAGGCAACCCAGAGCAACTCGATGCGTCGTTCCCAGACCGGCTGTCCCAACTAGTTTCAGAGCAAAAGCACGCGTACGTGGCACTAGATGGCACATTCCTCATGGCTAATCGCGCGTAGATATGTGTCTAACGCGTCTGGTACTGGTAAAACGCGGCTTCTCTTCGAGGTTCTTGCAGCGCACTGGGGCTTTTACTTTTCGTGCACATCCGACGCGGTGGTCGATCCGTACGGCTCTCTCGATTTGACTACCGCACTCGGCAGAATCTCCACGACCTTCGTCGGTCCCGGTCCACTGCACTACACGATCCCGTTCACAAACATTGTCCCGCGCAGTGCACGGTCGCGCATCATCCATAACCGCCAAGTCGCTCATCGCTGCGTCAAGATGATCATCCTCGCTCGTCTTATGATATTCAAGATTTTCTGCGATGCTTTGGCCAACGTCGAGCTGCCAGACAGCACTGCTCGCATGAAATGGCTACTACTTCAACTTCGCCCGCGGGTGTACCTGGAAACTGACGTGTTTTGGGACATGGAGGCATTTCTGGGTCTCCTCGACGACGACATAATCACGCAGCGCATTTCTGCCTTGTACGCTGCCACAAAATCGAAGATCGCGTTCGTGGCGATCGACGAAACGAATGTCGCTCTGCAGAAGTTTCCGACTATGTTTGCGACCTCGAATTACCGCCGCCTCGTCTCTGTCTTTCGCGAGGTGGTGGCCTGCATGGCCACGCACCATCCAGATTCTCGTTTAATCATCGCCGGAACGGAACTTGACATGGAGCTTGCGAGGGACGCTGTGCAGTCCTCTAACTCGTCCTTCCGCTCTGTCGTGCTCTTCCATTCGCTCGGGCATTTTGCAACGTTAGAACGCACCTCCATGTATCTGAAACATTTTCTCGGGAGCGGCGTCTCGGACGCTCTCGCGCAGACCGCTCACACATGGCTCCGAGGACGGTGCGGGACGTCCTCTGTTCGATGTGCCCGCTCACGAACCCCCGAACAGACATCGCTTCCTTGCTGTATTTGTGATGTATACTCTGATTTATGGACTTCATCGCGCCGTACCGGTCCTGGACACCATCATTCACGTGTTCACTCAGTACCGGCGACCAGATAGTGAACTCGTTGGCAAGATCTCCCTCGGACTGGGATTCCCTGATGCCCGATTAGAAGGTAATTATCTGCACAACGTGTAGCGAGAACTAATCCACTCTCAGCCTCGCCTCTCGCTCTGCGCCTTCGCCATGCAGCACTGAACTTCCTTCATCACCACAAACCTACGTTATTTACTGCCGACGCCCCTGCACTTGTTTCTTTCGGTGTCGCTCTTTACGAGGGCAGCGCGCCGTACGCACGGTTCTTTGAGCCGCTGATCTACATCGGTATCGCACGATGGCTTCACAGGTCGGAGCGATACGGCGTTCACGGCGTCATCCAAGCCAGACTCCAGGACCCGACGGTCCCTATTCAAGACGCTAGCCTGGCCGAGGGTCTCGCGGCTTGTCTCTGCAACTTGTTTTGTTCCGCATCCAACCCCCCCTTGCGCTCATTTCTGCACTTTTCTGGTCCTGATCCTGCGTTCGTTGAGGAACCTATGCAGCTTTTGCTTCCCCGCCTCTCGCAACGCCGCCGTGCGGCTCGATTTCAGAGCGGCCACTTCTCCAGTGAAGCGTGTCTTCAGGTTGCCTCGTCTGCGGACGAGGTGTTCAACTGGTTCGACAATGCCGCGAGACCATTCTTGATCCCCGACGCCGACTGTGGAGCAGATCTTATGTTTGCTGCCCAGTTGACCGGTGGGCGCAAGGTTCTTGTGTGTGTGCAAATCCAGCCCTTCTATTCGAGTCGCGCTCGGCGCGGAGCAAGGGTTGTTCCCGCCAATCCCGCTAGGTTCTATAAATCAGTACGCAGTCGTGCACATTCACTCCTGTTCGGGTTACTTATGGACTTGCCAGCTACCAGAGGCACGAGACCGCTTCTTATCGTATCTTGCCCTCTTTCAGCCTCCTTCCGCTCGTACCGGAAACGACCCGCATCACTCGCCCGTGTTTCGAAAGTATAGTTCAATTCATCTGCTGAGCTTTGCCGAAGCATATCGATCGGGCGAGTCTTACGACCCGCCTGTCGCAACAATCGACTTCAACTATCTGATTCAGCAGGCGCGTCCGACTGAGTTTGTACTCTCACAGGCGGAGGCCAGCGTAGAAGAATCGACCGCAATGTAACTTGTTCTTTCTTCGGGTGATTTATTTCCCCGCTTCAGTCGATGACTATCGGGATATTTCAGTGCTGCCACTGAGACGTCTGCTTTCTGTCGGGATCGGATTACTACACCGCAGGAAAGCACCCGCAAGCGCCGTACACGCGTTTGGTTGCACATGTTGTCCGATTGTACCTCGCTTGGTCTGCCCATCACCGCTGCCTACGCTCCTCCTCTCCACGCTCTCTCCTTGCAGTGGTACAATCTCATTTGCCTACCCATCCACAGCCATTTCGCCAATGTCGGAGGCAAAGATACAATCCTGGCTCGCTGCAGCCAAGACGTCTTTTGACCCCGACCTCTACCGCCGATCTACGGACTTCCAGCGCTGCTGCACCTTCTGGGAAGCTGTGGGAGATTGTGATATTCCGCAGGGCTTCGAGCATACTGCTATGGCCGTCGAATTCGAGGCGGATATGAAGAAGTTCACCAACCCACGGCCATCCAGTGCAGTGCTTAAGCGTCTCATTGGTGCCTGGTCACGAAGTAGGTCACTCAGAAGTTGAATGAAATGATCGCCTTACTTACTATTGTGTACAGAATTCACCGAAATGAACGAATCTGCGGCCGTCAGTGGCGATGGATTGGGTTCGTCAGAGCCGGATGTCGGCAACCGTAAGTCAGACGGCTTGAGGTGCAATGGAGCTCATATGCTAGCTAGCCTCTACCTCGGATAACAACTATGAAGGCGAGTTTGTCACTTCCATCCCCGAAGACTTCTCACGGTGTCGTTACACAGGTCTCGGAGGAAGTGGCGTTAACGCCGCCACCGACGCTACCGGAGTGCCTAAGTCCGGTCCTGTCGATGAGAATGGCCTGTATCGCAATACCATACGAGCTATGGTTGAGACGAACGACGATGAAGCGGACGGTCCTCACCGCCCCCCTAAACGTGCGCTATTCATTCTGCAAAGAAAGACTTGAAATGATTGAGAGATCAATAGGGCAAAGGGACAATGACTTCACCAGGGCGGACGGCGATGAGCTCCAGTCGGGCATGCTTCAAGGATCTGAAGGTATGCTTCGGTCATAATACCCGTTTATATCCTGTTGATATGATTCTTTGCGGTAGCAAATGATACGAGTGAGCGCCGGCACCATCATGATTTGAGATCTGCCATTGACACTCCTATAGCTCCGCTGAGGCCTGACCCTGTTCATTCCAAAACCTGGACAGAGATTGAAAGTTCCGATCTCTTCAAACGACTGAAGTCCACAATTGTGCAGCTGCTCGAGATGCTTATCGATCAAGGAGAAGACTACTGGAGCCGCTTCCACCCCGATCAGGAGCTTTGGAAAGATACTGATCCAGCTGTCAAGGAGCATGTGTCTTCGCTGAAGCTTCCCGAGGTCCCTCTGCGCTCTCAACCCTCTCTACCTGACCTGCTTCTCTATGGTCTTGGCGGCCTTGATGTTCTTGACGATCAACATAACGCTCGTTTGCGGGCGATCCTCGAGAATGGGTTAGATTGGTGAGACGAAGTTGTTGAACCCATTGCCCTTTGCTCATACATATTCACAGCTATTTCGTGAATGCAGGCGGTGTCGGCAAGACTCGCATGTTATTCGAATGCCTTTATCGCGTATGGGGGCTGTTCTTCAATTGCTATCACGACGTCGGCTCGAATCCTTACGGTTCACGTGACCTCTCAACTGCTAAGGCTGTCTTGAACCACTCCCGTCTGAGTTTTAACGGCAAGCTGGTCAACTTTCAGGCCCATGTTTCGAGTAGTGACCCGAACGCGGCTGCCATACGTCAATGCAACCTGACAATGGCCGAGCGTGTTTATCGGACGCTCTACCTTGCCCGAATGCTGGTTTTTGACTGGTTCCTTACTGCGTGGACCAGTCGAAAGGGGTGCCGACCCAATCAAGATACCATGCGACTCTGGTGCATGCTGCAGATTCGACCCCACCTTGACAATAATTTCGATGTTTTCGACGAAGTCTTTCGTGCTATGATCGATTTGGACGCCAACAGTGCCTTGCTCAAAGCCAAATCGATAGCAGTGCCATGGCGTATCCCATTCGAACTCCTAGTCTTCGACGAAGTACATGTACCTGCCACGGAATTCGTTTCCGCATTCCAGGCCGCCAATTCCGCTAAGCCTCGCCCGTTGCTCAAGTCCCTCATCGGGATCATCAGCGACATTGCGCCTCTTGCCAAAGTCTACGTAGCTGCTACATATTTTAACGAAGAGCTGATCAAAGAGGCACTGGGATCGACCTTGCTCAAGAACAGTCGTGAGCCTCCCACAGCCTTTACCGACTTCGGACAAGTCAATGACATGGCTAGCATTTTGTCAACAATGACGCATTTTCTCAGCGCGGAAACTGTCCGACGCATCTCACAGGCCGATCTGGCTGAAATCAAATATTGGATCCCGGGCAGGTCAGACACAGCAACGCTGACATAAATATCGCCGTCTCACCACTCTATAGGCATCGCTTCCTCGCCGACTTCATTCAATGGGTGTTGCAGCAGGGCGCAGAACCCCAATGCATGATGAATGTGCTCCGGCGTCTGGTTCAGGGTTCCACGGGCACTTCGTGGGCGGGTATACCTCGCGAGATCTCGGGATTCTCTCGTATGAACCTGATACCTGCACCGCTGAGAGCGAAAACTTTGACGCGTGACTTAGTCTGTGAGTGTGATCAGCGATTGCTGTAACACATTCAAGTGCTGATTAACTCGCGCAGCGGTTCATCAGGACATTTGCCAGACCGTCGTATGTTTCGTCATGAACGGCCAAACGCCATGCTGGCCCGAAGGAAAGCTCAAACACGTCACTCTGGGTATCGGCCGTGTGGTCACTACCGCCGACGGAAGGACCCATGTCACAATTGATGAGCACCTCGTATTGGCCGCTCTTATGCACTGGCTGGACCAGAATCTTGGACAGTTTATTGCTGGGCTTGATCGATTGATGGCAGATACCCACGAGTCATCGCGCGGCCTGGCCTACGAGGATGTGTATACATACCTCATTTGGAACGCCTTTGTCGACGAAGGCCGGCCGCTGAACGAGGTCTTCGACTTCATTTACCTGGAACCCGCCTGGGCGAGCGAGAAGGCGCAACTTATCGATGTCTTCAGTTCTCACTCCACAGACAACCAGGCGCATACGCTCGAGCGGAGTGCGACGACCCAGATAGGGATGAAGACGAAAACTGCGGAGGCGACGCGGGAATGGTTCGCAGGTCGAACTGACCGAATTCCTCTTCTGCAACCAGATGAGTTCTTTGGGCCCGACGTAGGCAATGGTCTGTTACTCTCTGGGGGGCGAGAAGTTCTTTTCCTGCATCAGCTCAAGTACTGGAACTCGCACAAGTCGTCCGACAAGTTCAGGGAGGCCGTTTATAAGCTGTCGCCGGAAGGGCTGTACAAATCGGTGCGTACCCTCGCAGCTCTCCTGCAGGCTGTCAACTGAAACGGACAAGTGTCGCCACGAATTCACCGCGCTCAAGACGCACCTGGGTCATTTCAAAGCACGCCCAGATCTCCCGATGCCTCCACCGCATCCAGTCGAGTCCACGCACAAGACGGTACTGAGATACGCCATTCCTTCCGCCATGAGACGCTGACTCCGTCCCAGTACAAATACCGCACATCCTCCCAGAGTATTCGTTGATACGTGTCTTTGGCGCGTTCAAGGGCACGTACCAGTGTCCAAAGCTCGACCAGAGTCTGGGGAGATATCCGATAGCCGTACCTGCCGCTGGATTGATCGGTGATGGTCTTCTTAGGTTCCCGGCATTCAGGCGGGCAGTAGAGAATGCCGCAAGGGTCGAGAGCGAACGGAAGCTTAAGAATAAGAAGAAAAAGTAGTGTAGTAATCTGTCAGTTCGAACATGTGCATATACGAGATTGAACCAGGAACAAGACCAGCATAACGAAGAAGATTTCCTCGAAATCAGAAGCGCTGATCAGTGATAGCATACAGATGCCCGGTGAAGCAGGGCATTGTGGACGGCATAGATTGTCCTTCCCGCCCAGCAGAAAGCATACTGCAGAAGGCAATGATGAATCCTGCAACGGGCTACACGCGTCAAGACAGCACTATAAAGGACTGCATCTGAAAGCGCTGTGACAAGACGGCAACGCTGTCGTGCCACCCTGAGGAGAGCGATCCAACACGAAGCAGTAGCTGCGATACGTAAGTTTTCAGCCCATCAAACGTTTGCCCTCGACACTCACTCAGCCGCGGCAGTTGATGGAATATGTTCCTTTGTACTTAGGATCGAGATTGGCTTGGTCCCACTACAGGATAGTGGATGGCGTGTATCAGGGGCAGTTGGCAGTGGCATTGTACGCATTGCCTCAAAGCCGCCTGCGTTCACACACACCGAGCATGCACGCCCTCAGCAGAAACCGTCTCCACGCTCCGCTTCCGTTTCAGCTTGCGCCGACCACCAGGCCAACATCCACCTGGAGCGCCAGCAAGTCGCTCTCGCGCTGCTGCCTCCCGAGCATCTCGTCCCACAGACTGAGCGCATGCGGGCGAACGTGGCGCCGGACCTGCCAGTCGGTGTCCAGCAGCGCGAGCACGCTGACGTCCTGGCCGCCCGGGGCTGCGCGGCGGCGGACGCCCTCGTGCGTGAAGCTGAGGTGGACAAACGTGCGGATGGCCTGCGCGCACGCGTCGGCGTGCAGAACGCGCGCCTCGACGCGGTACGCACCGAGCGCCCCGAACGCCTTCTGCAGCACGTCCGCCACGGCGTACGTCGCGAGCCCGCCGGACGCAAACTGCGGCAGGACGCCGACGCCGACGGTGTACTCTGCCGCGCTGCCGGGCGAGGCGGCGAGGAAGACGCACCCGGCGATGTTCCGCTGGCCCGGGGTGGGGCTTCGAGGGAGATCAAGAGGCTGCGCGTCGGACGAGGAGCTATAGAACATCCGCGTCAAGTCTGGCTCCAGACGCCGACGGTGGCCTTGTCCCGCATGGGCCACGATTGGCGCAACGTTGGGCTTGTAGAACGCGCTCTGTAGACTATCCCAGCTTTTGTTTGTGATGTAACCTGGAATCTCGGACCGCGATGCAGCGTAGAGTGCGTCCGGTCTAAAGGCGCTGGCGCAGCTGGCCCGCCCAAGCGTGGACAGTGAATACTCTATCTAGAGAGTCGCGATGGATGAATGGAGGCGGTGGATTCGCGCGCGCAGACTCGGACGCCGGGAGACTCGGAACTCCTCCAATGCTCGCGTCCGGGCACCCGCAGAGCAAGGGAAGCGTCGACGGGCTTCATCAACAGCGAGAAAGGCCTGCTGCATTTGTATCTAAGTCCATAATCAAATGAGCACTTGACGCGCACGGACACGTTCCCCGATGGCGCTTCACGCGATGCATCGCGCCGGGTTCGTGTGCGGCCGACCACGAGGTCAGGCGCGTTGCAGTCGAACAACATTGCGGGGACGTCCCATTCCGCACTAGGGGCGCGGCCGTACTTCCGTGCTGGGCGCGTGCGATCAGGACTGGTCGACATCAGCGCGCTCGTCAGATTGCAACACATTAAAAAAGCTGTCGCGGTCAGCGTACCTCCGAGTCCTTCTCTGTGCTTGTATCCCGCGCCGACGCGCCCTCCGTCTTCCAGGCGGACGCGACGCTCGAGGTTCTCGCTGCGAAACGGGCACAGCATTATAGTTAGCATTCAAGCCACAAAGCGCGTCGGGAAGGAGCGCACCTAGAGCAACACCCTGCTTCTTGACAAGATTGCATAACACAGCATGCGGGCGAGTGCGATCGTGCGCGAGCATACTATATTTGCAGACCGAAAGCCGCCCAGGACAGCACAGCGATGGTGGAAGCACAGCGCCGGAGCTTGTCGTCCGAGTCGTTCAAATTCGCAGACTAGGACCAGGAGCGATGGCGGCGGATGGCCGTGGAAGGTGCGGCGATGACGGGGATTCCCAGCCCGCATGCAATTCGGGCCGCCCAAGAAAAGTAGGTAAGAGTGGCTGCCGTACTTGTCACAACTTCGGCATGTCCTGAAGCGGTTGTAAGAAAGTGCTGTCCGTACAGTATCTGATTTCTGCGGGCTTCTCTGGCCGCGAGGACAATCGAGATCAAAGAACAGGATTCAACGACATTGCTCTGCCTGGGTGGCCTTTGCATGTGGCGCTCTGTATGCTCTCAAAACCGCGCGCGCAGCTATTGGTGAAGTGGTAGGCGCTGAGCGCTGAGCAAAGGTTTGGCGCAACACGTGTAAACATCCTTCGGGCCAGCCAAGCACCCTGATGACACAATGGGAAAGCTACTGTTCACCAGAGTACCTCTGAGTCTGGAAGATTGCATGAGGTTGTCCCGATAAACGCGCCGCAGCCAGATATTTCATTTCTCGCCAGAGCTTTGACCCCCACTGACAAAAGGAAGCTTTCGGTGGCACGCGCCGCACGGCGTCTAGACAATCGACAGCCTTGCAGCCTCCACGTTTCACCGCGAACGCCTTGCACGAAAGCGCAGGTGGTCGAGCTGCAATGAAGTGGCACAAACGCCTATAAGAACACGGCAGACGACTCCCATCGTTCCGCACTGCAAGTTGAGTGCGCACAGATCAGCGTGCAGTCCCGCAGCATGGCAGCGTCTTCGACGCGCTCCGTCAGCCCCTGCAGCACAGCGCCGCCGGCGTTGGGGTTGCAGGCCCCCGGGGACGCGCTTCCCGGGCGGAGCGCACGTCTTGGTTCGCGCCGCTGCACAACCGACGCGTCGGCGCGAAACGCAGCTGGAATGCTGCGTTTGTGTGCGTTTTGAAAGGCGTGCGGCTTGCACATGCTTCATTGCTTGTGCAGGTGGGATTGGGGTGGGACGCACGACCTTAATGGCCTTAAATTTTTTCAACATTGCTTTGTTCTGGTCTTGTACCGTACATTGTTCGGGGATGTCGTAGGCTAGTCGTGTGAGCATACAATACTGTACACGGGCACATACTGTTACATTGTCGCGGTTGTGAAAATATCAAGCCGTCGCCACCGGGGTGAATCGAACCCATAGCCCGCCCTGTAGACAACGGCGTCGGCATCGAAGTTGATACATTCAGAGCCGACGTAATACGCACCTTCACGAAAAGGATGATGGCATCCTTCGGCCAGCATTGCTCAATCGCACGGCGCCCGCCCATCGTCTTCCATTCCGCCGGGGGCGCAGCGCCTTTGGGAGCGCCTCTGGCGCAAGCTCCACAGCGGAGAATTTCTGCAGCAAACGCGCCAGGAAGAAGCTGGCCTCGTTGTACGCAAACTGCTGGCCAAGACACTGTGCGTTCACGCTCTGTCAGTGACGCGTGAAGAATGCAGGCACGGGGACAAACGCACGATGCGCGGGCCGGCGTTGAAGGGCACGAAGATCATCGGGTTCGCGACGAATTTCTTCACGCGCTCGGGGTCGAGCCAGCGCTCGGGGTTGAACTCCTCCGCGTCGGCGCCCCAGAGGTCCTTGCGGCGGTGGAGGAGCAGCGGGATGTAGATGATGTCCGAGCCGGCAGGGACGTAGAGCGGGGACGGGCTGGCGGTGCTGGGAGGGAAGACGGTCGCCTCGTCGCCGCACATGCGCTGGTTGATGGGCACAGGAGGGAAGAGACGTAGAGCCTCGTTCAGGACGGCACGAACTGGGGCGCCATGGTCAGTGACTTGAGCAACAGCCAGGAAGATGCTGCTGACGGTATTTCATGTCACGGATCGTCTCGTATGTTGGCGGCTGGTCGGGCCCGCAGACGGCGAGGACTTCGTGACGCAGCTGGCGGAATACATCGGGGTGCATGGCGAGAAGATAAATTGTGAATGTAAGCAGCGAGGCAGTCTATGGCGCAGGTCGATTAGCTCAAGAAAAGCGTTCGATACTGGCGAAGCAGAAGCTCACAGTGTCTCTGCCAGCAATCAGAATGTTGATAATTTGGTCGCGCAGGATCATCTTATCTGAATGGGATGTCAGCCTGACAGGTTGACAAGGAATACGAGAGCGTCTTACCGTCAGTATTCGCAACCAGATATTGCAGGAGCGTGCACTCGTTGATGTCGAGTTTCACGCCCTTCTGCATGGCCGCAGCATGATCCTCCAAAGCCCGCTGGACAATAGGCTCCAGGTATCCGCGCACGACGCTGACAGGCTTCTTGATACTATTCCCGAAGAACTCCGTGAGGAGCCAGAGCGGGTGGATGTGGAAGCGCTCGGCCATGCGCAGCTGCGCGTCGTCGAACGCCTGGACGAACGAGCCGAACGAGTCGCCCTCCGTCGCGCTGCCCTTCGGGCCCATGCGCGCGCGCCCCGCGACGGGCAGCGGCGCGTGCAGCGAGTGCAGCTGCGTGCCGAAGAGGAACTCGGCCGCCGCGTCAATGGTGAAGCGCGCGAAGAGGTCCTGCACGTCGACCGCATTGCCTGGACTCAAGGCGGAGAGGACGCTGAGTGCAGCGTCTGTGTGCTTGCCAATGGTGATATAGTCCGAGATGCGGTCACGAGAGAAGAAGGGGCGCGTCATCGCGCGGTGCTGAAGCAATGTATCGATCAGTTATATTTCGCGGACCAGGAAGTGAAGCGTACGAACCATCTTCCAGAGGTCGCCGTCGCGGTTGAATATGCCATTTCCGAAGACACCTTCCCTTAGAAGATGTCAGCAAGCAAAGCCAAGTCCGAAGCCAAAGAGCTCACATGACATAGCGGCTCTTGTACCCCTTCTCGAAGTGCTGGAAACCCGTGGAAAGCACATATTTGATATGTGCGTCGTCAATGGTAAATATCTAGGTGTAATGAGCGCCGGTTGCCGTCCGAGAGGGGACAGAGCAAGACTTACGACGTCCTGCCACAGCAGGGTGATCATAAGCGTCGTCGTCTTGTATTCCTCGAAGAAACGGCGGAACTCGAGCGTGCCATAGTCCGTCTCATACTTGCGCGCAAACTCGAGAACCAAGTCCAAGCCGCCGGGCCACTTGCCGCGCACCCTAGGAATAGGTTTTGTGCCCAAGCGCTGAGCGGCTCTGTCGAGCAATCGATGCTTCACCGCATTATGCAGCGACCAGTACACCGAGACCGAGGCCGGGAGAACGACGAGCCACTTCAAGAGCGCAGGCGGCGCCCACCCAGATAGGACGAAGGCCGCATGCGTGAGTAGGCCGGGGATGCCGACGACGCGCGCGAGGAGGATGAAGAGCGCGAGGCGGAAGTTCGTAAAGTCGGGCTCGCCAGTCCTCAGCATCCTGAGCACCGTCATGGTTGCGAATGAAGAGCGGGGCGGGGTCAGCAGACCCCGATGCACATGTGAATGCTCTCGTTGGCTTCGCAATCAGTGCCTGTTGCGGGACTTCTGGCGCCAACCCCACGGGGAAAAGTGCAGCCGGGGAAACCGTGTGCCGGCGTGAAGAATGCTCTATACCTGGGGCAGGAGGTGCTATACGAGTGTATAATGCTCTGGTGCTGGGCACGGGCACTAGTAAGAATAATGTCTGGAAAGCGAATCAAACTTTGTCATTACAAGAATTAAATCAATCAACAAGGTCGGACGCAGGCAAGTCTTATTTACCTGACATCTATGTATTGTCGGCACAAAAAACACCCATGGCCAGCAGCGCCAGATATATATCACCAATTTTTCGATGATATAGCCTGACAACGTAGGTGAAGTAGGTGGAGCTGGTAATAGGGATGAGCGGCAATGGGTCAGAATTGGGAATGGCGGGAAGGAAAGGGTAAGAACGCGACTTGAAACTCAGCTACAGTCTTTTTTCTCTCATCGCGTCCTCAGTTCTCAAAAAATTGTTTTTTTTTCTCGCTCTCAGCTCAGCGCTACGCCGTGAGAACTCGCGAAGACCTGTTCAGCGCTAAAGAGCTCTTCTCTTCTCTTCTGGCGCGACTGGCGCAGCAGTTGCGCACCAGCGGCTGCTGTTAGGAAGCTGCTCAAGGATGATGGCCGCGTGTCCGCTCTTACATGGCGCACTCACTTCGCGTTGCGGTCACTCAGGCCGAGCCCAAATGGCTTGACCTCGCCGGTACCGTAAACAAGACCTGCGAGCTCATCGCCGAAGCCGCCGACAACGGCGCCAGACTCATCGTCTTCCCTGAATGCTGGGTGCCAGGTTATCCTGGTTGGATCTGGTAAGCCCTGACTCTCCCAACTGTGCCACTGATTATCTGATTTAGTTTGCCAGGGACCGCCCAGTGGACATGGAACTCGGCACAAAATACATCTACAACTCGCTGACTGTCGGCTCGCCCGAATTTGAGACGATTCAGGCAGCGGCGAAGCGCCATTCCATCGCGGTGGTGCTCGGCTTCTCCGAGCGCTCTCCCAGCGATAGCTTGTACATCGCGCAGGCCATCATCTCGCCCGCAGGGCAGCTGCTCACGCACCGGCGCAAGATCAAACCAACGCACGTCGAGCGCGCGGTGTTCGGCGACGGCTCCGGCGCCGATCTGTCGAACGTCGTCGACGTCGACTTTGGTGGCGAACTCGGCATCGTCAGGGTCGGCGCGCTCGCGTGCTGGGAGCACACGCAACCGCTGCTCAAGTACCACACCTGCAGCCTCTGCGAGGCGGTCCACGTCAGCTTGTGGCCGCCGCTCGACCCGCATGCCGGCGTTGCGCGCCCTGGGCTGTGGAGCATGAGCGCCGAGGGCTGCCAGAACCTCAGTCAGACGTACGCTATTGAGAGCGGCGCGTACGTGCTGCACTGTACTGCGGTATGCACGGAGGCCGGCCGGGACGTCATGCGTACGCACAACGGGCTGCTGTTCCATACGCCCGGCGGCGGGCATAGCTGCGTCGTTGGTCCGGATGGGAGGCGGCTGACGCCGCCGTTGCACGCCGACGATCCGGAGAAGGAAGGTATAGTGTACGCGGATCTCGACCTGAGCAAGGCCGTCGCGAACAAGGCATTCCTGGACAATGTCGGCCATTACAGCAGACCAGACCTGCTCTGGCTCAGCGTCGACAGTCAGCAGAAGGAGCACGTCATCGCTCGAGACCAGCGGCAGCAGGATTCGGACGGCCGCAACGACTCGTAGCTCGTCGCGGTATGTGCAGTCTTGCTGGAACAACGCAGACTAAACTTAGAACGGACAGGTTGCTTTGTCAAGTTTCGACGCTGTATAGTGTGTAGTTACGACGCGAGGCGCGCTCAGCACGCATTGTGTATGTAGGACTTCTCAAGAGCCCATCGCTGGTGTTCTGCAAGCTTATGCAGTCTTTTATTTTCGATCTGCTCACCCGTAATTCTGTTCTGCAGCGCGCTCAAGCCGAAGATACATAACATATCGCAAGATTACAAGTATTAACACTACAAAAATGGACCAGAAAGGAAAACCGAACCCATTATAGGTCGCGCGTCCCACCCCGAACCCCCCTGCGACGAGGGGCGGAGCGACTCGAGCTCGGCCTTTTGCGTGTCAATGGTGTCCTTCTGCGCATCAAGCTGCGTCTTCTGCGCGTCGATCGTGTCGTTCATCTTCCTCGCCTCCTCGTTGGCCGCATACTGCTCGTCCTCCATCAACCTCAACGTGCGCTCCAAATCCGCCACACGCTCCGGCAGCGCCCTCAACGGCAGCAGCTGGGCGGCCGCCGCAGCCTGCTCAAGCTCCTTGCACACCGCGGCGTCCAGCCGCTCCTGGAGCCGGTCATTCTCGCCCTGCAGCGCCGCGACGCGCACGGCGAGGAGCTCGTGCTGCGCGGCGAGCGGGCGCGCGCGCTCGAGCTCGTGCGCGAGGCTCTGCGCGTGGGCGCGGCCGGCGTCGAGCGCGTCCTCGCGCCGGCGGATCTCGCGCTCCTGCTCGGCGATGCGGCGCTGCAGCAGCGGGATGGTGTCGCGCAGCTGGCCGATCAGCGCGCTCTGGTCCGCGAGCAGCGCGCTGAGCTGCTGCGCGGTGCTGGCGTTGCGCGCGCCCGCGGCGACTTGCTCCTCGAGCTCCTTGGCGCGCTGCTCGAGCGAGGGGATCGTGCTGGATTGCAGTTGCTCGACGAGCGCGTCTTTCTCGGATAGGCGTTGGCGCAGCAGACGCTTTTCGCGCGAGGAGAGTTTCGTTTTGACGAATGAAGCTCGAGGCGGCCCACAAGGATTCCGTACACCGCTTCGCCGCGCTCGAGGATGAGCATACCGCCCTCGAAGCGCAGCACTCGGCCCTGCGGGAGCAGCACGCCGCCGCAACACACGCCCTGGCCGAACTCGAACCCCTGCGCGCGCTGCCAGATGTCGTAGCCAAGAAAGACGCGCTCATCGACGACATGGAGCGCCGCATCGCCGCCCTCGACTCCCAACTCGCCGCACAAAGCGCCGCCGACCGCGACTTGCGCAACCAGCTCGACGCCCTGACCAAAGAGCGCGATGCGACCTTCGCCGCCCTGGAGTCCCTGCGCACCGTCACATCCGAGAAGGATGCGCGCATCGAGAACCTGGAGGATAAGCTGGCCGGCGCGAACGCCCTGGCCTCTGAACGCGCGGCGACGCTCGCCGAGCGCCGCGGCCAACTTCAGACCCTCGAGAAGCAACTCACCTCCGCCAATTCCCTCGCAGATGAACGCGCAAAGGCTCTCAGCGAGAAAGACGCGGCGCTGGCGGAGCGCGACGCGCTCGTCGACGGCCTGCGCAGCGGGCTGTACGGCCTCGCGGACGTTGAGCGCGAGAAGGAGCGGCTCGAGGCGCGGCTCGCGGCGCTTTCGGCCGAGCATGCGCGGGCGAAGGCGGGCGCGGACGAGCAGGCTGCCACGCGTGCTTTGCTCGTCGAGAAGACGGCGCGCGTGGAGGCGCTCGAGGGCGAGCTGGCTGCGCTGCAGGTGAAGGTCGCTAAGCTTGCTGAGGGCGAGACTGCGCGCGTTGGGGAGCTTGAGGCGGATAAGGAGCGGCTTGAGGGGGAGCTCGCGGCTCTGAAGACTGAGGCAGCAGCCAACGACAAGACTGCCATCGTCGCGCAACTCGAAGCTGACACGAAGCGACTCGAGGGGAAGCTCGCTGCGTTGAATGCGGAGCGGGATGCCAAGACTGCGCGGGTCGACGAGCTCGAGGCTGACAAGGTGCGGCTCGAGGGGGAGATTGCGGCGTTGAAGGCGGACGACAAGACCGCTCTAGTCTCCCAGCTCGAAGCCGACAAGCGGCGACTTGAAAGCGAACTCGCTGCGTCGAAGGCGGACGACAAGGCTGCCCTCGTCGCGCAGCTCGAAGTGGACAAGAAGCGTCTCGAGGAGGAGCTCGCTGCGTTGAAGGCGGACGACAAGGCTGCCCTCGTCGCGCAGCTCGAAGCCGACAAGGAGCGCCTCGAGAGCGAGCTGGCCGCTGCGAAGACCCAGGTCGACGCGCACGCCTCCGCCCAAGCGCAACTGGACGAGAAGACCGCCCTCATCGCCCAACTCGAAGCCGACAAGCTGAAACTCGAAGGAGAGCTGGCGACGTTGAAGGCGCAGGCCCCGGCGGACGACAAGACGACGTTGCTCAAGGAGCTGGAAGCCGATAAGTTGCGCCTCGAGGGAGAGCTGGCGACGCTGAAGGCGGACGACAAGACTGCGCGCGTCAACGAGCTCGAAGCTGATAAGCTACGTCTCGAGAGCGAGCTGGCCGCGCACGCCTCTGCCCGGGCCCAGTTGGACGAGAAGACTGCGCTTATCGCCCAACTCGAAGCCGACAAGCTGAAACTCGAAGGGGAACTCACCACGACGAAAGCTCTCGCCGACCAGCTCGAACCTCTGCGCGCACAACTGGCAGAGAAGACCGCGCTCGCCGACGAGCTGCATCGGCTGCACGTCGAGACGCCGAATTCTGACTCCCTTGCTGTGCGTTTCTCTTTTGCCCCGTCGCGCTGGTTTGGCGCGAGTACTGATCTGATTGTTTTTATTCTAGGATGAACTCGCGGCGCGGAAGAATACCGCAGACGAGCTGGCGGCGTTGCGCGCGCTGGTGGACGAGAAGGACGGCCTTATTGAGGATGCCCGCACGAAGGCTGCGACACTGGAGCAGCGGATCGCAGAGCTCGAGACCTCGCTCAATGCAACTGCCGACGAGCGTAATGCACTCAAGACCGACTTAGACGAAGTGCGTCCTTTCCTCGCCATATCTCCTCTAACTGTTTTCGATGTTGACAATATATTGGGAAAGGCACAGAGCGAGCTGAAAGCGCGCACGGCGCATGCGGACGAGCAGGCGGGGACGATCGCTGCGCTGCACGCCGAGCTCGAGTCTGTACGTCGCGTGCTCGTCCAGATGCGCGCCTTCGTCGGCCAGGCGGCGCGCTGGATGGCTGACCTCGACCAGGTGCACCGCCGGCTGCAGGACGAGCTCGCCGCCGCCAAACTCGCCGTCCAGGAGAAAGACGCTGCCGTCGCCGAGCTGACCCAGTCTGTACGGGAGAAGGAGGCTTCGATTGGCGAACTGCGCGTGGAGATGAAGACGCTCGAGGAGGCGAAGGATGCGCTGGTCACGGAGCTCGAGCCGCTGCGCCCGCTGCCGGCGCTCGCGGCGGAGTGGGGTGCGCTCGTCGACGAGTTGCGCAAGCAGCTCGCGGCGGCCGGCGAGGATGCCAAGGCCAAAGACGCCGAGCGCGAGCGGCTGCTGGGCGTGCTGGAGCAGAAGGACGCGCTGCTGCGCGACCTGGGCGAGCAGCTGCCGCCGCTCGAGCAGCGCATCTCGCGGCTCGCGGAGATGCTCGCGAAGGGCAAGACCGTCATCGGCGAGCAGGCTGCGGTCATTGCCCAGCTTGAGCCGTTGCGTGGCGTTGTGGACGAGAAGGACGCGCTGCTGCAGAACTTGCATGGCCAGCTCGCGCCGCTCGAGGAGCGTCTGACGACGCTTGTGGGGCTGCTGGAGACCGGCAAGGCACACGCTGAGCAGCAAGCTTCGACTATTGCTACCTTGACGACCGAGCTCGAGACGCTCCGCGGCACGCTGACTGAGCGAGAGGCGGCGCTGAAGCGTATCCAGGACGAGCAGCTGGACGCGTCTCTCCTCCACGCGCAGGAGTCGAAGGAACAGGCGGACACCATCGTCGCTCTTAAAGGCGAATACGCGGCACTCGAAGCGCGGCTGGCGGACTCGGACGCCGCGAAGCGCCACCTGGCGGACGAGCATCGCAACCGCGGCGTCGCTGTGTCGGAACTGGAACACAAGCTGGCGGACAAGACCTCGCTCGTGGACCGGCTGCGCGGCTCCGTCGCGCCGCTGGAGCAGGGCATCGTGCTGCTGCGCGGGAAGCTGACGGAGCAGAATACGCTTGTGGACCAGCTGCGGGACGCCATCCCGGCCCTGCAGCGCCGCATTGCCGAACAGGACCGGCACACGCGACAACTCGAGGAGCAGTTGAAAGCTAGGGAGGCCAATGTCGCTGCGCTGACGAGTGAGATCGAGTCCCTGCGTGGTGTTCCGCAACTGCTCGCCGACGAGAAGGCGCGTGCTGAGAAGCTGCAGGCGGCGACGCAGGAGTACGAGCGCCGTGTACGCCAACTGTCGGAACAGCTTGACCTTCTGCGCGAGCTCCCGCAGAAGCTTGACGACGAGAAGGCGCGCGCAGCATTGCGCTATATCTTTGGCGACGTTTAGGCGCTTCTGGCCTGCGCCTGGCGGACCTAGTTTCGTTTCGAGGTCCAGCGCCGCGCTGGGCCACGCAGAGCGCGCCCTTCAGCCTCACAAACATGGGCGAGGATGTCCGCACGGTCGAACCCGTCAAGCAGCTCGATGGCCCTCTCGTCCATGCCGCAAACGAGCCTGAAGACGTCTTCGCCTGGTTTGAGCGATCCACGAGCCCGTTTCTCGTCCCTGACAGTGACTTCGGGCCGCAGTTGGTCTTTATTCTGGACGCGCTTGATGGGCCCCGGCTTGTCTTTGTTCACCTCGAACCCTTCACGACCGTTCGCCCACATCGCCAGCGCGAAGTGACCCCGCGCCATCCGACGACTTTCTATGCCGCTGTGCGCATTTCCAGCTCCTCCCCGTCCGTGCATCACCTCTAACGACTATCGTAGAACCGCGCAGCGCGCAAGCAGTTCCAGAGCGTCCTCGCAACCTTTCCGGACCACAGCACCCTCTCGAGATCCAAAAAGACACGTGGCCAAGTCGGCGTCAACACGCTCCAGATCTACGCCTTCGCCGAGGTTGCGCGCGATGTGAATGGGCGCCGCCCGCCCGCGGCGTCGTTGCGGATGGATGTCGTGCTCGGCGACGATTCATCTGACGACGACATGCCCCGTCGAAAAAAGCGAATGGGCATCGTGCTTGATGAATATCCGTCTGGCGACGAGGAGCCCGCGACTGACTGGCTCGAGCTCGAGCCTGAACAAACAGTAACCCCTCTCCGGTGACCTGCGGCAGCCTCGACAAGCAGCGGCCGCTGTACGCCATAGCGCGTGAAGCTCGACCTGCTCGCGGCTGTTGCATTATTCTATGTTGCATGACCTTCCGTTCGACTTTCACGGCCTGCAACTGCGATTGTCATATCCCGAGGGACCCTTGTGGTATTTGAACGGTATTTGCTATCATATTGCTTTGTGGTCGTTCATCGTGCGTTTGCTCGCTGCATCCTCTTGTTATGTACCAGGACCCCAACTTCGGGATTTCGGAGCCCAGCTTACGATATACCGCGAATAACTCTGTCGATATCTCCATGTTGCTTTGCTGTTGTTTATTCGCTCTCGCGTTTTCTTGGTGTGCGCAGTTTAGTCGTGAATATGTACGTGTATCATTTTACAAAGAAGCCTGTACATCCTTGTGTATCATGCAGTTATTAGGATTTTTTCCACCTTATACTAGCCTGTAGATAGCATTGGGCGGACGAAGTTACTTTATACCACAGATATCCTTAGACGCGATGGCAGTCTCGTGACCACAATGTCGTGTTTGGAGTGCCAAACAAGACCACTTGTCCCCGGACGGCGGCCAACCGCTTCAGAATCAGGGCCACACCGCGCGCTCGAGCCTCCTGTTGTAGTACGGATCTACAACCCGACGCGTATGCTATAAAGGGCGCCGAGCTTCTCTGGCACGCCCTGTGACTCAATATTGTCTCTGGTCCGCCCGGCAACGTGATCTTCACGTTAACCTTCCTGATGGTGGACGCTCGCGCCGAAATTGACTGTTGCACTGACGCTATCCGGACGCTGCTTCGGGGCCCAGTGGAATACCCCTCTTGGCTTCCAATCCCTTATTCTTGGGATGTCGATAATGTCGCCCGCATAACGAATTTACGCATCCCTCAGACTTCGCAGCAGGCCAATCGACAAGGAGATCCCGACATGATTTTATATCATTTGGGTCACCTGGAAGACCTGGATCCGTCCTTTGAGGCTCGAATGCGACAGTTCACGGCTGGCA